>CM052550.1:6408232-6534920 GCA_028533065.1 Trachops cirrhosus | reverse complement strand
GGACTAAAATCTAGTGGTCACTCTGCTGAGTGGCCTGCGGCCAGTTATATGCCGGGGTCCCTCTGAGCCTCAGGGCACTCCTCTGTGAGATGGTCAGGCTGCACTAGAATTTGAGGGTCCCGTGCAAACGTCCTCTGACTTTAGAGCGAGCTTGCGGACCTCTCCCCGGGTCCGGCAGGCCTGTGGACTGACGGCATCGAAGGGCTGCTCGCCGGCAGTGGGCCAGTTGTGCTGCTGATATTTGCATGTGCGCGTTCATATGTGCAGAGCTCCTGCTTTCTCATCCACCAGGTGCCCATCTGTGCACTCAGCGGAAACAATCCCACTCCACGAAGAGACAACTAGGCTTGTGTTTTGCCCTGAAAGTATCAAATCTAGCCCTGGGTTTGGGTTTGGGCTGTCCGTGTTGGCAGTGAAACCTGCTTCCCGTCTCAGCTGAATCATTTTGACTCTGCAAGGGGACAGATGACCAGCCAGCAAAGGTGAGGGGGGACTGGGCCTAGTCTTGTTCATCTCCATGCCCCTAACGTAACAGGAATAGAAAGCGGCCAGATCCTTTCTTTCCCGGGGGGATCGTGTGACTCTGTGGTCCCCCCCACAGGTACCATCTGTCTGATCTCAGTTCTTCCTCCTCCTACTGACCCTGCCTTCACTCAGGGGGAGTATCAGTTACCTCTTGCTGCATAACAAATTACCCGCACACTGGGCAGGTCAAGACAATGCTCCCGTGTTACCTCTAGTTTCTGTGGGTCAGGAATCCAGATGAGGCTTCGCTGGACCCTCGGGCCCTCAGACAGAAGCCCAGTATTAGGGCTGCGGTCATCTCAAGGGTGACCTGGGACAGGATCTGCTTCCAAGCCCCCTCGTGTGGCTGTTGGCAGGATCCGGGTCCTTGTGGGCTGCTGTACTGAGGTCTGGGCTCCTGACAGGCCCTGGGCTCCTTGCCTGGTGGTCCTCTGCACGGAGCATCTCACGGCACGATGGTGCTCAGGCAAGAGGGCCAGAGAGAGTCCTGCCACAGAGTGCACTCGGTGCGGTCTGCTGTTCACGACCCAGCCAAGGAAGTGACGTCCCATCTCTCACTCTGTTTGGTAGAAGTCACTAGGTGCAGGCCCCACTCGGGGGAAGGGATCGCACAGGGCGTGGGTAGCGCAGGCTGGGATCACTCAGGGCCACCTTAGGCGGCTGGTTACATGGGCGAAGGCAATGGTGTGTGGTCTGACTTCAGGCTCTTTGCCTCGATCCTTCTCTCCCCTTCATCTGTTGGTTCTCAGTTTAAAGACCATTTGCTTAGAAAAGCATTCCTGGACACCGAAACAGGCTGCACCCTTCTGTTACCAGTAAACACGCTCCTTCTTGGACCTCTTACGGCAACGACAGTTACCGGTACTTAAACAGCTCCTACAATGCAAAACCCGTGCATGTCTTGTGCCAGGGTCTCCAGGCTTCCCTTATACCCGTGAATTCACTAGATCCTTCTGACCGCCTCTAAGATGCAGGCTATTAGTATCCACATTTTACAGAGGGGAAACTAAGGCTCAGAGACGGTAAGTAACATCGCTCCAAGCCACTTGCCCGTAAGGGGCAAACCAGGCAGTCTGGCCCCAGCACCCGGCACTTAGCCAGTGTGCTGCGCCCCTCGGGGCAGCTCGTGTGGTTGTGAGTGGCCCTTCGTTCCATCTTCGACTCTCCCCCAGGCCGTGGGCTGTGTCTGCTGTGTGCCCGGTCCGATCTCTGGCGCCTGGCACAGTGCCCGGCTTGTGGGGGCTCCTTAATAATGCAAAGGAATGAAGAGAACGGAATCTGGCCAGCAGGGGTGAGGTGAGCAGGCTCCTCAAAGGACCAGGCCCGCCTTGAGGAGAGCCAGCCTGGAAAGCCTGTACCCAGGGAGAAGCCAAACTCCCTCCGGCATCAGCCCTCCTTACGCACCTGACCTTGGCTTCCCTCTTCTGTCCCCAAGCACGTCTGCCCAAGGGTCAGAGCTTCCCACAGCCTTCTCCGAATCCATCTGCGGCTCTGCACACCAGGTTGGTGCTCCCTCCTGCCACCCCCAAAGCCCGTTTCATGATGGATACTCTGCAGCAGAACTTGATAACCTAACGTGGAAACACGTGCGAGACGACGGTTGAGCGAACAAAACGTGCGGCATTATTCACGTGTGTACTTAAAAATTAGCCCAACAGAAGCGATTGTGGTCTCTTTGTAAAATGTTAATAGGAATAAAGCTCAAGATCCTCTGGATGTTCCTGGAAAAGGCAGAGTTTTTAATTTCCCTTTCCACGTAATCATACTTACGCTCTATGTACTGTTCTGCACGGCGTCTTTTCCACTGAATGCTGAGGTTCGGCGGCCTTCCCCCCGCAGAGCTCGGAGCCCCACCTCACTCTTTGTTAGGTGTTCCCTGTGACCACTTTTATGCCCCCCTGGGGCGGACTCTGGCCAGCAGAGTCCACCTGATGTGGCTGAAAGAGAAAATAAATGCACAGGCGACAGCCATCCTGTGGAGAAAAGGGGACGGCACGGCCACTCTCTCCAGGACAGTGTCTATGAGCGCCTCGGCCACTCTCTCAAGAGGAGAGCGCCCCGACCCTTGCCTAGACAGGCTTTTATTGTCTTTCTCGGGGCTTACACTGAGAAGGATTTATTATCTATCACATACAACATTGTTGTCTACATTTTAGGTACAATCAAGGAAATGAAAAGAACACGCAGAGGGGAATGGCGGCGAGCTGATTAGCTCTGTCCTTGGGAGAATTCACACAGGCTTTGGGAATTACCTTGAAGATAGACGATATGCATTCGGTGTTTTAGACCAGGGTGATAGAATTTTAGCAAGAGCAAGCCATGACAGTCAGTGTGCATTTTCTGGGCCTGATTCCCACGGGAAAACTCGGTTTGAAGGTCTGGCTCCTGCCCACCACCTCAATCTGTAGGTTTTCCATACAGAGCTGAGTCACATTTGCCAGACTGAAGCAAACGGGTCCCCTACACTCCCCCACTCAAGGGTGTTCAGCTTGTTTTGAAGCTTTTGTTGATGCAGTGACCTTCCTGGGCTGGATGGAGTACGTTGTAAATTTGAGTAACTACAGTTCAAGTGCCCTCCAAAGAGGCTTGTACCAGTGCACACGCCCCCCGGTGGGTGTGTGTGGGGTGTTGGGGGTTCATGAGCATGCTCCTACCCCTCACTATGAATGAAAAATAACGATCTTCTACCTTTTTGCAAACTGGTGGACAAAAAGTTATTTTAATTTGCATTTCCAAAGGTAAAAATGAGACTGAATATTTTTCCCTCTGTTCTTTGGCCTTTCAAGTTCATTTTTCCATGAGTTGCTTATTTTTAGCCTTTGTGTCATTTTAAAATCGGGTTGTTCGTGTCTTATCAATTCATAGGAACTATTTATATATTGTAGATATTGATCCTCTGTCTCTCTCACATGCACGCTGTATTAGTCAGCTCGGGCTGCTGTAACAAAATACCACACACAGCAGAAATGTACTTTCTCACAGACCTGGAGGTTGGCAGTCTCAGATCAAGGTGCCAGCAGGGTTGGTTTCTGAGGACAGTCCTCCCCGTGGTTTGTAGGCGGCCACCATGTTGAAAAAGAGAGCTCTTGGGCATCTCTTCTTGGGAGGACAGTAACCCCATTATATCCAGGCCCCACCAGCGTGGCCTCACGTAACCTTAGTTACCTCCTCATAGGCCCTGTCTCCAAACAGTCACACTGGGGTTAGAGCTTCAACCTAAGAATTGTAGGGGGAAGCATGGGGCAGGGGGACAATTCAGATCACAGCACGGGCATATCGCAACTCTCTTCTATTACCATTTAGCTTTGTGTATTTTTTATTTCAAATTACGGTGAAATGCACGCAACATAAAACTGACCTTCTTTAAGCACTTTAAGTGTGCAGTTCAGCAGGGTTAAGTACATTCAGCTTGTTGTGCAGGCCAGTCTCCAGGACTCTTCAACTTGCAAAGCTGAAATTCCGTCCCCACCAAACAGCTCCCCGTCCCCCGCCCCCGCAGCCCCCCGTGACCACCATTCCATTTCTATCTCCACGGATTTGACAGCTCCAGGTCCCTCAGAGAAGTGCAATCCTGTGGCGTTTGTCTTTTTAGGGCTGACGTATTCCACTCAGCGCAGTGTCCTCAACATTCATCCACACTGTGGCCTGTGGTGGAATCCCCTCCTTTATTTAAATGGCCGAGTGCTCCCCCGATGCAGGGATGTACCGCATTCGGTTACCCGGTTACCCTTCGGTGCATGCCCAGATTGCGTCCGCCTGTTGGCGGCTGTAATAATGCTGCTATGAACATGGGGGTACAAATATCTCTCTGAGACCCCTCTTTCCATTCTTCTGGGTGTGGACCCTGAAGTGGCCTTGCTGGAGACTACAGTGATTCTGTTTTTAATTGTCTGAGGAACCCCCATACCGTCTGGTTAGTGGCCGCATCGTTTTTGCAAGGGTCCCAAGCCCACATCCTTGCCAACAGTTACTTTCTGTTTTGTTTTGGTTTTTAACAGTAATCACCTGCTATGGTCTGAATGTCTGTGTCCCCTGGGGCCTTTGAGGGATGCTTTGGTCATCAGGGTAGAGCTCTCGCAAGTGAGATTAGTGTTCAAATAAGGGAGACCTCGCAGACCCCCCACCAGAGAGGATAGACTAAGTCTTCAGCCTAGAAGAGGGCTTTCCCCTGACCGTGCTTGCACCCTAATCCCAGACTTCTGGCCTCCACAACTGTAAACGTCTATTTTTCATAAGCTACCCAGTCTGTGATCATTTGTTACAGCAGCCCAACGGGATGCAGACACCATCCTAAGGGGTGTGAGGTGATTATATATATATTTTTTCTTTTAATGCTTTTTGTAACATAAGGCAAGACGGAAGAGAGAAAGCAAGCATGGGTAGGTTTAAAGGCCTAGACTTTGGACAGCCCAGGTTCAAAACCTGGCTCCCCCACATTCTAGCTACGGGATCTGTTAAAAACAAGCAACAGCCCCCCAATGGAGTCACTTATGCTAAGCCCCGCATCATCACTTACTTTATTATGGCTTTGGCTCTCCCAGAAATGGGATCTTAAACCAATCAGGAATCACCTGATCCCTAGTTAGGTAATCTGCCTGATTGATCCCTGCCACCCGCTGAGGGAAAGTAACTTTGCAATCATCAACCCATTTGTCTTGGGTTTGTCTATGATAACTTTCTCGTCCCTTCTGCCTATAAAAGTCTTTCATTTCATGCAACTCCTTGGAGCTCCTTTCTATCTGCTAGATTGGATGCTGCCCAATTCAAATTGATTTGCTCAAATAAACTCTTAGAATTTCATTATGCCTCAGTTTATTTTTAAACAGGCCTTATGCAAATTACCCTAGGCCCTATTGCCTCATTTATAAAATGGCTATAGTAGTCATACCACTCTTCTCGAGTTTAGGGATCAAGTGAGATAATATACTTAAGGGGAATGAGTACAAGGTAATCTCAAATGTACTAATCTTTTCTTTTATGTGTCTCATTTAAAAAATATTTATTTTTAGAGAGAAGGGAGAGAGAAAGAGTGGGAGAGAAACATGGATCTGATAGAAACACTGACCAGCTGCCTCTCTCATGCCCTCAATGGGGGACCCAGCCCACAACCTGGGCATGTGCCCTAACTGGAAGTTGAACCAATGACCTTTCAGTGTATGGAAGGCTGCCCAGCCCTCTGAGCCACACCAGTGAGGGTTTAAGTGTCTTATTTAAAAGAATCATCTCCAAGCCCTGGCTGGGTAGCTCCGGTGTTTGGAGTGTCGTCCTGACACGCCACGGTTGTGGGTTCAATCCCTGGTCACTACGTAAATGGTGCAACAACAGATCGATGTTTCTCTCTCTCCCTCTCGCGCTCTCTCAAATCAATAAGTAAATAAATAAAATAATTATCTCTACCCCAAAGTAATAAACATTTTATTTTTCTCTTCCAAATTCTCTTATAGCTTTGATTTCTGCTTTTTTCATGTACTTTGCAAAAGGGTAGCCAATCTCTCCAACACGTTTCACTGACGAGGGGATACTTTTGCCACGGACTTGATTATTACTTCTTCCGGCTACACAGAGATCTGTTTTTGGTTTGGTTTTCCTTTCCATTGCGTTTGTTGGGGTGACACCGGTTAACAAAACCCTACAACACATCACCTGTTGTAGATGCACTGTCCTGTGTGTTCTCCACCCCAGTCAAGTCTCCGCCCATCGGTCCATCACCATTGAACCCCCGCCCCCTCCGCCCACCCCTCCGCCCTTTCCACTCTCTCCGCCCAGCTGACCTATTCCTGAGTGACACCCCTTCCTAGAGCCTTAGACCGGGTAGTGCCGGCAAGTTAGAGCAAGCCTCTTTTGTTTCTTTACGAAACTGGCCTGGCTTTTCTTGCACTGTTTTTCTAAACTCAGCCTATTAGGTTAAAAACCAAATCCTGGGGGACTTTTGAATAGACGGTTCTGAAAAAAACTAACTTGGAGGGGAACTGCTGAGAAACCTTTCTCTCCCGGACTCTGCGTCTCCGTTCCCAGGCAACCCAGGGGGAGCGGGGCGTTCCCTTCCATCCCCACGGGACCGCATCCACGGCCCTGAAAAGCTCCTGTTACCGGGCTCCCCGTGAAGACAGAAGGAGCTGCGACAAATCGCCTAATGAGATTTGAAAAGGAGCTGAACACTCCCTCTCGGGGACACGGGGTATTCAGGGCTGTGACCTTGGAAACGCAGTTGACAGTTTGCCAAGACAGGCCCCGGGGAGCCCTGGACTGCCTTCTCAAGACTCTGAAGACAGGCAGCTTTGTCGGAGCAATGAGAAAATTCCAGAAACTACAGGTCTTGGGGGCTGGGGCGTGGTTTCCACTTCCCCCAATCCCATTGTTCAGATGAAGAGAGGCTGAGAGAGGGAAAAAGAGACTAACCTCTATGGGTCTGGCCTCTCCTTTCCCCAGACTTGATCTTGACCTAGCAGGAGGATCAAGGCCCATCTGAAGGTGGGGAGGATGGGCTCCGCACTCCGTCTCCACCCAGACAGAACAGCAGCCAAGTCTCAGAGTTTCACTTTTCAACTGGGCAGTTCCCTCAGATGAAGCACCCCCTCCCCTCACCTCTTCCCCTTTAAGAAGAGACCAGTCCTTGGCTTATTCCATTCATAGGATTTATTGTCACTTGCCAGCAGCTGGCAGGGGCGGGGGACACAGAGCCGAGCCTCCCCACAGGGCGAGGTGGCACTGGGCCACCCTCACTATTTACACCTGTTTCTTGGAGGGGCGGCAGGTCCCGGTCTCACTCACAGCAGCTGCACTTCTGCGCCTCGGCCTCCGCCCCCTCTCCACCTTTGCACACACAGTCCTTGGTGCATTTCTCACACTCTGCTGGGCAGCAGGAGCAGCAGCCTGCAGACAGAACAGGGGGGACCCGTCTGATGGCCTCCCCCCACATCTGTTCCCATCAAAGGGGACGGGGGAAAGAGGGGCGCCAGGAGGCTGGTCTTGTCCCCTTCCTAGTCTCACACCTGGTTCCACTCAGCATCTGTGGTGTGCCTGCCTACTGCCTGCGGGACAGGGTACCCAGCAACTACCCCGCAGCGCGTTAGGTAAGGGCGGGTGAGGCAGGTTAGTCAGAAGGAAAATTAGGAAAATTCCTCGGCAAGTGGAATGGGGAAACTGAGACAGACAGCTGAACACACTGGCTGAGCAATTTACAGTCAGGTGCTGAAGGGCAGGAGGGTGGAAAGCCCGAGGTGCCTAGCAAGGGGCCAAATTGATGCCAGACCTCACCCCTAGGGGGCGTTTCTTCCCCTGGCCTGTTGCTGGCCATGTCGTTGAGATCCTCTCCTGACCTTTCCTCCTTAGAGATGACATCTAGGCCTCTGCTGTATTTCAGCTCCAGGCCCAGAAAAGCAGCAAAGCCAGGTGGGGGACACCTGGATCTGCAGCAATGACTAACGACCCCTGCCCTGGTGCTGACCAGTGGGTGGGGACCACAGCCCTGATGAATATTCTACTGAGATCTCCCTTAAAATCCCCACCTTTGGAAAGCAGAGAAAATCCCTCAAAACAAAGAAGCCAGTGCGCCTTTCCTGGGGCACACACACTCAAATTTCCTTTTTGGGTGAATTTTCTTTCTCCTAAATTTGAAGGGTCCCCCGAGACTTGCAAACCAGGGAGCAGTGAGCAGCGGCAGCTCATCCCAGGCTCACCCCTGCACCTGTCTCCACGGCCCCCTTTTCTCTGACTTTCCAGCGAGCTGGCTGCTTTCCTATAACCTCTCTAGAGAGCCAAAGCAGCCCCACCTCGGCTCTCCTGTTGGTCCTTCCACCTTAAGCCTTTCCTTGTCCAGTCCTCAGCTTTAATAAACGTACTCTCAAAGTCACCTGGACTCGTGTTGTGAAATCTTTCCTGCACGAAGTCAAGACCCCACACACGACAGCCGGCCCTCAGCAGACCCGCTCCGACCCTGTCCCCTTTCAGATAACACAGGGGAGTCCCGGATGGTAGGAGGGTCAGGCCAAAAAATCAGTTTGAATTGTGCAGGCTGGGGGAGTGCTGGGCCTTATGGAGACAGCATGATGGTAAATGGCCTTGAAAAGGGCCTTGAAGGATAAACTTGGAGTAGCAGAGATGGTACAGGTGTGGTGGGGCAGGAGACCCATGAGGCCATCCACCCCTACTCTTATGCACCCCAGAAAAAAATAGCCTTCCCCCCACCGCCCACTCCCCTTGCACACCACACTGCTGCTGCTCCTGGGGAGGCCTGGGGGAGGTCGAATGGAGGGGAACCCACCAAGCCCTGGGAGAGACCAAGGGATCCGGACTCCAGGACCAACCCCCAGTCTCATTAAAGGCTTCCCCAGGCACTGGAGGTTTGAAGGGGAGGGTTGGACCAAGGTAACAGTTCTCAGTTCCAGCTGCACATCAGCATCTTCCGGGAATTCCCAAAACATCTTGCCCCAGGCCTTCTGGATCAGTCCCTGGGGGTGGGGCCAGGGCGATCTTATCCTAAGGCCTCCCCAGATGTGCCGCCCCAGAAAGAGTCAGAAGCAGTGTAATAGGGTGCCTGGGGCCTCTCCACTCCCCGCAGGCAGACTGGGGGTGCGGAGAGGGCACGGTGGAGGGGGTCCCCACACTCACTTTTCTCGCAGGAGGTGCATTTGCATCCCTCGCACTTGCAGGAGCCGGCGCAGGTGCAGGAGCCACCTAGAGAGGGAGAAGCCACAGGGATGGCTCAAGTGAAAAAACTCGCGTGGGGCCAGGCCTAACGGGATCCCTTTGGAATATAGTCATGCCTACCCTACAGGAAGGCTCAAAATGGGAAATAAGGGTCCCTTCCCCCCAAATGTCCTTGACGGAAGCCGTAGGGCATGGGATTCTTTGCTAGTGAGAGTGAGAGGCGCGCTGTGCCGCAGCGTCGGGGGCGGAGGGCTCACCAGTAGGACAGGGGCAGGTCTCAGGGTCCATGTCGAGCGGAGATGCCGCTGGAGAGGGTGAACCGGCTTCTCCCTGCAACTGGATGCTCTAGCGGCTGCAGGTGATGAGTTTTTTATAGCCCCAGGCGGTGGCGCGCATGCACAGCCAGCCGGCTGCGCGCTTGGTGCCCCCTCTCCATCTGGGCTCACCGCCCGGCGGAAGCGCGCAATGCGGCAGCGGTGCCCCCTTCCCCCGCGGTGCCCCCCAACGCCCCGCCCTGCCTGCAGCCACCCCACGTCCGACCACGTCCACAGAGGAGGACAGTCCGGGCTTGAGTGCACTCCGCCACTTGCGCGGCTGGGGACGCGTCCTTGAGGTTGTCGCTTCAGAGCTGGGAGAGCAATCCCCGCCCCCTCCCTCCTCCCCGCACTGTGATGGGTAGTTTTTTACGTCAAAGTGACTGGGCTGCGGGATGCCCAGATAGCTGGTGAAACACTATTTCTGAGTGTGTCTGTGAGGATGGTTCCAGAAGAGGTTAGCATTTGAATTGCTGCACTGAATAAAGACTGCTCTCACCAAGGTGAGTACGCATCAGCCAGTCTTCTGCCTGGAGACGCTGGGATACGGGCGTGCTCCCAGCCGTCAGCTCTGGGAATCACCCCGCGGCTATCTTGGTTCTCCAGCTTGTGGATGGCAGACCGTGGGCCTTCTCAGCCTCCGTAATCATGTGATCCACACCCTATAATAAATGTATAACATGTGCTAATATACATGTATATACATATATGTATATATACACACACATGCACTCACTTGGAGCAAAAGCAGGCTTACAGTTGTGAGTACAAAAATTTATTCTTGTATTGTCATTTATTAATTATTGTATTATTTTCCCATAAAACAACCACAAGCCCACTTTTGTCCCACCCTGTATGGATATGTAATATATCTCATATCAAGATCCATGTGTATCCTGGTTCTGTTTCTCTGGGGAACCTGATACACCCCCACACTCTGGAGTAGCCAGGTTTTGAGGGGTCTGAAAACCACAGCACCCTTTTCAAACACCCTCCCCCGACTCTCCACCTGGGGGGGGCATACTCCAGTTCTCAGCTTCTAGGACCCACTACGAGCATGTCATATAGGTGTGCGGCTCCAGAAGCCCCCCAAACCCACCTTTACTCCCCTCCGCCTCTCGTTAATTCCCACAACCTGAAATAATTTCCCCTTCCTTCTGCCTGTAGAGCTCTTCCCACAGATAGCCACACAGCTCACTCCCTTCTTCCTCTGCTTCTGGGTCAAATCTTATTGTCTCCATGAAGCCCGCCGTGATTACCCCATTTAAAACCGCAGCACACACCTCAAACCCCAGGACCCCGACCCCCACACTCTGCCATCTTTTCTTTTTTTCATAGCATAAAACACCTCCTGATAAACTCCTTTATTTGTAGAGCTTACATGCTGTCTGCCTCTCCTGCTACAATTTAAGCCCCAGATCTTATCAGGGATCTTTGTTTTTGTCCACGGACCCATCTGAAGCCTCTAGAATGGTGTTCTGTACCCAAGACATTCGGGACACATTTACTGAATGAAGGAACGGCTCTGGAGACAAGTTGACTGGGTTCACGGTCTGACTCTGCCACTTACTAGTAATGTAGTAAGTTACCAGAAAGTTGCTCAACATTTCCGTGCCTGAGGTTGCTCAAGAGTTCCCATTCACTATTCCTCAATGGGAATAACAGCAGTCCCTACCTGACGGGTTTGCCAAGGGCTCACATGGCCTGGCACTTGGAAAGCCGTCAGAGCAGAGCCCTAACCGTGTTGGTTCTTAGCCATTCACAGGTGAATCTGAGACTGGGGAGGTCAGATGAGGACTCTGCAGGGAGGCTGGGATGGCTGGAGCTTCTACCGGACACCCAGCTCCGTTGGGGGCCTCAGCTCTGTGTGCCCTGAATTGCAGCTGCCTCCGACCCCCTCGGGTCTGGAGGGGGGGCAGGTAGCAGCGCCCCCTTCTCCTAACAATGACCCTGGGGCAGCTTCACCTAGCAGCAGAGTTCTTTCTCACACCTCACCTCACTTCGGAGGTGTTCAGCCATGGGCCATTTTACACCCTAGGGGACATTTGGCAAGGTCTGGAAACATTTCGGTAGTCACAACTGTGGGGGGTAGTGATGCTGCTGGTACCTAAGGGCTAGAGGCCAAGGATGCTGTTAAACATCCTGCTGCGCACAGGATAACTTCCCAAAACAAAGGATTATCCGCCCAAAATGTCATCAGTGTGTTAATGTAAGAAATGTCCAAACCTGTAGAGAAGTTTTACGAAAATTTGAGCCGAATAGAGCACACGCCTGGAAGCAGGACCTCAGCAGACTGAGACAAATGCTTCAGTTGGTAGTTTTCTTTTTTAATGCATTTGAGATTAAGGAGGGAAAATAAGGGAGATTACATAAAGGTGGGAGAAAGCAAGGCGGGGATCAGGTTACCAAACTGTTCACAGGATGTGTCCTCCTGAGGGGATCAGTCTTTAGAAGGAGGGGCCTGAAACGCTGGTCCCGCTCTGGAAGGAGGGCTCTGAAGAGGGGCATTTCAAAGGTCTGTTAGCCTAGATGTATAGAAACAACAGGCAGGGCTTGCTTAAGGCAGAGACAGGCCTTTTATGGAAGAGGTTCTACGGCTCTGACTGCCGTGGCTCAGTGGGCTGGGCATCGTCCCGCAAACCGAAAGGTCACCATTTCGATGCCCCATCAGGGCATGTGCCTGGGTTGGGGGTGTTGGATGGACGTTGCTCTCCCTCTCTTTCTCCCTCCCTTCACCTCTCTCTAAAAATAAATAAATAAATAAATAAATAACATTTAAAAAAGTTACATGCCTGGGCTGACTACCCGCCATGACCTGCCTGCCCAGTTAGGGATTTATGATCAGATCACCCTGTGAGTGACTTTCCACAGAACCCTTTTTCTGTCCACAGTGCAGAGGTTTAGAGATGCTGCTTTGCTGTATCTTAGAACAACTCCAGGATGCTTTCTGGCAGCGCAGACGTGGAGGGAAGAGAGCAGGGAGGATCAGAAAGCCTGTTGTCCACCCCCCACCCCCCCACCCGCATCTTTGGGCCTCTGGTTCGTCCTCTGTCACACGCGCACCGTCAGGGCTGGCCCTGCCTGCTTGACAGAGGTGCTTGGGGCTGAAATGTGAGAAAGCAAGTGAGGGCACCTGCCAGGGGAGGTGGACGGTGAGGCTGGGCCCGGGGGGCAGGGAAGCCACCCTCTGACCTACTGTGGTCACGTGGCCAAAACTTTCCAAGATACCGTGTCAAGTGTTCTGTCCCTACCTCGTCTTCAAAAGTAAAGCAGACAATTCAGGTCACGCGTGCCTCAGATTCAAAAACACCCAGCTCTAGCTCCCTCCTCCTCTTCCTCATTCTTTCTTTATCATATACGTTTTTGGAAGTTTGAAAGTATGCCTATATAATCCTCTCAAATATAAAATTAGAAGCCTACAGGACAGCCTGGTTTATAAGGGACTTTCCCCCACATTTACCGGTAGATCATAAATATCTGTCCCTGAAATCAGCTTCATTTCTGCAATTTTATTTTAGTAGATTCATTTGACAGTCTGTTGAACCAATCCCCTATGCCGGGACCTTTCCGTGGTTTCCAAATCTCCTCTGCTCTAGTCCGTGCCATGACAACATCTTGGCGGCTTTTGTGTGTGTCCCTTCGTGATTTTTCCTTAGGAGACAACGTCCTTTAAAATAGAATTTCTGGCCCAAAGTATACATGTATGTATTTCACAAACAGTACTTTTTAAATAAAGATGAACACACTTTGGGAAATCCAGAAAAATAGAAGGAAAAATTCTGGATTTGGACACAACCACCGTCAACATTTTAGTGGATTTCATTTTCACATTTTGTATTCTCCTTGGCTCCTTTTTTTGAAAAAAAAAAAAAAAAGACCACAAAACTACTTTGTAACTTCTAATTGGTTAAAGATTTTACCATAATCATTTCCTGTGCATTTTTAGTGGCTCCGTCATACCCCATCAGGGGCCTGGGCCCCAGCTTACTCGAACAATTTCGCAGACTGACACTTGAGGTTGTTTCCAGTTTTTCATAATTATAAATATTACCGCAGTGAACCTTTTTATGAGTGAGGTTCCCTCCCACCCCTTGAATTTCTGGTGAATTCCTCAGGATTTCCAGAAGCAAAACTATTGGGTCAAATGGGAAAAAAGGTTTTCAGAGTTCATTGATGTACATTGCCAAATTATTTTAAAAGCCTTATGCCCTGTGAATCTGGGTAGTTTACACATTAAGACCTTTTACACCTATGGCTTAATCGGCTCTTGGAGAGCTTGTCCTGATTTATCCTCCCAGCATTCGAAACTGAGGGGTCTAGGCCCTTTCTGGGATGGCTGGGCCCCAAACACAGCCAAACTGAGGTGGGAACAGCCCCCTTAACCCTTGCACAATTCCCAAGGGTTCAGAGTACTCCTGCCTTAGCCGCCTCCGGGTCTGGAGCGCCCCCTGCAGCCCAAATGAGGAACTACCGTTCTCGTCCTGAGACCTGGGCTCCATTCCCACCAAACCCTCCTCCGGTCTCCATCCAAGTTGGAATATGTCCCGAGCAGGTGCAGGGTCTGTCACAGCCTGTTCGAGGTTTCCATTGTCTTCCTCATTCAACACAGGAACACAGCCCATGATGTGTCAGCCTTCCTTTGTGTTTCCACTGCTTAAGTTTTACCCCTTCAAGGTGATGTGTAACCAGTCTGCTTACTTTTCAATTTGCCACACTGCCCCGCCCCCCATCTTCCCACGTGGTCTTCAAGCTCCTCTCTCAGCTAGCCCTGCCTGAGTTGCGGTCTTCTCAGTTTCCTCACCTGTAGAATGGCGATAATAATCCCCATCCTGCAGGGTTATTACAAAGAGCAGCAATTATACCAATAAAAAGCCTAGCCTTTAGCTCAAGATGGTAGACTGAAAACCTGCATTCACCTCTCCTTCTTCCTGAAAATTTATCAAAAGAAACTTAAAAGTCAAGGAGGGAAAACAAGAAAAACTAATAAAAGAGCCGAAGATTGGAATTTGTGGAGGAGAGGCTGTTGCAGGAAGTGAAAGCTGCCCGGCCCTTGCTGGACCCTTAGGCTAGATCCAGTTAGATTTGGGCGGAACAAAGATTACTTCCTGTAAACCCCACCCACCCAGCCCCTGTGCCCCAGGCATGCAGGTTCCAGAGGCAGGCCTGTGCTCTTCCTCAGGCAAACATGTAAGTCTGCTCCCCGTTATCTGGGTACCCCTATTTATCTTGCCCGACCTATGTGACCTCTTTGCACCCGCCACATGGTGCAGAAATCATCCATGTCATCTTGCTGTCCCCTCAATGAGCCTCGTATGTATGTAAGTTCCCTTAAAAAACTCAATGTAACAATGGAGCTGTCAGCCTCTTTCTTTGGTCTCTTGGCCTGAGAAATTTTACACAACAGTGTGAGAGAGGATGATTTTGACAAGTATAACATTTTTCTGGAGTACCAGGATGGGTCAAGTCCCATTTATGGGTCAATGGGAGCAGAGAAAGCCACAGCTCAGCTCCAGCAGTAGAGAGCAATAAGTGGGGCGTTTTGTTTTACATTGTTGGGGAGAGTCTGGCTGGAAAGCAGCAGGCAAAGGAGCTGCAGAAACCAGCATGGCGACTGAAGGAAGATGTGGCTGTGGACCTGCCAGGGGGCCCCAGGTTGGCCTCCCGCACGTCTCCTTGACCAGCTCCACCATTTGCCCCCAGGCTGAGACTGTGAGATGTGCTGCAAAGAAGGGGAGTAACCAGTCTGGGAGGGGCCGGGCTGCCAGGGAGGGTTAGAGAAGGGCCAGTTCCTCCCCGGGCGTGCCAGAACCAAGTCTGCCGACACACAAGCCCAGCCCACACCCGCAGAGCCTGCCTTCAGCTCCAAGAAGCAGAAATAGCTCAAGAAAGGGAGAACTTAACAGTAAAAATAAAAAAAACCTTTAACTCCTCAGAGAGATTCAGGAAATTACTCCATTCAAAAAATTAAAACAGCCCTGGCTGGCATGGTGTAGTTAGTAGGAGCGTTACCCTGTAAACCAAAGGGTCACAGGTTCGATTCCTGGTCGAGGCACATACCTAGGATTGGTGCCCTGTCAGGGCACATGCTAGAGGCAACTGACTGATGTTTCTCTCTCACATTGATGTTTCTCTCCCTCTCTTTCTCCCTCCCTTCCTCTCTCTGTCTCTTAAAAAAAAATCAGTGAGCATGTCCTTGGGTGAGGATTAATATTATAACAACAACAATAATAATAGTAATAATAAAAACAGGTCCTCGCTGGGTAGCTCCGTTGTTAGAGCACCATCTTGATACTGTGGAGTTGTGGGTTTGGTCCCCAGTCAAGGCACATACAAGAATCAACCAATGAATGCATGAGTAAGTGGGGTAGTAAGAGCCCTGATATACACATCAGCCACCTGGGGGAAATGACAAAAACCTCGGTTTCTCATTACACTGACTGCTGTGAAATGCAAGAACCTGAATGAACAGCATCCATGTCTCCTGGTCCATGTCGGCCCAGTCACCCCGTCCTGAAGGTTGACCTGAATAACTAAACCGGGGCAGCTACCGCCCTCACTGTCTTGGCCTCGAGGATCCCCACCAGATCCACACTGACCCCCTATGGCTGATTCAATGCTGAAGTCCCTCAAACAGCACCATTAACACCACGGGGTGTTCTGGGCCAACACTATGTCCAGAGAGCCTGTCTAAACCTGGGCTACCCCCCAAGCAGACCATGTACAAGTGGTGTCTTAGGGTGGGAACCCCAGAAAGCACTGGTGGGAGAACAGAGAAGGAAAGATGCTGATGCGGGGTATGTTAATGGGCAGGCCACTGCTGTGGGCCACTGGGGGTCAGTGCTGCTGGGGACTCCTGGGGGACGGGGTGGCCCAGGTCTCAGATTTGTCCCCCTGTAAGGGCAAAGATACCAAGGGTATTTATTTTATCTACTAATTCCTGTTTGTTATCGCTTAAGAGCTGTTCCCAGTGGCCTTGACTTCCCCAGTCCCCCCAGCCTACCCTGTGCTTGCATCAAGAAAGCTCAGGCAGCAGGGGACAGCCCCCAGGCAGAGGTGCAGGAGGGTTGCAGGCTGACCACCGCTCTCTCTGCACTGGAGTCAGCCCTTCGAGGTCCTTCCAGGTTAGGGTAGAACAGCTCTCTGACCACCAGACAACCAAGAGTAAAAACTTTATTGCTTCAAGCACATCACAGGAATGTCACCGCCACCTTGTTGGGGTGAATATACAAAAAGTACAATCATTTCAACTTCTCCGCTAGCACTCTGTGTGGACGCTTCCCGGGCCTCGCCCTCGGCAAGGCCAGTGCGTCTCAGTGGCAGCAGCTGCACTTGGTGGAATCCCCTTTGCAGATGCAGCCCTGGGCACACTTGGCACAGCCCGGAGGGCAGCAGGCGCAGCAGCCTGGAGGGGTGGAGAGATGGACAAGGTCAGCCTTGGGTCCACACTGCTGTCTTACCCCTTCTCCTCCCACGACTTGGAGGAAGCGGGAAAAGAGGAGCCTGCCACAGCCTTCAGCCCACGGTCACGACCACCTTGGGATGTGAAGTTGTGGGACACTGGAGCTGGGAGGGATCTCAGAGGCCATGCAGAGCCCATCAGAGGCCCAGAGACTGGAAGGGTCTTGGCCAAGGTTGTTGGACAGTGGCTGATCCAAGACCAAAACCCAGAGCTGCTGACTCCAGCCCAGTGCTCTCTCCCCTTCACCTCTGGGCGGGCTGGAGCTGCCCCTCAGCCCTCTTCCTGCTCCGAACACCTGAGACACTGTGGATGCCCTCATCGCCAGGTGGGCTGCAGCCCCGGGGAGCCCAGCTCTCATTTCAGATCGCTCCCAAGTGGGTAAAAGGCATCCAGAGACCCTTCCTCCCCCCGTGGCTGGAGGGCTGAGGACGGAGGGAACAGACTTTTCCAGCTCCGGGCCCGAGGTGCCCTGGTCACCATACTCACTTTTTCGACATGTTTTACAGTTGCAAGTTGTGCACTTGCAGTTGTCTCCACAGAGGCAGGCTCCTCCTGGAAGAGAGGACAGAGCCATCACACGTGTGAGGACGGAGGCGGAGCGGGAGCCCCCGGGCTCGCTGCAGACCGCTGCAGTGGCAGGAGGGTTCCCGGCTCTCCCTGGGTGGCACTGGACAGGGGGACAAAGACACGGCCGAGCATCCCCCCAAGTGGCCAGGATCATCCAGTGGTTCCCAGTCACAGTCCACGCAGGGAAACCGGGGTGGCTGCCTCAGCGACCCCCAGAATCCTCGTGAAAATGTAAATTCCTGGGACCAGCGTTTGACATGTTCTGAGTCAAAGGTCTTGGTGGGGAAAGGGAGTCATTATTTTTTTAAAAAACCAACACGTGATTCTGCTGTTGGATCAGCAGAATCCGGGGCTGAGAACGATGGGAGGAGGCGGACTCCCCCAGGCTCCAGGCCTCTCAGGGACCGTGGGAGCCTTTTGTACCCCCCTCGCCTTGTCAAGGTCCCAGGCAAGCGGGGAGCCCTGAATGGTTGGGAGGGAGAGCAAAGGACACCAACAAACCCAAAGTGAGAGCCACAGGCGCTACTGTTTCCGCATCACAGCAACGATCTACACTTTAAAAACCATCCCACCCAGTGCTTTGAATTGCAAGATGCTGGAAGCTCCCGTCTCTGGCAAGTTTTTTGGTACAGACATGTCCTGTTAAGGACCACGGAGGCTGGTGAGATTTCTTCACACTGTGTCTCAAGACCATAAAACTCGGGATGGCTCTGAACCCCAGCCCTTCTCCTCCCTGCCGACAGGCTTCTGTGGCATTAGGTGGTGTCACAGACCCCGGAGTCCCCACGCACTTCTAACGACTCCCTGGACATCTGCCGGTGCTGTATGATTCCTGCACTTTCACGGCTTCCCTAGGAGGTGGGCACAGGGTGGGGGGTGAGTAACCTAGTTTTCAGGTGAGGAAACGGAGGCCTGGAAATGGTGAGTGTTGGAAGTGATGGCCTCGATGGACTGAACCCAGGCAGCCAGGCTCTGGGCTTGAGCTCTTGAACCCCTGTCCTGGTGGCTTCCCTTAGGGGCCTGCTGTTAGGTCCCCCTGACCCCCCACCCACAGTCATTCCAGAGCCAGGCTGTCACTTCTAGCAAATGAGGCCGGTAGTCAAAGGAGAGTGGGAGCTACCCCAGGGTCTCTAGTCTGAAACCAGCACCACTGGCGGCTCCTCACTGCGGGAAGAGGAGCGTGAACCAGACACCAGCAGGCTCCCTGGAGGAAGCTGGGGCAAGGTCCCAGAGCCCAAGCGTGGGCATCCTCACTCACCAGACATGCAGGAGCATTCCCTGGGGTCCATGGTCCAGGTCTCTGGGAGGCTCCAGCACTATCTCTGCTGGAGAAGGCAGGCCGAGTGAGCAGCCACTAGAGGCTGCCTATTTATAGCCGTGTAGCTGCAGGTGCAGGCTCACCCCACCTCTCCCTGGGGCCAGACGCCTTGCACACGGCGCAGGCAGATGCCACGGGCTGGGGGTTGGGGAGAGCAAGCAGAAGAAGGGCACAGGAGAGCAAGAACAGTATAGTCATGGAAGTGACTTTTCATTACGAGGTATGCAGGTGACTGTCCCCAATGACCTGCCCGCCTGCTAAGGTGTCAGGGATCCAGGACCAAGCTCTATGGCACCTGCAGGGCTCCAAGTGGCAGCTGCATCCACTGAGTCTCCCTGTCCTATGCATTCTACTACCTGCCACTTCTGTTTGCTCCTTCACAGGGGCCGCTCCCGCCCTGGCTCAGGGTCTCATTCTGTCTCCCCTGGTTGGGCAGGAGGGGCCGATCCCAGGTTCCGGGCTGTGGAAGACCCCACGCAGGCCCTCTCCTGGATGTGGTTCCCAGTCCCCATGGCCGAGAAGGTCCAAAGTCAGAGCCATGGGCAACCTCTCCTTCCAGGACACGCGTGGAGGAGCCAGTATCCATCCCAAGCCCACTTGCTGCCAAGGGTTGGCTCAGTCTTCCTCCCTAGGTCCCCAAGGGCACACGCACAGCCCATGTATGTCCCTCTCAGCCTGAGGGGTGGCTGGGGGTGGCTCTTTGCAGGGGGGGCGATCAGAGTCTGGATGTGTGGGCCGGGTGCCCACTGGAATGTGTGAGGCCCCTTGCAGTGAAGGAAGAAGCTGGGTGTGGGAAGAGAAGGGACATGGGCCACGGGTTGGGGATTGGGGCCACTGGGCAGATCTGGCACCACTGTGTTCCAGTGTGGGCACCTGAGAATCAGACATCTGAACTTGGCCATCCGGGTTACCCTGAACTTCACTTTGTCAAGGTAAGAGAATAAAACACATTCCATTTATTTGTTAATTTTGACTTACAACTCTTAAATCTTTTAGCCAAGTGATATGTGGACCCCAGTTATACTCTTGTTCTGCCCCCCTAAACAAGGAGGGGCCTGGAATAGCCTCCTGTGGTCTCGCTCCCCCTTCTTCATCCTCTACACTGGCCCAGAGATGAATCACTAAAAGTAGCACAGGCCGTGTTACTCTTGCCCCAAAACTTCAGTGGCTCCCCACATCTATTGAATGAAGTCCTACATCTTTTTAAAGTATATTTTATTGATTATGCTATTACAGTTTTCCCAATTTCCCCTCTTTCTCCCCCCTCTACCCTGTACCCCCCAACCCTCCAGCATTTCCCTCCCCCTTAGTTCATATCCATGGGTTGCACATATAAGTTCTTTGAGCTCTCTGTTTCCTATACCATTTTTGACCTCTCCCCATCTATTTAATGCCTACCAATTATGCTTCTTCTTCCCTGTACCTTTCCCCCTATTCCTCCCATCCCCTTACCCACTGAAAACCCTCCATGTGATCTCCATTTTTCTGATTCTGTTCCTATTCTAGTTGTTTGCTTAGTTTTTGTTTTCGTTGTTTTTCTTTCTTTTATTTTTTTAGGTTCATTTGTTGATAGTTGTGAGTTTGTTGTCACAAGATTAAAGACAAAGAGAGAATCTTAAAAACAGCAAGAGGAAAGGAGACAGTTACCTACAAAGGAGTTCCCATAAGACTGTCAGCTGATTTCTCAACAGAGACCTTGCAGACAAGAAGGGGCTGGAAAGAAGTATTCCAAGTCATGAAAGGCAAGGACCAACATCCAAGATTACTCTCTCCAGCAAAGCTACCATTTGGAATGGAAGGGCAGATAAAGTGCTTCCCAGATAAGGTCAAGTTCAAGGAGTTCATCATCACCAAGCCATTATTATAGGAAATGTTAAATGGACTTATCTAAGAAAAGGAAGATCAAAAATATGAACAGTAAAACGAAGCCCTACATTTTAACCTTGCCTTTCAAGTTTGACTTACCTTTCCAAGCTCATCGCCCACTACTTCCTTCTACCTGTTCCACCAAAACCTGAACGCTCCAGGATCTCTGTAATTGCCTTGAACTTTCCCAGGCCTGTGCTCCTGGCAGGTGCTCATATTTCTCCCTATCACCTTCAGTTCAAATAAATCCTCCCGACTGACCGAGGCATGTGCTTCAACTCCATCTCTTGGGTAGTAAAAGCAAGAGGAAATTTGGGGGAGATTCAACCAGCCCCCAGTCTCTACCACAGCCCCATTCTTTGACATAGGCAGCTGACTACTTTTTAGTCTTACATAAAGCACGTGCCAGAGGAGCTCCAAGCTTCCCCCACCGGCTGCCATCCTCACCCTCTCTCCGTGCAGAAATTCTGGAGCTGCCGCTGATCCTGCTTCCTCCAGGAAGCTGATTCTGATATCTCCCTCTCTTGGCTGGGATCTCTCCTTCTGTGGCCCCTGGGAGATGTGTTTGTACATTTCTCATGGCATTTACTACCTTCTATTCTGCTGTGTGATTGTGTTCATGACTTTTGTGTCCCTCACCCCAACTTGGGAGCTGTCAGGAGCAAGACCAGTGTCTGAAGCATCGCTATGTCCACACAATGTTCTGTACAATGTCTAGAGGTTGTTGAATGAATCAGTGAACCAGTCAATGAATCAGTCAGGTGGATAGGTGAATGACTGAAGACATGAATGAGAGAGTGAGCATATAAGTGAACAAACGGATGAGTGAACGACTGGTGAGTGGCAGATGCACGACTCTCCCACAGGTGAATACTGAGGACCTCTGCCGAAAAATGTTGCCACCGTTCAGAAAGGCAAAAACAACAAAAAAAAAGAGCGGGGGAGGGGGCTGTGGAGCTAACCTGTGGAGATAATCCCTCCCCATTTGTACGTTACTAGGGTCTCCATCACTTACTCCTAAGGACCACCAGGGCCTCAGGCAGACCCATGGAACTGTGGGTCTGAGCTGAGAGTGGCTAGTGCGGAGGGAGGGGTCACAGGGCACTGGGGAGGGCTAGGTAGGGCAATATTGTCGTGATCCCAAAGTGGTTCCCACCAGAAGGGAGTTCACAGTCTAGCAGGGGACCCAGGCACATTCATTCGTTCATTCATTCATTCATTCAACAACGTCTGGGGCCAGCACTGTGCTGGGCACTTGGGAGCCGAGGGTGAATAAAAGTGGAGCTTGTGGTTCACAGGGTCAGGAGGACGTCTCAGGTCAGGAAACCCACGGCTGGGCAGGGCTGCTCTCAGACTCCAGGGGCTGGAACCACCTTCCTGCATCCCCAGCCCGGTCCCAGCCCGTCTCTTGGCAGGTCGGCTTCCCCCTGCGGCGTGGGTGTGCCGCGTCATCAATAATAATAATGCCTTGGAAGGGCTGGCCCGAGAGTGAGCCTACGGAGAGAGAGGGCTTTGCCTTTACCCTTGTCGAAGCCACCTCTCCTCCCTCTTCACTACTTGTAACTGCTCCCTGTGACTTCACTGCCTGTGAGCTGCCTTCCTCAATCCCCGTGCAGGAATTGCTTCTTCTTTGGACAACTGATGCTCTGATGTTACTTAATGCCCCGACGGAATAATAGCAAAACCCAATCCCCTAGCACGAAGACATCGCCCAGTTTCGGGGTTGTGCAGGTTGAAACAGCGGTGCGCGGAGCCATCGGGTCCACGCTGACCTGCGCCCCGGGCTGACCAGTGGCTTGTACACAGCCCCTTCCCGCCTCTGCAGGCCCCTTTCCACCTTGGTGCATCTTCTCCGTCCCAGCTCCTCATCTCTGCACGGAAAACAAGAGCACACACGCCACCCCGAGAATGTGCAATGGCAGGCGGGCGCAGCTCACATCCACACTGAGAATAACTATTTCTTCAGAGACGTGATCCTTAGCCTCCTGGGAGGATTCCAGGAGCCCTTTAAAATCTGATGGAAACTCTAAACCCTTGACCCAGAAAACAAATGCACAAATACACGGCACTTTCCCACACGTTCAAGGATTTAGTGGATCTCCTAAATGCTGTTGGTGGCCCCGCCCCGGGGTCCCGAGTTAAGGGCCCTTCCACAAAGAAGCCATCTGCCTGCAACAGGTCTTCTGTTGTTATGTCGCTGCTGTTGTGGCTACTGCGCCCTAAATAGCTCCATCCCCAGCTGCGGCCTCTCCTTTAGGCGTAAGTCAGGTGGTTTTTGTGGCGCAGTGGAACAGGTTGTTCTGAGGAAGCAGCGAACGCTCCACTGCTTACAGAACACGAAGTGACAGGCTTTGCATCTTCTCCCCTTCCCGTAAAAGCTGCACATGTGCAATGCCCTCGCCCAGCACTTTCTGCCAGGAAGGAGTTTCTGGGACTCATGGCCTCGGGATGGAGGTGCAACCATGTGGTGATGGCCGAGACGGGTCCCCCAACATGGCTCCACACCCCGGTCCCTGCTTTGCTCTTGGGATCGCCGTCCTTTCCCTTCGAACCTTCTGGACACGTGTGGCTCCCCGGGAGCAGCCTGGGGCCATTGGCTTTATTGTGCTGGTTTGTAAACTGATCTCTCTCTCTAGACCACAAGGGTCTCAAGAACAGAGGCTGTGCTCACTCATCTCAGCAGCCCCATGGCCAGGCGCATGGAGTGCCGCCACGGGGTGGGTGCTGGAGAAACGCTCACGGGCTGGTGGTGCACACGTGGCCCAACTGACAGCTTTACGCCCAGGCTGCCTTCTGTGGCTCTTGTTGAAGAGATTTAGAGAACCTTGTCGCTCACCACAGGCACTCAAGAGCTTGAGATCTGGAGTCACATGGCCTGGGTTCAAATCCAGGCTCTGCTCCTTCTTTGCCACATGACTGGGGGCCAGTCGTTGACCCCTCTGAGCCTCAGTTTACTTCTCTGCAAAGTCAGAATAATGAAAATGACAACCCTACAGCACTGTCGTTGTCGAGGTTAAATGAGAGAGAGCATATTGAGCGCTTAGTTCGGAATCTGGCACATAAATATTATTATTGTTATTGCTATTAATATTCTTATCACCTGTGCCTATTACAACTTGTCAGGTTGGTTCAGCCACGACCCATTTGTAAGTTTCAGGCCCGCAGACCAGTCCTGGGGTCCTGTGCAGGGTGCATGCATCAGCAGTAAATACTGGGAAGAATTTTCATCTCTGGGTTCCCTGCTTTTAAGCTCAACCTGATTTTTTTTTGGGTCCCAGGTTCTGGGGAGCATGGGGCTCTGTCCTGTCTGACTCCCCTTGCTGCAGTCTCCATGTGCTTGGAGGCAAAGTTGGCCTCCCACCTACGGAGCCCTCTCGTGGGGTATTTCTGGCCTCGTCTGTAGGGCTGGGCATGAGAGGTGCGTGGACAAAATCAGAGCAGGCAGGGGCTCTTGGGGGCACCAGCTTGAATCCTGGGTGCGTGGCACTGGGAGAGCGCTGAGAAGTCACCAGCCAGCTCTGTGTTGTTCACGTGGCGAAGCAGAGGCCCAGGGAGAGACAGTCGATCCCTGACCACTGAGCGTGGGGTGGCAGGGGGGTTTGAACCTGGCTCCTCAACCCGCTGTCAGCACCCACGCTTTAGGTCTGAGGCACTCACGGCAAAACTGTCCCACAGTCTGGAGCCGTGCTGCCTTACAGGCTGTTATTAATTAACTCAATTATTCAAAAGTTCAGACTAAAAAGCACAAAGAATAGCATTACCAACGCCGCAGTATCCACCACCCAGCATTCACAGAGGTCAATGCCGTCCCATTTTCCTCAACTCTTTTATTTATAAGAAATAAAAAATGAATGAGCTCATGGCTTTAAGTTCCATCTGTGCTTTGGGACTCCAGGTTTACCTCTCCGGGCTGGGTCTCTCTTTTGAACTCTCTGGCTGCTGCTCCACATTCCACAGGGATGCCAAACAGCCTCTCGACCTGACGTACCCCCAGTGGAGCTCCTGCTGCCTGCCTCACCTCCAACCTGATCCTCCCACCTACAGTCTTGCCTGCCTCCACCGCCCACCTGGTCTGAGCCACCATCCTCTCCTGCTAAGATTCAATACTCACCTCCTAAGCAGCTTCCCGAGTCTGCCCCTTCCCTGGACTCTTACACTGCATTGTTTTTACTATAAAACTGTGCAAGGAAGGATAGAAACTGTACTGAATAAACTAAAATTAAAAAAAAGAAAAAGAAATAAAAGGCATCCAAATTGGAAAGGGAAAAAAAAAAACTGCTGCAAGGAACATCCCCATCTGTGTTATGGATGTGAGGGTGCAAGGCTCATCCTCAGGAGGACGGTGGCGAGGGGGTAGTGGAACAACTGCTCTCCAAAGACCCTACACTAATTTATATTCCCTCCAGCAGTTTCTGAGATCCCCGTTTCCCTACCTCCTCCTCTAGGACTTCCTGCCCTCAGACTTGGAGATGTTTGCCCCTCTGACAAATGTGAGGGAGTGTAATGGTATCTCAGTGAGAGATAATTTGCATGTCCCTGCTTCCATTAACATCCTGATCGAAAGCCATGGTCCAGTCGTCCTCACACTGCTGTGGGTGTCTCCTCAGCCTTTCACACTCTAGCAAGAGAGAGCATAGTGCAGAGGGGTGAACGCTGGCACAGACCACCCCAAACCCTGGCATGTTGGGCTTTGGGGTGAGAGGCTGATTGAGAAGAGCAGGGGCAGCCCCCCCCTTTTCTCAGATGCACTATTTACTCCTCTCCCGCTGGGCTCACGGGGTACTTCCCTCTTTGGGATCCCAGTTCCGACAGCAGTGCTGAGGGAGTTTGAAAGATCTTATCATCGAGAAGAGGTTCTGTGGATGTTGATGTGCTGTAAAGTTTTTCACACAGACACAGTTCTGCTCTCTGACCCCCAGTTCTGCTCATGGAGCCCTGGTAAAGAACCCACAGCCTGTGAGTAAACAGCCTCCCGGGAGGTGGGTCCCAGCAACGCAGAATGAGAAAATCAGGCCACGGCTAATTAGGAGTCTCTCTGCTTGGCCCCATCCCCGGTGGAGTCGAGTCGGCAGGCTTCACAGACTCTCCAGGGCTTGCGGCTGCTGGTTAATTACATGGGACTCCCGCTCTGCAGCTGTAATTCGGTACCCGCTGGGCAAGTGAAACCCTCCGCTTTGCACACAGCCCGGGGGAAGAAGGAGTGAGGCCGAAGCCGGCAATTACCCCCAGCAGCAAAGTGGCTGGGCCAGGTTGGCTGGCGGCCCAGATTAGGGCTTTGGAGAGGGGGAAGGAGGTTCAAGATTAATTGTTGGTCTTTTTCCCTTCTTTTGTTCTTCTTCCTCCCCTTTCTCCCCCTCCTTCCCCACCTCCTCCTCCTTCTCCTCTTCATTCTTCTCCCCAGCCCCCAACCCCTTTCCTTTCATCCATCATTTAGCAAACCTTCAGGGCTGCCTATGTGCTAGGCTTCAGGTCAGCCCTCTGAACGGGATACGTGAGCCAGAGTCAGGGCCTGGTCCTCAGGAGCTTGATTCCCAGTAGCGATGAGAGCCTGTCCATAGCGATCAGAAGAGGAGAAAGCAAGTGGGTTTCTGTGAGGCACACAGGTGCCGGACGGTGCTTGAATGACCCTGGGAGTGAGCACCCGTCTAAATTTTGTGCCCTAGGTGCCTCACCTCACCCCAGTCTCTGCCCTTCACCCTTCCCAGTCCAGGTGACTCTCATGGGCTGTTGGGCTGGAGCAGGGGCTTTCACACTGCATGCTCAGAGCCCTGGGGTGCATGGAGGTGCTACGGGTGGGGTGCTAGGTCCCACCGCACCCCCAGTGGGAGAGAGTAGAAGGGACAGCCCTGAGCTGCACCCTCAGCCTTTATGTCCTCCGAGTCGGCAAAGGTCGTCTTAGGTTCCTGAACTTTATGCCTTTACTTAGAAACCCGTCCTTTTGGCCGTAGTGGATCCATAGCCAGGAGTTCTGGCTTGGCTCTCCCATGCCTCCCAGGAAGACGTGAAGAAGGAGGAAAGCAGAGCTTTTGGAATGAACACAACTCTAGAACCCCAGAGCTGTAAGGGTGATAAAGAAGTCCAAACCTTCTTTCAACCCCGACCCCAGCTATGTACTGGGAGCCTGAGCCCGGAGGGGGGCGCCTTGCCTGTGCACCCCCAGTGCCGGTCCGCTGGCTGAGGCGAGGGGATCGGGCAGGAAAGCCTCCCAGGGCCTTGCAGCCTCCTACGTGACTGCACAGCACCCGTTCGCAGAGCCACCTGCGTGGGTTAAGCAGCTGTTGAGGGCCCCACACGGCGCCACATGCGTCACCCAGGGGTACTAAGAAGAAGGTTTGGCAGTGCAGTTGGGGTGCTGAGGCACCCAGCGAAGAAACCACTGGCGAGCATTGCAGAGCCGAGGGCCTGGATGATGAAATAAACTAGGGGCCTCGTGTACATGACTCTCTGTCTCTAAGATTTCTAGAGGGGCCACCCCTTCGGCCAACGTTGTGATCTAGAGCTTTAAGATCAAAGCTTCGTTTTCGAGAAACTTCACTAACTGTTCATTGTCTGCAGGTCCTTTTAGGTCTTGCCTCTCCTCCAGAGATGTGCTTGAGGCCTTGCAGCTGCCCTTCCCCGCCCATATGCTGTCCCAACAGTGGGCCTGCCAGACCGCTAACGTTTCCTGCGGGCAGGACATCCCGGGGGTCTGAGGACTTCTGTTCAGACAGGTCCTTCAGGCAGGGGGACCAAGACTCCCTCTCCCACCTGTCGGGGATTCCACCCGGAACTCCGAATCATAGTGCAGCAGTACTTCAATTTGTTGATTTCTCCAGTACAAATACATAGTTCTCTGCAAATAATTGGGGCCCCCCCCACTCCATGTTAGGGAGGAAAAATCAAAGGCAACAGCCTGAGGGTTTTATAGGAGGGGAGTAATTACCCACCACTGCCATTTCCGGCGCTGGGAAGGGGTGGATGACAGGTCTCGCCGCCCTCCTCCGCGCCGGTGGGGTTACTGACCTGATGTCTCTGTGCAGCTCGGTCTGGGAAGCCCAGCGTGAGAACCAGAACGGGTGGTCGTAACGACCCAGGCGGGCACGAAAACCTCAGTGTGCTAGAATTCCTGGGCCAGCTTCAGGACTGACGGAGACTCAGATGGACATAGATTTTTTTCTGCCATGGCTTTGAGTCTGTCTCTCTCTAAGGCCTTGGGCAAGCCATTTGACCTCAGTTTCCCTGCCAATAAAATGGGTTTATAACATACCCTTCTGAGGGCGCCTGTCAGGAATAAGTGGTCATGCCCTGACCGGTGTAGCTCAGTTGGTTGGGAATGGTCCCACAGCGAAAGGTCACCGGTTCGATTCCCGGGCAGGGCACATTCCTGGGTTGCAGGTTCTGTCTCTGATTGAGGCACATACGATAGGCAACCAACTGATGTTTCTTTCTCACATCAATGTTTCTCTCCTTTTCTTTCTCCCTTTCTAACAATACATAAATAAAATCTTTGAAAAAAGGCAAAGAATTGGCCAGTTCTTGCAGGGCACTTTGAAGAAAATTGCTGTGAAGATGTTCTCCTGGCCCTGCAATTTTCCTTGGTGCACATATCAAACAGATGAGAATGGCCAAAACTCTGATTCTGGTTCCCTTAGCTGAACCATGACACCCAGCTCAGCTGGAAGGGAGGAGGGCAGGGGAGGGGCTGTGAGCACAGCCTGGGTCTCCCTGGATTAACATTAAAGGCACAGCCCTGCCTTTGATGCCTGCCTGCAACGCTTGTTAATTTTAATAGGAAGCGAGCAGAGGCGGGAAGGTTCTGCCTAGCAGAAGAAAACAAGTTGAGGCCAAGGAGGGTTGGTGCCAACCCAGTTTGGAACTTGTTTGGCTTTGAAGTCCTTGGCCCCAGTGCTGGAGTCACAGGACAACTCCCAGATGCCAGCAGGGTAAGTGTGGACAGGTGTCTGGGGAAAGTGTGAACCTCAGGCTCCTCAGTTCCCAGCTCAACCAGGAGCAGATGGCCCCTGACTCAGTCTGGGACTCACCTTAGGGTCAATAATCCCCCAAGCTGATGAATTTCCTGGGAAACTTCAAATAGGGGTCTCCAATGTAAGTGACCTAAGGGGCAAGGTAGTGAATGAGTAAGAGTAAAGTAAGCTGATGGTAGGTAATAGGGAGCGGTGGGGACTGTGGCAAACTGAATAAGCCCCAACTGAACGGTGAGATTTGGAAATGAGGGTCAATTTTTTTCAGTTCTTCCAATTTTAGAAGAGAAATTTAAAGCCTGGATTGCATATATACGTGTGTGTTTGTGAAATACTCTAATTTTGAACACCGATAAGAGTTGTTTATTTGTTTATTATTTTTAAATACTCTCCCCATGGACAACTAATGCATCCATAGGCCAGAGAGGCCACAGCGTCCTGATTGGTGACCTCCTGATTTAAAATCCTAAAGCTTCAGGAGCTCAAAGTCTCTTAAAATTCACCAAGGCCTTTGGTTACTATTTTCTGGAGACTTCAGACTGACCCTTGGATGAGGGCATCAGCATGACCCAGTGAGAAATTTTCAAAAACAAGTCTTAGGAATTCTGACTCAGCAGGATGGGAGGAGGATCCGGGAAGAGTCGCATATTTTTTTTAACTCCTCATGTGACTCCCAGGTTTGGGAAGCAGTGACCTCATCGGTTCCTCTCAGTGATTTGTAATCTTTTTAAGTCAAAAACCCTTTTGAGAAGCTGAAGAAAGTGATCAACACTTTCCCTGGGGGAAAAATATGCTGATACACTGTTTCTTTGTCCAGCAGGAAGGAATAACTCCAGGGTCACGAGGGAAATTTGTGATTTTGTTGTGCAAACGGAATGAATACCTTGATGAGAGTTGGGACCACCTGCTGGCCCCAAAATCCAGTTGCACCGGGTGTTTTCTGTGACCTGAGGACACGGACTTCTCCCTGGGTTCCCTGGAGCTCCCTCCCCCACTCCCTCCCCAGCTGCATAAAAACTCCCTACTTTTGCTCCTGAGGGAGGGCAGATTTGAGAGATGTTGCTCACCCTTCCTCTTGCTTTGGCCAAATTGAATAAACCTTTCTTGATCTCTAAGCTCCGGTGTTTTAGTGATTGGCTTTGTCTGCACATTGAACGTGTGAACTTGGATTTTGAGAGATGGTTTAGTGACAGTCTCCTTAGAGGCAAAGCCTGGTTCTGCTGTTCTGTGACCTCCGAACTCCCTTTGGTCCCATTTCTGCATCTCAGGACACCCGCCCCTCACCTGCGGAGTAGGTGCTATGGTTAATCCATATTCCAGATGGAACACTCGCTCAGAGAGGTCATCTGCCAAGGTCAGCCAGCCAGGACCTGAACTGCCATCGCTCTGGTTGCAAACCCTGAGCTCTCTCCCCAGTGCCAGCATCATCAAGATAATGACTAAAACCCTGAGAGATGAGCTGCCACTGTGACATCCCCAGGGAGGAGAAGCCCCTATCTCTGGAGCTTTCTTTTGAGGTGAAGCAGGAAAAAAATCACTCTTCTAAATTCAACACTAGCACACAGCTGGGTCCAGGGAGCTCGGAGGAGGAGCAGAGGCTAGGCCTGCATGTGTTTGCATACTAACGAGGCAAGGACGCCAGTGGCTAATTAACGAGGGCCTGACCTGCCAGCTTCTGTCCAAGGCTTTCTCTTTCAGAGAACCTTGAACTGGTGCCTGGACCGACGTGCACAAAGGGCCTTTCAGGGCCTCTTTTGAATGAAGTGTTCTGTTCCCACCACAGTTTTTTAAGCTGTGGGGGAAGAAACAGAAACTCGCAAGGACTAAGAAGTTCTGTCCCTGGGGGGTGGGCAGGCCAGTGCGCTGCAAAGGCCCAGGGCAGGCCTGCCGCGGTTGGCCAGCCGGCCGCAGCCCCGAGCCTGGGCTGAGTCACCTTCTCAGCCCTCGAGGTAAATCGTCGCCCTTGGTTTTCAGCTGGAAATCCCGAAAGGAGACTAAGGTCATTGGGCATGGCTGTGGTCCAGATGCACCAGGACGTATAGATGCCCACCTTTCATCCCCTTTGGGGGGCCAAGGAGGGTTCAGAATGGGATTACTGGCGTGGGATTCCCAGGGGGAGTGCTGGGTCTATGGCAGAAAATGTAGATCATTTGTGCAAGTGCATGGAGGGGTGACAGAGAGAAAAGCATCATAACACAAATCGCTTTTAGAGCAAGTGATAAGATACTCATCTACACTATCGATCATAGAAATGCAAATTAAAACTACAACCAGGTGTCATTTATTATTTTTATTTTTTTATTGTTGTTCTATTACAGTTACCCCAGTTTCCCTCATTGCTCTCCGCCACCCCCAGCCCTCCTCCACCCCTCCCACAGTCAATCCCCACACTGTTGTCCACGTCCACTGGTCATTCATACCTGTTCCTTGCCAAGACCCATCCCCTTCTTTCCTCCCTTATCCCCCTCCCTCTCCCCTCTGGTCGCTGTCAGTCTGTTCCATGTTTCCATGCCTCTGGTTCTGTTTTGCTTGCTTGTTTGTTTTGTTCTTCAACGCCTATCAGATGGGCAGAGATCCTGGAATGTGCAGCGTGCCGTTTGGGCAGGCTGTGGGGAAACGCGTGCTTGGACAGGGCCGGTGACTTCGGGCTGCAGGACGCCCGCAGCAGCCTCCAGAACACAGAAGGCGTGAGTGCTTTCAAGAAACAACACTGCTGCTGGGAAATGACCCTCTCTGTGCGTTTGCGCACGCAGGGCGCACACAGATGTGGGTGCGGTTCCTTGTGACCTTGCTTGTAAAGGATTGGAAAGGGCTGAGTGTTCGCGTCAAGAAATCGTGACCCACGAATGCAGTGGAACTCCAGGCGGCCTTAAAAACAGGAAGGAGCTCCACGTGTTCTGATGGGGAAGGACCAAGGAGGTGGGGTGTTAACCGAGAAAAAGCAGAGTGCACAATGGCATGTTCAGGAAAGTGCAGGACGAGTGGGGAGAGGCTGCCTAGTCATGCATGTTTGCACATGAGCAGAGTACAAGGAGACAAAAGAAACATGTGTCCGTGGTCACCTCTGAGCGGGGCCAGGGAGCTTGGGCCTGCTCAGCAGGGAGGGAGGCATACGCTGTATGTATATTTTAGTATTTCAGTTATTTTTGCCATATGCTTGTATTTCTTTTTCAAAAGAAAAGGAAGGAAGGAAGCGAGAGAGAGAGGGAGGGACAGAGAGAGGCAGGGAGGAAGGGAAGAAAAACAAAAAGAAAATATAAATGAAGAAAAGAAAAAAAAAGTTCGTTGTCATCCTACCACCCAGAAATAAGCACAAATATGACTTTGGCTCATATCTTTCCATCATTTTAAAATTAGTTTGAAACTTAAAAGTTGCGAGAATACTACAAGGAACCCTCATATCTCTGTACGCAGATGTGCGTCTGCGTACATTGGCTCAGTCACTCTGTCACCTCTCCTCCCTCTCTGTCTACGTGTATGTAGGTGTATGTGTCTGTACTCTATAGACGTGTATAGATTTGTACTTATATATTTTTGCTCTCTGGACCATTTGAGAGTACGTTGCCCCTTCACTAAATACATTACTATGTATTTCCTGAAAACGAGAGTATTGAGTTACACAGCCATAATGCAATCAACAAAATCAAGAAATTGAACATCAGTAGGATGCTATTAGTCAGTCTACAGGCCTTATTTAAATTGCACCTGTTGCCTCACCAACATCCTTTACAGTAATTTTTTTTCTGCTCCAGGACCCAATCCAGCACCACGCCACTACGTTGAATAGTCACGCTTTTTCATTCTCCTTTCACTCATCACAGTTCCTCCGCAGTCATTTGTAGAAGGGCCCTCAGTGTTTGGCTGATGTGCCCTTCTGAGTAGGTTCTGCACTTTTGACAGGAACACCTTAGCGGTGACCCAGGTGTTGGCTGGGTAGCTCAGTTGGCTGGAGCATCGTCCCAAGACGCCAAGGTTGTGAGGTCAATTCCCAGTCAGGGTACATACAGGAATCAACCAATGAATGCATAAATAAGGAAAACAACAAATGGACGTTTCTTCCTCCCTCTCTCTCTCTCTCTCTCTCTCTCAAATCAGTATATTTAAAAAAAAGTGGCCCTGGGTCCTCAGTGCGCCCCTCCAGGAGGTCCATGAGGTCGGCTTGTCCCATTATTGGTGACATACATACATAACATTTTGATCACAAAAACCTAACACTTAGATTATGTTAAACAAGCTACCGTATAACTTTTAGGTTGCAATCATCATTATGAAAATGTTTAGTTTTACTTATGGATTTTTAGAGTGATACAGAAGTCACATGGCTCAAAATTCAAAGGGAGCAAAAGGGGAGCAGCAGAGCCCCTCCCCCTCCTGGGGCCGCCCCGCTATGCCCCGTCTCTGCGGCAGCAGCCTTCCGCGTCTGCTGTGTCTGCTTCCACTGAGACGTCAGGGACGCATCTGCGTCCGGTGCGGCCGTAGTGCGGGGACAATCTTATGAACTGCGCGCTGGATGACCCTGGGCACATCGCTGTTTTAGGAGGGTGGCCTCTGGACCCTCCTGCGGCTACCCAAGGTGCCTGCGGAGGCTCCTGTGATCCTTCTGGAAACAACCAAAATCTCCTGGACCCCAGTCTGGTGGATGAGGTGGGCCAGCCCTTCGGGGTCAGAAAACAAGAGCTGGCTTTCGAGGCATGCCACCAGATCTCTCTGGGGAGAAGAAATAGACTCTGCAGCACCATCCTCATCCTCACCCTCATCCAAGGAAGCCTACTTCAGCCGTGTTTCAGGGAAGCCGAGCCGCAGGGGTCCGAAGTAAGGCGCAGGGGCTGGGGGAGTGGGGGTACCAGGCTGAGTGAAGGTCTGGGAACACCAGGACCAATCCAGACTCTGTTGCTTATCAGTTGGCTGGTGATCCTTGGCAGGTCACTGTCTCGTTCCATGCTCCTTTCCCATCTGGAAAATGGGCACAATGCCACCCACCATGAGTGGCTGTTCTGAGGGATCAAGGAGCTACTCTAGCAGGAAGCTCCTGCCCTTTGCAGGTGCTCGGGAGAGTAGCTTTCCCTTCCCACCCAGCAGGGAAGGTGAACCAGAGCCAGCAGGGGACCTCAGGGCCCTCCCTGGGCCTAAAACACGCCTCTTTCCAAGCCTCACTGGGCAGAAGCCCCACCACAACCCCCCGACTTGCTGAAGGCACTGGTTTGACGATCGTTTAATTTCCTTTGATGTATCTTCAGTGCTTCTAAAAAGTAGAAGACTGACTTACCTTGGAATCAGCAAATATACCCTAATGTCCCCATTCTTTTGAAATATTAAACGGAAGGCAATGATTTCTTTGGTCAGAGGATTGCCTTCTGGGGGTGTGGGATTCTAACACTGTGTAGAAGCTATGAGATTCAGGATTCATTCATGCACTACAGTTATTCAAGAAATATTTATTGAGGACCAGATAGGTGCTTGGAATCATCAGTAAACAAATATCCCTGCTCTCACGGAATTCACATTCTCTGAAGAAACAGGAGGGGAAAAAAAGAGTAAACAGGCAATCCATCGATCATATAGTTTGTTAGAAAGTAATAAATGCTATGGAAGAAGGGAGGAGGAAGAGGGTTCAGAAGTTACTGGGGTTTAGGGACATGTGGCATATACAATAGGATGGTCAGGGTAGACTCCCTGGAGAAGGCGCAGAGTCCCTCAAGAGCCCCTTGGAGTAGTCCCCCATTTCCCAGATGGTAAAACTGAGACAGAGACTCACTTGCCAAAAAAGGTCAGGGCCTGGATTCTAACCCAGACCAACTGGCTCGGGTCTGTGTATTTTACTACCTCATTATGTAAGAGCTGGGGAAACTGAGGCCCAGAGAAAGAAAAGGGAGTTGTCTAAGGTCATGCAGTGGAGGAAGCATGGGATTCAACATGGGGTTAGTGAATCCTGGCTCATCAGGGAGAGAAGGGTTCGAGCTGGGGTCCCCCAAGGGAAAGGCTTTCAGGTGATACGTGCAGAGAAACTTTGCTTTCATTGCATTAGTAGCTTTAATGGACTATAATGCATGTGAGAAATAAATGCAACTTGCACACAGAGCTTGTAACTTCACAAAGGTTGGTGCTTAGGATGAAGAATTCTGAAGTGAGTCACTGTCATGAAAGACTGAGGGAATCATCACACAGGCAGAATGCAGTTCAGGCAGAATTCCGGGGGAGAGTGGTTGCAGGAAGATGGGAGTCTGGGCAGCTCTGTCCCCAGACGGTGGCATCCTTTGGGCCCTGAGAAGGAAATGTTTGGACCTTGTGGAATCTCAGCGTCCTTGCTCAAGGCTCCTCTGCCCAGCACTTCCTACTCTGTTCTGATGTCTCCCCGCCCCAGCTCTCTCTGCCTCGCTGCCTGCTACTGTGGGAACCAGGCCTTTTTATGGGCAGCGTCATCCTCGAAGTGTTTGGGCTTGTTAATTGACTGCCTTTCACACCAGGCCGCCTGGAGATCCCAGACATTCCTGAGGGGACAGGGCCGTGGGATCAGCACGGGCATACCTGGGCAGGCTCCGAGTCCTTGGCCAGCCGGGGCGAGGACCCTGGTTTCACCACTTAAATGCATTTCTGGGAGCCTCTATTTTTTCCATCGATGAAACGGGGTGATACCAGGGTTGTTGGGAAGACTCAACCTATGCAGTGGTTGGTGCAGGGCAGCCACTCCCTAAATGCCGGTTCCCTTCGCACTCAGATGTCACCCCTTCCACATCCCTTCATTCCTCACCATCCCTCTGTACCCTCCAGAATGTTTGGTGTGCTTCTCTTTTTTAACACGGCCTTGCATCCGGGTGGGTGGTGCCCTGTTGTAGATGTTAACTCTGAGAAGCTGGGACTCATCTCTAAGGCATCATCGCCTCTCTCTCGGGAGCAAGCCTGGGGCCCGGCATGAAATTCGGTAAATGTTTGTGTGCCTGAGAGGCAACACAGTGGTGCAGTTAACAAGAGCGAGGGTCCGGAGCCCCGCTCTGTGGGTGACGTCCAGTCGTGCCATTCATTAGGTTGGTGATCTTAGGCACGTGACTTACCTTGCCTGGAAGTCCTGACCTGTAAAATGGGAACGAGTAATAATGGCACCGACATCACAGGTTGTCGTGAGGATTAAATAAGTTAATGTGCTTAGGACAGTGGCCTGTAGGGGACCGGTCTGTTTCAGTCTGGCAAATGTGACTCAGCTCTGTATGGAAAACCTACAGATTGAGGTGGTGGGCAGGAGCCAGACCTTCAAACCGAGTTTTCCCGTGGGAATCAGGCCCAGAAAATGCACACTGACTGTCATGGCTTGCTCTTGCTAAAACTCCATCACCCTGGTCTGAAACAACAAATGCGTATCGCCTATCTTCACGGTAATTCCCAAAGCCTGTGTGAATCCTCCCAAGGACAGAGCTAATCAGCTCGCCGCCATTCCCCTCTGCGTGTTCTTTTCATTTCCTTGATTGTACCTAAAATGTAGACAACAATGTTCTATGTGATAGATAGTAAATCCTTCTCTGATGTAAGTCCCAAGAAAGACAATAAAAGCCTGTCTAGGCAAGGGTCGGGGCGCTCTCCTCTTGAGAGAGTGGCCGAGGCGCTCATAGACACTGCCCTGGAGAGAGTGGCCGTGCCGTCCCCTTTTCTCCACAGGACTGCTGTCGCCTGTGCATTTATTCTCGTCTCCAGTCACAACAGGCGGACTCTGCTGGCCGGAGTCTGCCACATGGGAGGGCGACTTCCTTCTGAGCACAGAAATATATGTGTATAATATTCACCCATTGATGGGCCCTGGGTTGTTGCCACCTTTTGGCCATCGCGCATCACTCCGTTATGAATATCGGTTACAAGTATCTGTGGTGAACACGGGGTACAGCTGTCTCTTCCAGGCAGTGAGTTCATGTCCTGGGGATCTACGCCCAGGAGCGGACTTGCTCGATCCTATGGTAGTTCTGTGCTTGATTTCCGAGGAACTCGAATGCTGTTTTCCGTGGTGCCTGGTTCAGTTTACACTCCCAACCACAGTGCCCACCGGTTCCAATTTCTCCACATCTGTGTGTGTGCGCGAGTACTTTCATACCTTTTCTTATTAATTTATTTATCCTTACCCGAGTTTTCATTGCGTTTAGAGGGAGGGGAAGAGGGAGAGAAAGGCGGAGAGAAACATCAATGGGAGAGAGAAGTATCCATTGGTTGCCTCCTATACGTGCCTGGATGGGGATCGAACCTGCAACCCAGGCCTTTGCTCTGACCGGGAATCAAACCCACAACCTTTTTGGTTAAAGCACGAAGCTCCAACAGAGCCACACTGGCCAGGGCTACTTTCATACCTTTTAATTTGGTTGATATCAAAGTACTACCTATTCAAATAATAAATATATATTTTTAAAAGATGTATTGTGTTACAGAGGTTAGGGTGGGCGAGTGAAAAAACAAACCAAAAACCAGGACAGCAAGGATAAAACAAAAAGCAGCCCAGGCTGGTGGTCTCTTCGGCCCCTTCCTGCTTGGAAACGCCCTGACTGTGCAAGTGGAACTTGGAGCCTCCCTGAGCCTGCTCTGCCCCTTGCAGATGTGACGCTCAGGTCCCCCAGGCGGTACAGCTACCGGAGTTCAGCTACAGGAGTTCCTATGAAGGTAGAAAATCTCAAGCCTCCCAGAGCAGATGCCCCAGAGATTGGCGTCCTGCCCAAAGAGGCAGCTCCCGAAGCTGAGTCAAGCCTCAGCCAGCGTCTGATGCTGCCCACACCCAGGTATGGCTCCAGGGGGCTGTAAAGAGCACCCTCCTTAGAAACTGGAACACACTCCATCCATCACCTTTGATCTGAACCCTGGGAGCAGGCTGGGCCACGAGTCCGTTCCTCTGCTCCTTGGATGTGGGCTGACCGCAGCCCGCTGCGGCCTCCTCTAATTTGAAAGCATTCAAAGACTCTTGGGTCTTCCTCCTCTTGGGACAGTTGGCTTGTCGTTGTCAGCACACCTCCGGTCACACCTTCCCATCAATGCCACTTTGGGCTTGGCAGGTGGAGATCAAAGCAGGAGGAGTGTTTTTCCAACGATCATAATGACGAAGAGATTAAGGAGAGCGTATTTGTGAATGTAAAGAATCATCGCTTATGTAAGTTACATAGATATTTCAAAATCAGAAGCTTATGCCTAAAGCCAGAGAAGGTCAGAAAGAAGTACGTCAACAAAAATGAATCCAGACGTGTTCCTTCGAGTGAACAGTTTGCAAGGTTTTGTGATATTTGAATCCCGTTGGACCAAATCTTTCCTTTATTTTCCTAGAGAATCTTTGAATGTAACCTTTGGAGTCTCTGGCTTGCCCAGAATCATGAATCGTGCTCAGAACCCTGCCTGTAATCTCAAGCACGGTCTCATGGGTGTCGAGCACAAAATAAGGAAAAGAAAAGGGTGCCACTTCCCGATGCTCATCGGCGCAGAGCCACCCTCAGCGGGAGGGAAGTAAACACCACCTCATGCTAAATATGTGCCATTCCTAGCACCCCAAAAAGTTCCCTCCTGCCCCTTTATAGTCATTCTTTCCTCCGATTGCCACCCCAACCCCTAGAGTCTTCCTCCAGCTTCCTCCAGCATTACCATCTCACGTCACTGCGGGACAGAGAAATGAACGCTGGCACCATATTACCAACCAAACTACGGACTCTGATCGGACGCCACCCATTCCCTCACGGACGCCCTTTTTCTTCCCCCAGATCCGACCCAGATTGCATTCACTAATCATGCCGCCTCCGTCTCTTCCACTCTGTGGCAATTTCTCAGCTGTTCCTTGTTTTGCAGGATCTTGGAAGTTTTGAGAAGTAAACGCCAGGTATTTTGTAAAATATTCCTCGTTTTGGGCTTATTTGACGTTTTCTCATGATTAGCCAGGGTTGATGGGTTCTGGGGAAGATCACCCCAAGGTGAGGTGCCCCACATGACAGCATGACTTAGCACTGGTGACGTCACTCTGGATCCTGTGGTTAGTCAGGTATTGCACGTTTTAAACATTTGTGTGGCACACTGGTTGAAAATCGCCGCTCTAGTCCTTTTCCAAACCAGCACAAGGCAAGGGTGCTACCCTGGCGCGTCCCTCATTCTGGTCTCTGATATGATCGTCTTTGCTGTGATTCTGTGGGTGTGATTGCTGAGAGCTTGTGTTGAGAAAACACCCTGATATGTAAATTTTGCTCTGCCACTTTCAGAGACTGACAAAGTGGGGTGCCAGCCACGCAGGTCCCTGGAGCGGTCACACCAATTCTCCCTGGCCCCGGCACGGTGCTTGTGTAGTCGTGCGTCCTTTCTGTGTTCTTCACGGTGCCTTTCGTGCTGATCCTCCTCTGCTCTTTCCTTCGAATTTTTAAAAAAATTCTACTTATTCTGAGATAAGTCTAGATTTACATGCAGTTATAAGAAATAACACAGAGCGAGCTCATGAACCTTTACTCAGTTTTTCTCAATGGTAACTTCTTGCAAAAGACCTGCTCCAGCTGGACGCCCTGGCCCAGTCCCCTCCCCAGATGTCAACCCTCGAGAATGTCGGAGGCCTTCTTTCTCGGGAGGTCTTCTCACCCCATCTCCCTCCAGGCCTTTCGTCTGGTGTCCTAAGGTGCTTTAACTTCCATTCTTTACACCTGCACACCCTCTAGTGGGCGTGCTTTGCACATGCAAAATGAGGACAAGGAGAGGGAGAGGCCAGCAGTTCTTGAGCTCACCTGGTTCCCACCACACCTTGATTCTCTAGGTTGGTCTCTCCCACCCCAGGGCTGAGAGGGAGCCTGCAACAATATGCCGGCAAAAGGAAGGAAGGATGGAAGGAAGGATGGAAGGAAGGTCGGTCACTAGATTTATTACAACAGCAATCCTAACATGTCAAAGGCTGCTCTTACTAAGTGCCAGCATAGCTTTAAGTGCCTTATTTATATTAGTTTGTTCAATACACACAAACAACTACTTCTGTTTTTCCAGAAGATGACACTGGTGATTGGGAAGTTCATGGCCAGACACAGTATGCACAGTGGTTAGCAGCCCAGGCGACCACCTGGGTCTGCTTACCATCCTGGTTCTGTGTGGCCTTGGGCTTATGTTATGTAACCTCTCGTGACTCAGTTTTCTCTCTTGTAGAATGGGCACGATGACAGGGTGCCCCCCTACAGGTGGCTGTGAGGCCAAATGAGTTACCGTGTGTCAAGCACCTGGCACAGAGAAGATGCTCACTAAATGGGAGCCTTAGGGTTAAATGACGGGCCCAAGTGTCAGTGAGTGACTGACGGATGAGGAATTGAACCCAGGTCTGCGTGCTGTTGAGGCCTGTGGGCTTAGCCACCACGCAGAGCTGCCCACCTGCAGCCCAGCAGCAACTACCCCCGACCCAACAAGTCCTGGGTTGTCAAGAGCCTCAGCTGTCACTGAGATGAAGGTGGCAGGTGTCTCCTCTGAAGAGCCAGGTGGGTCATGGGAGGTAGAGAAGACTCTGAGACTGCTGGTCAGGAGAGGGTCAGCTCTGCGCCAGTCCCTCCTGGCCATCGTCCCCATCTGTGATCAGTGCTAGTCACAGACAAACCAACAGGCTTGAAAGAAAGGATTGTTCTAGGCTAGGGCACCCTTCCTTTGGGGAAGGGGTGGCAGGGATCTTATTAGGCAGATCACCTCCCTCTTGTTGATCAGGAAATTCCAGACTATTTGGTTTAAGGTCCCTTTCCTGCCAGGGGCTGAAACGGTAATGCAGTCTTGGTCTGCTGTCCTGGGTGCAAAGGACTCCACGCTGGGCCTGTTGTTTCTTGGACAGTGCTTACCACCAAATGACCTCCTCCATGTATTTCTTCAGTGCTTGTCTCAGCGGACCAGTACGTCCGCTCCGGGAGAGCAGTGAACTAGTATGCCACTGCCATATCCCTATCATCTAGAACAGTGCCCGACTGGAAAAAACAAAAGAAGAAAACAAAACAAAACAAAAAATGGAACAGTGCTTGACACATCGTTGGCCCTCAAAAGTATTTAAATGAAGTTGAGAAGTTTCGTGACTTTTCAATTTTGCATATTTGCATTTAAACATGCATAGGGATTCTTACAAGGGGCGGTGGACTATTTATACTTGAGCATCTAAAGCGCGATTTGTTTTTTGGGAGAGGAGTGGCACTTAGTGCAGGTAACTACTGTGGTTTGCATCAACGTAACAGCTAAAAATAAGGGGCAGAACATTTCTTTAACTACTGGCTCTTTGGAGTGGGGTGGCAGTGGGCGTATTCTGCAGAGGTGCGGCTTGGTTGCAGTGTTAGAAGGGGAAGCCCCGGGGGTGCGCTGTTTCAGGCACCGCCACTTTAGACACGTCAGTGGAGTGGAAGATAAGGCGGATAAGTTACAGCAGTAAAACAAGGTTCTCCGTCACCGAGAGGAAACCAACTTCAGGGTCTGTCCCGGGAGAGGCCCGTTGGCGCAGCCGCGGGAGCCGAGCATAGCCTGCGCAGCCGCAGAAGAAGCTGGGCGGGCCTGCGCAGCCGCAGAAGTAGCTGGCGGCCCGGGGGTGGGGCACCTGGGACCCGCGCCGCGTCGCTCCGGGCTTGGGCCACGGGAGCAGAGTTGGTTCATCCCTGCGCCCTTCACCTCAGCGGGTGAGACCGACTCCGCTGCGCCGGCCTCGGGCCACCAGCCGTCCTCCCCATAACCGCCGCAAGCATGCTGCTGCCCGTGTTTACTCTGAAACTGCGCCACAAAATCAACCCCCGCATGGTGGCCGTAGGGCGCTACGACGGGACGCACCCGTGCCTGGCGGCCGCCACCCAAGCGGGCAAGGTAACCGCTCCCACCTGCACCGGAGCCGGGGCCCCTGCAAGTCCCACTACACCTCGGGCCGTTACCGTGCGGCCCCGCCCCCCAATCTCCGACCCCGCCCCCAGCCAGGGTTGCCCAGCAACCGGTCGGCTGTCTCCCAGTAGTTGTCAATCCTGAGCAGAACAATGAATAAAGAGTCTCGCGTGATTGGTTGTTCTGAGCAGTTAACTTTGCCTTCAGGCACTTAGACTAGGACCGTGTTGGTGTCGCTGTTCAGATAAGGAGCTTAGGAAAGAGAAGCCCACAGAACGAGGACGGGGCGACTAGGGTCAGCAGTGGTAGCAGACCTCAGATTCCAGCCCAGGGTCTCAGCCTTCCGCTATCTCAGACCGCCTCCAGCCAAACAACTTGATGAAAACATAAAAGAATACAAAGACCCCCAAATGAAATGATTCAGATCGCGCTTTTGATCTGTATCCATGTCCGTTCACGTCTTTTCCCATAACTTTCTCACCAAGCACCTACTAGGTGGTCACTGTGTGCCGGTGCTGTGCAAGGAGAGAGACTGGTCATTGAACAGTCACCAGGCTTCTGCTGGACCCCTCCTCTGTGTCAGATGTTGATTCAGAGATAAAGCTGGAGTCCCTGCTGTCTGGAAGCTGATAATACCAAGGACAACAGACAAAGCAGATCTAGTTACTGTATGTTGTGGAGGCTTGCCCCAAATATATGGGATACAGGGACAGCAAGCACAATGGCCCTAACAGTTACAGAGCCTTATCATTACGTTAATGATCTCAGCGTTCTTGCAACGAAGCCAAGGGCAGCAGCATAGCACAGGTGTGTTGGATCCTGGCTCCAGTACCTACTAATTTCGTGACCTTGGGCAAGGTGCTTAATAATAGTATCTGTCTCATAGGGTTGTTATGAGCACTAAATAAGTTACTACATACGAAGCACTTGGCATATAAGAAATGGTCACTAACTGTTAGCTGTTATTTTTTTTAATTTTTAAAAAAAATTTTATAGAGAAGGGAAGGAAAAGCGAGAGGGAGAGAGACGTCAATGTGTGGTTGTGTCTCTCACATCCCCTACTGGGGACCAGGCCCACAACCCAGGCATGTGCCCTGACTGGGAATCGAACCAGTGACCCTTTGGTTTGCAGGCCCGTGCTCAATCCACTGAGCTACACCAGCCAGGGCCTGTTATTTTTTTTTATGACTTCCACTTTTCTGCCTAGTGGCTCAGAGAGGTTCAAAATAATAATTGAGGTCACTCAGCTAGAAAGTCGTGGGAATGAGATTAGAGGTCATGTTCTCTGACCCAGGGTGGATTTAATAATGAATAAAACATTTCTGTAATGATTGATCGTTTTCAAAGCACTTCCACCTATGTTGGATGTTATCTCGTGATATGACTTGGTATCCGTAATGGTAAAGTAAATGCTTCGTTTTCATTGAGTGGTTTAGTGGAGTAAAGCGCTTAGCACAGGCTCTGGCACCTAATGACGTCCATTGTTATCGGTCAGAAGCGCTGACACTGGGGTGTTGGGTGGGGCGGGGGAAAAGGCAGAAAACGTACTTGAACAACAGTAAAAAAAAAAGAAAAAGAAAGCAGCGCAGACAAATGCCAGGGACAAGTTCCTGTTGGCTCTGCTGCACGTTGATCGGACGAAGGCTGGTTGGTCAGAGGGCTTCCACATCCTGCTGGTAGATAGCACGTGGGCGGCCCTGATAAGCAATAACTCGACCTTGACCATTACCTTCTTCTTTCCAAGGCCGAGAACCATGGATCGCCACAGTTCATAATGGTTGAAAGCCAGCCACGCACAGAACTGTGGTAGGGTTTGTAAGTAAGTTTTATAGGCGATGAAAGTGACTTCTTGTTAATGTTGATGATATCTGTTAATAACCTGAGTCTTTTTAAAAAATGTGTGTTAATTTTACATTTTTAGTACTTTAAGGGAATGTAATGAACTCTTTCTGTTTTAGGTTTTTATTCACAATCCTCATACCCGGAGCCAGCACTTCAGGGCGCCTAGGGTCCTCCAGAGCCCCCTGGAGTCTGATGTTTCCCTTCTCAACATTAATCAGGCTGTCAGCTGTCTGACTGCAGGGGTGCTGAACCCTGAACTTGGCTATGATACTCTTTTAGTGGGGACACAGACTAGTCTCTTGGCTTACGATGTCTACAATAATTCAGATCTTTTCTACAGAGAGGCAAGTACACCCCTTACAGCCCCCAGATTCCTGTTACCCCGTTCCTGTTCATTGTAGTGCCTGAAAGAGATCAGACATTGTTTTGGTTTATGGTGTGGCTGTTGTACAACACGGTGATTTTGTCGTTTGTGTCTGCTTCCTCTCCTTGGCGCTTAATTCATCTGGGCACGGTTGCTAACCGGTTTCATTTTGCTTCTTCCTCGTGAGCAGTGATGTGGAACATCTCTCCCCGGGCTTACTGCCCATTCACATGTCTTCCGCGAAGCATTTGAGTCTTTCGCCTGTTTATTTATTGGTAGTTTGTGTATTATGGATTCGTAGGTGTTCTTTGGATGTACTGGGTACAAGTTCTTTGTCAGATTTTTATATAACAAATATTTCCTCCCAGTATGCAGCTTCTTCCAATAGCTGGGTGTCTTTTGATGAGCAAAAGTTTTTGATTTATATATATATATATTAAAAGATTTTGTTTATTTTTAGAGAGGGAAAGGGAGGGAGAAGGACAGAGAGAGAATCATCAATGTGTGGTTGCCTCTCATGTGGTCCCCACTGGGGACCTGGCCTGCAACCCAGGCATGTGCCCTGACTGGGAATTGAACCTGCGATGCTTTGGTTCGCAGCCCGCGCTCAATCCACTGAGCCACGCCAGCCAGGCAAAAGTTTTCGATTTTGATGAAGTCCAGCTGATCAGTTTTTTGCTTTAATGGTTAGTGCTTTTCCTGCCCTTCTGAGAAATCTTTGGTCATGTAGACATGCTTCCTGTGTTTTTGTACAAGGCTGGAATTGAGTTCAGGACTGGATTAGTCCGCATTCTCCATATAAAGAGAATTAATAGGATATGTATATAGAGGGAGGAGTGGGGAGGGGTATGTTTTAAAGACTTGGTGCACACGGTTGTGGAGACGGGCAAGTCCAAAATTTGCAGGGTCGGCCAGCAGGCTGGAGACCCAGGGAGGAGTTGATATTGGGACTCAAGTCCAAGGGCAGTCTGGTGGCAGAGTTCTTCCTTCCTTAGGGCTCAGTCTTTTTTCTATTCAACTGATTGGGTGAGACCCACCCACAGTATAGAGGGTGACCTGCTCCAGTCAGAGGCTGCTGATGTAAATGTTAGTCTCATCTAAAAAATACCTTCACAGAAACATCTAGAACAATATTTGGCCAAATATCCTAGAGAGCCTTGGACCTCGTAGCAGTTTACTGTCGCAGATTAGTGCGCATCGCCAGGGGCCTGAGGGTCCCCTCTTGCATCAGCCCACGTCCGCTCGGTGACTGTTCTCAGGGGACAGACCCAGCCTGCCTCTCAGGGGACCGTGTGGCTTCTCACAAATGACGACAGAGGAAGTTGAGTAGCCAGGTAAAGATAAGGATATATGTTACCTCCGGTGCGCCTGTGCATCCTTAATATCTGAGATTTTATATCTTCTTCCTTCTTAGGTGGCTGATGGGGCCAATGCCATCGTGTTGGGGACATTGGGAGACATTTCCTCTCCTCTTGCAATTATTGGTGGGAACTGTGTGCTGCAGGGTTTCGATCGAGAAGGAAATGATCTCTTTTGGACGGTATGAAGGACAGATCACTCCCTTCAGTACTCGTGAACATGTTTACTTTTAACGTTCTTTATTTCTCTTTGGTTTGTTTTTGCCATTGACTGTACTGAATAAGAGAACACAAAATGGGGCCACATTTATAATTCTGTACATTTAAAAAAAAGATGCCACATTTGAATAACACCTGTTAGTGGTTCGTGTAACCTCCTCTTTCACGTAGCTGTTACAGTCAGATTAAGTGAGAAGAGAGGACAGATTCATGCGATTGGGTTTTCTTTCCAGGTTACTGGAGATAACGTGCATTCCTTGGCCTTGTGTGACTTTGACAGTGATGGGAAAACAGAGGTATGTGGGGGAGGAGATTCTCCTCTTTGTGCTCAGCTGAATACATTTTCCAGTGACAATGACCTTGGGGTGGCGAGAAGTGTCAGCTTCTCCTGGTTGCCGTTGGTGCTCTGTTGCGTAAATAACGAGCTACCTGGCCTCGTTTGTGTCTCTTCTCTCTTCTGAACAGTAAATCCCTTTGTCTGATACAAAGATTGAGGCCGTGATGTTTCAAAGACAAAGGTCAGGGTGGGAGGGAGGGCAGGACAGTTGATGGGACCACGGTCATCCTCGCAATCTTAGAACTTGCTCCTGGTGCCTTTGAACCATATCAGTAAATAGTTTTCAATATTGGCCCACTTTTTCCAGAAGTTAGAAGTTTTAGAGACTGACTCTTAGCCTTTGAAATGATTCTCACGGTTACTCCGGAAATCAGCTTCTTGAGCAGCCCGTGGTGTGCTGTGTTGGGTGGTGACTTGGCCCTCCTTGTCCGTGGACGTGGGGCCCTGGCATTTGAAATGGGGCTTCCGTCTGCAGGCAGAGAGGGGCTGAGCCAGGGAGCATCTTCAGGTGCGTGCTGGGGAGCCCGCCCCAGCGGGATGTGTGGCCCACGTGGCAGGAGAAGGTCTCCAGGACCACTGTCTCTTCGCTGACCGAGTGTGTTGGCCTTCGCACTAGAGGGGACCTTCCTGAGCACTGGGCTGCTGGGAGTTTGGAAGTCCTGGGTAGCAGCAGCGACACACAAAATATTATGCAATGTTTGGCTTTATTTATGGAAATTGTTCTGTGTTCACTTGATGAACTAAATGTGTATGATGGTTTGTTTTTTTTTAAGCTTCTTGTTGGATCTGAGGATTTTGATATCCGAGTTTTCAAAGAAGATGAGATTGTGGCAGAAATGACAGAAACAGAGGTAAGAAGTACCCCCTTGGAATTCTGCTGACCTTGCGCAAGATAGGTCAGCACAAACATAACAGCAAATGAGAGGGCTGGGGCATCCGCTCTCAGTCCAGACAGCGCCGGGGTAAAAACTGGGGGGCTGCGGGGGTAAACAGAGCCGTACGCTACAAAGCTACAAAGAAGCGTTTAAAAATCTTGTATGGCAGATAGCTTGAAAAGACTGATTAAATAGAGGAAAATTATTGAGCAGAAAGGTGTTTCTTTTAATGAGTTATATCATCATCATCATCTTCATCGTCATCATTGTGGCAGCTGTTTATCGTGCACCTAATACATGCCAGGCGCTGTTTTGAGTGCTTCACACGAGCTGACTCGTTGAACCCCACAACAGCCCTGTTAGGGAGGAAGTACCGTTGTTCCCATTTTACAGGTGGAACCGACGGTAAGTTTCTTTGTTAAATTACACACACAAGGTCATGGCTGTTAAGTGGCTTGGCCAGGATTTGAACCGTTGTGCCCTGTCTTCCTCCCCTTCCTCCTCACGTCTATTAAATGGGATTGAATGTAGTGCATAAATGAGATTTTTAGACTTTCTGTCTTCATTCAGATTAAGTATTTCTCAGACACATTTCTGTAGGTAAACATAAACGTTAGGTGTTAGCGAACTGGGCTGGTTTCTTTGTGATTAGTTACTTCATGTAATTGAACCAGCTCTGTTTCCTAAAGGATTTAAAGTTCAGTGTTTTAAAGCAGCACCTGATTGCCCTTATCCGTTACAGTTTTTGCATTCTTAGGATAGATCCAGGACTGAGGGAGGTGGAAACAGAAAAAAGAATTAGGCTATTCTGAATTAAAGATGAAGAGGATAAAGGAGTGGTAGCTTGTGGTCATTGCACATGGACAGAAAAAAAACCCAGAAGGGAATCGGAGAGGTCAGGATGGCGGGATTCTACAGACGTCAGCAGCTGGTGCTCAGGAGTCGGGCCTCAGACCTGCATTTGACCACTCGTCCTCGCTTCTCCTGAAGTGAGGCTGCTCCTCCCCTAACTGCGGAGGAGACCAGAAGGCAGAACTTGCGTACTGATATACATAAAGTGCTATCAATGGCTTTAACTAATTGACCTTTATCCTACAGCGAGAGCCATAGATTTTTTACATAGTCCTCCTTTTTCTATACTTGCAGCTACTATGATTGTAAAGTCACAGTTATGGACAGAGGGGAAAGGAAGGAGAGAGATGAGTGTCAAAAGCAGCAGTGGGAGGATGTGCCTGTACAGGGGGTTCTGTTTTATGTGGAGAGAGGGTCCTTAACCCTCGGTAGATTCTTAAAGGGGCTTGCCACGTCTTCACCTGCCCCCTGCATCCCGCCCCCTAAAAAAAAACCAACCTGAGAGTCACTGGCCTGCAGGTGCTGTGCCTGCGCTGTCCTCTCCCTGGCCTTCAAGTTTGTAGTGAACTTTCCCCCATCTGCTGGGAATTAGTCGGGTTCTGTTGGGTTTCTGTTCATTGTCAATACTAGAGGTGAGGAGGCTGCATTCTTTGAGACACCTGTTTCTTATGTCCTGGAAGAGGCCAGGAGAACATGAAGTAGGGTGGGGGCTTGCAGGTGACTAGGAATCCTCTGGTCCACAAAAGAAAGAGACCAGGGGACTAAGGAAGGCCTAGGGGACTCCAGGGCGTCTGGGCCCCAAATTTATGAAAATGTGGGCTTTATAAAACTGTTCGCTCCAGGGCCATTTTCCTGTGCTCTCAGTTTGACCTTGCCCCTAGCTCAAATGACTTTTCCCAGATCAGCAAAATCACAGTTTGTTGGCAGTGCAGTCGGACTAATGCCTTGAGTGAAAGAATTCTGAACCCTGCACAGCACTCTGTATTCAGAGCTGTGTGATGTGGGTGGTTTTGTAGAAAACCTGTAGGCGTAGAGGAAATTACATAACTATTCTCTGCTTTATACAATTTGTTTCTTATTATCTCGTATTAGGGCTGGAATGAGCACTTTTAGTTCTGCAGGATCATAAAGGTTATTAAGCTTGGGTTTCAACTTTAAAAGGTAATTTTGTTTAGTATCTAAAAAATGCATCCTTTTGAGATGTTGAATCCCAAAACAGTCCTATAAATATTTCTGTGTAATGTGTGCTTCTGCATACGGTCACATACATGCACAGAAGCATGCGCTTGGATTTTCACTCTGAGAAGGATTATGTTTTTCTCTGAAAAATATCTTTCATTTCTAGCAAACAAATGATGTCAGAGAAAGAAAAGTATACACATAAAACATGTTCAGTTGTGGATTTCGTAAGTCTTTTTAACATTTAGACCGTGGGATATTATAAGTTAAGGAAACTGGAATAATCAGTAAAACTTTTTTGAGTTCGTGTGTATAATACCTGTTGTACCTACTCTGGATCTTGTGCACTCAGCTTACTTCCTCCCTTACCTCTCAATTTTATTTATTTCTTTTTGTAATTTGCTGACACTTGCCACCTAAGCTCGATCTCAATGGCAAACTCTGTGAGTTTATTTAGTTCTGATTATCCGGCCTCTGAGATAGATGAGGCAGGTGACAGAGGATACACCTTCCCTACGAGTGCAGTGGAAGGGCATTGGAATCCAGTTTTCACACACACAGTTTTATAAAGACATACTCCACATGGAATTGAGCCTTAATGAAAAGTAGTTGTATTTTTATGGTTTCGTTTTCATTTTTTTGCAGATAATCACCTCCCTCTGCCCCATGTACGGCAGTCGGTTTGGTTATGCGCTTTCCAACGGCACGGTGGGAGTTTATGACAAAACAGCCCGCTACTGGAGAATTAAAGTTAGTGTGATGCGGCCTCTGATCTGCAGGGACTTTGTGCCCACGGAGAGACGTCTGTGCTAACTATGGGAATTCCTTTTCAGTCCAAAAACCACGCCGTGAGCATTCATGCTTTCGACCTCGATGCTGACGGAGTGTGTGAGCTGATCACCGGGTGGTCCAACGGGAAGGTGAGTGTGAGCGGCCGAGTTCAGGCGCAGTTCAAAGTGGCGGTTGTCTGGGACGCGCTGGCCGTGTGATGCGAAACAGTGGCACGAGGACCCACACTCGCGTTCCTCGGCGGTGCTTTCAGACTTAACGCCCTTAACCTTCCCGCATCTCTCTCCCTGCTCAGCAAGTGAGCATCCTTCAGGCCTCGTGGCCTTGTCTGGGTGGGCGGTGCTCGCCAGGGGATTCTGTCTAAGTCCCCTCCTTGAAGGAGGAGAAGGTGTGCAGCCAGGCTGACCCCAGGCCTTGATCAGCACAACAAGGAAGTTGAATGAGCTCGTAAAGAACTGTTTGGCTGGCCCTTTTCTATTAAGCCTTAAAATGGACTGAAAGCCTGGAATTAAGGGGAATAATGTTTCCCCAGCTATAACTTCAAAATAAAATCTTTTTGTGTTCTTTCCTTTTATTCACTTCAAATCAGAGTTTTCTACAGTCTTTTGGCAAGTTGGGACTGTTTTGCTGGAAACAGCCTGAGGAGCTGCCAGGTCTCCATGGATACCACTTGCCCTAACTTCCTTGTCTGTCCGGCTGCCTGGCGATCAGCTCATCCTCTCCTTTACTTTCCTTTGCTTTCGGCCAGGACCCTGTAACCTCCCTTTGCTCTTCTCTTGGTTCCTGCTTCCACACCGGGTTCTGTCTTTGCTAAGGGTATTAAAAATGATAAGGGAAGACTGTGTAAGTTGCATACTAAGAAACTTGAAAATCTGTAAAATGGACCGTATTCCAGGGGAATATAAATTATTATGATTGATTCAGGAATTAGGAATTACTAGATTCAGAAGTTATCGAAAGTTACTTCCAAATAGGACTCTGGATCTAGATGTTTTAATAGTTAAATACTTTCAAAATACCAAGGAATTTCTATTATATAATCTGTTCCAGAGCTTTAAAAAAAGATAATAAGATTACACAGTTCATTACATAAGTAGAAAAACTGATATGTACACTTGGCAGAATTAGCACAGGAAAGGAAAGTACACAGATATAACATGTTTGTGTAGGTGCGAAGAGACTAAATTAACTAGCCAATTAACCTTGTTGTTAGTAGGTCACTTTGAAAAAATGTGCAAGTTCAAGGTTTGTTTTTTCATTTATTTTTTTAGAGAGAGAGAGAGAGACATTAATTTGTTGTTCTACTCATTTATGCATTCATTGGTTGATTTTTGTACGTGCCCTGACCAGGGATCGAACCTGCAGCTTTGATGTGTTGAGACAAAGCTCTAAGCAACTGAGCTACCTGGGCTAGGTTATCTATTGAGTTAGAGGCCCATCCTCTCCTCTAGGGCAAAGCCTCCATGTTGAAGAAAGCCAAAGAGTAGAAGATCCACAGAAATATTAATTTGTAGTCCTGTTTCTTAGTTAGCAACTGACCCTCTTATTTGCTAAATATTGTGGAAATGCAGGGCGGAAGGCTTTTAAGTAGCTAGCAGAAAGCAGCAAGTTCGGTGCAGTTGGAGTGAGTGGGTTCTGTTGAATTGTTAAGAGCTTTGGAAAATCACAGGCCATTCATTACTTCACAGGCTTTAGCATCCCTAAGTCTCGGGCTTACACGATGTTGCTAGTGGTAGCATGAATGCATGCACGTGACATTCTCCAGACAAAGGGTAGGGACCAGGAGCAGGCTGTGACCTCAGTTCCTGTATCAACTCATTGCAAAGTCTTGACGGAAGGATGTTGATGAAAAGGAGAAGGCAGCGAGAGGCCTCGGTCCCTGAGACGACCTCTACCAGACTTTCTGTAGCTCGCCTTTCACCGACGATACGTGAGTTCCTGCTTAGAACAGCATCGTCACTTAAGTGGCCAGTCTTCATTGCTGTTTCTGATGGGTCAGTGACGGATTTGCCTCTCTTAGGAAGAGGAAACTCGAGGAAGACAGGAGGACCCACTAGGCGTCTCAATAGTTTTTACGGGGAAGAAGGACTCTTACACAGGGCCTTATGACAGGTTGAGTCTGTGACGGAAGGTTTGGCATTTTCAGACTTTAGACAGAACCACATTTCCTGCGTTTACGTATAATGAAGGTGACATTTTTGGGCACAGCATTCCTTGTACGGCGATACGTGCCAGGCCCCGTTCTAACAGCTCTCCCTGGGTTGACTCCTTGAGGCCTCCTTCCAACCCCATGAGGTGCAGGTGCAGCTGGTGTCCTCGGGCTCCTGTCGTTGATCCCCGATGACGAGGCCAAGCCCAGGGTGTTCCAGAAACTTGCCCCAGACCCCACAGACAGGAGGGGCAAACCTGGAACCGGAACCTGGGCGGGTTGGACTTTATATATCCTGCCTCTCAGCTGACGCATTGCTCCAAATGAAATAGTACATAAAGGCCAATTGTAAAACAACTTATTTAGAAAGAAGAACTCACAGCTGGTGAAGGCGTTTTAGGGCCCCCTCAGGCCCCAGGGGTCAGAGGTGCCTCTTCAGAAGCCAGGGGGCGCCATGGAGTACTGTTGGGGACCACTGAACTAAATGACCCGTAAGTTTTCGTGTTTTTTAAAAACGGGGGCAGAAGCGATTTTCCAAGTGCTTGTTTTATTTTCAGGTCGACGCTCGGAGTGACCGAACTGGGGAAGTCATCTTTAAAGATAACTTCTCCGCCGCGATTGCTGGAGTGGTGGAGGGAGATTACTGCGGGGACGGCCGCGTTCAGTTAATCTGCTGCTCCGTGGACGGCGAAAGTAAATGGGGCGGGGAACCCTCCGCAAGTCAGACTTTCGATCCGATTGGTCAGAACCCCGATTGGGAAACCCCACTCCAAAATGTGTGCATTGATACCCTCTCATCCTAGGAAGTGCCCCTAAGTTGGGGGAACAAGAACCTAGGTGTTTGGTTTATGAGACCAGGTAACCGATGATGTACGTACGTACAAGGAGACCTGGCTGTACGTGGAAGGTTCCTCCCCATGGTGAGTGCTTGTTTCTTCCGTTCAGTCCGGGGCTACCTGCCAGGCTCGGACGAGATGAGAGGGAACCTCGTGGACACCAGCGCGGAGCAGGACCTGATCCGGGAACTGAGTCAGAAGAAACAGAATCTGCTGCTGGAACTCCGTAACTATGAGGAAAATACCAAGGTGGGGCCCAGTGGGGAGGGAGGTGGGGTCCGCCGCGTTGAGGAGTGGCAGAGTGAAAGACGGGGACTGTTGGAGTCCCCCGACCCAAGGGCCCCCTCTCACCCCCAGCAGCAGTGAGGGCTGCTTCGGCCTTTCTGGCCTGGGTCGGAATGGACGGGCCATTTTTGTGGTCTGGAAATCCCACTTTCCGGCAGTGCACCAGCGGTCCATTTCCTGCAGCCCGTGGGCAGCAGTGCCCAGCTGGATGCAGCCTGGATGGCGACCAGTGATGGGGAGTGTGTGCTGGGGAATGAGGAGCAGCTCAGAAGAGCGAAGCATATGTCCTTGGGCTGATGCAGGAGGATGAGTGTGGTGTGAAGTGAAAAGGAGGAACAGTAGGTGTGGAGCATCTTTTATCTTCTCCAACACAAGTAGCACAAACGGTGACAACCGCAGGGACCTGTGTGCGTGTGTCTGTACATGTACCTACCAGACTGGTTGGAGGATGAGCCGGTGGATGGGATTGTAATGTGTCCCGTCATGCGTGACCATATTTTAATTCGCTATGCTAAATGAATTTTATTTTGTTATTTTAAAAGAACAATATAAACGATGTGAAAGGCATGATGGGCACACAGAAAGAAAGGGACAAGGGTATTTTTGCCTGGGAAAAGGCCGGGTGCAGCAAGGGGGCGCTAATGAGGAGAGTCCTCTGAATTCTAAAAGACCAGATGAACAGATGAGATGGAGAGTGTGTCTGTTGAAGCAGAATGACCATAGTATGTAACAGTGACGTTCCTTCCCCGCGGGGACTGACTGAGCTGGAAGTGGGCGGCTGTTTGGCAGGTGGAGGTGAGCAGTCCTCCGAATGAGGCCGACGGGCAGCGGGGTATCATCCCCGCCAACACCAAGCTCCACACCGCCCTCTCGGTCAACCTGGGGAGCGAGACGCAGGCCGCGCATGCGGAGTTGTGCATTTCCACTTCGAATGGTAGGACATTATTACGTACGGAGGGTGTTTGTCAGCGCCCAGGCGGCCTGGGAGGGTGGCTGTCGAACCGCCTGCCGTTTCCTCTCTTCCCTGCAGACACCATCATCCGAGCGGTCTTGATCTTTGCGGAGGGCATTTTTCTGGGCGAAAGCCACGTGGTACACCCCAGCCCCCACAGCCTTTCCAGCTCCATCCGCATCCCGATTACACCTCCCAAAGACGTCCCGGTGGATCTGCACCTGAAAACCTTCGTGGGTTACAGGAGCAGGTGACCCTCCTCGAGTCACAGTTTATTCCCAGACGGCCCGAGAGGAGGGCACAATGTGTGGCTTTTTCCCTTGTGCCAGGGACTCTCTGGGGCCACAGAGGCCATCAAATGGTCTGTCCACCCAGGAAAGGTTTCCCAGAACCTTATTTCCCTAATTTGAAATCTTTCCCAAAAAAGGAAGGGGTGGGTATTTAAGATGGTTATTTTCTGCTTTTAATCTCATAATTTTATAATTACAAAAGTTCAAAAAATATGTTTAATCGATGGTTTGTCAACTCCTAGTTTTGACCTCTAAGACTGTAAGAGTTGGGCTAGCATCTTTATACTAGACTTATACATAATCCCAGCTCGTGGAAAAAAACCACTGGGCGTGTGGAAGACAGAAGCCTTCCACATTTTTCGAGGGTGTTTTAAATTCTTGGTGCATGTATACGTCTATGCAGACTCATGTTATCTCCAAATCCCCAACCCCGTTATGTGGTGATTTAACCGCACAGTTTTGGGGGATTTTTTCCATCTGTGACCCTTAAATATCAGCTGGATGACTCAGTTCTCCATGTTCCGTCGGTCGGCCACAGCACCCAGTTCCACGTGTTCGAGCTGACGAGACAGCTCCCGCGATTCTCCATGTACGCGCTGACCAGCCCCAGCCCTGCCGGCCAGCCGCTTGGTTACGTCAACTTCACCATCGCAGAGCGGGCCCAGAGGGTGAGCGTCTGGCTTTCTTCTTTCAGTACTGGTGCATTTTAGAATCCCTTGGATGTTATTTCTTAGGAGGGAGGACTCACATGAATGAGTTATTTGGTAGCAGTAAGAATGACATGAATTATGTAGCTTGGAGTTGGTTTATATTCTGTAACCAAATATTGCTAAAATACCTCCTCTGACTTTGAAAAAATACACACCATCTTCACCTGAGCCATCCTGAGAATTACAGGTGAATCCTCACCAGTTTTAATTCCTCAGTGGCTGTGGTCTTAGTGTGGTTGTCCTGACCTGGTGTTTCAAGAGGAGCCTGCATCAGAGTGGAGGAGAGGTGGACTTGGAGCTGAGAACAATTGGGGGTTCGAATGCTACCTTAACCAATTAGTTTAGTTTAGAATTTAGTTAAATTCTTAGTGATTTGGGGGAAATGCCCCTCACCAGTCTGAGCCTCCGTTTCCTCATCTGTGAGGATATCTTACCTCACGAGGCCCCTGAAGATTACATAATTCGTGAGACAACACCTTGTCAATCGGAAAGGCCTGATACCAGTGGACTTGAACCGTGGCTGATGTCGGAATTCTTAGTGAGGCTTTTTAATCATGTAGATTCTCAGTCCCCGGCCAGGCCTGTGGCTCTACACGTGGGCCCTTCATGGTGGTTCTTATGTGGAACCTGTATTACAAACCACTGGAAAGTACTATATTCTTCCCTTAATTTTAAATTTATTTTTATTGTGGATGTGTCAAGGTGTCTGTACTATGTGTACATGAATATTCCATTTAAAATTTTTTTTAAAGAATGGCCAGGAGTGATTTTAAGCAGATTACGTGGTCCAGGACATAGCCACGGAAGAGCTCTCCTGTAAACAGAATGAGCATCATCCCTGAATTGCTTCTCCATGACATACGAGATCATGTCTGAGTTGAGAATGCTATAGATCATGCCTGCGGTGGGGCCAGACACCATCACGAATGCTGCTTAAGAACATGCAGGCAGTGGGGAGAGGGGTTAAGGCTGGTGTTTTCTTGGTGGTGGTGGTGGTGGACCGTAGTTGTTTTCCAAGCAATGAAACGAGAAAGCAGGATGACTCTTAACAACAGCTGCACTTTGAAAATGGAAGTTCACTGTGCCCCGTTCCCCTTTAAGGTGGTTATTTGGCTCAGCCAGAACTTCCTGCTCCCCGAGGACACCAGCATTCAGAACGCCCCCTTCCAAGTGTGTTTCACCTCCTTGCGGAATGGCAGCCAGCTGTCCATAAAGATGAAACTGAGTGGAGAGGTAACGTTTGACGTCTTGGACCCAGATCTCTCACACCGTGTTCGCCACGCAGTGTGAGCGAGGCGGGTGACCCTGGGCTCAAGGTCATCAGACCGTGTGTTTGCACTCACTCCGCTCGCTCGGGCTGATCGGCTCAGACATGGGGCTGTAGCCCAGAGCAGCGCTTTCCCGCCTCCTGGCCTCCTCCCTGCAGCCCTTCCTTGTCCCCCTGGGGGAGGGTTAGGAACGCAGAGGTGACCAGAAACATGTTCACTGTTCGCATGACTTTGCTGTTCAGTCTGTGAGGCTGAAGGACTGATCTGTTAGCCTGCTACGAGAAATGACAAACGTGGTCTGTAATTTCCTTGAGGACTCAACCCTATCTGTGTTTTCATCACCACGTTTGAATTTATGCTCAACAGATGTGTTGAATGTGGGTAAATTCAGGTACTGTGTTAGCTGGGTTTGTCTTTAATATCTGTGGGCGCTGAGCTTGTCTGTTTTCCTCTGGGTAGATCACTGTGAATACCGATGACATCGACTTGGCTGGTGATATCATCCAGTCGATGGCCTCGTTTTTTGCGGTTGAAGACCTCCAGGTAGAAGCGGATTTCCCTGCCTACTTCGAGGAGTTACGAAAGGTGCTGGTGAAGGTGAGGACAGCTGGTGGGTGCTGTCACGAGAACGTGGTGGTTTAATAATGTTTGAAATGTTTCTCTTAGATCAGCGGTACCAGAACTATATGTATGTTATATGATACTCATGTTTTAAAGAATTTTGCAAATTCTTAAAGTAAAAACTGAATTGGTTTTGGAGAGTTCACTAAAGCATTTCTTTTACAACAGCGAGTAGCTAGCTCTTGACCACCCTGCCTTCTCTGTTTGATCTGGGAGAAGGCTTTTTAAAAATATGGGTCAGCAGTGTGCTTTGCTGCCCCTTCACCTCATCTGTCACCTCAACTTTGCACTTTCCAATGATGCAAATTCAAAAGAAAAAGGAAAATAATGATGGCGACTGGCCCCAAATTAGAACCGAGTTCCCAGCCCAGCTCTCTGAGCGTGACTCCCTGCTGCCAGGGCTCCGATGTGAGGGCACAGAAAGGATCCCGACGGAAGGCCAGCTCGAGCGCTGGAGACCGCCGAGACTCATCAGTTCCCTGGGGAGGAGGTGACTTGTGGGTGGTCGAGAGGGTCCAGTCAGCAGGGGGAAGGGGGGGCCTTGGCATACAGTAGACAGTGTCTTCTCAGTCTGTCTGGTTTGCAAGGAGTCCGGGAGGCTTTCTAACCCCCCAGTGTCCATGGCCTCCAGGTGGATGAGTACCATTCGGTGCACCAGAAGCTCAGTGCCGACATGGCTGACAATTCCAATCTGATCCGAAGTTTGCTGGTCCGAGCTGAGGATGCTCGTCTGATGAAGGACATGTGAGTATTTACCGTGGCTAGCACAGCTGCAAGGAGCGACAGGTCAGCTACATGGAACAGCGACTCTCCACGCTACTCGTAGGAGTGTAATCCGAACAAGGACTTTAGAAATGACCTGGCATTATCCGTAGAGTTGAAAATGGGCACACCCTATGACCCAGCAATTCTCCCGGTTTATAACCTGGAAAAACGTGGCACTTAGAAACCAGGGCATTTGTACAAGGGTGTTCATATGGGCCGTGTTCGTAAGAGCCCGAGTGCAAGCAGTCCAAAGCAGCGTTGACAGCGTGACCTCCCCGTCACACACAGCGGAACACTGCTCACGTGAGGGGCACGTATCTCAGTGACACGCGCCGATGTGGGCGGATCTAACAGACACCATGGAGGGTGAGAGGAGGAGGGCTCAAAAGACTGTGCACAAAATGCTCCACGTATTATAGTCTGGAAACAGGTGAAACCGAACTGTATCATTTGGGAAGCATACGTGGATGATAAAAGTATAAACGCGGGGAAGAGAGGACCAGAGATGGTACTTCGTCCTGGGGCGGAGGGGCTGTGCTCGGAAGGAGCACAGTGGCAGGCTCCTGGGATGCTGCGATGCTCTTCACGTGGCTAATGCGTGTTTGTCCCATGAGGTTTTTGAATGTGTGTTACCTTTGACAACGAAAAGGTGAGACTAGATATGGGCAGGTCTAACACATTTTGTCCAGTGGATGTTAACCTGAAACCTGGAAGGTAGGCTCTCATCTTACTCACTTTTCCCGACCCCCAGCACAGGGGGCACTGGACCATTCTTGGCTCCTGAATTCAAATAAACTCTGGACCAATAACAAAGGAAGACCACTTGTCTTCCATTTATTCGGAAGAAATAGACTATTTCGATAGAAACTTTTCAGTGTTTTCAGAGCAAACTTTCGTAGTGACCCCGTTTTGATGACAGTACAGCTTTTCTTTATGTGTCTAAGAAGTTTGCAAGTGTTTTCACTTAAGTCAGCCACTGAGGTGCAATGATGCTAAATTTCTTTGATTCACACAGGAAAGCAATGAAGAATCGCTACATGGAGCTCTATGATCTTAATAAAGACTTGCTAAGTGGGTATAAAATTCGCTGTAACAATCACACAGAGCTGTTGGGGAACCTCAAAGCTGTCAATCAAGCAATTCAAAGAGCAGGCCGTCTTCGAGGTGAGTCTCTTTGTAGCAGTTATTAGTAATTTGGGGGCGAGAACCAGTGATGATGCTGGTAGGTCCAAGAATCTGTATTGGAGCCTGTGTCTATTATAGAGATACTTTCGGCCCTGGCTGGTGAGGCTCAGTGGGTTGAGCGCCAGCCTGCGAACTGAAAGGTTGCTGGTTTGATTCCCAGTCAGGGCACCTGCCTGGGTTGCAGGCTGGGTCCTTGGTTGGCAACCACACATTGATGTTTCTCTCCCTCTCTTTTTCCTTCCCTTTTACTCTCTCTAAAAATAAATAAAATCTTAAAAGAAAAAAGATATTTTTAACACTCCGGTTGGTACCACTCACTTGAGTTTCAATCAGCCAGTTGTTTGGCTTTAATTAGTGTCCAGATTTCAAAGGAAAAGAAAGCTTTTAGCTCCTTTTCTTAGATCTTGCTGCATCCTCTAAAGAAGAACCTGGTGGCAGATCCCCAGGGAGACAGCCTTACTTACCCCTATTACAAAAATGGGGTGGGGGGAAGGAGACTGAAAATTAATGACTTCAGTGTCCAACTTAAAAGTTAGAAAAAGAACCGCACAGTAAATCAAAGGAAGCAAAGAGCAGAGCCAGAGATTTATACCTAAAATCTGCTGTTTCGGCCCAGCGGTTTGACCTCCTTTTGGCAATCATCTTTGGCGGGTGGGTGTGAGCTTTGATCCTTTTCTGTGAAACTGACTTTTGATTTCTAGGTTTGAATGGGCTCCAGGCCTGGTCTGTGATAAACCTCCTCACAAAGGTATCCTTTTTAGGGAGTGGGAGGATCAGTTATCTGAATTTGCCCTGTGCGCGACTCTCTTCCACCCTAGTTTTCCAGGGCTTTAAAGCTGGCCTCTGATTTACCGTTCCACTTTCAGTAACCCTTCAGACTGTACTGATTCGAGCTTTCTTCTCACGTAGTTGGCAAACCGAAGAGCCAGGTGATCGCCGCCTGTCGGGATGCGATCCGAAGCAACAGCATCAGCACGCTGTTCAGAGTCATGCGGGTGGGGACGGCGTCTTCCTAAGAGAGGGACGCGCAGGCGGCAGAGCTCTGGAAGGTGTGCTTCCCTGCAATCCAGGCGCTTTCCTGTGGATCGCGCCTGGCGAACCCAGGGCGCTGAGTGAAAACAGCCTCGGGCAGTCGTGCCCGTGAGACGAAGCATTGCACCTGACGGGGTATTCACTTTCTAGTTTTAAGATCAGGAGTGCCGTTGCCGAGTAACACCAGGTTTGCACGGGGCCAGGTGAATCCTTTCGGAACATTAGGGCTTCGAAGTCCGGTATTTTTGTACGTATGTAAAGTTGTGTGTAGATACATCTTCTTCCTTGTAATTGAATTTGTGACTTTAAAATATGTTGTCTACCTTTCCATTAAAATTTAAACGTGTTGCACTTCGTGCTGACTGAGTTTAAAATCACCACCATATGGGAACCGGGTAAACCATTTGTAGTAGGTGGAGGGAAAACGGGACATTCAATGTGTGTGCCTTCCTTGTAATCACTCAGAGGTGGGGGAAAGGAGGCTGTACCGAGTTCAGCGTGATCTGTTGGCTGGAGTAACGCTAACGGCTCAAACGGACCTCCGAGTGCCTAAGGACCCGTTTACCCGTTTATTCCTCAGTACGTCAGGATTCCTCTGGAGTCATTCGGAGACCGGACTCCTTTCACCAGGAGGCTGTGTTACCCTCGAGGGTGGCGTTTTTCAGCCTCGGGAAAACGATTGGGGGCGGGGCCCCTCCACCTGCACTGCATCCTGGAAAGACCTCAAGGCATCGGGGCTCCCCTCTCTCACTTGGGACCCTACTGGGGAAGGGTTGTCTGGGGTCTTGCAGTTGTTCATACCCAAACTGGCACGGAAGGAGATGCTTCTCAAGGCTGTGGTCCGGAAATGGCCCACTCTGATTTCCACTCCCGTCCCATTAGCTCACGTGGCCGCAGCAGCCCGCCCAGGCCCCGGGAATGCGGGCCGGCCGTGTGCCTGCCGGGGCGAGAGAGCCGAGGCTGTGCCAATGGCTGGCAGCTCCTTTTCTAAGAGTTAAAATTTTGCTTTAAGGTAGATTTCAGGACTGGTTAGTCCATTTTCACATCTTAAGAGCATTCGTGAGTGGTCGAGGGGGAGGGGCCTTTCCTCGGCGGCAGATGAACCTGATTGGTTTCCTCCAATTGGCCACCGAGGATGAGCGCTTCCGTTTCTGCAAGGTGAGCTTTGCGGCGTCCTGATTTCAATGAGATTATGCCTCATAATACTGAAATCTCTGGTTGGTGCTGGCTTTAAATGGTACGGCACTTCTCGTTTTTCCGGACCCTAACAGAATAACCTCATCAAGGGTCATCTTGTCATTCTTCAGCCAAAATACTTCCTTCTCAACCTAAAAAATATTCATGGGCAAGGCTTGGAGGGAGCAACCCGCAGCAAGATGCTTTTTTAATACTCCTGATTCATAGGTTCTAAGTTTATTTTCACATTAAGTTGATCCTCTTGATATGAGTACCTCTGAGCTCTGAGAGGCAGAACGTTTTCTGCGGGGCCCCAGAGCTCAGTCTGGTGAGCGGTGTGGGGGTCTGAAGCCAAGCAGCTGGGCCCTTTCTGCTATCCTGGCTGGCGTGTTCCCACGCAAGTGAGACCGGTCGAGGTGAAAATGTTTGAAACACTCAGTTACCTTTCTCATCTTAGAAGTCACCTTGCTCAGCTTAGGGACGAGAAAAACTGGTTATCAGGTACCTCCCTATTTTTCTACCCCGACTGAATCTGAGTTCAGTCTCAGGAAGCTACACTGTAAGCTTTGTTTTGTTGCCAAGTTTCGTTGAAGCTTTAAGCAGTCGGCCTCCCTGTAAAAGCTGATCTTGAGAATTCTGATATCTGGCAGAAAGCTTTTCAGTCAATTGTCTGTGCGTCCCCTTTAAAAAGTCACCACCACGCAGTGCTCAGCATTTTCTGGAGAGAACGGTTTTTATTATTTCTCACCGTGTCTGCCCAACCACAGACGCCAGGGCTCGGCTGAAATGCTCTCTTCTCAGGCCTCCCCTCTCCCTTGTCCGTTCCTCAGCCCTCACTACAGCCTGTGTTTACACAAATCTTAATCCCCTTTCAGGGAGAGCAGGGCTGCCTCTTAATCAGCTTTATCTCCCCACGGTGCAGCGTGCACGCCTTCAGCACAGGCGTCATCCGCTGCTCTCACGGGGCTGTCCGTCCTCGGTTGGCCTGTCGGTACAAGAACTAGGAACTTCACAACTGTTATGCAACGCTGGGAGGGCTTTACAAGAACGATTTTTAACATTATTAAAGTTTCAGATTTTATCATTAGCAGTTACACATCTGCCACGGCAGAGTCCTGTGATCCCAGAAATAAATGATCTCCAATTCCGCTTTGAAACTAAAGTACAAGACGACACCCATGCCGCCTGGTGCTCCCGTTCTGCCTTGTTCCCATCTGGCCCTGCCCACGCTGAGCGCTCTGGCTCCTGAGCTATCTTTCGTTTGCACGGCACAGAAATCTGCTTTCCCTAAAATGATACCGCACGGACAACTCCCGAGTAGTTTTCGAAACAGTCTCTGTGGACTAACTTTGTAGCAACTGGAGGGGATCATCTGTTTTTGTAGGAATAGGGGTGCCCGGCCTTTTGGTGTCTCTGGGCCACACATTAAATACACAAGCACTAATGCAAACTGATGAGCAAAACAAACAAAAAGGTTTTAAGTAAATTTACGATCTTGTGTTGGGTCACATGCATAGCCATCCCGGGCCGCCTGCAGGCCGCAGGTTGGACACCCCTGGTAGGCACGAGGGCTGGAGAGCCGGCCTCGGCCGTCACTGTATCAAGGACCCTTTCCACGGGTTTGTGGTTTCTCACTCAGTTTGAGTGGTGGCAGGTAGATGATGGCGTCGGGGAGATAGCCGCAGCCAAAAGCTTCCTGTTGGAAAGTGACCTATCTGGGAGAGAGAGCCTGGGGGTCGGTATTTGTTGGCTTTCTGCAGGAAAGAAGCCACCACACTCGGTGGATTTTGGGAGACAATCAATAAGGAGTAGAAAAGCCAGGTTCAAACCCTAACAGCCTCTTTCTCTTCTAGCTTTGTTTTCTACATATTTCAGGTGAGGGATTGCAGTTATAGATGGTTTATAGGGTTCTTCCTTAAATATTTTATTTTTCTTCTTCTTAACAGAAATGCTAACATGCTCTCAAAATAACTTTATGAAAATGTTCTTAATTTCCATCACGGGTAACTTATTAGGAGGATGTGGTTTGGGGATTTGACCTTACACAATCCATAGGAAGTGCCAAAGTGGTCTCTTGAAGGCTGCACTGTCTGATGCTGGACCTAGAAGCCCAAGGGCCAGGCAGTTGGAAAGGATGTAAAAGCAGGAGGATCAGAACTTACGGGATGAGCTGGAGCCCATGAGGACATGTTATCTGTGTCCTTTCTGAATTCTGACCTTGATGTTGGGGGCGTCCTACAGAAACAGAGACCCTTATCAGAGAAGCTGAAGGATGATGCACAGGAAGTGGATTGGCTGCACACCCCGATGCTCACCAACTCTGCCGAGGTGAGCCAGTAGATATGCAAAGACGTGTGTGAGCTCCAATGACCGTTTGTTCACTCCGGCCCTCCAGATCTCGCCTAAGAATCTGTGGCTCACTCTGACCAAAACATGGGGGAGGGAATTCTGGGAAGTACAGTCCGGTCTAGCCAGGCCGACACAGCACACACAGGGGTCCTCACAGGACGGTGGGATTCCAGGCGACCATCGCTTTCTGTTTTTATGCGTTGCTTTAATTCCTTTCAATGAACATGTATTATTCATATAATCTCAAAAACATATAAAGCTATTCTCTTTGAGGAAAACAGTCTTCCTTTACTAAAAGGAATTACTAAGAACCTGAGGTTCACTATCAAGCATCAAGAGAGAAGAGGCCCTGTGTTATCTGGGCAAACACCAGCTTTTATCTGAAAGAAGTAGAAAAACTTAATGTTTAATTCCTCTTTGCCGCTTAGTTGTCAACACTGGCTCCAGCCCTGAAAATTGAGATGAAGAATGAAGTACTAAGGAAAAGCCGCTTCCGATCGCTGGGGACCTGGAGCACAGAAAGTGGCCTCTGAGTCACACACAGCATCCCGCACAGTCTAAGCGGGGCTGCTGCAGGCGATGGGACTCCCAGCAACAGCGGGGTCTGGCTCTCGGGGGCTCACCCCCCTCGGCAGCGAGCTCCTTTTCATAGTGTGCAGGGGATTCTGCTGTGTGGACGGACCGTGAACGCACTGAGATTACACAGAAACGAATGAGCACATTTTAACACCTGGGAAGTGTGCCAAGATTCCAACTCAGCGCTCCGGAACTGGCAAAGTTGGGTGGCCTCTTAGATGTCCCCTAGGGTCGGGAATGTAAACTACTCCCCGAGCCTGGCACACCCCACGGTCTGAACCACCTGGCACTTTCCCTGGGGCATTCCTGGGGTTCTGCCACGTGAGGCCTAAGTAGAACCTCAACCCCAATCCCTCCCATTCAAGAAAACACATCAGGAAGTAAGTGAACTGAAGTAATTTAGGGATGGCTGTTGCAGCTGCAGGAACTTAAAAAGCAAGCTTTGAAATGTAAATTGTTAACAGAGTGGCTGTAATCCCACCTGTCACTATGCTTTGGTTTAAAAACTGTGGTGTCCAAAATTGAACCCTTGGAAATCATCCATTACTGTGAACGTAGGAAGGTAACAGAACTAGTTTTATGTATTTCTTTTTAGATCCTTTAAAAAATCAGTGTTTGTTTTAGAATAATACTGAATATTAGTACATGCGTAAAATGTATAGATAAATACCCATATAATGGGCACACAAGTTAAAAGAATTTCTATTGACTGGGGTGCAAAATCAAATAATTGATGAGCCCTGGCCCAGTGGCTCAGTTGGTGGGAGTGCCGTCTCATACACCTAAAGGCTGTGGGTTCAATTCCCAGTGAGGGTACAGGCCTAGGTTGCAAGTTTGATCCCCAGTAGGCGTGTGTACGGGAGGCAATCAATGTTTCTTTCTTCCTTCCTCTCTAAAATCAATAAACATATCCTTGGGTGAGGACTAAAAACAAATTGATGAAACCATTAACCTAGAAGAAAGTGAACCTCATTTCCTTCGTTTACATGCAAACAGCCAGAACAGGGCGTAAGTTCTGTAGTTTTCTAGACCCGAGTCATTAGGAAGGGCAGGATCTGCAATCATTTATGAGTACATTCAAAGAAAAATCACTGGAATCATGGACGAATGTTGAAGATTTTATGCTAAGTGAAATAGGCCAGTCACAGGCAGATACTGCGTCAGTCCACTTACGTGAGGACTACGAGTAGCAGATTCAGAGACAGAAAGGAGAACGGTGGCTGCTGGGGGTGGCAGAGGGGGATGGGGACGGAGTTGCAGTGTGTGCAGATGGAAAGTTCTGGAGACGGGTGGTGGTGAAGGCTGCACAATAATGTGAGTGTGTTCAATGCCATGGAACCGTACACTATAAATGGTTAAAATGGTAAATTTATGTCATGTACGTTTTACAAAAATCCCACATTTTGAAATCACTGAAGAAGTCAATATGGAAAAGGAAGAACTGAACGTTAAAGAAAAAGGAACATTTTTCCATCAAGAGAGAAGTACACGTACACCTCCAAGCTCAAGGTCCAGACTGAGGACACTCTCTGGGGGTCCTGCGGAAGGACAGCGCCAGCGCGCCCACCTGCAGCTCGGCTCCGTGCCAGCGCGCCCGGACTCCCCAGCGCAGACGCAGGGTCTCTCTCCCCGAGCCTGGCCCGTCACTCATAATAGACGAACGCGAAGTCCCAGAAACCTGTTCTGTCGGGGAAGGTTTTCTTTTGTTCTAGGCTCCGGTGGTTGATGTGCTTGACAAATTTCAGAGTCTCTCTATCTCTGTAGACCAACGCCAGAGAATTGTTTTCTGGATTCACGGTTAGCAGCTGAAACAGGCAAATCCCGGGACACATCAGAACACAGAGCTCATTTCCAACTCTTTGCTTCAGTGGCTCGTCACTGACAGACGGTTTCCACGGAGCCTCCACTGTAAGAGTTGTCGCTGTGGCTGCCAAGGCCCCTTCCAGCAGACCCCACTCCGGTACATGCCCGGACAGGTGTTACCTAACGTGCTTCTCATCACGTTGAAGGTAGCGGGAGTGTACCACGTGACTCGTAACTTATTTGGAATCTCTCAGGGTAGACTAAATAAATGCTTAGGGATCATCCTCTAGCTTCTCTATTCCATGCTGAGTACTTTCTACTAGAAATCAGTCCACTGCCAGGCAGACCAGTGTGGATTTATCAGTTAAAGACACAGGTCGAAGGCCATCAAAACTGGTTTTTTGAAGAATGAAAGCGTCCTCAATACTAAAAAGATAGTTTGCTATCAGAAGGAACTTACCTCTTCGTCTTCACCTTTGGCAATGTAGGAGGTAAAGCCGCCGTATTCGGGCTCCCAGCCTTACGAGGGGAAAACAGACAGCACTCAGAGGGCTGGGACTGGAAGTGTTGAAATCCCCGATCCCTTGCTGCGTGAACTGGGGTGGGGGAGGGGACTGTGGGAGTCAGCAGTAACCAACTCCGTGACTTATGAGCCTGAATTTACCATTCAACCCACATTAAATAGAAACTAAGAACTAGGAATTAAATGTAAAATTTAAGGACAATTACACAAAAGCTGCAGATTGTGGTCAGGAGAGGCCTTGGAAGGGAATTATGGTCTGTGCCATCTCCCATACCCTAGGTACATGCAGGAATCCCTCGCTGGGTTGGGAGACTGAAACTGGAGACCCCTAAGATCCCACCCACACGGAGCCCCTGCAGTCTGGACATGGCAAGGACTTCTGGGCTGGCTCAGTAGGAGAGGGGCAGGCAGGAGAGACTGCCCCCACGTAGGGGGGGCTTCCCGCCCCCTCCCCTACCTTCACAGCCGCAGTAGAGAATTAAGTCCAGGGCAAACTCAGTCTTGCCGTTGTCATGGATTAGAGTGTAGTGGCCAGTCTTCCAGCGCCTCAGTTCCCCCTGGCACGTGGGAATACTTGATTCTGAGAAAAAATAATAGGAGGTCAGAAAAATATGAAAATAACCTTGATAGCGCTGCTAGATTGCAAGGGAACAACAGTTATGGTTTTCAAAACATTCTGAAATCGATGTTATTTGTATGTATATTTTACAAAGCAAAAACTTCAAATTGTCAGGTCTGGATACCCTACCACGTGCCCTAGCTATGCCAACACTGACACTGCGGAAGCTGCCGCAGCGACTCAGAGCTCTTCTCTAAGACGGGAAACTCTGCAAACAGTGGCTTTTCTCATTCGCTTCTGTATTCCCCACTTGCTAGGGCCGCAGCCTTGCATACAGTCCATGCTCAGCCACAGCTGCTCGTATAAGTTTCCTTCCAAGTTGCAGATTCCCATAAAAACGAAACCAAAAGGGAAGAGGAGTGGAAAAATACTTTGGTTTTTCTAGATATCCTGGTGACCAAAGTGACAGGCCAGTCAGGTGGGAGCCTATGGAATGGAAGTCACACTGTTTGTTGTGGGTGTCTACCTCACACCACTGGTCTTATTTCTGTGGGGGCCCCTTCCTGATCTTTGCTCTTCTAATGCACAGGGTCTTTCTCAAGAAATCAGAGTGGAAGCAGGGAATGGACTTCTAGATTCATTTTGTACACGCTGTGACACTTACACTGCATTTGTAGCTGCTCAGTTAATGGGGCCACAATTTCCACAGAAGCGTTACCTCTTAAATTCCTTCCATTTTTCTTTCCTCTGTTTTTAATAATCTCCTTCTCCCTATCTGTCCAAATTCCAGCACATTTTTCTTGGCCTGTTATTGGTCCATAGCAGAAATAAGCTGTGCACCTTCCTCTCCTCAATGCCCTTGTGTCCCAGAGTAACTTTAGGCAAAGCCAGTCACATCTGTCTCCACTGTGTGCACTGGCAAAACGTACCAGCTGTTCCCCCCACCTGGAATGCCCTTCCCGCAGACCCTTCCTGTCACGCAGATCCGAGCTTGGCTGGCAGCTTTTCCAGACACCCATCCACCTAACAGGCCACACAGCCAGCCATTCCTCAGCGCAAGGCCCTATGAAAATGATCTGCGTAGGTACTGTCATTATTTGGTGTTTTCCAGTTGTTGGTGTGTGCATTTGACCTGTCCTCTCCTTGTAGAGTGCAAGGTCAAGGACAGCAGGGGCCTCGTCCGTTTCGTTCTCCAGCTCCTGAAATAGGACCCAGCAGACGGTAGGTGGTAGGTGCCTGAGAAGTGCTCGTGGAGCAAGTGACGGAGTGGTGAGTGCGTAGTGGAGAACTGGGACCCGCCGTGACGACTGCAGCTCACCTTTCTCGGCTTCGTTCTCCTCTGGCTCCGGGTCTGCCCGCTCACTGCTCCGCCGGCGGCTGCTGCGGATGGCCGCCTGGCTGTCCTGTGGCTCGGAGGAGCTACAGCTCGTCCCTTCGTCGGTGCTGTCTGGAGCGGAGGCTGCTTCTCCCTCTGTTGTGTCCTCCATCCCACCTTCTTCTGAAGGGGCCAGGAAGTGAAGCCGGAGGCCTGTGAAGTTGGACAGCAGCAAGAACAGTGCCTCGCAGCGGAATAACGTCATGCAGTCCCTCAGGATGCTGGGGAGCGTGCTCTCCTCGGCTTTCTCGTAAAACCTGGAAAGCAGCAACGGCAGTTCCCATGAGCGCCGTGGACGTGAAATTACTCACGGCAGCAAGCCGGTCGTCAGCGCTGTGCCTCTCCCCCTGGTGCCTGGCACAGCTTACTAAAGCACGCACTGTCACAGCAGTGAGGTCCCGGCCGGGCCTGCTGCTGGATGTCCCTGGGAACCAGACGCCGCTAGGGCCCACGTTCCATTACTGGAGGTGAGCCTTGCAGACACACAGACAGGTGCCAAACGCAGGAGGACATGTCTTGGACGACGGGTTCTACCTTTTGTTGGGGGGACCTCGGCTGCTCCACTCCACACCTCCTTTCTCCAAAGCCTCGCAGACCTCTGCAAATTTCTCAGGCTGCAAAACGAGCAAATGAAAAAGGCAGTCAGCAAATCTCCCTGGCACCCCGCACTGGTCTCGCTGGTGCAGCAGCTCCACAGGATCTGTGGCCGATTCCTGCAGGGGTCAGTGGGCGCTCCCCGCTTTCACACAGCATCCCTGTCCTGCACGGTGAAGCCAGAGCAAAGACGGGAGAAGTGGTCAGCATGCTTTAGCCGAGAGACCCCACGGTCAGTCTGGGCCATTTCCTTAAGCAGCTGTTTGTCTTATGTCAAATTGCTCAACCGCGCAAATTCCTTCATTTATTAAGGAGGATCATAACACAGACTCCTTAACTCACAAGATGTGAGGGGAAAAATCAAACTGCAGGCAGTCCCAGCCATCGCAGCGAGGACCCGTGCAGCAGCACAGATGCTCCAGGCCTTGGCTCGGTCCCTTCATTTGGTCAACGCTGTGAATTTGAAACGTCAGGTTCAGCCCAAGAGGGTGATTAACCTGCGGAAACAGCCTCCCCAGGAGGCCTGCTGTGTGCTTGCTTAATGAAGCTGCCCAAGGAGTGTTCTAGAAACAGTGAGCCTGTCATCTGTGAGAAGAGGGTCCCAGAGCACTGTTTGGTCCAGCCGGATTAAACAGGGTTAACCAAGTTTAATTTCTGCAATACTTCTGAAATTCCTTTATACGCTAATGTCAGCTATAAAATTCTGAGAGGCAGAGAGAGTATAGAGTATGTATTGTCTGTCAACCTTTTTTACACGAAGGAATAGCTTTGGGACCGCAATTCCGTGGGACTCGGGGTCAGGCGTGAAGCACCACCCCAGCGCGCAGGCATTTGTTTGGCCCTCACAACTCTTTGAGGTGGACGGGGCAGGGCGAAAGCTCAGGCGGACCGAGCGCTTTGGTCAGGCCCGTGAAATCACAGAGCCGGGACATGAACATAAGGTCCCTGACTTCTGGACTGGCTCTCCCCCCACAGTAAAGCGCTGCCTCGTCACCACCAAACACTCATCAACAGGTGCTGACCAGTTAGCAATCTGTGCATCACTAGAAGTAACAGTATGCACCGGAGGCATCAAATGAATAGGAAGGGAATGACACACAACTCCCTCTCAGTATAGAAGCTTGTGTGTGTGTGTGTGTGTGTGTGTGTGTGTGTGTGTGTGTGTGTGTACCATTAAGATTCTAGAGACCTGGGGAATACCTAAGGGACTCAACCTAGTAAGCACGCAGTTGATACCACTGTTAGCTATGCACATCATTTCTGTATTTTATTTGAAGTGGAGGGGGACATAAACATTCTGACCAGGACCAAAACCTCCCTTGGTGATGCCTCTTCGCTCGCCCCAGGGGCAAGACTGCGTGCCAAACAGGATACACAGGACAGGAGGCGTGGACCCACCTTAAGGAAATCCTTTAGGAGAATTTCAGACTGTTCCTCAAACTCTTCTTGAATTTGAATCTGGTGATCCATGTCCAGATAAGTAGGGTTGATCCACTCATACAAAATTTCATGCTTACAAAGAAGCAGCAGATGCAAAAAGAGAGTTAATATAATTCCTACTGCTTTTGTTCTTACAGCATTTCACAGCAGTAACAGATTATCTGCAAATCCTCAATTTATAATTGCCTCCTTGTTAAACACAGTGCTGGAAAACTCCCTGAGGAGGACACTGTCCACAGTTTATCTAAGAAAAGTGGAAGGGCAAGCTCTGCATCTAGCTTCCTTATCAGGAGCAGCCACTTCCAAAGCCAGGGAAGCACCCGCTAGAGCCCAGCGGCGGGAACTTATCCTTACGTCTTGCGGGACGTGGGGGCTCCGAGGGACGGGAGGCTCAAAGTAGGTAGGAGGCCTGGTCAGCGAGGGACCGTGAAACCAGCCGCTTATAGACAAACGTGACTTTTCTTCGGACAGGACTTCAGACACCTGAAAGGACAAGACAGCGGCGCATCAGTGCCAAGGACGAGGAGGAGGACGACCAGCCAAGGCTCGCAGACTCCCAGACCCTCCCCGGTGGGGTGGGGACAACCAGGCCGGGGAAGTCCCACGGGAAGCTGTCACATTTAGACAACAGGCGCCCACAGGCCAGATCCTTAGTGCGAGGCGTGCTGTGGCTCAGAGTCTTTACCTGGTGAAAGGACACTGGAGACACTTCAAAGAAAACCAGTGTGTTCCACGAAGGGATAAGAGACTTGACGACCTGCTTTGGCTGGAAGTGTTCTGCGCCGGGAGAGAACACGTCCATAAACATGATTTCATTATCCTCACCACCTCCAGGCCACCCCGTGTCACTGGACAACCCTCAGATTTCTAAGGGTACCCAGGTGTACCCTTCCGATCCCCAAAGATGCCCAAATGCCACCCCGGCCAGCTGTTTCGCTCAGACTCGCTAGTTCTGCCAGGTGACGCCTGTTGCCTGGTAATCACCCATCTATTATTGGACAAGGGCGGAAAGTTTCTGCTAGCCAACCTCTGGGGTCAGTCATTGTAATAAAGACCCCAACTTCCTCTCAAACGGGCTGGTCCTGACCGATTCACAGCCACGGGCAGCTGTACACGCCGCTACCCTTCCGCGGTCCGCGGTCCGCATTCCGCAGCCAGGTCTGACTACTCCTCACTTAAGTCAACTCTGCCTTACCCCCGGAGTGACCATTGCCGCCAGTGCAACCCGGACCGCCGGCTGTCAGGGCGGACACCAGGCCCGCCCGCCGCAGCCACTGCAGTCGGCGGCTCCGCCCCCTCGGAGGAGTGCGGACACTGTGCCTGCGGTCAGTCGGGGAAGCAGCTGTGGCAGTCGGAGAGCTGGCCGGTGCCTTACCATCAACGTTGTACAAGTCCAGTGTGCCGCCCAAGCTCCCGTCCCAGGGGGGAACCAGGTAAAGGATGAAGGCGATCCGGCGCCCCTCCAGCTCGTCGTCGTGGCAGAGCAGGGCATCTGCAAGTTCAAGGCACAGCCTCACGCGCCTGCGCGGGGGAGGAGCCGCAGGGGCCGGGCCCTGCGTCTACGTCGGCCCACGTGACACCCACCTGTCAGGTCAGCTCCTCCAGCTCTGAACCTGTCAACTCTACAGACACTGAGGGGCGCCTGTGTGGTTGGACCCAGGGATGATCGCTAACAACATTTTTACACATTTCTTCCAGTGCTTGTTCTACACACATGTATTTGCTTTTGGAAAAAAAAAAGGTATCTTCCAGCGGTTGTTTGGTGGCCTGCTTTTTAAACTGCTGTTACATGGCAAGTGTCTTTCCATATCGATACACATATCTGCCGTCTCTTAACGGCCGCATAGTTATTCTACCATACGGGTTATGAGTCACCTCCCTCCCCCTCTAATCAATCCCCTATGCTGTTTCCATTTCTTGTCTGTTAACAAAAGAATGTTTTAATGGACATCACTGCACAAAAATCTTTTTTGTACCTGTTCCCATTAATTTCTTGAGTTAAACTTCTAACACCCACGAGGTGGGGCTGGGCAAGGTAGGACATGTGCGGGGGGCAGAGAGGAAGGGATGCAACGGCGAACTGAGACTGCTCACACACGGAGGGATGGTTTGGATAAATGAGGCCAGTGAAGCTAACGGAACCCAGGCGTCTCACCGTCAAAGAAGGGAATTGCAAATGTGGAAAAGGCGAGCTTAGAGTGAACCCCATGGCGCCGAACTGGAACTGGAGGGATCAATGTGAATCCAGTTTCCCACACACGTGTCACTGCGTGGACATTCACCTAGACACCTAGACACCAATACAGATGTAGAGGTACACACACGGAAATGCATGTGTGCACACGTACGTGTGCTACCTCCTGCCACTGAAGGGGTCTCGGAACAGCAACACCCTAATAGCAAAAACGCCTTGAGTCCAGGAGACTTCGATTTTAAACACCATTCTTCACTCGAAGGAACCAGGGTTCTTTGGAACAATGGCCAACTCTAAGTCTAGAGCACAGAAAATGTACAACAAACCTGAACAATCTTGTTTTGTCAGAAAGTAAGATACACATGAGTTATGGGGACACAGCTAAAGGACACAGAAGTCAGTTTAAGGGGCCCCCCTTGATCAAATCAGGGATAATACGAGCATCAGTAAACTGACTGTAACTGATAACCCCCCATTCCATAAACACTAACCCATACACCCATGCTGACATAAATGAGTACATAAATAAATGAACGGGGAGAGGAAAAGGTTGTCTTCACAGCAGAATGACAGCTAATAAGTGGAGAAGGAATGATTTTATTGCAGAAGTCACCATTTGGCAATCTGCACAGTAATAATTCAGCAAGAACTATCAGTGGATGCTAAACGAAATGAACAAAAGTTTGATGAGGAAATCTGTATCATCTCACAGTATCTCCCCACAAAGCAGTTAACTGACAGGCAGCAAAGGGCAAGTTTACAGCTATTCTATTATTCGAATAAACAAAGGTGATAAATGCATAGGAAAAAAACACGGCAGGACCAGGGGGGTTAGAAATGCTGAGACTCCAGCCACCGCCTTCATCAAGGGATCAAAGCTGGTAACACACGGACACCGTGTGCCGCTCGACGGGACGCAGAAAAACAAGAGTTCTGTAGTGCTCCTGCCAAAACCGTACGGCTCGATTCTCACCGTGAGGAGGCACCAGAGGAGCCCAGACTGAGGCAAGCCCTACAGAACCACTCCTCTGCAAACCTTCCGCAGCCCCGAGATCATGCAGGTCAAGGGCAGATGGGGGAACGGCTCCAGACCAAGGGAGACGAGGGGCGTGACAAGTGTGTGCAATGACACCGTGCTGTCCTGGACCGCGCCCTCTGCTGCACAGGACCAAAGAATGGAACCGAATGGAGCCCGTGGGTTAGGCGGGAACAACGTATCAATCTTATCTTTCAGATTTTGATGGTTTATTACTGTGATATAGGAGAATGTCCTTGTATGAATTACTGAAGTTACGCAGGGTCACGGAGCCCTGCAACCGTGGCCTACGTTCAAGTGCAATAGAAAAAAATGATTTGTGTTACACGTGCCACTTCTGTGTAAGTCTGGAATTACTTCAAATTGAAAAGAAAAAATAAAGTTAAAAAATGGCATAGGATATGACTCTTCACATGTATCACTAAGTTATTCTCAAAAAGTTGTCACCGAGGTAAACTTCCCGGATGGGAGTTAAACCCAGATCAAAACGAAATACAACGCTTTCCCTTCCAGGCAGAACACCCAACAGAAACACACGTATGTGCTCAGAAGGGGAGCTGGCAGGACACGCCTGAACTGGTGACAACGGATACCCCTGAAGAGAAAGGGGATTATCAGGGGCTACACTGTACATTTCTATGTTGTCTGAATTTTTTCCCTGGAGAGTATATTCACTTATTACCTTCAAAATAAAAAAGGAAAAAAACAATTGACATTGAGGAAGACGTTTGTTCCCTGAGAAGTCTAAGAGGAGAGTTTACGTATCACCTCCGGATTTCCCGATATATGTCAAGTTGGAGTGTATGTGCGTTATCAGCACTTCTCTGAAAACATGGCCAATAGCTTTCATCATATTCCCAAAGAGGAACACTGTCTTATACCTTCCAATGCGACGGGCATTTCTGCACACGAGTCGGTCAGATCTTCCTGTTAAGACCCCGATGTTATACTGGGACACAGTCTGGGAATTTGATATGCTGACACCATCTTTCTAACATTGTTTAGTTAAAGTCTTCACATCTCACAGACATCAATCAGGGCTTTCTCTTCCTCACCTGAGAATTCATATTTAGCACAGGACATGTCAATGGTAGACTCCAGGTCAATCTTGGAAATGTCAGAAAGCCAAGCCCGGAAATCTTCAAACAGAATTTTCCTAGAAGTGCAAACAAGATAACTTGTCACGCTGTAGGTTGGGCTACATTTGGGACTACGCCGCAACTATGTTTCCCGGGAGGCTGTGGCTTATTCAAGAGATCCATTCCCAAGGGCGTTCCTCGCTTTCAACTTGCACGGCTTAGGACTAACGTTCTCAGAGCACATCCTGCACTATTTTCTTAGGATAAATTCTTGTAAGTGGCATCCCACTACAAAAAGCTAAGCCTAATTTTTAGGGTGTTGATACATCTCTCGACATCATCCTCCAAGAAGGACTGCAGCAGCGTGAAAAGTCACCTACACTTCTGTCGACCCTGGAGTTGCTGTTTTTCACATTTGCCAACCTAACAGGTGAAGAATGGCACCCGGTGTTGGTCTGTGTCCGTGACCACTAACACCGCTGAGCATCTTATCACCGAGAATCTGGGCCCGGGAATCGGACAGACTTGCGTTTGGATCCGAGCTCCCTCGACTGTTACCTGGGTGGCCTTGAAGAAGTTACTTAATTTCTCAGAATCTGTCTCCTCCTCCGAAAAATGGGATAATCACTCGAACAGCGATTGTATGACAACATTTAACGCATTTACTAGTCGGCCTGGCACATATTAGGCACCCAACAAATACCGTTACTTCTTTACCTTAAAGCACAGATGTGAGGCTCTCTTCTCTTCTTCAGATCATCAGACTTGGTCATGAAAAGAGAAGAAGGGATTGCCGTCACACGTGAGACACACACCGGAGAGCAGCGAAGTGAATACTCCGGCCGTCTGGCGCTGGGGGTAAGAGGCCCGGACTCTGCAGCCAAAGTGCCTGGTTTGAGGCGCGGCCCTCCGGGCAGCTTCCCTGGACCTCATTCGTTCAACAAACACGTAAGGAGCTATTACAGCGGAGCTTACACTCTTACAGACCACAAGCATAAAAAGTCAATTAGAATAAACGAAGGTGATAAATGCACAGGAAAACACGGCAGGACCAGAGGGGCTAGAAATGCTGACAGCGAGGAAGGGTTTGCCCTTAGGAGTAAGTTGGCCAGGCCGGACTTCACTGGAGTGAAGCGAAGATTTGAAGGAGGCTGCGAAGTGTGACAAAGGACGGGCAAAGAGGATTCAGCACCCGGGGGTGGAGCAGGCCTGGCCGGTTCAGGGAATCTCGAGGGGACCGTGGTCAGAGCCGAGAGTGAGTGGGGAGCAGCAGCAGATGAGGCCCAAGAGGCAGCGGGGGCCTCAGAGCTGTGTAAGTACTTCGGGCTTGACTTAAAAACACCCGGAACCGTTGGAGTTTTTGAGCAAAGGAATAACATCATCCCTCTTACACTTTTTCACACTGAGATAAAATTCATGTAACAAGGTTATCATTTCATCCATTTGCAAGTGTGCAACACAGGACATACTGAATGGGCAGCTTACTGCAATGCATCAATCAAGCCAGCTAGACAAAGGCAAGGACTCGAACATTTGAATGGTTACTACCTTCCAATGTACAACTCTCTTCAGTGTATCACCCCCAAAAGCACTTCACCCCTTTGTTTATAAGGTGCTCACGTATTGGCTTACCCTATTTCCTGAATGTCACTGTCACTGTCACCTCTGTTATTTTAGGTCTTAAAGTCTTACAGGGAAAGAACTGGCAAAGACTCCCATACAATCATTATGGCACCTAACACAGTTAACACTCAGTAAGCTTGTGTTAAACGAACGAATGCTCCTAATAACATCGAGGCAAGGACCGTCCAAGGCAAACCCCATGTAAAACCTCAAGTCTAAAGGTACTGAATGACTGTACAAATAATACATTTCTGAAGTGGAAGAACGAAGGAGAGGGGCATAAATACCTGCTGGAACTTATACAAATCATTATACTTCTCATGGAAGTCCAAGTTCAAAAGTTCCTTCTGAAGCCCTTCCAAGAAGTTTGGGCTTGCGATGAAGTTTGGGATCACGCAGTGAAGAAAGGGGTCCATGTGCATGACAATGGCTTCTGTGGAAAGAAAACACGGCTTTTTTGACCCCTGAGTAGCACAGCACAGAGAATGCAAAAGGCCATGGTCATGGACTGTCAGGAACCTAGTACCTAAAGTCTAAGATTTGGGGGAAGAATGATAAGCTCTTCCCTTTTTTCTTTACCCACTCAGTATTCCTTTTTTAAGGATATTGTGCTTTAAATATTAGGCCTCAAGATGAGTACACCTGCTATCGGTAAGCTATGGTTCCTGCTCTTGGGGGAGGCGGTGTCAATTTCATGTTTACATGTTGCATTGAAGGTCCTTTAGAGTCTTAAATTATTTCCCCCCAAACTTAAAATTCGAGTTGCAAATTAAAAATGAGAATTGCAATAGTGGCTGGCAATTTTCCTTCAACCCTTTTTCTTTCCTAAGTTACTGTCTCAGGCTGTTACTACATGCCTACTTCTTTTTTTCTTAAAAAAAAAAATCAGTTCAGCATAAAACCCCTTCGAATTCCCTGACTTCTCTTTCCGAATTTTACCCACTGCCTCTGGTGGGTTAGATTGTGTACCCCTCGGACAATCACTGCTAAGTGCCGCCGGGCACAGTTATCTGCCCCACGTGCATTATTATCTCATTCCATCTTCTCCCGACTCTAAGGCTGACGTTAGCACTCCCTCCTACCGAGGAGGAAACTGAGGAGCTCCTGAGCGTACACAGCTCACACTTTAAACACTGAGCTATCGCTTTCTTTTTTCGTTTCCAACCACGCTGGCACCCTGGCACAGTTCACAACAGAGTTGGCACGAACCAGGCCCAGGATGCCAACCAGCTGCGGCTGCTCTTCTCCCAGCAGTGGAGCACTTGCCTAGGTACAAGGCAACCCAGGCAGCGGCCTGCCGCTGGGGCTCTCACTGTCTAGGTGCATCCAGAGCCCCCAGGGCTCACCTCTTCACAGCACTTCACTGAAACGAAAATCACCGCAAACTTGAGAAGGGAAAACGTGGCGCAGGGAGTGGGCATTGTGTCCTCTAAGGTGACAGGTGAAGCTGAGCTTGGAATTGTTCATTACAGGTTCCTTCTTTGGGCAACACACGTTTACTTTCATAAGTCATGTAGTCGAACTACAGGCACGTAAAAAATCAGGTACGCTCAGGGGACGGACACTCACCAGCTCTAAAACTCTACCTCCACTATCATGGCACAACCGATCGTTATCTTTAGAGGAAAATGTCACTTAGCCACCCAAGTATGAGTCCAAGTGTTTATTGATCCCTGCTCAGGGAACCATGTATTGATGCATACACACGTGCATTACTTCATTAATCTCATTCAACACCTTTCCGGGGTAAATACTATTAGCTATCCCTTTTTACATAGGAAGGAACTGGAGAAACTAAAAAGTTAAACCTACTGACAAGGACCAGTGGAGAGAATTCGAACTCAATTACCCTCGAATCCAGAAGTCAGCTATGAAGTTTACGCCCTCTACTCCCCCAAACTCGCTGGCCTACATGTTGTCCTATTCTCGGGTTTCTAATCCAAACCGAACTTGGAATGAAAGCGGGCAGGAGGCCCGGAGATGGCCAAAGCCACGCTCCCTCCAAGCGCCTCTATCCTCGTGCTCTCGCTGCCCCGGGCTCGGCTCCAGTACCAGGACTTTCAGAGGCCCCCGGACAGCGCGCGGCGGCCCTCTCTTCGCAGCAGCAGGTTACCGTGACTGAACGGCGTCCTGCGGCTCCAGGCCTCAGCCACCTGCTTTCTCAAGATTTCCTCCGTGACAGCACCCGAAAACTCCACCGTCACCTCCTTCTTTCTCTTTTTCCCCGTCCCGCCCGGGGTGGGCTCAGCCGACCGTTTCCCGTTCATCTCCTCTGGAGTTATAGACCCACACCACACTGCTCCAGCAGCTCTTTTTCTTGGAGACTACAATTCCCAGAATGCGCTCTTTCCCAGAGTCATCCAATAGAAAGTAGTAAAGCGAAAGAAGGCGGAACCCATAGCTGATTTACCAATGGGAACTCCAGACATTGCGGTCATCCCACCAGCGACCGTTCCAATGGTGCTCGGCCTGGCTGGCCACCGCCTCTCTACTTCCTGCCGCCAGAGGTACTGCATGCACTTCCGGCGTGCGTACACCTCCTCCTGCGCTCCCATGTTAATGGCGGGCGGCGGCTGCTGAGTGGGACGCAGACGACCGCTGCCCGCACCGTGAAAGTCTCCCTGCTTCCTCTTTCCGCTCGCCGCCAGTGCTCGCCAGCATGTCCGTGGTGCCGCCCAATCGTTCGCAGACCGGCTGGCCCCGGGGCGTCAACCAGTTCGGCAACAAGTACATCCAGCAGACCAAGCCCCTCACCTTGGAGCGCACAATCAACCTGTAAGTGCGGCCCGGCCTTCCCGCGCTGCTTCCACCGGCTTACCTTTCTAGTGAGCGCTGCTAAAGGCTCCAGTCTCCTTCCGGCGCGCCCCCGGCCCTCGAAGGCTCCACGCCTCCCCACCGCCCGGACCCCCGCTCGTGAGCGCGGGCCTTTCCAGCTCCCGCAGACCCCTTGTCCAGCGCCTAGGCATTAGCGTCCTACTTGAGAGGGTTGTCCTTTTCCGGAAAGAAGGCTTCTTCCCAAGCCCTGGATGCAGTCGTAGGAAGAACACCAGTTTGCTTTGAACTCTTTCTTTCCTCCACCTCCCCAGAGATAACCGCAAAACACGGTGCTTATCATTCTAACAGTAAGCTTTCGCGATCTTGCTGTGTTAGCTTTTTTCTGTTAACCGCTATACGGCATTTCAGCTCATCAGCATACGTTTTATTCGTGTGCTTCAGGCTATCTTGTCTGCGCTATGCATTGACAAGTCTCTGCCTCTACTCAGTGGGAGCATCCAGGCGCCCCGTAGGCCCCCCGCTTGAGAGGGTGGATGCTGTTAGGATTGGGCTTTCAGACCGTGGAGCGGTCTACTATGTAACCCAGAGAACCCACTGTGGCTGCGTCGTGTTATCTGCACCTTTCTGTTTAAGCACCAAAAGCCATTGCATTTCGAGTTCACTCTCGCAAGTAACCTCGCTGTGGCAGGTGATTGGCATTTGGGCTGTGTCTTCTTGCTCAAAAACTGGACAGTGTGCTCTTTTATCTTACCGTTCCTGAGGGTTTGTGAGGCACTGTGATGCTGGCTGGCACCAATGGAGGAAGTAGCCTTTTAATTCTGGTCAGTGTTTAAAAGGTGCAAGGTTTACTGATGCTATTGGTGTTTTTATAGGACACTTTCGGTGTTTTCTCTGTTTTATTTCCAAACAAATGAATTTTCCCCCTCAGAAGCGACTTGAAATTGAAAGGGTGGCTGTTGTTTTGTTTGGCAAAACAGATGCTGGCTTAGAAATTTAAATAACAGAAATTCTAGGCGTTTGAAATCTGAAATTAGTAGGTATTTGCGTGTATGCAAGTGAATAGCTATTATATTGCCATAACATTTTAATTTCACATCCCTTCTTTTAGAAATTCTCGTAAGATTCCCATGAGGTGGGAAAGGCAAATGTTCCCCTTTTAAAACATACGGAAGCTCAGCTTCCGGATCAGGTTTGGTGGTGATTGGTCCAGGACCCGTAGCTCCCGGCGATTCGCCTTGATTAATCCACCAGTTTGCCTTCAGCCGTGATGTGAAAATGTTTTAACCTTCACTCCGTCAAAGTTACTGGTTGATGGATTTACAGGACTTTTCCTCTCCTAGATAAATACAGTATTCAGAAATAATCATCATGTTTGCGTGTGAGTAATCTCAATTGGAGAATAAGTCCTCTCTCCCTCAGTATTTTCTTTCAGAAAAATACTGCACAAGTGCCTACTTTGTACCAGGCCCTGGGCATAACGCTGGGTAAACAGTGTGAGGAAGTAAGATGTCGCCCCTGCTTTATAAAGCTCACAGTGTGATGGGAATAATATGTGTGTGTCCCGGCTGGCACTGATTTCACAGCTGAAAATTATGTGTCATCTTGCTTGCATCTCCTTGTTGATGTGCGAGCTGGCTGTTGTAGTAGAGATGTGTTACAGCCACCTTCAATTCTTTGTAATTTAGTCTGTGAGAACTAAATGTTTGTCTGTGTAAAGCATTTTTAAAAGCTGCCTGGCGCACAGTGCTGTGTGAGGTTGCTGCTGCTAACGACGATGCCAGATTCAGCAGTGGAATTACTGGGGGAGGTCTCTCTGAAGATCTTTAACGCGCCCTGGAAACGGTGTGTTTAAGAGCTGCTTCATTTAGGCTTAGAATTCAGCTTCTGGAATTAACTTTTTGAGTTTTGGCAACCTTGATTTGTTCTCCTTCCAAGAATAGAGTGGATTAGTTATGTAGTTACTGATTTAGGTCAAGGAATTTTTTTTATGAAGTAGATAGATACCTTGGGGTAGGCAGTGTGGCCGAAGCATTCTTCTTACTCACTGACTTACTGTAAGTCTTAGGATTGCAGAGTTAGAAGGTGATATGTGTGATAAAAACATAAATATGTTAATTTAAATTATTTTTTAAGGAAAAATTTGAGCTTCATTGGGCAACATGGAAACTGTCTTCAGCAGTACGAGCCACATTTTGAATTCTTGATAAAGGAGGAGCCAATATTCAGACTGAGTATGGTGGGCAGAAGACTGCATGAGGAGAAGGGAGACTAAGGATAATGAGTGAAATGAATGCAGAAGGCCGAAAGGGTTTTAGAGGGGAAAGAAAAGTTTGTCTGAAGATGGAAGGGGAGTGGTCCAGGAAGGTCTAAGGATAGTTGACTAGGAGAATGAGAGAAAACAGGACAGATGATGGAAGTGATGGCTCGTTAGCCATTCATGCCCGTAATTAATAGAATTTCTGATGAGGGTAGCAGTCAGGGGAGCGGAAGGGGCGTTAGCTAGCTTGGCAATGCTGTGACACCAGCCACCACCAGATGTCCAGGTCACCACTTCTGTAAGCATTTAAGGACCTTAAGGATAGTGTTACCTACGCTTGAAAGTTCAAGTGTAGAATAACAGGCTTGATCTAATAATACAAGCTCTGGCTTTAGAGTCCCAAGTCCTGGATTCTAGTCTCTGCTGTCTCATTAACTAGTTGTGTAGCTTTGGGCAAATCCTATGGCTCTGAGTACAGTATATACGCTTTTTACCAGAGAGAGAGAGAGAGAGAGAGAGAGAGAGAGAGGGAGAGAGAGTGTGTGTGTTTAATGTGGTTGCTGTCTGTGGTGGTAAATCACGGTCTCCAGTTCTCACCTGCAGTGCTTGTCTTTGGATCACAGGTACCCTCTCACCAATTACACTTTTGGCACCAAAGAGCCCCTCTACGAGAAGGATAGCTCCGTTGCAGCCAGGTTTCAACGCATGAGGGAGGAGTTTGATAAAATTGGAATGAGGAGGACTGTGGAAGGGGTTCTGATTGTCCATGAGCACCGGCTGCCCCACGTGCTCCTGCTGCAGCTGGGGACGACTTTCTTCAAACTGTAAGTATTGGGGAAATTTACAGCGAGGTAGCTCTAAATCGGATCGCTGTTTCATGCAGCTTTGGAGCAGAGTTTCAGCGCTAGGCATCTATGTCAGCTAGCAGGGCTGTTCTGGGTCTTCAGAAAGAGGATGGCACGGGTAATTTTTCTCCAGGGCAGCGGTCCTTATCGCCCAACTGGAAGTCGGCATGTTTCCGTATGTTGTCGATGTTAATGACGGAGCTTGGTAGGAGCCCTGCTAAACTAATTGACCCCAGGTTCAATGACTAGATGTCATTGTAGCGTTACTAAAAGGAGTTGATAGTATTTCTTTGGGTGAATAGTATTTTCTATTCTTCAAATGGCTTACGTTTTTATAGATAATTATTTAGTTTTACCATTTAAGTTCATGAATATCTCGATATGCATCTAGTTCACAACAATTTGACCAAATTGTACCAAAAGAGGTCTCAAATATTTAGGCTGGAGTTCTGGGAAAATGCCCCGTTCTTCAGACTTAAAGAATGCGTGGTTTATTGCTCTGTGGACACTTGTAGAGCTCACTAACGCCAGATAAGTTCCAGAAAAAAGAGATTGGGGGGACTGGTGGTCAGCAATTGTGTAATGTTCGTATTACGGTACATATTTGTTTAAAATTAGAGTTTGTGTTACTGTTAGTCTGGCAAATTAACATGGATTCAGCTTTCTATTTCTAGCATGTTCTTCCCTCTCCCTTTCATTGCCTCATCATGTGACACTGAAATGTGTGTTATTCAGTTACTTGGCAGAAAAAAGTGTTACTGCCTTCTCCCCAAATTGCACTGAATTAAAAGCTGAAATTCTTACCCTTTGTGCAGACCTGGTGGTGAACTTAACCCCGGAGAAGATGAAGTTGAAGGACTAAAACGCTTGATGACAGAGGTATTTTTCTGTTTCACCGCTTCTGCGGTTTTATTACTGCCCTTGTTAATACCGTCCACTTGCTGGATAACTAGGCATTTTATGTCTCGTGAAAAGGATAACTTTATTTTGAATATTTACCTTTCAATAAATAAAACTTAAATCCCAGAGTGTTAGTACCTACAATGTTTATTTTGCACAAGTTGAACTTACTTTACCTTACTTGTTTCCCGTAAATGTTTATGTAACAATAATGGATAATAAAAGCCAACATTTATTGTCCACTTACTGTACTCGGCAGCACGTGTTTTACATGCAGTAACTCCTTTGGTTATCACAACAGCTCTAGGAAGTAGGTATTAGTATTAATTCAGTTTTACTGATTAGAGAACTGGGGCAAAGAGAGTTCAGGTGACTCGCTTGATGTTATTATACAGCTAGTACGTCCTGGAGCTGGGCTTTGCGTGCAGATCGTTTTGTGCCGTAGCAGCCCGTACAGAATTCTGACAAGGGAACGCTTTCTGTTACGTACCTGTTTTCATTTTCGCTCATCAGTTTGTTGGTCCACTTACTTAGGCATTCATTGGGCAGTTCTTGTATGTTTCCTGGCTGCAGGTGGAACGTGCAGCTGGGACGTGTTGGGATGATGCTCTAACCGACTGAGCCACCCGGCCAGGGCTTCAAATGTGCCGCTGTTCAGAAGTCGGTCTCGTGTCTGCCTCTGCAGGCTTGGAGCCAAATGCACAGAATCTGGAGGTTTTTGAGATTATAGGATGTTTTTGTTATTAAATAATCTTCTTTTTTAGTATGCAATCTGCCCTCCCCTTTAATTACAGAACTAATACATATTCTTTGCCAAAACCTTGGCAAATACAGAAAAGTAGAAACAAAGCAGAGTAATCTGTAATTCTTCCACTGTGACCTACTGTTCTTTCTAGTAACTTTTAAGTGCATTATAACTTTTAAATACTGTGCTGTTCTTGGATATCCGTTTACATGTGATAGATCAAACTTACCTGTTTACCTTAGCTCCATCTCAGAATTCCACCAAAAGGGCAGTAAAGGGATTTTAGAAGGATATAAATCCAGTAGAGCTGAGGGAGTGCAAGAGGAGACGACAACACAAGTTTTTGGAAGCTGGAAGACAGACAGGCAAATCCTAACTGACACAGAAACCTCAGCCCAGCAGGAGGGCCGTTCAGAACCCAGCCCTGCAGAACACCAGAAAGGCCGAGGAACTGGAGGTGCCTGCTGCCTACGACAGTGGGGCCGTGTGTGGGCTGAAATCAGGATGTATTCATGTGCCTGGATCTTCTTCCCCACCCTGTACAAGTTAGGCCACGTCTGGCTGGTGGTTGAGTCTTTGTAGAGATTGAATCAGAAAACATTAAGCAATGAAAAGGTTGAGATGGGGAGAATAAGTGAAAGTTTACATCCTGAATAGTGAGACTTCCAGGCTTTTCCTCCCGGGCTGATCGTTTATTGACAACTAGTTCTACCCCAGGCTGAAGGTTGGAGGTTTTGTTTCTGGAGACAGTGATTGAACAACAACAAAGGCTCTCCCGATGGAAGACATTTGGGGATCTTCCGAGGAATTAGTGTAGTCCTAGCAGCAAACTCCCAGAGATGACAGTTAAGTATCTTCTTGCTTTACCCATGTTTGTAAGCAGATAACCAAGTATCACCAGGCTTTTAGAGAAAGCTGCTTAACAAGAAAGATCAAAAGAAGCAAAAAGAACGCAACAGAAACCAACCTGAGAGATCAGTAAAGGCGCAGTTAGTGTGCTTGGTGTGGCAAGGAGGCAGTGCGCCTATGTAACAGTGCCCCATTGAGAGAGGCTGTCCAGTGTGGCGCGGGTGGTGGAGCATCCGGTACCCAGAGCGGTTGTGGGTTTGAGTCTTGGTCGGGGTACTTACAGGAGGCAGCCAATCGATGTTTCTCTCTTTCTCTCAAAAAGCAATGAAAAAATGTCCTTAGGTGAGAATTTAACAAATAAAATAATAAAAAGACAATTCAGACAATGAAAAAGAACTCAGGAGGATTAAAAAAAATTATCAGAATGAAAAATTCAGTAGAGTTAAAAGACTGAATTTAAGAAATCTACCAGAAAGTAAAGTGAAAAGAAGACCATAGGTAAGAAAAGGTGAAATCAGTAGATCGTTCTAGAAGGACCAGTGTAAACTCCAGTTGACTGTTGAACCGTGTGAGGGTTAGAGGGCGCTGCCTGCCCGCACTGTGTAAAGTCCGCCTAGAACTTTGGACTTCCCCGAAACCTAACCGACAGCCTGCTGTGGGCTGGAGGCCTTCCTGGTTACATAAAACAGTTGACTCTTGCATATTTTGTGTGTTGTGTGTGTTATGTACTGTATTCCCATGTAAGGTAAGCTAGAGGAAAGAAAATCATAGGGAAGGGAAAACACATTTACAATGTATATTGAAAATATCTGCATATAAGTGGACCCGCATAATTCAAACCCATGTTGTTGAAGGGTCAACTGTACAGATAAAGAGGACAGAAGAAGGAAGAGTTTGCAAAGTAATAGCTTAAGAAAATTTCCCAAACTGGAGGAGTGTAAGTTTCAGACCAAAGAGAACTACTGGTCTGCCCTCTATAACGAATGTTAACAGATATGCGTGGGCACATCATCATGAAATTTTAAGTCAGTGAGGATAAAGAGAAAACCCTAAAAGCTTCCAGAGTGGGTGGGGACAGAGACATGGGTTCAATACAGGCACCAAAATCAGAAATGGCGTTGACTTGGGAGCCAAAAGATCAAGGAACATTCCTTAAACCCAAGGGAACGTGGTTTCTACCCTCGATTCTCTGTCTAATCACACTAAATCGAGTGTGTGTGTAAAACTAAGTTATTTCCAACACACACAGTCTCTAAAACTCTATTCCTTTTTACACGTTTTCTCAGGAATAAGAGGGTGTTCACCACCAAAATGCACTGGGAAAGAAGACACAGGATTCAGAGTGTAGAGAGGGGAGGGCGAAGGGGAGCCTGGGGCCCCACCGTGGGGCAGGGCCGGCAGCCGGCCGCAGATCCAGCAGGCCCACAGCAGGGTGCCTCTTAGGAAAACTAAGGGATGACGGGTGTTCGAATTGGAAGGGACGTAACCTGTGGAAAACGGGGTGAGTTAGTGGTAGTGAACGAAGCGAAGTGTGGCAGGTGTGGCCTCCCCGAGAGGGGTGCGAGGAACTGCAGTTCCTGGACGCTCTGCTGTCCGGTGGGAGCGCTGCCAGAAAAGCTCTCTCGTGGCCCAGGGGTGTCGGGGGCACGCGCGGTTCCTTGCCTCCTTGTTCACGGCTGTGCCGCTTGCTCCGGCAGATACTAGGCCGGCAGGATGGGGTGCTGCAAGACTGGGTCATCGACGACTGCATCGGGAACTGGTGGAGGCCCAACTTCGAGCCGCCTCAGGTCAGTGTTGGGGCGCATCTGCTGGGCGTTCGGGGCGCAGGAGGCCGGTTTAATGCCGGCCGTTCAGAAAGGTCAGAGTAGAACTGGGCTTGAAATTTCCTTCTCACCTCCTTAATTTAGATGAAAAACTAAAAGCAATGCAGTTTTTCTTCCAGAGGAACATTTCAAATACACACAAAAGTAGAGAGAATAGTAAAACTAAACACACCCGCATACCTGTCACCCGCCTTCAGCGGATAGCGGCTCGCTGTCAGATGTCTTCGCCCCCACCCCCGTCCCCTGCCCTCGCCTTGGAGTTTCTTGAGGCAAATCCTCCATATAATTTCAGTCGTAAATATTCCAGTGCGTGTTTCTAAAGATAAGGATATGTTTTAAAAAAAAACGCAGTATTATTATCATAATAAAAATACGAAGTAATTCCATAATGTCATTAAACATGTAGTCAGTGTTCACATATCCTTTGTGGTTTCGAATTTTGTTGTTTTGTTTTTATAATTTGAATTAGGGTAGTCTTTTAAGTGTTTTTTATATCTCCAGGTGGGTTCCCCGTCTTTTTTTCCCTTGTAACTTACTTGTTAATGAAAACAGGCTGTTTAAAGTCCTTAGTGTTTCCATCGCTGATTCCTTTCCCCGCTGTCATTGACTGTGCTGCTCCTTCTCCCCTCTGTCCTGTCATTTGGCAGTTAGCCACTGGATTGGATTTGGGCTCAGTTTTGGTGGGGGGGACAAGGCTTGTCAGACGTGGGATGTTGTTCATTCATTGTTGCCTAATGTATTACGCCAAGACTTAGCAGCCTAAAACAGCAAACATTCATTATCTTAGTTTCTCAGGGTCAGGCCTCTGGGGGCTGCTTAGCTGGGGGGTTCTGGGTCATGGTCTCCTGGGGAGTTCTGGTTGAGTTGTCGGCTGGGATGGCGTTCTCCCAAGGCCGCGGATCCGATCCCAAGCTCACACGTGTTTCTCAGCCGAGCTTTCGGTTCCTCCTGGGCCCTTGGACTGAAGGCCCCAGCTCCTTCCTGGCTGCTGACCTAAGGCCTTCCGCAGCTGCCACGAGCACATCTTCATAGGGCAGCTCCCAGGAAGACAGCTGGCTTCTCCCAAAGTGTGTGATCCAAGGACTAGAGACGTTGACGGAAAGAGTGCCCAAGTAGGAACCCGCAGTCTGTTGAAACCCAGTGCTGGTGGCGACACGCTGTCGTCTCTGCGGTGTGGGGCACACGAGCCGCATAGTGTGCATCGTGGGAGGGGACTACGCAGAGGTGTGCATGACAGGAAAGGGACCGCTGGGGGTCATTTCAGAGGTTGGCTGCCACAGGCGGTTTCGTGTGCTTCCATCAGGAATTTTACAGTGGCTGGTCGTCTCCTTTGTCATGTTCATAGCTCCTTGATAATAGTGTCCTGGATCTTTAAATTCGGTAGAATTGTGATCCTTAAATAAGGAGAAACTTCTCTCATCAGCTCCTTGATTACCCTGAAGTATAGTTTGTGTAGGAAAGAATAGATGCTGCTTTTCTTCTGCCTGCCAGTTTTCAGAAGATTGAATTAATTCCTTAGTATCCTCCAAAGATTGGACTTTATTCAAACGTGAGAATAAGACAAAGACTTGGATGTAGGTAGTGTGTGTGGGAGGTAACCCCAGGAAGCAGCGGAGCACCGGGAAAGGGAGACCAGAAGCCGCAGCAGTCAGAGGGAGGAACACAACTGATCTTATTACAGCCAAGGGCACCTGGAGGGCCCTGCTGAGGGCTGGGAGGACTCATGGGGAACGCACCTCGGATTGTCCGCAGGGAGGATGGAGAGCCATGGGCTCCTGCCCCAGTGAGATGAGGGTGTGTGCACTCGCTTGCACTTTCCCGTTGAGTCTGAGCATTGGGTGAGTGACTCCCCAGGCTTTGGAAATGCCTTGAGGCCCAAAAGCGTAGTGGACCAGTGGCGGCAGTGGGGGTGCTTTCAACACTTTCAAACACAGCTGCCCTGAAATCTGAGCTGTAATGAGAAGCTGGTGAGAGGTACAAAAAGCATCTTTTTCAGTGACCTTTTAAAGTGTCATTTGACCTCATGGATTTAAACATGTTTGATGTATTTTAATCCATTGTAACGATTGCTGTTACTGGTGCGTAAATTTTCCTGTCTTTGGCCAATGGGATACTTGAAAGTAGATGCCGAATTCTTTTGACAAGGATCTGCGACTTGGATAGCTTCTTTGCATGCCAAGACGTTCCAGGTCAAGAATTGCACAGAATGTCGGCCGATCACAAGATCGTTCTGTCTGCCCTCTTTCTTGTGACTCCCGTGGAGCCGAGGGACGGGGAGGTGAGGTGTGGTGGAAGCCGGTGCTGGTGCGCCGCCTGAGAGTTGTGTTGGCTTTACGAAAGCAGAACTTCATCTGGAAGTGAAGTTCCTGCTCCAGAGATGCCCAGGACAGTTACTGTAAACTCGCTTTGAGCATTCCTTGATGTAAATGGAAAACGCTCAGTAAGAACTCAGAAGTTCTGAGTACTCTCCTTCATGTCCCCTACCAGGAAGGGTCCTAGGACAATCGCCATAGTTCACTGAACCCGTGTCTTGGCTCTGGTAGTCTGAGATGCAACAGGCGGGTTATGGCGAACTTGGAGGATGGGTCAGGTGTCGTGGGAGAAGAGCGCACACCACCTTGCTGTGTCAGTCCGTTTGTGGGGCACAGCTGCCTAAACAGCGGGGCGAGGACTGGAGGGAACGGGCGTACAAGGAGAGGAGCATGTATTTCTGAGTAGAAGGAAATGGGGTAATGCCGGTCAGTTTGCTCGGGTCACGGTTTGGGAGCTTTTGTTGTATCCACATCAGCATTCTAGAATATTGAACTTTGTAACGATACTTTAAAGCAAAAACTTTTTTAAAAAGCACTATTTAATATCAGATTCATTGTGTTATAAAGCTCTTAAGCTGTAAATAAGTCTTTTGTATACCTGTTTATCTAGAATGGTTGACTAGTTCACTGTTTTGTGTTAACTAAAGCATTTCTTTGTTAGTAAGTAGAAGACCGGAACAGATTCTGCTGCTCACGGCAGTTCGCACTGTATTGGGGAGTAAACGTGGAGCGAAGTAAAGCCACGGATGCACGTTAAAGCAGAGTTGCGTTGCGCTGTGGGGGCTTGGTCTCGGAGGGGTGGCATTCGGGCTTAATGTCTGAAACGGGGGAGCTGGTAAGTAGAGGCGTGGCGGTGTGTGGGGCATCGTGGTAACGAGAAATTATTCTCTTTTGTGGTTGTAGTATCCATACATTCCTGCACATATTACCAAACCGAAGGAACATAAGAAGTTGTTTTTGGTTCAACTTCAAGAGAAAGGTAAGTTGTTTTGATTTTGAATGCGGCCATCTAAAGACATCTGTGCAGTAATTTCAAGGATACCCCTGTTTTTTCTTCAGGTTCCTTGAATTTTTGGATTTACTGCACATCAAAAACATGCCGTGTTTAAACAGAATTCCTTAGTTTTTCCTCATAAGACATGCCAGTCATACACTACGGGGTGGGGGGATGTTAATTTTAGCTAGAACCTAAAGTGCTGGGTTACTTTTAATGACTACCTAGCTGCTGGTGTTGATCTTCACAGTGGAATAAACTGGAAACTGTAGGAGAGAGATGAGTTGACTTTTTTAAAGTAGCATCTCTAGGCTTGTTGTTCATTTTAACAACTTATATGGTGCTCTTGGTTGTTAACAGCACGGATCTCTTTAGAGGGTTGGTTTCAAAGTTCTCACTGTGAACTTTGCTTAAAATACAGAACCAAAATGTATTCGCGAGAATTATTTTTTCCATAAACGTTTCTCAAAGGTAAAATTGCTGATTACTTTACAAGTGAAGTGGAAGCGGTGATTATATAAGGAAGTAGAGAAAATGAGTGCTGTTTTGTTTTGTTCTAGCGTTGTTTGCCGTCCCTAAGAATTACAAGCTGGTGGCCGCGCCGCTGTTTGAGCTGTACGACAACGCGCCGGGGTACGGACCCATCATCTCCAGCCTCCCGCAGCTGCTGAGCAGGTGCGTGTTGAGCTCTGCGGCCGATTCATCCGCACGGCCAGTGGACAATGCTCCGAGCCCCTCGGGAAGGGGCAGTTCGTGGTGTAGGTTTTTAAGGAAGTTCAGACAGTAGGTGGACCCTTAGGTCGCGTGCAAGCCGTAGGTTGAGCGTGACCGACTACAGGTGGCCCTCACGTGCCGTGACGTTCTGGTGTTTGTGTAACTCTCCTTCCCCAGATTTGATGCTCAGCACGGTTTGAAGCCTGCATTTAAAGAAAAGGTGGTAAAACAGCAGTAAGTCTTGTACGCTGAATACGAGGGGAGCTATCTACATAAAAATGTGGAGATTCAATCTCTTGGTATAACATATTTTCTTTCCTTTCTGGAAACTACTGTATTTAGGCCCAAATTGGGGCATGTGGGATTACGCCCTGAATTTTCATATGGAGTTTGATATGTTTTTAAGGCAGAGTGGTGAGAAATGCTGACCTGTGCTGGTTGGGCCCCTTAGAGCCAGCCGTGGCCAGGCTCCGCAGACTAGCAGGGCGGTCAGGCACACGGACTGTGGTCACTGTCGGTCCACGCGCCGCCTCAGCACTGCCGGCAGGGCGACCTCGGACAAACGGCTGCACCTCTTTGCTGCGTTCTTCATCTGTGAGTGGGGATGGTGGTCCCCACTGCATAGAAGTGTGAGAAGCAAGTGAAATGACACCTACAAAATGCTCATCATAGTGTCAGGCACCTGGTTAGTGCTTAGTAACTGTTAGTTTAAGAATAATTCCAGCAGGGATTTTGCTTTCTGTGAAAGCTAGTTGAGTAAGATCGGTCTTCTCTTTTGTTACACTCGTCACACTTGGCCATTCACGCCTCTGCTTTGGTCTGCTGATGGGTTACATCATCAGAAGCTGAAGAATGGGGAGGAAAAGAAGTCGTGCTACTCATCTATTCAAACGCTCAGTCAGGTCAGGAACTGTGCTGAGTGGTCAGGTACAAGGAAGTGGAGAAACTTCTCCGTCCCTCAGGGAACTTGGTAGTGGGTGATTAATCACACGGAGACTTTTTTATTGTAAGTATTCAGCAGCATTGTTATTTAACGTACAAGATGTAACAGGTGAGAGAAAAGTGTTTCTTGGTGTAGAAAATGCCAAAAAATGTCAAGTGGAAGTAGAAATGTCCAAATACATTTTTTTATCATTTCCAGTAGAAACTGTGTAAATAATTCTGTTTTTAATAAGACCATTGTTCTTTTTAAAATTCAGGTTCAACTTTATATACAACTGAGGTCCCGCGCGGTGGAGGAGGAGGAGAAGCCGTTTCTGTGAGCACAGCTCTACACAGCGCAGAGTGAACAGAGTAGAAAAGGGTGTTTCTTTTTAATCTCTTTCCCAGCCCCTCAACGGCCACCTGCTTTCTAATGTTTGAATAGTAAAGTTGATATGAAGAACTAGCCAGTGGTGTAAACATATGTGATAATGTTTAACTTGCTTTTGTTTCTACTCATACATTTTTTGTACATTAAAGAAAGTGGACTTCTATTTGTTTTTTTTTAATTTCACATTAAACCTGAAAAATTCTTACAGGTGAGAATCGTTTTTTTCTCACCCCCCAGCCTGGCAAAGGGTCAGAGACAAAGGCAGGGTTAGAGCAGTCGAGTTATGGGACCCTTGCTCCGATACCACTCGGGGAGTGCACTTGAACCATCTAGAGATCGCTGTGATGGAGATTTTCTGTTACTTTTGGGAACTGGATTTGCTTGAATGAGTCCAAGGTGCAACTCCTGTACCACGTTTCGCATTCTAATGAGTTATGTTGCAGCAGAACTCCGGTGGGTTACCGCCTGGTACATTCTGTACGGGTTCAGCCAGACCTTAGTTTACGAGCAGTGGGCCTTAGCATATGGGAGACCATTCAAACGGACCAGGTCTGGGAAAGTCCTGGGGAATGGTGCAGAAAGGGACGGACCTAGAGTTCATTTAAAGTTTTTTCTTCACGTAATGGGGGTGTTAATTATTTGTGCTGTTCTGAATTTTGAGTCTTGGTATTCTTAGGGCCACGATACAATGGCGATCTGTGAAGGAAGTTTCTAAAAGTGGGTCAGTTAGGTTTTGAATCCTTGGATTGCAAAGTTAGTTTCTTCAATTAACTTGAATTTATATTCATAGAGATGAAAATTTGATTTTAGCAAGTGACACCAAACCTTTTCAAAAATATATGGGAATAATCTGAAATCTAAAGAAAGGATACAGGATAGATTGATGTGAATTAAGGAAAAAACAACAAATTTTAAAAACTTAAAAATACTGCTAAATGAGTGTCAAATTTAAAGGAATAAACAGAGTCTTAGAGCAAAGGAGCTTGCTGGCTGCATCCACTGTCTAAGGGACAGATGTCCTCCGTGCGCCTTGCTGCAGACTCGTGGGTTGTGGGCTCGTGTAAAGGGAATCCGTAGGAAACAGCTGCTTCAAGGAGAGAGAAATGGGTGTCCCTAGGTTTTTAGTAGAAAGGGACTTCTGGTCAGTCCTTACAGCTCGACGGTGCTGATCACAGGGCTGTTCTTCTGCGCACCGGGTGATGTGAAAGGTGTATCGTGTGTTTTCCTGTTTAGACTTGAGGACGACAGACCAAGAGTGCCTGCGCAGTTGTGTTTAGGAACATCCCAGTCCATTTGGTTGAGGTCCTGCGCACTCTCACATAGCTGCCTGTCGGGCAGTGACCGTAACGGCGCCCCCGCTCAAGTTGTAGTGAACACGGGACCCCAGGACCAGAAATGACGAGTGTTTCCTTTGAAAAAGCCACTAGTTCTGTGGATAGTCCTTCTCCCTTCAGGGGTTTCAGTCCTGTCCTCTGGTTTAATTAGCGTATTACTAACTTATGACATGTTTATTGGTTAGCTCACTGATTAGCTGAGTCATAACAGGTTGGGGAAGGCAGAGATGGAGATAGCTCGGTCCAGCCCGCCTTCCACGATGGTCTCTGGAATCCGAGTGGAAAGCTACAGTGAGCACATTGCAGACCACGGCAGCTCTTGCCATTTGGGGTGGGTGGAAACAGGTGGGTGGTTCTGGGGTGTGATTTATAAAGTGTTGTCAGTAAAGGCGTTGTAGAGTCATGTGACCTGAGGTCACTCGTGTACTTTGTAACTTAAGCTTTGACTGAGAAATTCTTTTTTGATTACTGCTTTCCAGTACGAGTGCTTGAGTGAGTCATCTGTACGTACACTGTGACCTTGGTGAGAAAGACCTGTGAGTTCTGCAGGCTGGGTTACTAACCTTGGAACAAGAGAGATCCGGTTTTGAATGTAAAATTCATAACACAAACACAGTTTTAAAACTGTCTTTAAACTGGTCAGTTGCAGTTGTATCCGAACAGTCTTGTTCTGCTTTCTGGAAGGAAACGGGAGTTCAGATCTGAGGCATCACTACAGCGTTAGGAGAGGGTACAAGGGCACCACGTAACACCGAGTCTTTGATAAATAAGTTCTTGTCACGTGTCCTCAAGAACGGACAGTTTTCAGTTGTGCACTCCGTTTCTCTACATACTCAATACCAGAGAGTTTTTAAATCAGCTCTCGATTAGCTGACGTGTTTTTGACTGCCTTCTACGTTCCAGATTTGTTTATAAATGAGAGTGCTATTTTGTATTGTATAACTACAGTTGCCATGTTATTTTCCCTGAGTAATCTAAGGGGGGGGTGTTTCTGTAAAACTGCTGAATGGGGCACTGGGAAATGTTCAGTCGATGTTGGGAAAAACCTAAATGTTTCACCCAAATGCTTTCAATCGTATTTAGTTAGCATTGATATTTCTTTGAAGAAAAGTGAAAGTTTTTTTCCTAAGTGATGACTTTTGTGAGTTTTTAAGAAGTAGATAGTACTTAAAATGGCGTATGATAGTTCTATGAATTTGTACTTTTAACAGATCTGGCTTTTTATCATTGTCTTACTTGTAATTAGCGTTGTGTAGCTCAGTTACTGTGTTGGATATTTAAGCGTTCCATTAGGTCAGCATTTGATTTGGTTAAAATGACCGAAGTGGTCAATCAGTTTTTATTCTTTCACGATCAATTAGAAGTGAGAGGCGGAGGCCCCTAGAGGCAGCAGGTTGGCGAGCAGTCCACGTAACGTCCTTTCTCAGTGCTGCGACCCTTACGCCCTCAGGCTTTTACTGCCTGTTTTGTAAGTGCCTGCTCAGTCCCTCGGGTGAAGTGCTTGGAGCAGGTCCCACAGCGGAGCCCTCACACGGAACGTCCGTGCCAGCTCCCGCGCTGGGGCGGTGCGCGCCCATCCCGCGACCCTCGCGGGGAGCGTGCGGTTTTGTGCGTGGCCTGGCCAGGAGGGGCTGAGTCGGGTTTCTGACTGCGAAGCAAGTCGGCTTCTGTAGCACAAGGTGTCTTCCGTTCCCCGTAATTATTCCACTTGTTCTCTATCAGTTCTTATTTTACTTAAACTGACTCATTTCATGTTCCCTTTGTTGGTTAAATATGTGATGAGAAACAAATATTGTAATTTTTGCTTGAGCCATAAAAGACATCTTAATAGTAGTTTGTATTATATTTATCAAGATTGTGGAGAAACAGACTAGGTGTAGATTAAGCCAGTTTAGGTGTAACTTGTATTTTCATGATGCGTTGTATTGTCCGACTAGAGTTAAATGGGGAAAACGTAGGCGCTGTTCTGTCGAGGGAAAGGTTACTGCATCTATAAACTTCTGGTTTCTGTGTTCTCCTCCTAGGGCACAGGCATCACTTATCGTCGGGCTTGGAGAAATTTTTCTCACTAAGTTTTCTCGTATAAGTTTATAGAAAATATATAAAGAAACTGTTTGAAGTTTAGGTTATATTTTTATACTTGTAAAGTAAAAGTTTGATTAACATGGTCATTGTTCTTTTTTATTTTGTTGTCATTTCAATTAAACAAATGTGAAACGAGGGCTCTGTGGTTGTATGTGCGTCGCTAACCTTAGCGCCCCGTGGGGCGCCTGGGGGGGGGCCCTCTGCAGTGTGGGTGGCCGCCCCGCCCCTGGGTGAGAGGCGGCTCAGCCCCGGGCGGGGCCTGGCGGCCTGGGCCGCCCGCGTCGCCTCTCCCGCACTCCTGCACTGTGCGGGCCGCGGGTGTTCTCCGCAGGCGCAGCCTCCTGCGGTGGGACCTGAAGACGCATCTGGAAGTTGCCATACAGATGTGCAGACTGTGTTGTTACATCCCTGGGGACCCAGTTCCTTTATCTGTAGAGTGTTGACTCCTACAGTCTGACGAATTTTCTCAAACCTGCCTGGAAGTCCTGATGTTCTGTGACACCTTGCTTGCTCTTCCGTGTACGGCTAGTACTGCGTGAGTCGGTTGCAGCACCTCCCCGTGTTCTGCCGTGTGTGGTGTGCTCCCGTGTACACTCTGCACCCAGGTTTATATGACAAATATGCACAGAACACAAGAATAGATACCAGGCATTTCAGGTACTGCCCGTGTGTAGTGCACATCCTTGTTTTTCCCTCAAAAATTTGGACAACAAAGTATGCATTAGACACTGCCAAGTACAGTAAATAGAAACAGTTCACCCAAAATAGGAGAATATTATGTGCGGTAAAACCATAACCTTTAGGCTTTGTAGCTGAACAAAAGTTGAACGAAACCTGATAAAGTTATTGCAAAGTTACAAAAATTTTACTAGTGCATTTTGTAGGAGACACCAAAGAACTATGAAAAATGATGAAAGAAAAGCTAAATATTGAAATATACCCATTAACTTAGTTTTTTCTTTCCTTTTTTAAATGTATTTTGATTATGCTATTACAGTTGTCCCATTTTCCCCTTCATTCCCCTCTGCCCTACACACCCCCTCCCACCTGCATTCCCCCCCTTTAGTTCATGTCCATGGGTCATATATATATAAGTTCTTCGGCTTCTGCTTTTCCTATACTATTCTTAACCTCCCCTGTCTATTTTCTACCCACTATTTATGCTACTTACTCTCTGTGCCTTTTCCTCCTCTCTCCCCCTCCTACTCCCCTGCTGATAACCCTCCATGTGATCTCCATTTCTCTGATTTTGTTTCTGTTCTAGTTGTTTGCTTTGTCTTTGTTTTTAGGTTCTGTTATTAACTGTGAGTTTATTGTATTTTACTGTTCATATTTTTGATCTTCTGTTTCTTAGATTTAAGTCCCTTTAACATTTCATATAATAAGGGCTGGGTGATGATGAACTCCTTTAACTTGACCTTTTCTGGGAAGCACTTTATCTGCCCTTCCATTCTAAATGATAGCTTTGCTGGATAGAGCAATCTGGGATGTAGGTCCTTGCCTTTCATGACTTGGAATACTTCTTTCCAGCCCCTTCTTGCCTGTAAGATTTCTTTTGAGAAATCAGCTGACAGTCTTATGAGCATTCCTTTGTAGGTAACTGTCTCCTTTTTTCTTGCTGCTTTTAAGATTCCTTATTTTTAATCTTGGCTAGTGTAATTATGATGTGCCTTGGTGTGTTCCTTCTTGGGTCCAACTCCTTTGGGACTCTCTGAGCTGCCTGGACTTCCTGGAACTCTTCTTTGTCAGATTAGGGAAGTTCTTCATTATGTTTTCAAATAAGTTTTCAATTTCTTGCTCTTCTTCTTCTGGCACCCCTATGATTTGGATGTTGGAATGTTTAAAGATGTCCTGGAGGTTCCTAAGCCTTTCCTCATTTTTTTGAATTCTTGTTTCTTCATTCTGTTCTGGTTGAATGTTTCTTTCTTCCTTCCTTCTGGTCCACATTGTTGATTTGAGTCCCAGTTTCCTTCCTGTCATTGTTGGTCCCCTGTACATTTTCCTTTATTTTACTTTTCATAGCTTTCATTTCTTCATTTAATTTGCAACCACACTCAACCATTTCTGTGAGCATCCTGATTACCAGTGTTTTGAACTGTGCATCTGATAGGTTGGCTATCTCTTCATCACTTAGTTGCATTTTTTGTGGAGCTTTGGTCTGTTTTCATTTGGGTCATTTTTTTTTTTTTTGGTCTCGGGGTGCACCTGTTATATAGTAAGGGGTGGAACCTTAGGTGTTCACCAGGGCAGGGCAACCCACTTCCCTGCCCTGTAACACTGTATGTGGGGGAGGGTCCGAGAGGGAACAATGGTGCTTGCTCCACTCTCTGCTGGCTTTCAGTCACTTCCCCTTCTCCCCACAAGCAAAGTGGGCCCATCTGGTGCTGATTCCCGGGTGGGTGGGCTTGTGTACATTCTAGGACCCTGTGGGTCTCTCCGACAAACTCTCCTATGAGGCTGGGAGTTGCTCCTGCTGCCACAACCCTCACAGGTATTTTCAGTCAGAGGTTTGAGGCTTTATTTATGGCGCTGGGGCCCTGGGTTGTGGGTCTGTCTCGCTCCCCAGTTGTTGCTCCCGGTTCATCTGCACGCAAATGTGGGACCGCCAGCCACTGACTCACCCACCTGTGTCCACCAGCAGCCACCTTGCCGTAAGTCCTCTCCACCCGGCTGCCCATCTTTGCCCCTCCTACTGGTCTGGGTGAATGTTTCTTTAACTGCTTGGTTGTCAGACTTCCATACAGTTCAATTTTCTGTCAGTTCTGGTTGGTTTTTGTTTCTAAATTTGTCCTTTTGGCTGTGCGAGGAGGCCCAGTGTGTCTACCTACGACTCCATCTTGGCCAGAAGTAGTTTTTTCCATACAAACTTGAGAAGTTGGATATTTTCCCCCCTCTGCTAGATACCGCAGTGACCCCACTGTCGAACCGGAATTCCATGGGAGTTCGTTAAAGGCTACTTGATTAGATCATGAAGTTCATTTCCTAGGATGTTGAGAATCTTAACAAAACTACTCCGCCTGTCTCACAGCATGGTGAAAATCAAATGGGTTCATGAATATAAAAGGATTTCACCCTGGCTGGCATAGCTCAGTGGATTGAGTGCGGGCTGCGAACCAAAGCATCGCACGTTCGATTCCCAGTCAGGGCACATGCCTGGGTTGCAGGCCAGGTCCCCAGTGGGGAACACATGAGAGGCAACCACACACTGATGTTTCTCTCTCTCTCCCATCTTCCCCTCTCTAAAAAAAATAAATAAAATCTTAAAAAAAAAAAGGATTTCAAATATTTTTTTGAAATGACACATTTCGTTGATTAAATCAAACCAAATCAGCTACCATCTCACAAACATGGCAGGAAAGTCAGTCTCTCAGTCACTGGGAGGGGGGCCTACCCAAGTCTCACCAGACTCCATCCAGGGGGCACGGATGGTACGCCGGAATGAAAGGGGGTGGGCAGAGCTCCGGCCGCGTGGACTCCACAGATGGTTTAGCCCCACCAGCCCGTCACAGGCCGGAGCCTCGCCTCCCCGGTCCCGCCTTCCGGGCATACTCTTCATCCCTCCTGTGTCCTGCCTCCTCCGCAGGTCATCGCATGGAGTAGGATCCAGGACAAAGAACCAGAGACATCGGATGACTTCAGAAGGTTAGGAAATGTCCTTGGAAGAAACCAGAACAAAATAAAAAAAAACCTTCAGAGAAGGACATGCAAAAGCCTGGCCATCTTGGAGTGGGAGGGGAAAGTTGGTAGAACAAATACTATTATGCTGTCCAGACACAAACCTTTAAAAATGCAAACAACAACAACAACAAAACCCACAGAACCACAGTGGGTTAATTTCAACTGTTCTCATATTGAGTCTTCAGGAAGGTCAAGCGTCAAACTTGACCATGAATTTAGACTATAGCTCTTAGGTAGTCAGAACCAAAAGTAAAGAGTTGCTATTACACACTTCACAAAGTTATTCCAGAAAACTAGTTGTCTAAAGCTTTTCTAATCTTAGAAAGTAGTGATTATGTAATTCCAAGGGAGCAGAGCACTTTGGAATTTACGTGGTAGGGTATTGTAATACAGTAAGGGCAGAGCTGGAACAGCAGGCCCTGAGGGCGACAGGACAAGTTTGGTGTGGTATTTGGAGCTGTACTGCCACCCGGATTGAGTGTAGATTATCTGATAGTACGGTCTAGAAATTATACGGGCTCAGATAAAGTAAAACACTTAAAATACTTCCCTGGGCTATCACTGTCTGCTTTCAAAAGAAAGCTTTATTTTACCAATAAAGTTGAAAGTTTGGCATTTTAATCAAATGGCCGAGGGTAGCGAACCAAAGACAACTGAAGTCTAACATTCAGAAAAGCCTCGTGTAAAAAAGGTGTGTATGCGGTAACCATTTGCCCCCTCCTCGCCAAAGTGGAACTGTTATGTTCCATCACAGGCCCTTTAATGGGATGTTTTTAAAAATTCTACAGTGGATGGCAATAACCTGGAGAGATCTTTTTTGTTGTTTTCTAATGAACATATGTTTAGAATTAGAATATCAGGCATAAAAGAGACCTTGAAGATAATTTAGTCCTTTTGAAAGTTGGTAAGGTTCAACAAATACCGTATTTTGCCATGTACAATGCACACCCTTAGTACTATGCATGTGTAATGCGCATCCTTATTTTTCCCTCAAAAACTTGGGCCAAAAAAATAGTGCGTGTTATACATGGCAAAGTGCGGTAACTTAACTAGTACCTGCTGTGGGCCAGGCACTATTACAGCCCTTCAGGATACAGTGAAGGATAAAACCCCCAACGTAACACCTCTGCTGGGAAGCACATTTTGTTTTGTTTTGCAATGGCCTTATTGAAGTGTAATTCCCATATTGAGATAGAGCTCATTGTTTCAACTGTTCAGTGAAATGATTTTTAGTATATTCAGAGTTGTGCGACCATCACCACAATTTTGGAACATTTCCATCACTTCAAAAAATCCATATTTTGTTTGCCCAGTTCCCTCATGCCCCCATCCCCAAGCAACCATTAATCTGTTCTTCTGCATCTATAAATGTGTTTGCCTATTCTGGACATTTCATGTAAATGGATTCACACATGTGGTCTTTTGTCCTGGCTGCTTTCGCTGAACACATTTTCAGGGTTTGTCCAGGTTGTAGCACATGTCACTATTTCAGTCCTTTTAAGGGCCGAATAAAATGCCGCTGCGTCCCTTATTTATGGGCTCATCCCTTGGACATTAGGGTCGTTTCCACCCTTTGGCTATTACAATAATGCTGCTGTCAACATCGGTGCACGCGTTTTCTGTGGACCTGTATGTTTTCATCTCTGGGTATACACCTAGCCAGGGTAATTGCTAGGTTAAATGGTCGCTCTTATGGAACATTTTTTTTTTTTTTTTAGGAACTGAGACTATATTCCAAAGTAGTGGTGCCATTTTATATTCTCACCTGGTGTAGGAGGAAACATTTCTATTTCCTGCTAAATCAGATCCGTTTTAGACCTGCTCGAGGATACCAGTTAACAGCAGAAACTTGACCGTTTTTTATTGGCGACACCTTTAAGACTCGATTAATCCTCATTGTTCAGGGATTAGGTCCTCTATCTTTTCCTATGATTCCCATCTGCGCCACCAGGGAAGCTGTTAGGCCCACAGGGGTGCTCAGGGGTGATCTGCCTAAGGAGGGTTAAAGGGAATGAAGTGGCTGGACGTCTGGTGGCCCAGGTCCCCGCGTCCTGCGGACCAGCCACGCGACCAGGGCCCGACCGCCACGGAGCAGAGTGACGCGCGCCGGCTCGGCCCCGGGCGGGCGAGTGTCCGTTGGGTCTGCGGCCCGGGGTAGCTGGGCAGTCGGGGGTGGCTAATGCTGGGTGCAGGGACCCAGGGCCCGTGGCCGCGGCCTTCCCCGGCCAGGCGGCGGCGCGACCGCTGGGGGCGGGGGACGGAGGCCGCGCCCTCGCGCCCGTCCCGCCCGCATCCCGCTGGAGGCGGCGACCCGCCCCGAGCCCGCCGAGGCTCTTCCGCGCCGGCAGGGGCAGCAGCGGGAGCGGCGCAAGCGGCCAGGAGCGGCCCGGCTCTGCCCGACGAGGAGGCGGCGGCAGCGACGCCAGAGCCCGTGGGTGCCGTTCGCGAGGCCGCCGCAGGGGCCCGGCCGCAGCGCGGGGAGGCCTGGGGGCCGGAGGCCGCCGCTGCCACCATGCCGCTGCTCTTCCTCGAGCGCTTCCCCTGGCCCAGCCTCCGCACCTACACCGGCCTCAGCGGCCTGGCCCTGCTCGGCGCCGTCATCAGCGCCTACCGCGCCCTCAGCCAGCCCGAGGCCGAGGCCGGGCCCGGGCCCGGCGATCCGGAGCCCATAACGGCCCCTGTGCAGCCAGACCCGACCACGGCCGCCCGGCCTGGCGCCGGAGGGCCCGGGGTCAGCGACGTGGCCCAGTACCTGCTCTCCGACAGCCTGTTCGTGTGGGTGAGCGAGGCTGCCCCGGCGCCGCGGTGGAGCGGGCGGGCCGCGGTGTCACCCATTATCGGGGGGCGGGGGGCGTGGCTGGGGCAAAAACACCCTCTGCCCAGACCACCGAGTGCGGGGCGGGGTCCAGGGGCGCCCCGCCGAGGGAGACGGTGAGGTTGGGGTGGAGGGTGGGCGGGGAGGAGATGGGGGTGTTTTGAGGAGGGGTGCCCCAAGGCCGAGGGCTGGAGGAAGGGGTCGGGAAGCGGGGGGGGGGGCGGCGGTTGGGACCCGGGGGACCGGAGCCGATCGGGGATTAGGTGTCGGGGAGAGTAAGAGGTGGGGATTGCCGAAGGACCTCGGGGAGGGAACCGGAAGACCCCAAAGAGCAGGAGTCCCCACAGAGGAGTGGGCTCGGCGAGTCAGTTACCGGCTCTTCCACTGAATCCTGGAAAGAAGTCGGGAGGCTTTTCCCAGTCGGTGGGCCCCAGCGGGGCACGGTAGTGGGGGGCGGGCTGCGGCGAGCGGGGTCAGGGAAGGGGAGGGGCCGGGCCGGGCCTGGGCTCTGAGTGTGGGGAATTGGGGGCATTCGGGGGTGTGTGGACACTCCTGTTCGGAGAGAGGCCGTCCCCCACAACTTTTTGTTGTTGTTGCCACTAGTCTGTGATGGCCCTCTTTGGGTCACACAGGCCTACCTTCCTTTCCTGTTGCTTTTACCTGATGATTCACGACAGTTTCCGTTGATGTCTGAAGACAGCAAAACACTGCCAATCAAGGGGCGGTTCACCCTTTCAACTCGGGATTTCTCCCTGTAGAGATGCACTTGAAGACAGCGTTTCCAAGGCCTCTGCCAGTGCCCGACAAGCACCCTCCACCAGGCAGAAAGGCTGGTTTCTCTTATTACAATAGATAATTTCAGGCCGGGCAGATCAACAGTTATTTTGGCTACAGAATTGTTTCCGCCCTGGCCTCGAATGCCTCTTACATAAATTCCTCAGTGATTGGCATACTTGCTCCAGGATTGACGTGTGTCGCCTGGGTCTGCTGTGGCGTCTTGGGTCTTGTCTCCGTTTGCAAGTTCCCATTTGAGGTTGAGAGCAGGCTGTAAATGACTGAGATTAATATTCCAAGTGTATAGATGATACGCAACTCATTTGTTGTAATTAATCCCACTGTGCTTCATCAGGAAGCAGAGGGATTTGTGGACTCTGCGGGGCCCGGGTTAAGTCTCCGCGTCCTTCCGAAGAGACTAGGGAAGGCGGTGGGAGGTGGAGTTCCATTCTTCCACTTCTGGGTGGGGCTGACCGTCAGGTACCAAATCGAGAACTCCATTCCCGTCTCTTAATTTCAAATCTGGTTTTGCAGAGTTAGCAGGTAGACCAAGAGTTGTGAAGAGGGCTTTGGCCAAATGTTAAGGTTATGGCTTTTGATATATTTTTTAAGTATAGGTTATAAATAAGGCTTTGAAAAGGAACCACTATGGTATTTATATAACAAGTGCTAGTATCCTTTAATGATTTTTCACCCCCTAGGAGGTTTATTTTTTTTATTTTTTATTTTAACAAAACCCGTGTTCAGATTTCAAGGTTAACTAACACACCTCTTCACGAAGCAAACAAAGCCTGTTGAGGGTTTTTTTTTTTTTTCTGTGAAAATTAGTACTTTCAGGAGAGATTTTCTTCTTAGTGTTTTCAATAACGATCTTGGTCTTGCCAAGTGTGTCATTTCTTCCTATCTGTTGATACACTTTTCCTGTCTCAGTTGATCTTACTGTAGTTTTTTTTCACTGTTCCTCTGAATTTCGGACTCTCAGTGGGCCTGCCCCGGTTCCTCAGACCCCCGTGTGCGCACTGCTGGTTTTCCTCATCGCCGTTATGGCTTCTGCTTCGGCGGCTGAGTGGCAGTCGGAGTCTCAAACACGTCCTCCACGTGGAGGGATACGTAACCTTGACCTTTGGTCAGAGTGGATCCTTTTTGTCCCCTGCCCACAGGCATTCAGATTCCATTTTTAAAAACCAGGCAACACAAAACAAAAATGGGTCCTTCTGCTGGTGCGCAGACCCCGCTAGCCTTCGTTTGACAACTGAAGTCTCTAAAATGTGTCTTTGTAGAGCGCACTGTGGATTCATACAGGTCTGGTGGCATTGCAGGAGGTTTTTGATGAATAGGCTCCACCTGAAACCTCTCTGATGTACTATTTGGGGCACTCTGGAGGGCACAGCTGTGAACATTTCCCCCTCCCCTCCAAACAATCCAAGGCGACATTTGGTAGGTGGTAATAGACACATCAAGAAAACATGGCGGGGTGCGGAGGAGGAGGAACTGATGCCTAGGGAGGGATGCTTGGACGGGGGCATTTGAACTTAGCCCTGGGCATTCCAGGAAGAGGAAGCTGCCTGAGACCCGGGTGGGGACTGCAGGTGCACAGAGGCCCAAAACCCGGCCGGGAGATTGAACTGGCAGACCCTCTGGTTCCAGAGGGGGCGGGGAAGGGGAACGGGAGACTCAGGAGGTCGGGGAAGCGGCCTGCCCTGGGAGAGAAGGGCCAAGGCAGGCAACCGCTCTGAAGGGATGTTTCTCAAGGGGTGGACCCCCGGCGACCTGGTCCATTTTCACTTGGGGCACTTGTGGAATGCAGTTTCTCAGGCCCTGCCTGGGGGTCAGGTTCAGGGAGAAGGATGGGGCCTTGGAATCCTCGTCTTGATGAATGTCCAGGCGGTCTTCGGCGCAGGAATGGTGGAGAAGCTGATGAAGGAGAGGGCGGGTGTGGGGCTAATGCCGGATTATAGACACCTAGCCTGCTGTGCTCAGGAGTATGGACGTGATTTTGTGCCCTGCAGGGTTAAAGGGGGAGTGGAGGGGAGGAGGGGCTGTCGTGAGGACATGGTTTTTTCAGGGGACGGTCTGTGGCAGCAGTGGGGAAGATGGATTTATGTGGCACGGGAACAGCCCAGGAGAGGCAGCGACTTAAGACCTCTTCCCTCCAGGGAAGTCTCGCCAGGGGGCTCTCTGGTGTGGACACGGAGAACAGGTCGGCGAGGAGGCTCCAGGGTCCTTACACTAACACATACTCAGCCTTGATTTGATCACTTCTTCTCTCATGTCTTTCTAGAACTTTCTGGAAGTTTCATTCCAGATTAGGTTTCATTTGTTCTTCATCTCTAGCCTTATTTTACGTTTTTCTCAGATGTTACTTCCATTACAGTACCTGTTGATTCATTCCATCATTGTTTTAAACTGTTTAGATGCTTTGGCTTTTCCACTTCTTTATCCTTACTCATTATTTTTGTTACTTCCTTCTTCTCTTTCTCTCTCTTTCTTTTTTTTGTATGGACTCGCTTCTAAAGTTGTGAGAAGACATGGTAAAATGGAGAAATAGAAATATGAAACAAGTGTTAAGTCAGGTTCTGACTTAATTATATGCAAATCAAATAATTTAAGTAGACATTTCAAGGGGGAAAAATCACCGCAAACAAAAATGGATGAAAGTGAGCTGACTGCTTATTCAGAGCCCAGACTGGCGAGCTGTGGCGGCCCGTCAGGCCCGGCCTGTTTTTGTGCACTCTGTCAACTGGTGCTGGTTTCTCGCTTTTAAAGGAAGAATCTGTGACAGACAGCGTGTGGCCCCAAATATTTACTGACCCATAGCCCCCTGGAGGACCAGCTGCTGACTCTGCTTCAAAGAGCCCATCTTCACCTAATTATAAAACTTCAGAAGTGAAAGTGCTGTACTAGGCTTGAGTCTGTATGATTGCATGTCCCAAAGGAAATTAGAGAAAAATGTTAGCCCCGTAAATTTTGGGGCAGCTGAAGAGGAAGATGAAACTCGTTAGTAATAGGATGTAAACCTCATGAAATGACTTAAAAACAAAGGGAAAATCTTCCGGTGCCGGGAAGGAGACTGCTCTCTGAACGCTGCTAGCCTTGTGCCAGTGCTTTGCGTACGTGCGTCCTGCCTTCATCTTGCTTCTCCCTTCTGTGAAAAGGGGTACAGGGAAAAGTGCCCCTTTGTGTCATGTGGCCATTTTGTCCCGGTCCCTGGGAGCCCGCAGGGGGCCAGGCATCGCAGTTGTCCTCAAAGAGAGGGGACAGACAGACAAATGGTGTGTTAGTGTTAGGTAGGAGACTGGGGAATAGCCTTCTTTATCTTGTCCTGGCGGCAGTTCCTGGCCGTTCAGCCGCGATCCGTCCCCAGCTCATAAAGAATGCCCCTCGGCGGCCCGCCTGCGTGTTGCAGGATCGGAGCTACCCGCGGGGTCGCACACTGATCACCGTGGCCCAGCCGTTTGTTACCGAGCCTCCTCTCTTCCTCGCAGGCCCACCTGTCTAGTCATTCAGTTTGTCTCTTCTCAGATCCATCGGTAGAACATTCTGGGAGGGGGGTTTTCTCGAGGGGCCTCAGAGTGAAGGCCTGAGCACCTGGAGACGCCGGGGTTCCTTGAGTCAGTATAGCCTGGCTGTTCTGCTCCGGGCTGCACGGGGCTCGTTTTTCCTTTGTGCAGACTAATAAAAACTGACGGCATTTGCTGAGGTTTAAAAAAAAATTGTTACGTGAAGTTTTTTTTTTTACAGTGTTATAGATTTGAGAAAGTTTTCTTAAAGAGTAGAAACACCCTGTGTTACAACATTAACCTGTGACTTAGGCCACCCGTTTTGGTTTACTACTCCTCGGTCTCCTCTCATATAATGAAAAAAATCGTGTGGAATTTCAGAACTGGTCTGATGAGTTAGTAAAATCTAAACTTGAAAAAAATTACAAACAGTGCAAATTTAGGGTGCAAACGTTGAAAAGCACAGAAGTGATACCTAGTGAAAAGTACGTCCCCCCGGGCCCCGGGCTCCCTCTACAAGAAGGGGCCGTCACCCGCCCCTTGTAGTCAGCGCTGACGTTAAGTAGAAGGCCGAGGCCGGCCCAGTGCTGGACGCAGTCCACATCTCCGCGTGACACACGCGTGTGTATGTGCACATAGTCCTTCTGCACAAGAAGTAGCGTCGTGGTCACTTCTCCACGCTTTTCTTTTTTAAGCGAACAAGGTATTTGGAAGGTTCCATACAACACTAGTGAATAAGGAGCCGCTGGGTTAGTGTTCCTGGGTCCATTGTGCTCCACTGGGGACTTTGCCTCCCCCTTCTGCCTTATTAGCGGAAAAATGGGCACTTGTTTTCCGCTTTTCTGCTATCACGAACACTGCTCCAGTGCACCCCTTGCACGTACGTCTGCTTACGTGAAAGAGCGGAGTCTGCCCTCGGGGAACGTCAGTCAGCTGTGCGGGCCGAGGAAGTCAGGTAAGTAAGTGCCTGTGCTGTGCTCTGCACGGGTTCAGGGCTGGCGCAGACCAGGCCGGCTGGGAGTGGCCTCCTTGTGGTCCTTGGAGGTAGGAAGGTTTGTCCCGGTTCTGGGGATCTGAATCTGGGCTGAAGTGTTGTTTCCGGAAGATCACTGGTGACCTAATGGATCTGATTTGGACTTGGCTTTTAAATGAGGAATGCAAAAATGACGTTTCTTCCCATACTTGCAATTTTTCAAGCCTTTGTCGATTATAAAGTTGAGAATTTATCGTGTCCTCATCGCAATGACAGGATATTTGTGCAATTAAGACATTTTTCTATAAATAGGCATAGATTAAATAATTATTAAGATTTTTAAAATTTTTATTTATTTTTAAAGATTTTACTTATTTATTTTTAGAGAGAGGGGAAAGGAAGGAGCGAGAGAGGGACAGAAACATCAGTGGGTGGTTGCCTGTCACACACCCGCTACTGGGAATTTGGCCTGCAACCCAGGCATGTGCCCTAGACCAGGAATCGAACCGGCAACCCCTTGGTTCATAGGTCTGCGCTCAATCCACTGTGCTACACCAGCCAGGGCAAGGTTTTTTTAAAAAACACCATATCATAGTCTTAAAATAAATTTTAGTTGCTTTGAGTCTTGTGTAGTATTTGGTCTTCTGTAAAGTTTGCCAATGGTTCTTTCTTTTTACATAACTTCCCTTTCTAATATCAGTATACCTTTTTGAGCCTTTTTTCCCCCTGCGGTGAACTGATGGTAGTTAGCACCAGTTCAATGCCAAGTTGAGGTGCAGTGAAGAAGGAAACTTTATTCAGTGCAGAGAGCTCAGTTGCAATACAGCAGGGCTGGGAGACAGCACAGCTGCAGAGTGTTACACGGTGTTACACTCCGTTATGGAGCAGCCTGACTGCGGGGCAGCACAGCTGGGAGGCGGCCCCTGGACAAGGCGACCCTGGACAAGGCGGCCCTGGGGCAAGGCCCTTCTCTGCGTACACAGCTCTGCTCCACTGTGCCCTGGCGAGATGTGTTGAGTGTTCCAGCTCCAGGCAGGGAAGTAGGCTTCCCCCTTTAGTGGAAAGAGAAAGTAAGGCTCCCTGAGCTGGATGGGAGCTGCTGGCTTTCTGTCCTCATGCAAATGAGGACTCCAAATCTTCACAGTTTGATTGGCCCAGAAGGCACTGTCCTGATTGGTCAGAACGGAGCTGCTGTGATTGATTGGTAAAGATACTGATGGGGATATAGCTTAGCAGCTCAGATTAGAGGGGGAATGCCTCAGCCCTATGGGTTGAAACACAGTTCCAGAAATCCTTCATAAGGGCTGGCCCTCTGGGGCAGGAACATGGTGCAGGCTTCACCCTCTTCTGTTTGGGGTGAGAGGCCCCTGTGCAGAAATGGCTGTCAGGCTCTCCTTTTACATACGAGCCCAGTTAGCCGCCAGCAGCCCTTCTAAGGAGGTGTCTTCTTTCTCAGGGTCCACACTTCTTACCCTGGCTAATATTTAACTCTTTTATTTAAATTAAGGTAGAAATGGTCACAGGTGGGTGATAGGATTTATGAGGGCCTTTTGTTTTGGGCTTTTTTTTTGGTAAAGCAAAGATACAAAATTTTTACACCTTATTTTTGAATTTAAAAAGTTTAACTGAGAAATAGCCAGTGATCCTTTAGCTTTTGTTTTGTAGTCCAAGATGTTCGGGAACGCTGTTTCAGATAGAGAAATTATTAAGCCATCCTAAATTTGATTTCTTTCCTTCTTTGCCCCAACAGCAACCTGCTTGTTCTGTTAGATGTTTACTAAGTTCTGTGTCTTGTGATCTAACAGCGCTCGGAGGGGAGGTGCTAACTGTGCTGCGTTTATTTCTTTATTTCATATGCCTAGGTGCAAAAACAGGAAGAATTCTTTTTTAGTTAGGTTGGGGTGTGTGTGGCTGATTTTCAAAACCCCGGTCAGCTGGGGGATGTGCCCTGAGGGGCTGTGGTTGTGGTTTTGTCTTAGGGCTGATTTTCCTAATTAACAGGAGGAGGTTTCCATTGACTGTTAGAAGCACAGGAGATGCGCCTCTTCAACATCAGCTCCTTAAAGCTGAGGATTCTGGGCCGTTCGTGGATGTGTTGCAGGGGCCGCTGCGCGGGGAGCCCTAAGTTAGGGATCTAGGGTGCTTCGGATAACTAATTTGGGATTTTTTTCCCTGGTTATTTGGATATAATTACCAGAGCAGTTTCTTTTTTCAGCAGAACTATTTTTGTTTCGGTTCTTTAAAAATATGTCACACACTTCCTTGCCCCATTAGGCAGGCAGACTAGAGGTAAACCTGATTTAATCTCTTTTAATGAATCGGGGCTGTTCTGTCAAAGGGCGGCCGGTATGACATACCGGCCTGGAGAGAGCTTAGCTCGCCTCTTCTTCCCTTCTGCCTCTTCTTTCACCTCTTATTTTTTTTAAAGAAACTTATTTGCTTCTTTTCAAAGTAGAGGGAAAAGTGACCTGGGAAGAGGACTGTGACAACTTCAAGTAAACTCAGTGAATCAAAGAGGGAAACAGCCTTGACACTGAGCTGGTGTTCGTTTTCATGAGCTCGGCTGCAAGTCCCATCTCCCGTCTTTATCAAGGTCCCCGGGCCTTTTTGTGTCGTGCCGTGTTGTGAAAAGCATTTGGGCATCAGGGACGTGCTGTGCTTGTGGTCAGGGCCAGCCCACCTTTTATCCGTAGCACTGGGTTCGTTTCGGCGTCTCCAATCACGGTAAAAACCAGCGAGGCCCCCCACCCCGGCTGAAGGAGGGAGGCCTTGGTTCCGCGTGGGTGTTTCACGGTTGCCTGTCCGTTCTCAGCCCCTCGGGCCAGTTTTCTTCTTCCTTCTTTCTGGTTTCTCGATTCCAATCCCCTCTAACGTCCCAGAAGCTCCACTTCAAGGCCGACACCAAGCAGAGAGCACCTTTCGCCTGGCCGACTGTCGCGTGACAGTGTATTGTAACATACACATATATGTTTTGGTCTCAACTCCTCGTGTTTTTGGTTTGACAGGGCAGGGCAGGGTGTCTGCGTGCTGGCTTTCGCTGTTCATGACAGCAAAACAGCTTCATTTTCTAGAAAACTTTTCTTTGAGACTATCGAAACCCTCATGTAGGAAATGCTGAGCCTAGGCGATAGCTACGGTTTACAAGGTACATGCATTTTCACACACAGTGCAGAGTTGACCCGCAGTTTGGTAAGCATGCAGGGGAACGCGGCCGGCTGGGGGGTCCGTGCCGGCACCTCTCTCCCCTCACCTCGCGTCCCTCCCCGCACCGCCTCGTGAAAGTGCGCGCTGAGGAAAGGTACCGTCTGAATATTCCCTTTCCCGTGGCGGCAGAGGAACTGGAAAGGCTCAGTCATTAGAAACGATGGCTGGAGGCCTCATACAAAGTCGTGGGGCTGCTTTGTTTCCCACGGGAGGAAACCAGCTCTCTCTCTGGTCTGCGTGCAGGTCCTCGTGAACACCGCCTGCTGCGTGCTGATGCTGGTGGCCAAGCTGATCCAGGGCGTGGTGTTCGGCCCTCTGCGCGTGAGCGAGAGGCAGGTGAGTCCGGCCATGGGGGCGGGGTCTTGCCGACAGGATATATTTTTGTTAACTTCACAGTCGATAACTTTCAAATTTGCAGGAAAAGTTGCTTGACTACCACGAAGGAATTGATTCGTAGTTAACATTTCATCTCATTTCATGTTTACCTGTTGTTTCATGTGTACTTATTTTTTCTGATCTGTTTGAGAGTAACTCGTGGATGTCACAGCCCTTTACCTCCAAATACTTCAGTATGTGTTTCCTTTTTTTTATTCAGTATGTATTTCCTAAGAGCAAGGACATTTTCTTGCATCACCACAGCACAATGGTCAAAATGAGGAAATTCGGCATTGACGCAATGTTTTATGTAATCCACCGTCCGCATCCAAGGTATTCTGGTTGCTCCAGGATTGCTCTTTCCAGCTGTTCTCCCTGCGACCCGTATGAACGTAGGTTTTAAAGAAGCACGGATTTTAGTTGGAACGATCAGAAATATCCCTGTTTAGCATATGGATTCTATTCCAAAGGAATTCACTGAGAGATTTTAATTTTTCCCCTTCGGAAAAATAAATTAGGATTCTTCTTCAAGCAGGATGTTAGGTGATTTCGTCTGTTCCTAGGTGAGACAGTCCGATGGAGCACTGTTCCCAGAAGCATGGGTGAGCGGGACGTGCTTTCAGGGAAGAACTGTGTTACGAGATCCTGCGCGGATCGGCCGTTCCCCAGATTTTAGTGGATAGAGCATAGGACGGTGCGTGTTAGAGTAAGAGTTCAGAACGGGCCTTTAAAATAACAACGTATAAACAAAACTATATTTTGCTTTCTCTCATCTCAGTGCTAAGACGCAGGGACCTACTCCATCAAAGTGTAGCAGGGGCTTCGCCCTCACCTGCCCTTTCTGCCCGGCTCCGCGGTCAGGGTCAGGTCAGCCGCGGTCCCAGGCTGGAGCTGAGTGCCGTCGCTGTGGTGCCTGAGCTCTCGGACGCTCTTAGGAGCAGAAGTGTTTCCCAGAGACGTTTCGCTAGCACCGTCGCCTTCTCCAAAACAGCCACTCCGGAGTCGCCCCGAGGGGGTCGGTCGGATGTAGATGCTTCTTTCTTCGTCAAGAACTTTTTTTGCCTTGTGGCCCAGAACTTGGTCGGGCCAGGCAAGCCTTGTCATTGCTGACGGATTGCGCTGGCCCCCTGGGCCTCAGAGACGGCCTTCTTTTTCTCAAATGTCAAGCACCACTTGGGGATGTACGGAAAACCGCCTCGGAGTGTCCCGGAGATCTTTGTGAGGCCTAGAGGTGATCGTAAGGGCACGTTCGTTGCCCAGCGCCGCGTTGGGCCGTTTCAGTGTAGGGAGCATTTCTCCCGCTGTTCGTGGCGACGTTTGGACCGATGCTCGGTAGCACCTGCTCAGCACCGTTTTGAGTTGGGACTCGGTAGAACTGACGCAGGTTCGCGCTGTGAGTGCTCGAGGCGAAGACATTGATTACCTAAAATGGGGCAGATACTAAATGCACTGTGAAGCGAGGTTCAGAACCACGCATTTTTTAAAGCATTTAATGCCTATGAGGGCGCTTGCCTAAGTGTGGTCCGCATGTTAACTTCTTTAGTTCCCCCAACGATTCTGTGAGGTGTAAGCCGCTGTTAAAAGACCCGTTTTATAGGTGGGGACTCCAAGCACAGGGATGTAAAGCCACACGGCAAATTAGAAGTCACGTGTTTGTCCCACCACGGCCGTAGATGGCTTGAGCGTGTTGGCTAGGCGCCCCTCATTGTGCTTTCTCGGTGCAGTGAAGTCTTTAGACTGGAAGCCCTCGGTGCAGGGAAGGGCAGTGAAGCCGAGAGACGCTGGTCATGGCAGTGGACACTGACACCACTTCTTTGGAAGGTGGGCGGACGGCTCTGGCTCGGTGGTGCTGGAGGAGTGGAAACTCACATAGAGATAAAGGCTGACTTCCCTTTAGTGACTTAGGAGGACAACCCAAAGCCTGCAGGTGCCTTTCTGGGTGTCTTACCTCTGTTCTTCGGAGGGCTTCGTTTTTCCTTTGCTTTTATTTTCTTGTGGACGCGTGTGAGAGCCGAGTACCAAACGTGTTCTCCACAGAACCCAGCTTTTGTCATGGTAACGTCTCTTAAACGGGTTAGGTGTGGCGGTACTGACCTCCATCCATGTTTTTCTTTTCAGCACCTCAAAGACAAGTTTTGGAATTTTATTTTCTACAAGTTCATTTTCATTTTCGGCGTGCTGAACGTGCAGACAGTGGAAGAGGTGGTCATGTGGTGCCTCTGGTTCGCCGGGCTGGTGTTCCTGCATCTGATGGTGCAGCTCTGCAAGGACCGGTTCGAATACGTGAGTCTCAGCCCAGCCCTTGCTGTGCCGCGCGTTGGCCAGGATTATATTCTGTGGTGCGACGGGGCCGCCACACGCATGTCGGGGGAGCTCCGGAGAGGGAGCCTCCTGCATCAGGTCCCCGCTGCCCGTGGGGAGGGACTTTCTGCAGCATCCATGGAATGCGGAACCGGAGTCTCCTCCCTACCCAACCTTCCCTTCCGCTGCAGCCCACTGGGGTCAGTTCACCTGCACAAACTGTTCTGATCACAGCGCGAGAAACCTTAGCATATAAACTGAACAAGAGCTGGTCTCCCAGATATTTTCTCTTCGGATCGCCTTCCATTCTTCCCCCCTCTAACTCTGTTTTTTGGAGCTCTTCTTTCTGATTAGTTTGCACTGTTTCCACCCCGGCAAGGACTGAATTAGCTCTCTGGTTTCCTTGGTCCCAGGAGAAGGGAGCCCTTTTCCATCTGGGCACAATACCTGCCTCTTGGCTTCAGACCAGAGCTCTGCGGGTGCACCCTCACCCCTGAGTGCCCCCGAACTCATGCCATGGAACCCGGGTAAACCTGCGGTTCTGCCCTGCAGTTACACCCACTCCAGGGCCGTTTTCGCCCCTGCTTTACCCAGTCATCACGGGCCAGGGGCCAGGGGCTCTTGACCTCTGTGTGAGTTCATTTCAGCCTCACAGTCTTTATAGCTCTCTCACAGGTGAACCCCCATTCAAGGTCAGGAACAGGAGCTTCCGACCTCCCCAGCTGGTTTGCTGTCCAGTTAGACACCTTCCTGCTCAGGAGCTACAGCTCCAAGCCTTTTCCAAGCCATTGCATCTCCCTGCTTACTATTAACATAGCATCATACCAGTGGCAGAGCCGCACCTGGGTTACGTCTCCGTTGTCCGAGCCCTAGCAGACTGGGAATGCCCTCCAAGTGGGTTTGGGGGAGGGGGGCTGGAGCAAGATCGAGAAAGAGCTAGCAGGATGTGGCGCTGTCCCGAGTCCCGTGGAAGGTTAGACGAGTGACATACCTCTGAAAAATTGCTTCTGGAGGCTCATAATCCCACTGGTAAGAGGATCCTGGAGAATTGGAGATGGAAGCATAATGCATATTGTTGTAGTCAGTAGACTAAACACTAAGGATCTCTGTAAGTCAGTTCGTGCTCATGTTTAGGCTGGGAGGGGAGTTTTGGCCATCTGGTAGCAGGATGCTCCTCTGTGCTTTGCGTTTGGTAAACAGACCCCCGAGCAAAGCCGCCAAGGTCACCCTTGGGTTTCTCATTGAAGTTCACCACTGCCGGCTCGAAGACTGAGCTCCCCGCCACCCCGTTTTGTGTGTTGCAGCTCTCTTTCTCCCCCACCACCCCGATGAGCAGCCACTGTCGGGTCCTGTCCCTGCTGGTCGCGATGCTGCTGTCCTGCTGTGGGCTGGCGGTGGCCCGGTGCGTCACGGGCTACTCCCACGGGATGCACACGCTGGCCTTCATGGCGGCGGAGGTAAGAGGCGCCACCGGCTTTGGCTCTGGCTTCGTTTCTGAGTCATTTTCCAGAACTCGAGAGGAGTGTCCACCGGTGATCTTGTCCCATGAAGTGGCTGATGGGTATCTGGTCTTTCATTTTGACAAGCACTTTCTGGGTCCTGTTTCGTGTTGGGTCCTGGTACTGAACACTTCCGTGTGCGTGACGTCATGTCGTCCTTGCTACAGCCTGATCAAAAGTGGTTATTGTTGCCATTGTTTAAATAGTGCCCACTAAATACTAGAAATTATTCTAAATACCCGTGTTGACCCACTTTTTCGCGCATTTACTCATTTTATTACCCCTGTTCGTGAACAGGGTGGGGGATGAACAGGCATAGGAGGGTAAAGTGAGTTGCTTAAGGCACCAGACCGGCCAGTGGTGCAGCCGCGTCCGGTGGCTCCCAGGGCGGGCGGTGCTCCCGTGGGTGCCGTCACAGGGGTCCGTGTGGGCGCCGAGCAGTGCTCTGCGGTGGTGGCTTTCAGATGGGCCTTGAGTTAGGGTTTCGTAGGGTAACAGGATATGTAAGCCTTAGTCATTATTTTCAAAGAACAATTTGGTATTCATGTATGTTTAAAAATTTTTAAACCTTTCTGAAAACACCAATTTCTATTCAATAGCAGCCAAAATTTTCTGTGTGTTCTTATATTCAGCAACTTTGCTGTCTTTACACCAAAGACAGAATACTTTTATCTTGCCCATAAGTGGTATTATTAGTGAAAAAAATACATCAGTTCAATATATTAGTAAATATATTAAAGCTGATTAGCTAATATCAAAAACACTAAGTCTGAACTGAACTAACTGGGAACTTGTTAGAATAGGGCTAAACTTTATTTTGATTAATAGCTGTCATTTCAGAGCATAATATAGTAGTGTAAGGAAAATTAGAAAAGGAACATTTAAGTACTTGATAAAAACATTTGCAACTTTTGTTGAATACTTTCTGTATGTGAAAAGTATACAGCTATATTTCCTCTTGAAAAACATCTGTCTAAAACCTCATTTACACTGACTAGTGTTGATTAGTTTATTTTAGATATGCTTTATTATAAACCATCATTTGAATAACACCATGTTTTTCTTTTTTGGTTATCTAATTTTTAATAGTAGGCCAAACTTTGAACAAGGTGTACCTAAAAATAAAGACATTTAAATTAGGTCTATTGGGTCATACCATATAGTACAGATTTTTATTTTAGTTCGTTACTGTTTATTCTTTTAAGATAGTTTATCATGCTATAGATTTGCTATTTTGAGCTAAATTGTATTTTTATATATGTGCTGTTTGTCTTCTATGTGCGGTAAGATATTTTCCATTTATAACTGAAAGTTTCCTAATCTCAAACACAAATAATTTAACAGTTCTGTTCTGGTAAGTTAAGGGGAAATGTTCTTGATGTTAATTCCGATAATACAAAACGCCACAAGGGGTTCATTTTGGTTTGATTTCCTTCGTTCTCTTCTCTCCCGTGCGGGCCAAAGGCACGCACAGCGTTGTATGGAGAGCAGCCCCCCGTCTAGGTCAGCAGTGTCCACACTCTGCTGCACCGAGTGTCACAGAACGCCGTCCTAGGTAGTCAGGTGTGGTCCCTTAACACTGTGGGAGGTAGAAGTGGCCGCCACACTGCTGGAGCAAGGACTCTGCAGCCCGGAGAAGGCGTCCTCAGGAGAGGGACAGCTGAGCGCGACTGTCACCTGTCAGTCGAAGGGTCTCAATAAAAGTCGGGTCACTGGATCCTGCAGTGTGTGGGAACTTGAAGCAGATTAAGTGAAACGGTCGGTTTTGCTGAGACGGCGTAGCTGGGCAGCAGTGTGAGTTCAAGGTGAACGGCAGAGGGACCTGGCTTCCGGGTACTGTGGAATGAGTATCGTGATAAGTTTTGTTGACACCCATCCTCTCTATCCATACCAAAAATTTTTGTCCTCGTGATGAGAACTCTTAGGGGCTACTCTCTTTGCAACTTGCAAACATACTACACAGCAGGGTCAACTGTCGGCATCACGGTGGACACTATGTCCCCTGTGCTTAGGTAACTTATACCTGGAAGTTTGTTACTTCTGACCGCCGGCATCCAATCCCCTCCTGGGACAGGCTGCTCTTAACTTGAACAGAGAGATGTTTGACTTTGTGCAAAGTCACTTTGGCCCGAGGAGTCCTAAATTTTACTAAAAAGAAAAAAATATATCATCTGTTTTACAGTCTCTTCTTGTCACCGTGAGGACTGCTCATGTGATTTTACGGTGAGTAGAAACTGGAAGGGAGGCGGCTGAGGTCTGTGTATACGGTCGAGTTTAAGATATAACAAATATCAAATACACAAACGTGTGACTCCCCCATTGCGCATGCTCAGGCCAAATTCAGTTGTAACGAAAACCACGAAGACGATGTTTCTGGACTCGTTGCAGGTATGTCATCCACCTTTGGGACCTCAGTCACGAGGGGACGTGGGAAGGGAAGGGGACCTGCGTCTACTACACGGACTTCGTCATGGAGCTCACGCTCCTGTCCCTGGACCTCGTGCACCACGTCCACATGCTGGTGAGCCTCCCCCAAGCGGGCCGGTCGCTCAGAGGCAGGGCCCTGGTCAGTGCGTTGGTGGAGAAATGCTGGGGGAGGAGCCACTTTAAGACCACACAGACAGACACAGCTGTGCCCACCCCTCTTTTTGCCGCTGGGTACAAAGCAGCATCCTGGAGCCAGTTTGGCTCAGGACTTCGCCGAAGCTCCTGGGAGACTTAGTTAATCTGCTGGCTAAGTCAGTAGCTAATTCCTTTGGCATAAAGGGAAGGGGATTCCTCTCCGGGCAGGTTCTGTGGCTTCTGTTACTTAGTGGTTACTTTATAGATGGTGAAGGGAATTCTTGCGGAGTGAGCTACTTCATGGGTCCATGAGCCTTCTGTCATCATTGTAATTAAAAGCAATGTCCTTATTCTTAATTCCTCCCACTTCATTGTTTACGTTTTACCTTGGTGTACAAGAGATTGCACCATTGAACACCTCCTATGAGCACTCTGTGGTCTCATAATGGTGCGAATCAGCGTACTTGGTGGGCACTTGATTTAAATTATAAGCCTATCATAGTAGTGCTTAAGAGTCGGTTTAGGCACGGCACATTTCTAAATACCTTTGAAAGCAACTTTGAAAACATACTTAAAAAAATGTATATAGCTTTTTTAGCTAATGTATTATGAACATTTTCCTATGCTAGTAACTGTTCTTCTAACCTCTTTTAATACCATCGAGATAAAACGTCTGTCATGTAGATGTGTGATGATTTAATTCACCAACCCCAATAATGGGGCATTTAGATTGTATTCAGTTGTTTGTGAAATCCTATAAGTTTTTAATCACATGCTAGTTTTCTTAAGGTAGTTTTAGCCTGCTTTTTTCACTTGAGTGTTCCTTTCCCTTAGAACTGGTCTTCAAAAATGTTATGTGTAAGATATAATATGAATATGTAGTATAGTAAGTATAATTAATAACTGTACAATATTACACATATGAGTTTACAGCCTTATTATTCCCTTACTGGGCATTTTGCTGATTTCCTGGTTCTCTTTTTTGGAATTCTGTGGATGTGCAGCTTTCTGCACAAAGCTTTCACATTTCTGGTTGGTGCCTCAGGAGTGACCCCTGGTGATGGGGTGACTAGGCCCCCATCACCCCGAGAGCAGGCACCCGTTTGGGACCGTGTGTCCACCGCACGGCCCCGCGTCAGCTCAGCAGCGGTGAGGACCTCTGCTGCACCTCGCCCTCACCACAGCGGGCTCCCGTTCGTCCTCATCGCGTGTTCCGCTCTCTCCCCTCGTTCAGTTATTCGGCAACATCTGGCTATCCATGGCCAGCCTGGTCATCTTCATGCAGCTGCGTTACCTGTTCCACGAGGTGCAGCGTCGGATCCGCCGGCACAAGAACTACTTGCATGTCGTTGGGAACATGGAGGCCAGGTCGGCTCATCTTGTTTGTTTATTTATTTCACCGTATTTTTTTCCTTCTGTTTCCCTTTTTTACCCTAACCACGTTGACTCATTTTCGATCTTTAATAGTAACAGATCGCAGATTATATGAGGACTTGCTTTTGTGACCCGGTAACGGAGCGGTGCAGAGGGAGGCTCTGGGGCCGGGCTGCCTGGGCGTGAGCCCCCACCTCGCTGGGGCTGTGGGCAGTGCCCTCGGCTCTCAGGGCCCCTGCCGTGCCCCCTCTGGGGACGACAGCAGAGCCTTCCTCCTGGCGCTGTTGGCGGGGTTCAGTGGGGTAACGCATGCCGTGAGCTCAGAGCATTCTGGTGCTGGGTACATAGTATGTGCCGAGTCAGTATTCGGTTCCTATGATTATGCCGTTTTATCGTCACCATGGTTATATGGAGGCTTCCTTGGGCATCGGCCCTCTTTATTGTAAGAAGGCGGGTCTCACTTATTCTTTACACACGCATGTCTATACACACACACACTCACACTCGCACACTCTTAACCTCATTGAAGGAGGCACTCACTTGCCCACCTGAGGCTAAGCTGGGCCTGGAAGTATGAAATCAGTGGGCACCCTTTTGGTGTCCAAGGGACCGCTTGGCTCTCCGGGGGCCTAACCCCCCTGATTTGCCCGGCGTTCCCTTGTCACCAACAGCCGTCATTATGACAAAGTTAGTGTCTGCGCATAAATTCCTTGCTCGCTCTTGATAGGCCGTGAAGTTTAGCAGGGGTGATGATTTCAATGGTTGGCCACTTTACTGAATTCCTCCAAACCGTGCCGGTGGGGAGGTGACGTGGCCGGAGCTGACCCCAGCGGTGCGTTCTGTTGTCCGCAGGTTCGCGGTGGCAACCCCAGAGGAGCTGGCCGTCAACAACGACGACTGTGCCATCTGCTGGGACTCCATGCAGGCTGCGCGGAAGCTGCCCTGCGGACACCTTTTCCACAAGTAGGCGCTTCGGGGAGGGCGCCGGGCACTGGTGCTGTGTCCAGGGCACGCGGGCGCTGTCGGCGCCCGGGCTCGAGGCGCATGCTAGCACAGCAGTGGGGACACTGCCTCAGACTCGCCGTGGCACCCCGCAGGATTTTGAAGAGAAGGCCGAGGCTATGACAGTGTTAGCGGGCAGCTATGGTGGCCTGAGTGGTCACTGGAGCAGAGGATACATTGCAGCCACGTGGAGTTTCAGGCGGTCAGATGGAGCTGGAAAGGGAGATGGTGGGCCATGCGATGAAGTCGTGTGCAGGAGGTCGTGACCAGGAGCTTGGTAGATGGCCATGTATGTTAACGGGTCCCTGTTCACGGCTGGACCTACTAGAGGCATATGAGAGTGAAGTAGGGCGCAGAGGTAATGTCAACAGATGTTTCCCAACATGTACATCTCACCGAGTGGTCAATGAAAGTAAAATTGTAACACTGGATACATTCAGAGTGCTCCTGCTGAATTCTCCCAAACTGAGCTCAGGGTATCTCCTTTTGCACCTTCCGGCAGCTCCTGTCTCCGCTCCTGGCTGGAACAGGACACCTCCTGCCCGACGTGCAGGATGTCCCTGAACATTGCTGACAGCAACCGTGGCCGGGAGGACCGTCAAGGGGAGAACTTGGAGGAGAATCTGGTGCCTGTGGCAGCCGCCGAAGGCCGGCCTCGCTTAAACCAGCACAATCACTTCTTCCACTTCGATGGTTAGTTGGTTTCAGCCTCTAAAACCACAGCCCAGGGGCTGATGCTGTTTTCGTTGTAAGTTGCCCTGTACAGGCCAGTGTAATATAATATTGCAGTTTTAATCGAAAACGTTCAGAAGCTTTCGGTAGCACTGAGGGGTTATTGTGTTCTGGGCATTCTGCTAGACTCGGTGTGAATATGGGTGGGCCAAGTGTAGAGGGGGCTGCTTTGCTGGCTACTAATTAAGGCCTGTATCAAGTCAGACTTTTGAAGTATACCAGCTGATCTCGGACATGGGTCCTGGCTATATAATCTATTCTTTTATGAAAATAAAATAGGTCAACTTTATTTCTCTTAGTAAGTAGATATGTATCCAGTTTTTTAACAGGCACATTTTGCTGGGCAAGCCCTTGGAGACGGCCGTCTCACTCGTGTTTATGTTCCGTGCTTGTTGTGAAGGAGAGAAAAATTGAGAGGTCTCTAAAGCGTGTGCCGGCTCTCCTCGTTTCAGGGTCCCGGATTGCGAGCTGGCTGCCGAGTTTTTCGGTCGAAGTGATGCACACCACCAACATCCTCGGCATCACGCAGGCGAGCAACTCCCAGCTCAACGCAATGGTGAGGACCGGCTGCTCTGGGGGGCGGGGCTGGCACTCGGGAAGGAGGCGAGCAGGCACACATGTTCAGCCGGGAGGGCCTGTGGGTCTGTGCCTCGCTCTGGAAGAAGGGCCGGGCTTTTAGGGGCATCGTGGTTACTTGCTGGGATAGCTCATGTTCCTGTGTTTTAAATTTTGAAAACGATTTGGAAACCACCTTTCATTTTACTTGTGTGGCAGATAAGCTGACCCGTTCTAGGCACTGCTAGGTTCACTCCGCTGTGATCTAGGCCAGTGATTTTTACCCAGTTGAAAATTGCTGATCTAGGCCAATCTTGGACTCTCCCAACTTTAGCCAAAAATAGCAGGAAAATTATTGACCAGAGTGAATGATGCGCCTTTTATTAAAAAAATGTGTTAGGCCTACCAAAGGGTTTTTTTTGATTTCCATCCTCTCCCTCCCCAAAATAAACACACACACACACACAGATACCTTGAGACATTGAGGCATGCTGTTAGCTTAAGGGTATTTTTCCAATACTTCAGGGTTCTTTGTCCTTTTCCTAAAGCCTTGCCATATGGTGCGTATTTTCATTGTACAGTGTAGGAGAAACGTGTTTGACTGTTGTTGAGGTTTAGTGCTCATTGTGATAGTGAATGCAGGGAGTTGACACGCCGGTGACATCAGTCCTGCTGGAGCAGGGCCTCCGCCTGGCGTGCCTGGCCAGGACCACTTGGGAAGGTCATCGGTCGTTTGCTTGCTTACTCATTAACCTTAGTGTATGTGATCAGCCGATTGGTGACTGGCATGCGCAGTGCAGACAGCGTGCCCAGCACCTGCCGTGTGCATGAGGAAGGTGTGAGCCCTTCCCTGCACACGTGCCGTACTCCTTGGGGAGACCGACGTGAATGCCGAGGAGGCGATGCCGTTGGTGCTGTGGGGGTGGCAGGGACGGGGGGGTGCAGGGCTGGGCGAAGGCTGTTCAGAGGGGGCGTTCCAGGCAGTTCTCCCTGAGGAGGCGGTGTTTAAGCCGAGACGTGGAGGATGGGATGGGGAGGCAGATGGGGGTGGGAGGAAGTAGTGGACCCAGGTGCAGAGGCCTGGAGGTGAGAAAGTTGTGGGAACAGAAGCCACTGTGGCTGGGGCCCGGCAAGTCGGGTCACGAGACTGTGGCGTAAATTGAGGTTGTGGAGCCAGGTTGTGCAGGCACTTGCAGGACACGCTCCGGTTTAAATTTTGTAATGAAAGTGTGAGAAGGCCACGCAAGCCTTTCTGTCCCATCCAGGGGACCGATGGAATGGTTTTGCTTCTGGGAGGAGAGTGGCTAATAAAGGGCAAAAATGGCAGCGGCGCGGCCAGGCGGGAAGCTGTCACCGCCGTTCAGGCAGAAGAAGCCGGCAGCTTGGACGGGGTGCGTGCAAGAGAGATGAAAGGCACTGGCAGATCCGAGTATTTTTAGAAGATGAACTGACAGGATGCGATGAGGCTTTGATTGGGGTGTGGGGTTAGTGGGCTGAGGGAAGTGGGGGAGTGAAAGCAGCCAGGCAGGTGGCAGTACCGAGTATTGCCGTGGGCCAGACCCTCCGTGGGCCAGACCCTCCGTGGGCCAGACGGGGGTGGGGGGTGGCAGGGGCGAGGACAGGGGCTCTGTGTCCAGGTGGGATGGCCGGGAGACAGCCGCAGAGACGCCACGTCACGGAAGGGACCGTGCTGGCGATTCACAGTGCTGACAGTCAAAGCCGGGGCCTGGATCTCTTCTGGGGAGAGAGGGCAGCTCTCAAACGGGGAGGGGGGTGCAGAGGTCTGGCAGAGAGGGAGGAGCAGGGCAATGTGTGGGGGAGGACACAGCAGGCGCCTGTGGCAAGTCAGGCCTGTGGGGATTCTTGGGAGTCGGGTTCAGGCTCGGAGGGAACAGCGTGGGACTTGGCAGAGGCCGGGGGGTCGTTAGCTGGAGAGGAACAAGCCGTTTCTGCAGCCTGAGGGTTGCGCACGAGACCGTGCGGACTGGAGCACGCGTGGGAGCTGGAGAGACGTGGCCGAGGGTGTGTCACAAAGCGGAGCAGATAAGCTGGGGCACCTCGATGGGGCTGTGGCGTCGGGACAGCGTTTTCTCCAAACCTTGTTAAATAAGTCATTTATTCACGAGTTTCAAAACCCGCAGAGGAGTATCCGGGGAAGCCACGCTGCCACTCAGTCGGGCCACCTGCAGAGTGAGAGTGACGCCACGCCACGGCGGGCGGGGACCTCACACGCCTCTGGCTGCCCGGTGGCAGGCTCCGTGTGCAGGCCAGCTCTGCAGCTGTGGGGGCTCCGTGGGTGGGGAGCCTCCTGCCTCCCACCCCGCCTGCCTCCTTGCAAACACCAGAGGGACATTCTAGGCATTGGTGTGCCTGGGGTTCTCCGGCGGGGCCTGGGGTTCTTCCTCCAGGTCCGTGATGGAGTGGGATGGCCTATTTTTAGCACAGCTAATTTATTAGGATCTTGCATTTTTTATAAAGGTCCGATACTTAACTCACTGGATTTTTTGGAAGAAAAGCTTTAGTCTAATCAAATGAACCTTGGGCATCGTTTTGTTTGGGAAATGAGGGCGTGCTGTGGGGGAATAGAGGTGACCGTTACCTGGCTGTCGGGGTTTCTATGGCCTCTTCTCCGTCCGCTTTGCGTGGACCTGGGAAGAAGGGACCCACGCACGCTCTTGTGCACAGCGAGGGGCCCCAGGAACTGGGGGGCCCCGGGCCCTCTGCCATGCACCGGCCCTTCCCCACGCCAGCAGCGACTGCGCAGAGCTCCGGGAGGTCCCATCCGATCATGGCTCTCGGCCCCCACATGGAGGCTCACTGTGCCGCGTTCCAGCAGCTGCTCCTGAGGAGCCTCCGTGCCCACAGCAGACCTCACTGCGCCCGCGACGCTGCTGGTCTCCCTGCTCTTTTTTTGTCTTTTGATCATTGGGACTTTTCCACAAATAAAACCTTGACTGTAATCACTGTGAAAGAAATATGCAGAACCGGAAAACGTGATGTGGAGCCTCATTGAGGGAACTGGGGAGAAGTCTGCTGAGACTCGTGCCCACCCCACCCCCCACGCATGCACCCACCCCCACACACTCATGCGCCCACCCTACAGCGCCCAGCGGGCTGTTTGAAAACTGCGGCTCCAGGGCAATCCTAGCAGTTCACATTCTTCATCATCTTCTTTATTCAAAGTGAAGTATCATGTACATATAGTAAATTCCCCCGTTTTCGTATCCAGCTCTGGGAGTTTTGTCACACTCATGTAGCTGTGTGACCACCACCATCATCAAGGTGGAGAGCAGTTCCAGCCCCCGCCCTGGAATCCCGTGGTGCCCCTTTGTAATCGCCTTCTCTCCACCCCCAACCCTGGCAACCACCCTCATTCTGCCTGTTGCATTGTCATGTAAATGGCACTTTTGAGTCAGGCTTCTTCCACATAACACAATGCATTTGAATTTCATCCATGTGGTGTGTATCAGAAGTTTGTTCCATTTTGGAACTATCACTTTCAAGAACACACTTTTATATCCAAGTCAATGCACACTTTTGAAAACTGGACTATTCTGGTTGAGCCTGTTTGGCATCCAGCTGAGCTTCTGTGGTCTTCTTAGTTTGAGATTTTGTGGTCCCGAGTTACCTGTTCAGCATTCTGGGGGAGCACGGAGGGCGCGCAGCTGGCTGGCTGGTGATCTGCAGAGTGGAAGTGGCCTTCACCTTGGTCTCCAGGGCGGAGCGCCAGGTTCAGTGCCCACCCGCCCACACCGTGGCCTCAGGGAACGCCTGTGGAGGGTGAACGTTCCCGTGGTCTCTGTGTTTGTGTCCCCGCAGGCGCACCAGATCCAGGAGATGTTCCCCCAGGTCCCCTACCCGCTTGTGCTGCAGGATCTCCAGCTGACCCGCTCGGTGGAAGTGACCACAGACAACATTTTGGAAGGACGGATTCAGGTCCCTTTCCCCACACAGGTAAACTGGGATTCTAAGCATGACGAGTGGCATCTGTCTTCACAAAGATTTACTTCTCTAGACGTTTGTAGTTGCTTTAACAACTAGATGTTGTTTATGATTTGAAGAAGGGTTTCTGTAATTCCCCTGACTTTCCAAACGGTGATTGGGAGCAGACCCAGCGAAGATGAGAACAAGTGAGTCTGGGTCACTTTCTTCGTGCGGAGAGACCCCACAGGCCAGCCCACCCTTTCAGACCGGAGGTCAGAGTGCTGTGCCATTTGGAGAAGGGTCGGCAGCCTCTCTCCGTAAAGGGCAGATAGAGACATTTTCGGCTTTGCGAGCCATACAGACTCTCTGTGACTTCCCGCCCCTCCTTCACAGCACGGAAGGAGCTGGGAGGGCACGTAATGAATGAACGCAGCTGTGCTGCAGTGACCCCTGAGATACGGAAAGGGGCCAGCGGGCCGGCGTCTGCTGACCCCTGAGTCTAGGAGGTCAGGCTGTCTGTCCCTGGCTGGCTTGCACATCGGCCTGGTTTTCCATTAGGTATAATAGCTATGTGAGGCTTGTGCTCTTGACTTTTTTAAAAAGGTCAAGTTCCTGGCCCATCATCTTTTGATGGATACAAGAAGTATTAACATTTCACAGGCGAGCTTTCTGGCTGGACCAGGGAATCATCTACCAAGAAATGACTTAACTTCAGTGAATAAAGACATGGAAATCTGTGAATAAAATCCTGAAACTTGGGACTCTTTGAAGAGGGAATGAGCCTGGACTTTGGTGTCAGGTGCTCTGGGGTGTTAGCTGAGGCTCCCTGGTCCTTACCTGTGTGACCTTGCAGTTGGCTTTGGGTGTCCGGCCGCAGACCCCGAGCCAAGGATTCACAGGCCACATCTAGGGCCGGGAAACCCAGGCAGCTGGTGGAGCTTCGAGGCGAAGAAGGGAAGGTGGCTGGTGGGGGGGCTTGCTGCCCAGCAGGGCCTGGACCGAGGTGACTGGAGCTGGTCCCCAGGAGGGGGGCCTGGGGTCTGGTTCTGAGCACAGTGCTCCTGTCCCTGTTGGTTGAGGGCTGCTTCTGGGGGCAGCGTTGCCTCCTGCAGGCAGAGGGAGTCCTCGGCCCGGAAAGACAGGCCAAGGTGCTGAGAGCCTCAGGGGTGTGGGCAGGGCCTCCGAGCAGGCGCAGTGCAGCCGGGAGCTCACGCCCCTGAACCCCAGGAGAACAGCAGCCCCTGTTTTGTAGGACGTTTAGGGGACCAGTGAGAGCTCAGCAGTTTCCCACGGAGTGTGCCGTCAGTGGGAGCTGCTGTCCCTGTGTGATTGCCGGGCCGTGACTGGCACTGGCAGGGAGAGGGACCGTGGATGACTCAGACTTGTGCCTCGGGCCCCTGCGTCTGGCTGTCGTCTTAGCAGCATACCCAAGTCTTCAGCGCTGCAGACCTCCCCAGCTCAGCGTTTTCCAGGTGCCGGTCCTGGGGTTCCGCACAGCTCTGTACTGACTGTCGTGCTGTCTCTTTCAGCGGCCAGATGGCATTAGACCTGCACTGAACAGCCCTGTGGAAAGGCCGAACGGGGACCCGGAGGAGGGAGCAGCCTCCGCCCAGGTAGGGCCTGCACACCAGGGAGAGCACTTGTTCGGGGCTGGGAGCAGACGGGTGGTGCCTGGTGATGGCCTTAGTCCCGAGCGACCTCTCCGCCCAGAAGGCGCAGGGCAAGGGGCTGAAAGAGGGCTGTTCGCCTTGCCTGGCTCAGTACTTCAGGCTAGCACAGCACACGGTGCTGGGGTGTGGCCTGCATTGCCCCTCCCTGGAGACTGACAGCCTTAGGACCTGGAGGAGGACAGCCACACTCCGCCCCTGGCCAGACCTGCCACTCTGAGCTGGAGTGGCAGCGCAGGAAGGGCAGAGGGAGGCCGCCCGAGGCTCAGGGAGACAGGACTCACCCAGACCCAGGTGGGGGCTGACCGGGCTCAGCCTTCCAGAGCTGGAGCCATCGAATTGTTTTCCCACACACCTTCCCTGCCCCACTGGTGTCTCCAGGTCTGTGAGGTGCACAGAAATGAGACACCCTGCGTGGGCGTGGGTGGGAGAAGTGCGGTTGCCTTGGGAACCAGATCTGCCTCCGTGTGCGCGCTGGTGACTTGGGGTGCTGGGCGGCTTTCCGTCACCAAAAGCGGCTCTTCTGTCTGGTTTCTGGGCAGAGGCGCCCCTCCCCTGCGCACCTCACTCTTAGCCCCACACCCTGCGGGTCCAGTTCACGTCCCTTTTCTGTAACTCTCATTTGCCTGACCCATGACCATACTTTCCAAGTCTTTCTTAAGAGAGACTTCCCACAAATGGGAACAGTAAACGCTCCTGAGACTTTGGCAGACCTGTTGCTGGGTTCAGTGCTTCATGTCCAAATCCATGGTGGGATCTCGCAGCCTTTGTAAGTGGTGCCGGGTCGCTGGTGCCCTCCGTGGCTGCGGCGAGCTGGCTCCGCCCAGGTTTGCTGCTGGGTGGCCTCAGGCCTCCAGGGGGCGCAGTGCGCGCACCCTGTCTTTATTCTCCACTCTGTAGTTTCACACGAAGATCCCTGAATTTTTCTGATGTCTTTTCTAACAGTGGAAGGAAAGGATGTATCTGACAGGGAAGCTCGCTCTATCACATTTTTGGTCATTCTCAGGAAATAAAAAGCCCCTGGGTAACAGTCAGTTAGTAAAAGTGTCCACTGAGCCCTGTTACCGCGTCCGCGCTGCCCCTCACTTACTTCACCACCCATCCCCCCCCCGCCCG
>CM052550.1:6248096-6407732 GCA_028533065.1 Trachops cirrhosus | reverse complement strand
CCCCGCCTCCATCCCGCCCCGCCCCCTCCATTCAGGCCTGCATCCGGCCAGCGTGGACACTGCAGGCACGGCGCTGGGGGCGGCGTCTGTTCCCTTCCCCTAGCGCCTCCGCTTGCCGCCTGCCTTTCTCGCCTCCTGCAACACCAGGCTCAGGAAGAGGCAGGGTGAGCGCAGGCGGTGGGACCCCAGCATGGATGTGTCCCTGTGTCCGTGTTGCCATCTTTGAGGTCTCCCTGCCCCGTCTAGTACCAGAAGCCTCGACTCTGCTCCTGTGGCAGTGGAGCTGGCTATGTATGGCCACCCTACCTTCGTGGGGGGGCACACGCCCTCCCAAGTGCTCCCCTTGGGCAAGGTCCACCCCAGTGCACATGGCGAACTTGCTATCATCATAGCCTTTTTGTTACTTTGCTACAAGCCAGTCTTTTTCTCCTCGATTTCTCAGGTGTTTGTCACCACCAGTCCCCAAGTCCCCCAAACGTGAGGGAGTAGGAGTCAGGTGACACTGTTCTTTTGGAGTCCCCTCACTTGCTTGGCTAGAGGCAGGGAGAGGTGGTGGGGGGGCGAGGGTTGGCAGAAAAGCTCCACACCCCGGGAAAACAGGCCTGCGTCTGAGCCTTTTCCACCTCAGCTCTGTCCTCGCCTGGAGGTGGCGGCTGTGCCGACCCCGGGCAGCCGGGGTTGGGGTCTGGAGGCATGAGCAAGGAGGGCTGGCACGCGCCTGGGCAGGCAGAGGCCCTGGGCGTCATCCTGGCCTTGGAGCCTCAGCCCAGACTGAGAATCCCACTTTGATACTCTGTCACATGAAGAGCCGTGTGCTCTTACATCTGTCTTAAAAAGGTCCTTAGAATTTAGCCTTTTCAACCGCTTGACTGTTTCCAGAGTCAGAGGAGGGTGTGAAATTTGTGCAGTGGACCATTATTAGAATCGGAGAGGAAACTCCCAGAATGCAGATTAGCAGATAACTTTCCTATTTTCCAAGAGCGCTTGTGTGACCAACCATTTTCCTGTTCCACGCCGCGGCGCCTCCGCGGCGCCTCCGCCGCGCCTCCTGTCCTGGGCCTGGTGGCACACAGGCCCGACGCGGCGCCCGCCCCGCAGCAGGCCGCCTCTGCCACCGCCATGTGCACGGGGCCCCCCTTTGGGTCCAGGAGAACAACCACTCTTTGGGGTCCTCTGACCAGGTGGGGAGCCCGCCCGGGAGGGCAGCCTGTCCTCACCCGCCCCTCACTTCCCCCGTGTGCAGACGGAGCGCGTGCCGCTGGACCTCAGTCCCCGGCTGGAGGAGGCGCTGGACTTCAGCGAGGTGGAGGCGGAGGCGGAGCCCAGCGAGGGGGAGGACTTCGAGGCTCGGGGCAGCCGCTTCTCCAAGTCTGCCGACGAGAGGCAGCGCATGCTTGTCCAGCGGAAGGACGACCTCCTGCAGCAGGCTCGCAAGTAAGCTGGTCTCCCGGCCGGGCTGGCCCCACCCCAGGTCGAAGCCCGTGGCCTGAGGGCCTTTGTCCCATCAGCCCACGGCCATGTCCTTGGACAGAGGCCGACGTCGGAAGCCGTCCACGTCAGCTAGAAATTAGGATTCCAAACCTCTCTTGAGTAACGGCAGGATCTGGTAATATTGGGCTCAGCTGTGACTTCTGGCAGCGGCTTCTGTCACCTGTCTTCTATGGACGGCACTCGTGTGCGGCCTGTTCTCAGCTCTTTATGTGAATTGTTCTGATTACCTTGACAGCCCTGGGAGGGAGGCTGTAATTACACCCACTCGGCAGACTTAACCCTGGGGAAGCTGAGACCTAGAGACGCAAACGCTGGCCGAGCAGCCTTGCCTGGGAGTGGACCGAGCATCTGAGCCGCCTCCCCGTGTCGCTGTGGCTTTTTGTTGAAGCTCTTGGGGACAGGGCCCGCATGTGGACCTGCGGGCACGTTTGGTGTCCAGCACGGGCCTTCTGACCATGGGCACTCGGTGCTGGGTGTGTATGTGGGAGGGGACAGCCGGGGGCAGGGAGAGCAGACCTGCGGCCCGCTGCGCCTCCTCCCTGGCGCAGAGCACGTTGGCTCCTCTGCTCAGGGACAGGTGACGGCTTCATGAGGTGCCTGGAAAAGGAGGAGGTGAAAAGTGAGTGTGGGCTGGGTGGTGTGTGTGCCCTGCGTGCCCCTCGCCTCTCATGCCAAGCCTTTGCTTTTTGTTCAAGGCGTTTCTTGAACCGAAGTTCTGAAGACGACTCAGCTTCAGAGAGCGGCCTGGCCTCAGAAAGCACGACCTCTGACCCTGTGACCCTGCGCCGAAGGATGCTGGCTGCGGCCGCAGAACGGAGACTCCAGAAGCAGCAGACCTCCTAGCGCTTCCTGGCCTCCCGCAGCCACCGCCTCCCCAGCAGCGCGCCCACCCCGGGGGCCTGGCCTCGTCCGCCTGCTGCTCGGAGAAGTGGGCCAGACTGCATCGCCGCTGTATAAAGCATGTGGTCGTCATAGTGTTTGGACAGCTGACACGTTTAATCCTTTTTTGTAATACTTTCTATGTGACATTTCTTTTCCCTTTGGAAACACTGCACATTTTAACTCCAGGCATGACTTCTGGCATTGACTGGACCTCTCCAGGGTGGGGAAGATCAGGAGGGAGTGGGCAGCCGGAGACCCTGAGGCTGGCAGCTTCGATGACTGCTTTGTGCACGAGTCACAGCACACGCCGGCGTCTTAGCCCCACGTCTGGCAGGAAGGGGGGATGGGGCCAGGACCCGTAAAGAGCCGAGGTGCGCAGTAGGAGCCCACTCCGCACCGCTGGGGGGGCCGGCGGGCCGCAGGCTGTCCTTAGTCGGGAGGCATCCACAAGGTTCAGAGCCCGGGCTCCCGGCCGGCAGGGCCCCTTGGACGGACCTCGTTGGGTCTGATGCCCGGAGCATCGCTGGGCTGTAGAGTGGGGGCAGGTGGCCCCAGTGTCCCCGCACATCCGGGACGTCCCTTCTGACCCCGTTGAAACTGGCTTTATTTCCGTTTACGCCGGTGCTCCTGCGTCTCATGAGTTCACCCCGTGTGTCTGTCCTCTCCTGTCTGCCTTTCCCGGCCACCAGACTCGGGGGCGCAGCACGGGAGGGGTGGAGCGGCCAGCTCTGGCTTGTGGTTTGCAGTCCTTGGTCAGTGCATTGGGCGATGCCTGAGGCTGTGGGAGAAAATGTGGGCGTTACAGGACGGGCGAGGGCATCCTGGAGGGCTTTATTGAAGAAATAAAAGATATCTTTTGTATCTTTCTCCTCTGAAGCCCTTCATTTTGTAACCTTGTTGCTATTGGTTTGATTGAACTTGGAAAGGCGGGATGTTGAATCCACCTGCCTTGGAGGGACCCAGGTCCTGGCCCTTTTCAAATCCTTTACCGTTTAACTTTGAGGGTTTGAAACGTGCAGTGAAAGGTCACAGCATTCAGTTTCATGTCCTGTTGGACTCAGTTTTTTGTTTTTGTTTTTTAAATGTTTGAAAGCATAGTTTTTCGGTAGTCCTTTAGGGGAGAATCCAGTATTATCTAAAATTATTGGCAAAGTTAAATGCATTTTAAACTGGAAGTTTTTAGAATGTTGAGAAGTGATTGAGACGAGAGTGAAGAAGTAAATGTTTAGGCCAAGGTAATTTATTTCAATAAATCTTTCAAAAAGCCTTACCTTTGAAACGCTGTTAGTAAATTTCTGTGATTTTTTTAAAATGTGTTTTGTTCTGCTGAGAGCATAGCTATTTGTTTCTGTTGTAAAACAAGAACGACAATAAAAAGCAAACTCGGTTGGTACGGTGTCGTGTGTGGCTGGAAGCCGAGGCAGCGTTTTCGGAGTCGCCAGCGCTCCGTTTCGGCTTTGTGCGTTCACTCTTTCGGTCGGAGGTTTTCTTCCATCCGGATGTTTTGCGGGCTGTACACATTAAAGGTGACAGTGAATGTTGCAGATGCGCGGAAAGAGGAAATTGTTTGAAGTCAATTTCAGAAGGTCTGGAGACGCTGGCGTGCAGCGACGTGAGTGGTCCGAGTGGGGACATGTGTCAGAGCTTCAAATGACCTAGAAGGAAAGTCCGAAATGCACCCGGATGACGAAGGACTCCGGGCACTCCTGACTCTCGGCTTCTGTCGTTTATCCAGGGCAGCTGGGCTAGATGCTCAGGGCGGCGGCAGGAGCGCCTGCTGGACCGCCGTCCCGGGGGGGTCCCTGGCTCAGGACCTCTCGCTGTCCTGGGTGTCTCCGGGGTCAGGGAGCTGTTCTTGCTGCTCAGCGCCGTAGCCCGGGGCAGAGCTGGGAGTGGCCGGGACTGTGGTGCGACAAGGCTGAGTTGCCCTCGTCCCCTCTGGGCTTCTAGAAGTAGTTTATGTTACGCCCTCCATTTTCTCATGGGCCCTGTTTTGTTGAAATCTTGGATTCTCAGATCCTGCCCCCCTCCCCCCACCCTCCCCACACAGAATTTGAGGCTTTGAATGTGGGCATTTTGTGTCGGAACAAATCCTAGTGTCCCGGGTGGCCACCTGGACCTGATTTCCCCCTTGAGCTGTGCAGAAAACGTGCTGTTTTGCCTCCGGCCAGCAGACATGGCCCTCCAGGGGTGGGCCCCACCCTCCTGCACGGCAGGGAGGGAAGCCGAGGGCCCTGCTGAGACGGCCGCACAGGCCAGAGGAGCCGTGGGACCGGCCCACGAGCTTGTCACGGGCTCAGCGCTGCCGCCTGCTCCGACGGCCCTCGCCTGGGAAGCCTCGTCTCGGCTCATCACCCAGAAGCGTCACATGAGTCACTCGTGGGGCTTTTAGAGACGGTGATGCCTGGCCCCATCCTCCCCTCTCCAATGAATCGTCCCCCGTGTCCTTCCCCAAAACAAGGCTCCCTGACTTCCACTGTAAGAAAGATAAGGCAAAAGCGAAAGTCCCGTTCGTTTTATCTATGAAGCTCATCTGAAAGTTGGGAAAGAGCCCTGCTGGAACTTGGTTCGTTGGGAGCGAATCTCAGCTACACAATGAGCTGGCGGTCACTGTGTCCTTCAGCTTTGCATCTGCACTGTGCTTTGCGTCTTCCCGGTGTGAGGAAGTCAGGCTGTGGCCGGGAGCGCGCCCTTCCCATCAGTGGGGGTGGCAGCTGCAACTGGTGCGGCCAGACTGGCCAGCAGGCTGGTCCTGGCCAAGGGGGTCCACGGCTGCCCAGATCAGCCGGTTCGTCACCAGAACCAATTAGCTTCTTGCGATTCCCCAGTCTCTGCAGTGGTATCCACCCCACCCCTACCTCCTCGAGATTCAGAAGCCACTGCAACTGCCAGGGCTGGGAACTCCCCTTTGTTGGGGTGCAGAGAGGACGCCAATGACCTGACCCCCCCAGGCCCTCCCACCCCTGGATGGCACCATGTAACACTTGCCCGCTTCGCTAATGAGCGATCCATGGACACAATGCAAGGACTTTGGTGTGCTGTGTTCCCTCGGGTCCCCGTCTCAACCGACTTGCTAGTTGTCACAGCAAAACACTGGCAACCCAGGAGAGGTAGTGAGGCCAGCAGCCCGGCGGAGACGAGAATCGGACTCCAGACGCCCGGCTGTGCTGATCTCAGTTGCCCCTTGGGTGTTCGGCCTGCAGGGGGCAGAGCAGAGGGCCCAGGCAACTGGGCCTTATTCTGGGGACCACCCTTCTCCCACTGTGGAGGAACAGCTGGGAACAGAAGAAGTCCTGTGTTAGCAGGTTGGGGATTACCTGCCCTCCCCTGACCGCCATTCTTTCACTTTCCAGTGCTCACTTCCACTCTGCCCTCTGAAAGAAACGAAACCAGCTGAGCGCCAGGAAGAGCCGGGAGCTGTGAGCCCGGGGGAAGGGACATCTGCCAGCAAGACGGTCCCTTCCTCTGCCCTCCTTGCACTCAGCTGGCTCCCTTTGACGGCAGCCGGGAGGGCGAATGGGGGACACGGAGGAAGTCCTGGGGGGGGGGATTGTTAGCTTTTAAGTAATTTTTAAAATTGATTTTAGAGAGAGAGAGAGAGAGATGGATCAAGTTGTTTTCCATTCATTTATGCATTCATTGGTTGCTTCTTGCGGGTGCCCTGACCAGGGATCATCGAACCTGCAACTTTTGCGTACTGCGACGGAAGCTGTCACCCACCGAGCCACCCCGCAGGGCCTGGGGGGATTCTTTATCTGCCACCTGCAGCCTGGCTCCCCAGCCCCCCAGTGTTCGTGGCCCAGTCAAACCCCTCCTGCCCTTTCCTGTCAGAACAAAGCCCGAGGGTGAGAGACTCAGGAATACAGACAAACATTCTCTTTATTGAGCTACACATGAATTTTCCATTAGTCAGAGAAGTAGACTGGCAGTGTGTAAGATATCACAGAGACCTCACCGATTGGGAATAGAAAGGCTTAGAAAGACCCGTGGGCTTTTTTTTCTTTTTTCCTTTTTTTTTCCAAGTTTTTTTTTTCTGTATTTTTAATGTTTTGTGTTTTGTCTTTTTGCCTCCTCTTTATCTGAAATGGCTGTAACTGGTCTTCAGCAAATGTCTTAAAAGTAAAACCATGAAGAGGTTTGGGGTTTGAGCACGAGTCAAAGTAGAAATGACACAGGACTGATCATGAAAACTGGCTTTCATGTAAACACTACATTCCATCTTTTTTTTTTTAATTTTTGTGGTTTTTTTTCTTTTCCATCTCGTGGCATTTAAAAAATGTGTGTGTGGTTTTTTTTGTTGTTCTTTTTATCTGCAGCACAATCATCCCCACGTGAGAAAGAGCGGACACAGGCCACTGCGATGGAGGAGGAGGTGGAGGGGCGCGCGGGGGGGTGGGGGGCATCCGTGTGAGAGACGGAGAGGCAGGAACGTCCAGGGAAAAAGACCGCAGCCCCGACCCCCAGAGACTGTGGAAGCTGACCTGGTGGTGTGGAGTGCCTAGGGCTCATCAGGACAGAAATAAAAACCAACTAAAAATCGGACAGAGGGTGTCTGTGGAAAGAGGGCTGGCGGGGAAATTGTTTTCTAGAGGGCTCTGTTTATACGTGTGATCCGGATTCTTTCTGGCAGCTACGGGCCGTGAGAGCTGTGCTTTTTCTATACAAAACGGGTTCGCGTGTGGCTAGAGTGTGAGTGGCGTGGGGAGCTGGCCCCCCCGCACCACACGGTGAGGGGGGGCTGGAGGTGCAGGTGTATGTTTCTTTAATCCCTGCCACCCGCTCCCCCCCACAAAAAAAAGAGAGAAAGAAATATGGATGTCATGGTGAGTTTTCCATGTTCCTTTTAAGCTACAAAGCACGTGAGAAATGTTTTTTTTTTCCTTTCAATTCTAAATGTAAAGATTCAACTAAAACCAGATTCTACAGCATTCTACAGAAATACACAGCCGTCAGTCACTCTGGGGTCGTAGGTTAGACAGGGGCTGGGCACAGAAAGGCTGTGTCTTACAAAGGCCAAAAGGTCATGCTACCAGGAGATCAAGGTCAACAGCAGAGAGTCCGTGAAGCAGTCTGTAGAGAGAGAGATAAGGGGTCCAGTCTGACCACTTTCTTTGATTTGAGAAACCAACCAACCAACCAACAAACCCTGGCACGCTTCTCCTCGTGGTGGGGCAGGGTGGGGCGGGGCAGGGCGGGCAGCATCGAGGGGGGAGCAGAAGCCCAAGGGAAGCCCAGCCCAGGCCTCCCGAGGCCTGTCCGTGGGGCCCTGACCCGTCCAGCCCTCCCCTTGGCCCCTGCTGTCCCCTTGGCCCCCTCTCTTCCCTTCTCTCTACGTGCCCTGAGGGTCCCCTCCCTTCAGCTGCTTTTAGAAAGCATACCGCGTCTCCCTTTCCTGACCCGTGTCAGCATGGAGAAAGAAAACTTAGGAGACAGTGGGCTGGTCGGAGCAGATTCTTCTGAGTTCTCGAAATTTATCCACCACTACCACCCCCCCCAAACGAGCAGTGTCCTCGGTGTTCCTGTGGTTGCTGGGGGGCAGGGCAGGGAGGTGGTCAGGGCGTTGGCCATGTCGTGGAGGGTTTTGGGATTCGCACAAGAGCAGGACGGGCTGAGGGCGCCCAGCCTCAGAGTTAGAGGCGGGGAGACGGCCAGGCCCCTGCCAGACCCCTCTGCCTCCCCTATCGCGGAAACGGGTCTCAGAGACTGACGCCCCGGGGCTGCTCACAAGGATGGCCCCCCCCCCGAGCGAGCACGCCCACCGCCACGTGTATGAGTGTGTGTGCACGCTCACGCGCTGACCCAGGAACACCTTCACCTATGGGGTGGTGGTCAGTTCTGTCTGAAGCTCTTTCTAGTACAAACTAAAAAGAAATTTTAATAGATATTTTTATATATATAATGTTTTGTTATGCCTCTTTGAAGTTTATTTACCAACTTGCATTTGTTAGTGTGTGTAGTGTGTGTGTGTGTGTGTGTGTGAGTGCGTGTGCAAGCTGTTCTGTGAGTGCCGGAGTCATTACCAAACAGGTTGCTATACAGGACGAGAGGTCAGTACAAGCCGCAGCCCCGGAGGTTGTTGGCAATGATGATGTCGGTGACGGCGTCGAACACCACCTGGATGTTATTCGTGTCTGTGGCACAAGTCATGTGACAATAAATCTCTTTGTTGGGCGAGCGGTTTTTGCTTTCGAATTGTGCTTGGATGTAGGCGGCTGCGTCTTCATAGGTGTTGGGGCCTGTAACAACAAGGACAGGGGGGAGGCCCCGGTGAGAGCCTGGGGGGAAGGTTTGGGGGCCCCAAGGCGACAGGTGGGCCGTGGCGTTTTCCAGGGAGCGGAGGAGACCAGCTGGAACTGAGCAGGCCGCACTCGGGCCCCTGCTCTGGGCGTGGCCGCACTTTACATCGGAACCACCTGCGGCCGGGCGCTGGCCTGGCCTCTGGCCTGTTAAGGTCGTCCTGTCTGTTTCCACACTGGAGGGGCCCAGGAGCCCTGGGAGCACAGCGGCCACAGAAGGTCCATTCTGCCTTCTGGGTGAGCACACTGAGGCCCCGCCCGGGTCTGCCCTCCACAACCCTCGCCCCTGAACCAGTCCTGCTGCTTCCGATAAACCGACAGTGACATCCAGGGAAGAGCTCCTGGCAGGGTGGGGCCCGGGATTCCTGGTGACCAGGGCGCGCCGGGTGTCGAGCTGGACCTGCACTGCTTCCTGGGTGGCTTCCTCTAGCCAGGAGCCACTTGGCAGGGCCGGGCATGACCCTACATAGCCCTCATTCTTAGGTGAGTGGCCCGGACTTGGGGGCACTGGTACCCCTGGGGTGGGAAGCTTAAGGTGCTAGCAGCGTGTGCAGTACCAACTAGGCCCCACCATCCCCCCAAATTCCTCGTCTGTCCCCTTGATCCTGACTGGGGCCTTGTGGGGATATCTGTGGGTGATGCAAAGACAGTTTTTCAATCAGCTGCACCCTGAACCCTTGTGGCTCTGCCCTTTGGACAACTTCCAAACACCGTAACACAGGCACCAACACAGAATTGCCTCAAAGTCCATGGAAGAAGATGCCCGATTCCCCTCAGGGCCCCTGGGGTCTGGCCAGCTCGGAAACAACACACTCTGGTTTCCAGAGTGTGGGATGGTATCCCCCACCCCACCGGCCCTGCCCCAGTCTTAAGCAGCTGGGCTTGAGCCACCCGGGGAGGCTGGGCTTGGGCCGCTGGAAGGCCTCTGCAGCCAGAGAAGTGAGTGTGAGGGGCTGGGGGAAGGTGGGGGGACATCCCTGGGATGGGGGACAGGATGAAGACCGGCTCTGGACAGCCCACAGGGCAGAGCCTCCTCCCCACTGTGGGCCGGGCACCGAGAGCATTCAGCAGTGGGTCTGCAGTGAAGCCACCAACCAAGGGAGTGGCTGCTCACAGGCTACACGCAGTGCCAGAGGGGACCCCATCCAGGAGCTTCCTGTCCCCAGGGCGCCAAAACGGGGTGCCGATGGAGGTGACAGTGCCTGGGAGTGACTCCAGGAACCCCACCCCCACTGCCCGTCCCCTGCCCCTTCAGCCTGTTCGGTGTCTTCCACAGGCCTTGCACCCCACGGGGCTACTTCATTGCTGGTGATTTGTCATCCATCCTGGTGACATTTGAACTCAACTATGATGTGGTGTTGGGCCCCTCTGGCTGCTCTGGAGAACTCGAATGTTTCTCAAATTTAGACCGACTTTCTCTGGGGGTGGCCAGTGCCTCACCCGGCTCAGCAGTGAGACTGGCTGCTACCTGAGCCCCGCCCCAAATTGGGCTCCGGTGGGGCTGGGTCCCTGGGGAAAAGGACGAAGGACAAGCCTTAGGGTAGGGCCTGCCCAGGCTTCTGGCTGCTGAGTCACCCATGGGTCACCAAGACTTCCTAAAGACCTGACCTGGGGCCCCGGGGACCTCGGGGGCCTGTCCCACGCTACCCTGCAGAGGGCGCCTCCCGCACGGCCGGCTCCCCTTCCTCCGAGTAGCACCAGTGTGCAGAGCTGGCTCCAGCCCTGTCCTCTCCGTCCACCTAAGCGGTCGCCCCACACTGCAGGTCTTATCCTCCCTCCTGTGGTGTCCGAAGGCGCAGGTGGGCCGGCCCCAGAGGCTGTCCTGGTCCCCTGCCTGCTGGAGACAATGCTCCTGGCCACGTCAGCCCCGAGCCTACCCCTGCCTGGCTCCCCACACTCTCAGGTGGGCGGGAGCCTTGCTGATTGACAAGCAGCAAACACCAGTGAGGAGATGGGCTGTGCTGAGAACAAGCCACGGGCCCTTTTCCATACCCACGGGGGAGAAGGGTGGAGGGCGAGCATCTACCTCTTCTGGAACCTGGCTGGGCTCAGGGACCTGTGTGGCCCTGGGAGCTGAGCCCACACCCTCCTCTGACTCGGGGCCGCCAGCAGGTGGCTCCTGGCTGAGCCAACCTGTGACTCATCCTCTACTGCAGGGTACAGAGGGTCCCCCCAGACGCTCCCCAGGCCCCAGAGGGACAAAGGCTGGGCTCTGGGGTCCCAGCAGCACCATGATGGCCGTCCCTCCGCTGCCTCTGCCCAGCTGGAACGAGCCTCACTGAATGAGAGGGCCGCACCGGTGAAGACAGAAGGGAGGAAGGCAAGGGAGAAGAGGTTTGAAGAGAGCTGGCGTGGTTTGATTTGGGGGAGACCGGGGGTGGAGGAAGAGGAGGAGAACACAGGTGTGGGGGGATATAAGGATCAGGCGGGGCCCAGGCAGGGCCCTGATGATAGAGAAAGCAGGTGGGACCACTGATGGGCCGCGTGCCCACCCTTTCTGATCAGGCCCAGGTGCTGTGGGGCCAGTGCCGCCCGGGGCAGGGCAAGGCCCCTGGTGAGGCAGGGGGAGGCAGGGCATGCCTGTGTCCTGTTCTGCCTCCTGATCCCTCCGTGTCACTCCCGAGTCACCTGGTTACGAAACATGTGGACCAGGGGGTCCGCCCCCCACCACACCCGAGTCGCACCCTGGTGTTTTCCTCTGCGCCCTGCCAGACACCCACATTGACGACACGGTGCCCCCACACCAGCCAGTGCTGGTCTGGCAGCCTGGTCCCTGGGCTGCAGGCAGCAGCTCTGGGTCACGCCTTTGGAGGTGTCCTGGGCAGGGTGAGGCTTCCTCCTGCACAGGATCCCCGAGACACCCACCTGTGTATTCGGGAAAGCAGATGGTCAAAGGTGACTTCTTGATCTTCTCCCCAAAGAGATCTTTCTTGTTGAGGAAGAGAATGATGGAGGTATCGATGAAGAACTTGTTGTTGCAGATGGAGTCGAAGAGCATGAGAGACTCGTGCATGCGGTTCTGCGGCCGCAGGTGGCGGGGGGAGAGCGGGAGAGACAGCGCGGGGAGACACGGAGACAGGGAGAGAGAAGAGAGAGTTAGGATTGAGAGGGCGGAGCAGGGCTACTCGGCAGCTCCGGGTGGCTGGGCTCCGAAGCCCCCGTGGCTCCTCGGAAGGCTGACAGGTAGAGCTGTCATCTGCCACATGGCACAGGCCACCGAGCTCCAGCCTGCAGACCTGTCTGCACCCCTCGCCTCGTGGCCAGCGGCAGAGGTCGGCCCAGCCCCTGCTCCCTGGGGGAGGCTGAGGCCCCGCTGGTCTGGGCTCTCCTGCAGAGTCCCCAGCCACGGGCGTGTCTTCTTGAACGTGTGTGTTGGGAGGTGGGGTTGCTGGAGCTGGGCTTTGGCCCTTCCTGTCCAGACCTTTCTTTTTGAGACCAATCTGGGGGGGAGGGGGTGGATGTCCTTGGGGAGGGATGAGGGACTCAGGGAGGTCACACCTCGGAGCGGGGGTGGGGGGGATGCCTGCAGGAGTCCTGGGGGCGGGCCACAGCCCCTCTGGTGGGTCAAACTCAGTCAGGTACGACCCTGCTGAGAGTTTTCAGCAATGCAGCCGGGAAGTACTGCCTGGTACACAGGAGTCTGGTGAGCACAGAGTGTGCAGGGTAGGCCCTCCCCACAGAGCAGGATCCTGTGGGCACGGCCCTTCTTCCCCGGGCAGGGCCTGATGTTCTACGGCGGGAAGCCAGGCAGCACAGGGGAGCAGGCGTCTCTGTGACCGAACCCCATCTGGCCGGGAAGGTGACTTCCTGAGATGTAGTCCCCTGGGGGAAGGGACAGCTGTCCTGCCCTGGCCCTGGGAACTTGTCCGCCCCAAACCCCGCTCCCTGCACCTCCAGCCCAAGCCCAGAAGTGATTCCGGGCTAGTCTCCCTCTGAAGTCAGAACACTGAACCAAGTCAGAGGCAAGAGCAGAGAGCCGGCAGGGGCGTTGCTGGGCCTTATTCACCAAGGTGGGCTCATCCCCAGGGGCGCAGGTGAGCTGCCCGCTCGGCAGCCATGGCTGACTTCCTGTGGCTGAGCAGGGGGTGAGGGAGGCCACGGTACGTCCACCGTGGCCACTGAGCCCCACTCCGCCAGCACCGCGTCCAGCAGTTCGCCTGCCTCCCGTCCTTTAATCTCACCCACCCTTAGGGGCACGGAGAGGTGACACACAGCCGGGACCCGGAGGCACAGAGACCTGCGCCTGGCCCCAGGCCAGCTCCAGAGCGCGGGCCATGCAGCAAGTGTGGAGAGGAGGGCAGATCCAGGGGTGGGGGGTAGCGGGGACAGGTGCTGCTGCAGAGGCGGGGCGCCGGCACTGAGACCCCTCCACAGCCCGAACGCGGACTGGTACCCACCACCAAGGAGCCAAGAGCACAGCTTGTCCTGATAAGCTTCCCGGAGAAGACAGAGGCGAGAATACAGTCAAAAAGGGAGACGGCACCATTTGAGAAGAGAGAAGGAAGCCAGAAAGGGCAGACGGCAGCCACCCACCCAGTCCTGCCTGCCTGCCCCAGACTTCAGCGGAGCTGAGACCAGTAGGAGAACTGTGTCCACACGGCCCCGTGCCGTGGCCTGGATGACACCGAGCATGCTGGGGGAAGGCCAGCCTCGGCCCTCCCGACCATCCGAGCGGTGGGCAGGGTGGCCGGCCACCCGGAACCCTCCTGCCCCCAGCAGGTGTGCCCCTCCACCAGGCGGCCCGCAGGCCCGGCCCCAGGCCCCGGCTCGTGCGGGTGCGCCTGGCGGAAGCGTGGGCACCGACACAACACATCACACTCACGCTAGAGAAAGCTGGCACTTTTTATTAACGGTAGGTGACTAATAAATACATTACTGCAGCCCGTACGTTATTACAGTGACTAGAGATTTATTAAACCCACAAGTCGCTCTACTTACAAAATTACAGTTAATTGGGAGGGGGGCCGGGGGTGGACAGGGGGACTACTGAGACTAAGATGGAAGGTTTGCTAAGGAGGGAGGGGCACCCACGCCCGCCCTGCCTGGGAGCAGGGAGGGGAGCAGAGAGGCAGCAGTGGTGGAGGGGGGAGGCCTGGTGGGCAGAGGACACAGGCAGTGGGCACTGTGGCAGAACCAAGATGGGGGAGAGACAAGGAGGGAAGGGCCTGGCTGCTCGGGGAGGCTGCAGGAATTGCAAGGTGTGGGGAGGGGTGTGGGGAGGAGAGGAGGGGCTACAGGGGCAGGGGTGTGTGGAACTGCTGGCTCTGCTAAGAAAGAGGTGTTTCCACACTGGTGGTCTTGGCACATTGGGCCCAGGGGTGAAACCTTTCCATGCAGAGGGACCCCTCTGACCAAGAGGGCCAGGGACCGAGGACGGTGGGGGGCTTCCCTCTGCTGCTGCCTGGACCGGCCCCTCCCTTGACAGGGGCCTTCACACGGCGGAGGTGGGGCCTGTCTGGAGCCCCGGGAGCCCCCAGAGGGAAGGCCCCCCATGCCTCACTGGGGGGTGGGCAGCCTGACCACCATCACAGGGCGCAGCCCGCACTTTGGCCCTGTTTCCCGGTCTGGCGGGTAAGTCCAGTCTCGCAGCCCTGAGCCGCTGGGACCCTCACTCTGAAGGCGTGTGGGCCGACGTGGGGGACTGTCTGGGGGTGTTTGCCCATGGCACCTCTGCCTGAATCCCTGGTAGCCGCAGACCTCCACTCCTGAAATCTGCCAGGCTGTGCCTGAGGCTTCCAGAGGCTCAGAGAAGAGCAGAGGCGGTGGAAGAGGCTTGGTGTGCCAGGCTTCTCGAAGAGGCCCGGGCAGGCCCCCGCCTGGTCTGGAGGAAGGAGACTGAGGCCCGGATCATGGTGGATCACTTACTGAGGAGTGCATGGGCCGGACCAAAGGGAAGGGGAAGGGCGCGGAATAGGAAGAACCTGCAGAACTGGCCACACCTGGCATACGCTGCGAATGCATTAGGATGGAGCAGGGGGGTAAGCACTCCCCCACACTTGTTTTGGCAGAATGGAGGGGTGCAGAGGGCCTGGTTTGGGGGGCTCTGGGTGGGGTGAGCACTGGCGGCTGCTGCCTGCTGGGGGCGCCGTGGGGACTCACTGCTGTCAGGCACTGTCCCGCCCCTGGCTCCCACCAGTGGGGCATGGAGATGGGCTGGGAGGCAGCGCTGCCCCCCGGTCCCTGGTGGGAACATGTGGCCACAGGCCCTCAGGCTCTGCTGGGGCCAGAGGAGACAGGAAGGGCGGGGCCACTTGGCATTAGGCTTCTGTGGGAAGCGGCCCCGGACCCAGAAGGTCAGAGCTGTTGGCGAGGGGTCCAGAGCCCCCACCATCCCCAGATTGGGGCCTCAGGTGCTGCCCCACACCCCCGCCAGGCTTGAGAGCCTGGGGGCGTCTCTCAGTTCTCTGTGCCAAGGCCAAGACCTGGCTCTTGTGGGGATGGGGGCATTTGGGGCAGGGCACCCAACTCGCCCACGGGCATAGGGGTGGCAGGCACACTTTTCACGGGTTTGGCAAAGGCGACCTCCTAGAAATCAGTTTCCCCTTGGCCGGCTATGGCAGGGCCACTCAGAGAGTTGAGGCATGGCCCCCAAACACAGGCCACCCAGTCACACCACTCACGTCTCCCCCTACACCCACGACGGAGCCAAAACTCATCTGCCACCTTAGCTGTCACTCACTCCCCAGGGTGGAGCCGACGGTGATGACGGGTGTGTGTGACGCAGTGAGCAGTGGGGGCATTCGGCCCCAACATCCCCTCCTTGAGGGTTTACGCTAGATGACCATGGGCACCCTGAGGGCTGGAGGCCCAGAGCAGCGTGAGAAGCGGGACAGAGTCTGGGAGGGAGAAGGCAGCCCGCAGCAGGAGGGGCAGGAAGGCCCCAGACAACCTGCTCCCCCAGACTCTGCTGCCACCGCCAGGGAGGGCGGAGCCTGCAGGGCCTGCGCCTTCCACCACCCAGGTGGGCTTGGCCACCTCCCCCTTCTTGTTGCTGTGTTTGAGTCTGAGGTCCCGGGGCCGAAGTAGGGGCACAGCTGCTGACCCCCGAGGTGACGCCGCTGGGAGATGACAACATCTTCCTTGTCGGGCAAAATGGCAGACCTGGGCCGGGCTGCCCGTGACGGCGTGGAGACTGTCAGCTCCAGGGGCCGGCCTCTGCCACCGCCCGGCCTGGCCCATGGGCAGCCCACAGGTGAAAGGACTGAGCAGGCCGGGCTGGCTGCCTGTGACTTCCCACGAGGCCGGGCGGCAGCAGGGGAGCTGGACTGCGGGGGTGGGGGGCTCTCCTCGGGGCACGCAGCCTGCAGGCATGGGGCTCTGGGGGTCAGGCTTTGGGTCTCCCACGTGCCGGGCAGAGCTGGACCCGGGGAGCGCAGAGCGGCTGGCACGGGCTCCTTCCAGCCCTGGGACAGAGCGCGGCGCCCAGGTCGGGGCTGGAAGAGCAGAGGGCTTGGGGCGGTAGCCAGAGACCTCTCCAGAGGCGGCCCCCTCGCTTCCCAGGGGCCCATGAGGCTCCCCAGGCAGAGCCTGTCACGCAGCACACAGGGTCTGCCCGGGATGCGGGCGCCACCAGTGGGAGGAGCCCAGAGAGACGGGGAGGAGTGCTCACTGCCTGAGGTGCACGCCAGGCCTGGGTAGTCACCCACCTGCTGCTGCTCAGGAATCTCCGCCAAAGCCCCTCCAAGGGCTCCTAGGACTCCCTTTATAGAAGCCGGGGTAGGTATTCGTCTGAGGCAGCGTGGGCCCCTGGCAGCGTCCGACAGCCCTCCTCTGCCCCCCTCTGCCCCCCGGGCCTGCAGGACCAAGGGCTGGGGACACACCCCCCGGTTTCTTCACCAAGACCGGACGAAGCTGCACATTGACCGCATCCACACCCCCCAGCCTCCCCAACGACAGAACCTCCACCCAGCCCCTGCTGGTTTGAGTTGGATTCACTGTAAATTCAAGAAGAAAATGCTGGGCTACTGACACCTGGAGCTGCTGCCTGAGACTGGGTGAGACCCAGATGGGTCTACCACCAAGTGACGGTAGATGGGTCACCCTTGGGCCTGCAAGGATGAGGCATGAGGCCCTTTGGCAGTCGACACGGGACTACTCCCCCTCAGCACGCCTCCCCCAACCTCACATCCACTCCTTGACCCTGCGCAGGCACCGTGGGACTCAAGTCCTCCCCCCGTGGACCACAGGCCGCTGCAATATGTCGTCGGTCATAGAACCGTTTCCCAAACCGGGAGCTCCCCAGGAGGGCTACCGGGAGCCCCCCGGGGTGTGCAAGGAAGGACGGCCCAGAGAGAGAAGGCGGGGCTTCCGCCCAGGGCTGAGATCCTCGGGGAGAGAGGCAGGAGGCACTTGCTGAGGTCTGAGCCCTTGGACCCATGCACCCTGGGCCCAGTCCCACCCTGGCTTTTGGTGACGGAGCTGCCCCACCCAGAGAGACCCCAGGAAAAGCTGAGCAGTGGTTCCCATGGCCCCCTCGCCTCCCAGCACCCTGCCCCAAGGCCACCCCTTCCACCTGCACAACCCCAGAAGACAGGAGGAGACCCTGGGACTTTGAGTGCGAGTCATCAAGTGCAAGGGGTACCCATTCTGGGCCACACGGTGGCCTTGGCCCCACAGCCCTGACCCCAAGATCGAACCCTCAGAAACAGAGCTGGAGCCGAGACGAGTGAGCTGCAGGCAGGCAGCGAGCGGCCCGTCCGGGGGCGGTGCGGGCACTCAGCACCCTGCCCAGCCCCGGTTACCACGCGCTCTGCCATGGAGGACGGTCCCTCCTCCCGCCTTTGTGCCAGCTGCCCTGCTTCTCTGTCAAGTGCGTGAGAGGTGCTGGGGCTCCGGTTCCGGGGGCTGGGGGGCGGCAGGTTGGGCAGTGTGGCGGGCGGCTGGGAGGCAAGGCCGGGGCTCAGTAGAGGCCGCAGCCCCGCAGGTTTTTGGCGATGATGACGTCCGTCACGGCGTCAAAAACAAACTGGATGTTGTTGGTGTCGGTGGCACAGGTGACGTGGGTGTAGACCTCCTTGTGGGCTGACTTGTTCTTGCTCTCGTACTGGGCCTGGATGTATGCCACGGCTTCCGTGAAGGCGCTGGGGCCTGCGGGAGGGGCCAGGAGGGGACAGGTGAGGCCAGGCCACTGTCCGGGGGCCTCTCCGTGACCACCTGAAGGAGAAAGCTGGCGGGGCGAGGGAACCTTAACCACTCCACTCCATCAATAGCCGGCCATGAAACTGAGTCTGTGCCCCACACGGTTTAAGAATCAGGAAAGAAACGGTCAAACCTCACCGTACCTCGCCTGTATTAAAGGTGAGCAGCAGTTCATGAAACTCCTGTTTCCCTTTGTCGTAGGCACCTGACTCCTCATGCAAATGTTCTTTCCTCCCGTGGGCCCTGCTCAGCCCCTAACCCTGCATCCCCCACCAGCAGCCCTCTCCTGTCCATGACCCCTCAGGGCAGACCAAGGTGGGCGGAGACTGCGTGGTGCCCGCGAGCCTCCCTGGCCTCCTCTCCTTACCCCTCCTCTTTCCCAGGCTCACTGCCTGAGGACTAAGCATGGTCTGGCTCCCCAACTAGCTGCCTTCCTCGGGGTGTGCCAGGTGGCTCTGCTTCAGGGGGAGCCCAGGGGGAGGGTTTCCGGGAGAGCAGCTGCTACTAGGGAAGGGGCAGGGCAGGGAAGCTCCAGGAACTGGGCCCGGGTGCAGGCTGGGCTGCCACGGCCCTCTGTGGGAGGGCGGGAGGAGAGCTGGCTTTTAAAGCCGCAGCGCTAGGCTGCAGTGGCCTCGGAGCATTATCCTGGGAGGGGTTCCAACGTTTCGGGCCCGTGGCACAGGCCACCAGGCCTGGCCCTGAGGGTCGGCCAGAGCACAGCTCTTTCCTGAGCCTGGGCTGGAGGTGGGGACGTGGCCTACAGGTGATCACTCAGGCAGTGTCAGCCCGGAACCTGCCTTGTGATTGACCTGCCCACCTGCTTCTGCTGCCTAACAGGCCACAGCTGAGGCCAACTAGGGAGGGATCCACAAACCCCCAACTTGTAGCTAAGGGGAGGCTGGCTGGTGGGTGTGAGGGCTGCTGGGCCCCGTCCACTTCTGGCTGCTCAATGCTGGCCGCCTGACCTCGAAGAAGGGGCAATAGGCGGGGGGGGTGGGGGGGTGGTCAGGCTGGGGGTGCCTGCTCACCTCCCTGACCAGGCCCGGGCCATCTGGAAATGCCGGCGGGCACCCGGGCTGCTCCAGTCACCCTTGCTGCTCCGTGGCTGTCTGCCCACCCACAGTTAGGTAAACCCACGGCAGCCCACAGAGGCAGCCTCGTCATCCTCATAACCCTCCACAGGGAGGCCAGGTGGCTGCTGCTGGGGGCTCCCCCCCTCCCGCAGGCCCCTGGAATCCCGTAACTCCGTGTGGGAGGTGTTAGGCTCTTCCTCAGTTGTCACCGCAGTGGCAGCAGTGACGGCGATGTTCACCGAGCACCTGCTCTGTGCCAGCTGCCGGGCTCGGCGCTTCACGCTCACTAGCTCGCTCGGCCCACCCCCAGCCTCTCTGTGAGGGAGGGTTGGACGACCCCGTGACTGCCGCCGTCTCACAGACGTGAAGACCGAGGCGCCGAGAGGGTCCATAACCTGCTGTGAGTGGCAGAGCCAGGGGCCTGGTGGTGAGCCCCCCTCACTGACAGTCTCTGTTTGCGGGCGACCGGGCCGAGGCTCCCACAGGCTGCTGCGGTCACACAGCCAGCCCTCCCGCCCTGCCTCCCCGGGGGCGCCTTCGGTCTCGTGTGGGATTCTCCGCTGCCAGGCCCGGAGCATCCGCAGGGCACGGTACAGGGGCTCCCGGAGGGCGTCCGGCGGCCAGGCCCCCGCCACCCTCACCTGTGTACTCCGGGAAGCAGATGGTCAGCGGGGACTTCTTGATCTTCTCCTCGAACAGGTCCTTCTTGTTGAGGAACAGGATGATGGACGTGTCCGTGAACCACTTGTTGTTGCAGATGCTGTCGAAGAGCTTCAGGGACTCGTGCATGCGGTTCTGCAACAGAGCGGAGAGGCCGGTGAGCGCCGGCGTGCGGGGCCGGGCCCACCGCGGCCACCACACAGTGGGGCAAGCCAAGGGGAGGTCCGCCAACACGGCCGGAGGTACCACCAGGGGACGGAGACGGAGGACCCACAGAGACAAGCGGAACGCGGTCCCCTCTTCATTCCACACGCAGGCAGGGTGGGGTGGAGCAGGGCGGCCAGGGTGGGGAATGCTGGCCCCATGCCTCCCTCCCCAGAGATGGCTGACCTGGGGTGGGGCAGCGAGGTCACTGGAGGTGGCCAGCTCACGGAGAGGACATGCACCATGCACTCAGGGGCAGGGGCCGCGCCACCATCGAGCACGTCTACACGGAGCCGAGGGCCATGCAGATTTCTCTACCGGGGTCTCATTCGGGTTCGCCAGCAGGTGGGGTTGGGGGAGGTGCACGCATTCAGTTGGGGTACATTAACCGAGGACTAAGATCCTCGAATTAATCCAGAGTTGGAAGCAGACACCAGGGGGACAGCGTCTGGGGGTGATCTTGCTGTGGCCTTGGTGTGGTTGGGGACTGGGTTGGCTGACTGGGCCGTGGCTAGGTGCGGGGTCGGCTCTGGGTGAGCTGCATATTGGGGCTGGTTTCTCAATAGGGGGGCCAGAAGGACCCCAGGATGAAACCCAGCAAAGCAGGTTAAAAGAGAGAGGAAGATAAAAAACCCAGCAGAAAACATGAGAGAAAGAGAGAGGAAAAAACCCCTGGAAAATTGGTTCAACCAGTCTCGGGGCCGGGAGGTCAAGGCCGGTCCATCCTGGGCCCCCGAGCAGGCTCACAGAGGCCACGGCCACCCAGGGACTGCGGGCTGCGTGGCTGGTGAGGAGTGAGATGCGAGAGTGGGCGGGGGCAGGCATCACAGCAAAGTCACCCGCGGGCCCCGAGAACCTGCTGCTTTCAACTCTCTGCTGACGGCTCCACTGGAGGGAGGTGCTTCATACCTGCCCGGCCTGGAGGGTCTCTCAGAGTCTGCTCATGGTTTTGGCCTTGGTTTGGCAAGTTAAGGCCCTGTTGGCGGTGGTGCCAGTGGTGGTGATGCAGTTGTGGTGGGCCCAGTGCCGCCGGAGCCGTGGGCCTGGGGTACGAGGACAGGACGAGGCCCTGGGCTCCCGGGGTGCGGTGGAGTGGGTGGCCGGCTGGTGGGAGGGCAGCCGCCAGCCCCAGGGCTCCTGGATCTCGGCCAACTGTCACCTCAAGGTCAGGGGGGGACGCGCAGGGCTGACCGGAGAGGAAGGCCGGGGACCGAGGGCTGGCCAGCGGGGCCTAGCTCTGGCTCTCGGGGCCGAGTGTCCGTGGTCCATGACGAGCCCAACCACTGCCGTCTCCTGAATGGGGTCCCGAGTGCAGGTCCTCGCTCTTCACAGCTACTCCAGAGGCTGAGTGCCCACCGTCACCATTTTAAGGGACAGGAAGTAGAGCGGCTGCCCCGTGACACAGTAGCAAGGCCAGCACTGGACCTGGGGCCATATCCGTCCGGCTCCACACTGCCCAGTGCGGCCACAGGTCCCAGATACACAGTTGTCGGCTTAGTTCTGCAGCAATGGTGACACTTCTGCTGCCCTGGGCCCCGAGCTGCCACCACTGCGGGCTGTCGTCGAATCGGAGGGCCCACTCCTGCCCCCTGGAGGGGCGGCTGCCCTGTCCTGGGCTGCACTGCTGGTCCGCTTTAGGGAGGAAAGGGCCCCAGGAGGAGTCCCTGGCCTCGGTCCGTGTGCCTTGGCTTCCCCAAGGTCCTCTGCTCTGGCCCTCGTGAAGAAGGGCAGGACACACGGGGAGAAGGAGGGAGGTTGGGGAACGGCGGTCCAGGAACAGGAAAGGCAGGGGGGTGGAGGAGCATGGGGGGCAAGTGCCCCAGGACCTGCGCCCTGCACAGCAGCAAGGTCTGGTGAGGAATATGTCGAGGGCTGGCTGGGCTGGCCAGGGCAGGCAGGCCAGAAGGCTGCCTGAGCTTGGGGCCTGGCGTCTGCCCAGCCCCATGGTTGACGGAGGCCTGAGGGCCATGCAGCTCCAGCCTCAGGGCTGCCGGCCCCACCCAGACATCCCTCTGCTCCCACCCTGCGCTAGAGAGGCGCGGGGGAGGCCGTGGCCCATGACTGATGGGCCTGGGACTGGGTTTGAGCTGTCTGCAGGCCTGGTGAGGCAGGTCCCAGGGGAGGGGCCTGCTCAGGGAGAAGGGACCTCCACTCTCCAGCCCTTCACCTTCTTTGAAACCCACAGGCCCGCCTCCCACAACCAGGTCCTGCAGGAAGAGATGGACCGAGTGGGTGGAGCTCAGACCACAGGGTTGGCCAATCAGACCTTCAGTAGGGGCTTGGAAAAGCATGGTGGATCAACAGTGACTGGGAGCCAGGGTGGCCCCTGTGCACGGGTCCAAGCACAGCCTGGGGTGTGCGTCCATCCCTGGGCCGCCTTCCGCGCTGGTGTCCTCAGATACCCCACCCCGCTGCGGTCACTGAGAATGACGACGGTGTTACCAGAAAGAGCTGTGCAGCTGAGGCCCCAGGAGCCTCCCCCAGGACAAGGCAGGGCTTGGGGGGTTTGCTGAATCCCAACCCAGTGGCGCATCTGGGCCTGGAGGTGGGAGGGCAGGGTGGACAAGCCAGCACCTGGCCTGAGTCCAGATCACCCACCCAGGCAGCGGCGTCGGCCCCGATCTGCCAAAAGTTCCCTCAGGACGGCGGCTCCTTCCCACATAGCACGGCACCCCGCATAGCCAGCACCCCAAAGCCCAACAGATCCTCATCACAGCCTGGGGGACCAGTGGGCAGGGCTGGTGAGGAAGGAAGACCCGGAGAGAAGACAGGCCCGGCTCCAACTTCAGTGCGACCAAGAGGCCCCGGGCCAAGGCCTGTGAGCGCTGCAGACAGGAAGAGCTGACCGTGCCACAGGTGGGACCCACAGCCTGGGGGCCCACTCCAGGGAGGTGCTGTGGGCTGGTCCCCGGAGACCCTGGGGGTGCCCCACGCCAAGGCCCGCTTCCCTGGCAGGTGGTGTGAACAGACCCCCCGCTGTGTGGCTGCAGACCAGATGGGGACTCTCAGTGGACCCCCCGCCAGGGCGATCACCAGGGTCGGTACAACCACCAACACGGCGCGCTGTCACGGCACTTCACGCGGAGGCTCTCGTCCGTCACCAGGGACCCCACTACTGTACCGCACTACTCTCATCCCCCTTTGACAGATAACAGCAACTGAGGCGGAGAGGGTGCTGCCCGAACCCGGCAGCAAGCCAGGACCAGGATGGAGAGATGCAGCAGCCTGGCCAGGTGCGTGCGCCCGCTGAGGCCAGGCTGGCCGTCCTCCGAGGCCCCAGGCCGAATACGACACACACCAGAGGCAGGAGCCTGGGCCGGCCGCCTCCAGGGGCACCACTGCCCTGCCTGCCGCCCGCCCCGCACACCTCTCCCAGCAGCAGCGTGGCCATCAGAAAGAACTGCTTTCTGCCTGCCTTTACGCACGTTCTGCCGGAAGCACCCTGATTTCTTTTAGGGTTGGCTTCATTCGGACCTGGCCTGATGGGCTCTGTGACTCTGCCCTGTTCACCGAAGGGGCACTTACTGCCTGAGCCCCGAGTCTGCAGAGGCTTCTGGGAGCAGTCTGCCCCCCAGCCCCGACTCACAGGCCTGTGGCTGCCTTTTCTGCACCAGGGACGTTTGCCCAACGACAGAACCCCCAGCTGCCTTGGAGGCCGATCACGGCCAGGCCTCCCAGGGCCCCCCTGGGCCGGGCGGGCGCAGGCCACTCACCGTGGTTTCGTCTTCGTGGAGCACCTGGTCATAGCCGCTGAGCGCGACACAGAAGATGATGGCCGTGACGTCCTCGAAGCAGTGGATCCACTTCTTGCGTTCAGATCGTTGGCCCCCGACGTCGAACAGCCTGCGGCGAGAAGGGGAAGCTGGGGTGGTGGGCGGTGGGGCCCAGGCAGGTGGGGGCGGCTGGTCGAGCTCCCGGGCGGGAGGAGGAGGGGCTGGGCACCTGTCCGAGCTGCCCCGGGAGCCCCCTCCAGGTGCTGAGGCCAGCATTTCTGCCGTCTGTCCCAGGGCAGGGCTCCGCCTCCACGCAGCGAGTGGGACACCTGCCCGCACACCTCCAGGGTCTCCCTGGGGTGCTCCTCGTCTGGCCCCCGAGTCACGCCTCCGTGAAGCCCTCCTGCCAGGAGCACACCTGCTCCTGGCTTTCTCGGCCTGTCTGCTCCTGTCTGTGCTCCGGGCAAAGTCCCAATGAGCCCGGAGGGAGGCAGGCAGGGACTGTCACCTGTTACGTGGAGGACAAGCGAGGCACCTAGGGGCTGAGTGCTCATAGTGCTGGCGAGAGCAGGCGTGGAGAGCTGGGTTTGAGCCAGGTCTGTCTGCAAAGCCACCTGTCCTCGGCCTCTCCTTCTGTCAGACACCAGCCCCCGGGGGGCACGAGGGCGGTGGTCAGAGGCTGTGGGCAGGCAGGGCCATGCCGTGCAAGGAAGAGCCGTCTCACACCCTGAGGCCCCGAGCAAAGAGCTCTGCAGCCTCAGCAGGCTCACGGCTGTGGGGGGTGGGGGCTGGGCCCCACGTGCCCCAGGACCCCGGCCCTGCAGGCAGAGGACTGTAGCCAGACACCAGACTGGGCTCCGTCAAGGAAACAGCTGTGGTTCTTGTCTGTCCCTGTCTCCCCAGGGCCCTGCTCCACCATCTGGAATGCCCGGTGCTGGCCGATGGCCTCTGCTGCCCCTGTGGAGCGCTCACTCTCGGACGCGCCTGTGGGGCAGTGTGGCACCCAGGTTCCTGCCCTGTGCCCCCGAGGGGACAGCGGGAGAGGCTGAGGTGACTGGGGGGTGGGAGGCACCCAGGCTGCGCTCCCAGATTTGGGGGAGGCAGAAGGCACCCGCACCCAGTGCAGCACCCAAGGCCCTGTGGGCGGGCCGCCTGCCAGGCCCCTCCGTCTGTATGAGAACGGGTGGGCACCAGGGGAGGGAGTGGGCGGCAAGAGGTCTGGAGCCCAGCCCTCCCAGGCAGGCCAGGAAACAGGGCCTTACACCTGTCTACCCCTCCTGGCCTCTCCTCCTGCTCCCGAGACGCCCAGAAATCATACCTAGAAGGCAGGAGGGGCAGGACAGGTCGGTTTAACCTCTCCATTTCTCAGAGTCCCACTCCAGGACCCCTTCTCCCAGGACCCCTGCTGACCCCAACCCTGAACTTGGTGGAAAACAGGCCTGCAGACATGTCCCTTCTCCCATCTAACTGCCTGTCCCAACACAAGGCCCCAGACAGGTCGGCCTCTGGGGCAGGGTCTCTGAAGTTCCCTGGGCCTCACCGAAAGTGAAGGTTCTTGAATGTGAAGTGGGTTTCTACGATGCCGGTGGTTTTGACCCTGGTTCGGAGGATGTCCTGCTCTGTGGGCTGGTAGTCAGTGGCTCCGATCCGATCCAGGCTGTCCAGGTAGCTGGGGACGCAACACAGGGGGCCCATGGACCCAGCTCTGGGCACTGCCGGGCCACGCCCGTTCAGAGCCCAGTGTCCGCCGGGCCCCTTACAGGCCCCTGTGGAAAAGATGGCACCGCCTCGGCCGGGGCGGGGGTGGTGTGGGGGGTGGCTGCACCCTCTCAAAGAGCCTCTGATTACAACCACAAGGGGCTCTGCGCACAGTTCCGGGTACAAGATCACACTTCTCAACGAGACCAACGTGCTTATAACGCTGCCTCGTCATTTCTTCATGACAAAATAACCACGGCCACAGCTGGGTTCTATTCTTCACATGTGTATGTTCCATCCTTAATTCCCCAGTTTAATGCACTATTCTGTAGATGCAGCGGTGTCCAACCCGTGGCCCGCGGGCCGCGTGCAGCCCAGGATGGCGATGAATGCGCCCAACACAAAATCGTAAATGTACTTAAAGCCTCTACTTTGCTCATCAGTTTTCGTTAGTGTTTGTGTATTTAACGTGTGGCCCAGAGATGCTGAAAGGTCGGAGGGCCCGGGATTAGAGAGCTGAGGGTCAGTGGAGGTCGGCACCTTGCCCAGCTGAGAGCCCGGCCTTGAACCCCGACATCTGGCAGGCATGTGCCAGCGCTTCCACACTTCCTCAGAGTTTGCCAAGGGGTCCATGGGCCTCTTCCCATCTGGCGCTCTTGGAAGGGAGGCTCCGAGGCCACAGAGCCGGATGGTGGCTGGGCCTGCCTGGGGCCACGCCCTTCGCATGGTGCCACCACTTCCAGAGACAGACCAGGCCCAGCGCCCAGACCTATAACCCGTCAGGAGGTGGGATCAGAAGGAACTAGGGGTCAGTCCGTAGGGGGTAGATCCCGGGGAATGCTATTTGACATAGGATGGTGGTGGGGCACGCTCCTCAGGCAGGCTGGCATTGGAGTGGAGGCTAAAGGGAGTGAGGGGTGAGACCCTGCGGTACAGCGGAGGGCCAGTGGGTGCCCAGGCCTGGACTGGCAGAGGAGCTGGGATGCATGCTGGGAGTGCCCGTGCCCCGCCCCGCCCCGCCTCTTCCTCATCTCGGGTGCAGGACGAGAAGCCCCTCCCTGTTCCTCCCCAGCACTCAAGGCTGAGCATCTCGCAGCCACTCTGACCTCTGCCCCAGCGATCCCCGCCCCTGTTGCTGCCCCGCTGGCGGCCTCCCTCCTGCCCAGGGCACTCACTATTTGGCCGAATCGTTGAGCTGATACTCCCGGGACCGGTTAAAGCACTCCTGGATCCCTGAGTCGCCCCACAGGCGCATCATGGCAGACAGCAGCTCTGGAGAGAAGGGTTCCGTGTCTTCCATCCGACTCACCACGTCACACACCATCTTGGCGTCGGCCTGGGAGGAGAGATGGGTGGTGGCTTTGAGGCTCGGTGGGGACAGAAGCCTTGGCTGGGCACCTGCCAGGGCTCCAGGACAACACTCAGTCCTGCGCCCGGTGGGGAGAAGCAGGCCACTCTGCGGGCATCGCCTGTGCAGCCGGTTACGCGTGCTGCCTGGTTTGCGAGTGCCCTGGGGGACAAGTGTCTCCGTGCCAGCCTTCCCCAGGCGGCTGTCACAGGGACATTCTGCAGGGGGTTCTGACCATGGCTGCACAGCCCTCGGGTTTCTGTGGGCAGGGCTCTGCTCTGCACCCTCCAGCGCCGGCTGCACCCCGCCCCCCCCGCCCTCCCAGCCCCCCCCGCCCTCCCCGCCCCCCCCTTCCATCCATCCTGAGAACAGGGCTTCTGCACAGTCTGTTTGGGGGGAAACACCGGTGTTCTTGGCTAAGGTAATTTTCCATCCTTCTTGCCCCAGGTGGAGCTAGTCCCAGCAACGGGTGTTTTGGCTCTTTGAGAATTGAGTGCAGCTGCGCCCTGGGCCTGGGGCGTGCAGAAGCGGGCGCTATAGTCAGTGCACGTGGTGAACACGCCCCAGTCGGTAATAACTCTCTGGAGCGTTGGATGCCCCCCCCCGAAGTTAAAACTTAATTTTATTAATTTTACTTATGTTTTGCCCTTGACCTGTGCCTGCTTTTCCCTAGGATTGGCGTGGTGGGGAGGAATGGTTAAACAAGGGAAGGATAAAGGGGTGGATAAGGAGATGGGGAGCCCACCCTTCCTCTGCCTCCCGCCCCTCCCCCAATGTCCAGGTGGGGGCGGTTGTCATTTGCCCGAGGCAAACGTGCAGAGGCGGAGACTCCGCTGGAACTGCCTTAAAAGCGCTCCACGACTTGCAAGTATCTTCTCCCTGCCTCTCCTCTTGGGCACCAAACGGGGTGTCCCATCTTCAAAGACCACCAATGCATGCACACAGCACTGAACCAAGAGGGGGCTGGCCCTGAGGACTCAGAAGGCTCTCGAAGTGGCGGGACCAGCACCCTGCACTCGGCAGTTTACAGAGGGCGTCCCTGGGCAGACACTACTACCTTAGCCGTTCCCAGCTGCCTCATGGGAACCAGCAGGCGCCTACACCTCAGACTCGAGGCTTCACCGGACCTGTGTCCTTGCTCTTTGCCGTTCCTCCTGCTCCGGGAAGGACATACTGCTTCTCTCCTTGACTGTGAGCGTGGCCGGGGCCTTGCTCCAGCCCACGGAAAAATGTGGCACTTTTGCACCTCAGCCCTTAAGAGGCCTTGCTCGTTTGGGCCACCACTGTCACCGGGAATGTGCCAGTCCCCCCCATTCATCCAGGAGGAGGATGAGGGGTGCACGCCGCAGACCTGAGCCCGCCCTGGGTCTCAGATCCCCAGCTGAACCCCTTCCTTTCCCATGAAAAGAAGTGACTGAGGTTGGGAGGTGTGTGAGACATCACGGTTGTGACAATACTAACTAGTACAGTGGTCACTCTAAGTGTCAGGAAACTGAGAGCCAGAGAGACGAAGGCGCTTGCAGGTGGAAAGGCACAGAGCTGGGGCTCAGATCCTGAGTTTGACTCCAAGGCCGACCTCTGGGGTCAGAGCCTCGGGTGCTGGGGGCCGTCACCTACTACAGCACCTCTCACGGCAAATGGCGGCCGACAGAGGGGTCCGCACCAGGGGCGCCAGGCGTTACCAGGAAGACCCACGCTCCGACAGAGGCGAGCGCGGATTCACTGTCTAGCTCGGAGCGGGAAAGCGGGAGGCAGGTGCTGCGGCCGAGCCCTGTCCGTGCCCTGCCTGCCCTGGAGGCTGCCTTCCGCCTCTGCTCCTGCGTGTGCGGCGGGCTGCCCGGTCTGGGAGTTCGTGCCTAGGACAGACAGGAGTGGGTGGGCGAATACCCTGGCTCCCTTGTGCCCATAGGGAGACACTTCTGAGACGTCGGAGCCCGGGCTGCCCGAAGCTGTGGCCCACCCATCACCGCACCCGGATTCCCTGAGTCACTGCCCCTGTCCCTCAGCGCTTCCTGAAATGACCTGCAATGCAAACTCCTGCCTCTGGGTCGGCTTCCAGAGGAACCCAAACAAGGTGGCCGCCTGAGCCCAGGTCCCGGGCAAACGTGTCCGCTGAGCCTGCACACGCTTCTCCTGGTGACAGAGCCGTGCTCAGAACTCTCTCCCTACTGCCGCCTCTGCCTCCTGGCGTGGTGACACGGAGCCCTGGTGTGGCTGGGAGTGGGGTGTGCCGGGCCCGCCATCTCCCTAACCGCATGGCCCCCCAGAGTCGGGGTCTTTAATTCATGGGAACAATGGTTACTACTGGACGATTACGCTACTCCCGAGCCCTTCCCACCCCCTGCCTTCTGACTGAGCCAGAGGCGAAGTGAGGCGCCCCAGCCGGTGGCACGAGGCCCAGGAAGCGAGCGGGAGGTGCTGGGAATGTGCAGGTGTCCTTTGGGGCGGGAGACACACAAAGGAAACGAGGTCAGCTCCTGGAAGATCTGCGGCCGACCAAAGATTCTGCACAAAACGCGCGTGGGACCAAAGCCCGCGGGGGAGACGTTTCCAGAATCGAGCTGTCCAGCTAAGCGGCTGTGTCTGAGCCAGAGCCTGTGGACTGCAGAAGGCCGATGGGAAGGTTCTGGCAGCTGCGCCCCCTCCGAACGCCCGCCCCTGCCCTGGGAAGGAGGCTACCGCAGGCCCAGCCCACATCCCAGATCCCGGTCCCTGGCCCCGCAGCTGTCCACCCAAAGGGCCGGCCTCCCGGGTTCCCAGCTTGGAGAAAAGTGTCTTCAGCATCTGAGCTCCCTGGGCATCGACATGGACAGCTGACCCTGGGGCGTGGCCTTGGGTGCCCCAGGCAGACAGTGACTCAGGGATGAAGGGGTGGGGGAGCAGGGGGAGCAGGGGGGTGCCTCCACCTGAGGCTAAAAACAGGGCCCAGGCCCATGAGTCAGGGGCCGACATGGCGGTGCCACCCCCAGGTGGTGGGGTGACCTCGGGAAATCCCAGCCCTCTCCTGGCTCGCCGGGAACACAGCCGGTGAACCCGGCCAGGCCTTCCCGCTTCCTCCTTCAGGCCAGGTCTGTGAGCAGGGCAGTTGGCCCTCTGCTGAGGGAGAGATGCACTCGGACCTGAGCCCCCCACAGCCTCACAGGGCAGCCACAGCGAGGGGGTGATGTACAGGCCTCTGAAAGGCTGCCTCCCACTGCTGGGCGTGTTCCTCCGTGTGACCTGGAATTTGGGGTCCCGCTGCAGCAGGGCACACTGCGCAGCTTGCAGCCTGGGAACTTGCTAGTGGTCAGCCAGGGGGCTGGGGCTGTCCTCCCCACTTCATCCCCTCACCAAGGAGAGGTGGGGGGTGGTCTGAGGTCTGTGCTGGCTCTCCCTCCACCCCAGCTCTCCCTCTCAGGTCTCCCCCAGCTCACGTTGCCACCAAGGGTCCAAACCCAGACCAGGAGTCGTCCTAGGCTCTGCCGCTTCCCCCGTGTCAGGCGTCCTGCTGGGTTTTCTCTGAAGTCTGCTTCAGTCAATCTGCTTCTCCCCCCCTCCTCCTGCACACGCCTGAATCCAAGCCACCGCTGTCTTTCTCCTGCCTGCCCCGTGTCCCTTCCCAAGGGCTCCCTGCCTGCCTCTTGCTTCTCTCCAGTCTGCCCCCCACACAGCTGCTGGCAGGAGACTGGCACCCTCCCAACCCCAGTTCTCCCCTCCGCCCTTAGGACAAGAACCGCACACGCATTTAACTGGGCACACTGACATCCAGCTACAAAACTGGGCTCCCTCATTTTGCCGGCAGCCAGGTGTGACACCCACAAGTTCCACCCAGTAAGAGGCAAGCGGAAGTGTAGCGAGGTCTTTCTAAAGGGAGGGTGCCTGCTCCCGCCCCTCATCTTTCCAAAGTCTGGACCCTGGATGTGGTAGCTGGGGCTCTAGCCGCCAATCTGGATCAGGAAGACAAGCTCTCCACCTTCGGGACAGTGGAAAAGTAATTGAAAATCGAAAGTCTAGGCCCTCCACAACTTTGTGGGCACTCTATACCCCCTGGACTTCTTCTTCCACATTTAAAATAAACCATCCAATTCGCATCCTTATTCTCCGGGTCCCAGGCATTCACAGTCACACCTGACCCTAACGGACATACTAACTCCGCCTGCGTAAGCGCTCCCAGTGCCCCCCATCACTCCCACACCCCGAACTCCTGGCCTGGGCCTCCAAAGCCCCTCTCCGTCCCAATCTGCTCCCACCTGGGCCCCCCAGGAGGCTCCAACCACACAGCCCTTCTTGTTCCCCAAGTCAACCAGGGCAGCCTCGCCTCAGGGCGTTCCGTCTGCCCAGGCCACCCTTCCCCTGGCCCTTCCCCATCTCACGTGTCACTTCTTCAGGGCAGCCCTCCTGGATGCCCCTAGGCGGAGTCTGCCCCCACAGGACACCAGCCACACCTGTCTCAGCTGGTACGGGCGCCTGTTGCCCAGGGCAGGAGCAGTTGCCTGATTTCTCACGATGCCCTGGGTCTCCCACAGCGTTTAGGACACAGTGGGTGCTCGGCCACGTGTGTGAGATGAACGGATCCTTGGCGTTTTAATGTCAGGCACGGCCCCGATGGAGTGGAGTGATCACTCCATCCCATCACCCCCCAGCCATTCCCATCTTGTCGATTTCAGTAAGGTCTGCGTCTCATGCAATCATGGACCTATCAGGTAGCCATCTGCTTAACAGAGGGGAGACCGAGGCTCAGAGGCGAGGTAACTGGCTCCAGACCACACGGCCAGTAACAGCCTGGACCCAAGGTGAGCCTACTGCACTTCTGCCAGCCGCCCTGGACCTGCGTCTCAGACAGGGCTTGGTCACCGGGGCCAGAGCTGAGGACTCACCGGTGCCCAGCCCAGCCCCCTGAGCAAAGGGAAGGGTACCGGGTAAGAAGGCTGGGAGGGGAGGGAGGGATCCAGCCAATGTGCCCTGGAGGGGGGGCAAGCTTACCAAGAAATTAATGGCGGCAGAGGAGGTCCTTGTCCCTTCTTCTGCCTGCCTTCCTGGACCGAGGGGAGGGGGCCCACACTGGGCACGACCTTCCCATGCAGGTCTCCTCCGGGGTCAGGGTGGGGGCGTGTTCCCTTTGCTATGCCCCCACAGCGCTGCCACCTCTTGCTGGTCAGAGCCCACCCAGTGGCCCAGGCAGGGCGAGGTGTGACAGACCGCAGGGCCCAGGTCTGACCTAGGAGTGTGACTCATCTTCTGTAGAGAGCACGCCCTCGGCCCCCACAGAGGCAGCTCTGCAGGAGAGCAGAAGACGGCCCGCCCCCTCTTCTCTGCTCAGTGCTTTTGTGGTGGACGGCTGCCCTCTCTGCTGATGGGGCCTCCTTCCCTCGTTTTCTGGCACCAGTGCCCTGGTTCCTTTGAAGGGAGGCCCCGTCCCCCAATCAGCCTGAGTGGTTTGCGGGGGGCTGATCTGTTCCCTGGTTCCGTCGAATCCACCCCACCAGCCTCGGTGAGCAGTTTGGGCTAGACAAGGAATCCACATCTATCAAATCAGAATAACCTCCAGCCCCCGCCGCCCCACTCGGCCCCAGGACATCTGCGGGAGCTTTTGGGGAAGAGAGGCTCTCAAAGGGAGGCCCTTGAGACCGCGGAGCCATCACTGAGGAAAGTGGGGCCCAGAGAGGGGTCGGGAGAACAGGCCAGCACCTGGGGCTCGGGTTACACCGTGCATTTGGGAATGTGAACTGCAGGCAAGAGGCCATTCTGACGGGGTCAGGATGGGGAGGCTCTGGAGAGGCTGTGACTTCCCAAGGATGCCTACGGGAGTCTTCTCAACATGTCAACGATTGAAAAACAGCACGGACACTTCTTTTCGTTGTGGCCAGTCTAACATTTCTGGTTCAATGGTACGTTGACATGTAAATGGCCTGACCGCTCCAGGCGCAGGTGAGGTGCATGGGGGGAGCCCCACGACTCTGCAGAGCCCCCGGTGGTTGCCTCGGCACGGCGTCTGTGAGCATCTGGAGAAAGGGGTGGGCGGGGGGATGAAGGGACATCTCCAGCATTGGTGCGGTGGGGAGCTCAGTACAGGGTGCCTCCCAGAAACGGGCGCCCTGGGTCCCTGCCGGGGAGCAGGGTGCCCAGTGTGGTGGTGAGGGAAGCCACGCCCCTGAGCTGGTAGCACCCAGGGGTCCCCCACTGTGGTGCGCTGGCCACGGGCCTCTTGCCACGAGCACATGTGCTTCTGGGGGCTGGTCATGAGTGTGTGTGGGAAGCACCTGAGCAGCACCTGAGATCCAGGTGATGGCCAGTGGGACTGCCCACGGGCACCTAGGGGTGAGGCACTTGCCGTTCGGACAGCTGTCTCCAGTCAGCCAGCTGGTCCTGAGGGCCAGACCCCAGGCTAGGGGGAGGGGCCCAGGCAGAGCCCAGCCCTCCTGCCGCCCCTGGGGCACAGACAGCCCCCCACCCCGGCATCTCCTGCTCACGACTCCCAGAGGTGTGGCTGGTGCTGCGCCCCACCATGGGGTGAGATGGGGGAATGGGGTGACCTAGGGAAGCTGGCGTCAGCCCAGCTGAGCCACTGGCCATGATGGCCCCACATTTTCCATTCCCTGCCAGGGGCCTGGAGGTGCCCGGCACACTTGGCACCTAGAGTGAGATGCCCAATGTCACTTGTAACACTCAGGTCTTCAAAATATGTCCCTTCTCTTCAGGGCAATGTGGACTTTTCAATACACATCAGCAGCAAAGGGGCTTGGAGCTGATGTGTTATGAAGAGCCTTTGCCCTCCCAAAAAGATGAGATGCGAAGTATGGTGCGGAAATGAATGGGACTTTTCAGTCAGGTGACCCGGGTTCAAGTCCTGGCTCTGCAGCTTTTAAGCCTTGTGACCTTGCAGGGACCACTTAACCTGACTGAGCCTCTGGCCTCATCGGTTCCCTCCTCCCAGGGTTGTTTGTGCGGGCCAAGGATGCAGCACAGCTTTGCAACATAAAAAGCCCTGCAAATGTTAGTTATTAGAAGCAGAGATGAAGTCCCTCCGACACAAATGACAGGCTGACATTGAATAGGCCTGCTTTGTCCAAGACTTTGGGCAGGCGTGATCATCTGATAACAATAATCACAGTAATTAGAATAATAACCCCTTCCATCTGAGGAGCTGCTTTGGACCTCTCAGTCCCCCCCCCCCATCTCTAATCTTTCAGGCCAAACGAAGTGAGTGCGTGAGTGAGTGCACACACACACACACACACCCCGTCCTCTGGCTGCAGGGAGAAGCACCCATCCGGCCCTGCCCTACCCTGTGCAATGTATTAACAGTGGCCCCGGCTCCCACCAGGGGGCAGGAGCGCACAGGCCATGAGAAGAGGGAGCCGGGGCAGGGCAGGGCCGGGCCGGGCCCAGGGGGAAGGGCTGCCTTTCTCGGCTGCCGACTCTGTTCCTCAAGGGGACAGGGCAGAGAGGTCCAGCTGCCAGAGGCCCAACTGGGGCACTGCAGTTCTAGCAGGTGGAGATGGCAGTGGCAGGGAGCATTCTGGGCACTTAGTGACTGGCAGACCCATGCCACCCAGGCCTCTACGTCTGGGAAAAAGCAGCAGTCACGGTCGGTCTCTCTCACACAGGCAGGGGCGCGCCCCTCCCTTCCTCCGCAGCTGGGCCTCCGAACAGTGTGGGGAGAGGGGGAAAGGGAGGCCCACTCCCCCAGCTCTCCCAGGAAGGGACTTGCTTTCCTGGCCCTGGGCTGGCCAATCACCCCTGATTGTGACTCTCAGTGGAAGTGATGCCACCCAGGAGCATTTTAGACATTTGTGAGGTGTCTGTCTTAGTGGCAGTAACTGGGGCCCTACAGGCGTGCAGTGGCCGGGGACCAGGCACGCTCAGGGCTCTTCCTTCACTCGGGTGAAGGGGTTTGAGCAAGGCCCGTGCTCAGCAAGTTTAGCACGCTGAGATCTCGGGTCTCAGGCTGCAGGGAGCTGGGGACCTCCTAGGGTACCACTTGCCTTAGGGAAGGAAGGGGGCCTTCCTGTTTCCCCGGAAAGATCCTGCAGCGGAAGCAAAGATTTGGTGCTGTTTCCAGTCTTGCCTGCTTTCAGACCTGCCCATCCTTTCTCCATCCATCCATCCACATACCCCTGGAACACCTAGCTAGGGTGCATGCCTTTCAAACATCCTGCACCCACCCACTTAGCCTTCCACCCATCCATTACATCATCGGCCCGCCAGCCACCCTTGTTAGTCCATCCACTCACTTCCACACCCACCCATCCCTCTACCTTCCTTCCGTCCTTCCACAGCATCTGCCTATCCCTTGATTATTCCTTTGGGCACCCATCCCTTTCACTCCTCTTTGATCTATCTAGCCACCCACCTACCTATCCACCCATTTACTCATTTATCCGTTGTACACCCACTGCTGAGTGGGGCCTTGGCCTTAAGAATGTTCATATTTGGCGTAAAGAGAACATACCGCCTGACTCTCCGCAGCCCGTCAGCTGGTGCCCTGGACGCACTGGGGAGAACTGCCCCCCGACTGTCCTTCCCTCTGTTGCACGACCCATCTTTGTCGGGGCCTGTGGCCTTGTTAGAGAAGGCTTGTCCAAGATCTCCAGGTGGGTTCAGAAGGTAGCCCGAACTTCCGGATTCTTCAGGGGGTCGTCCTAGGCCCTCTGAGAACCTCCTCTGGTTGGGGCCCAGGCTGCCTGCTGTGGAGGCGGAGAGGGCCTGGGATTTCTGAAGGACCTCGTTTTCTAAAGGATCACACCCCTTTCAGCCCCTAAACCCTGGGATCTTCCAGAAGCAGCATTTTCTGCTGTTTTTTTCAAGACCTGGGAGCTCGGGGTGCGGGGGGGTTGACTGTGGCCTGAGTCTTCCGAGGCCCTGTCACTGGTTCCAGCACCTGCCACCTAACAGCTTCCACTAGGAAGCCACCTGCCAGCCCCTGCGATGGGTGTGGTTTCCCACCCCTGACCCTGACCCTGACCCAGTTATGTGGGAGGAGCCAGGGCCAGACCAGTGAGCGTCCCACCACCGCAGGCTGGCTTGGCCCATGGCAGGTGCCGGGCACAGAGCAGCCAGCGGGATCCAGACCCTGCCTGCCCAAGCCCGCATCCCGGGGGCAAGCTGTGGAGACGGGGATGGCTCCTCCACGGAGGTGCCGCTGAGCAAGGCCTGGGCCTCACGGAGAGGCCGGTGGGGGGCGGAGACTGTGAGACGGTGGTCTGTCTGGGAGACGGGTGGTCGGGGCTGAGCTGTGCCCGGTGGTCAGGTTCTCAAACCAGAAAGTCTGAGGACCGCTAGACCAGGCCATTCTTCCCCGAACATTGTCCCCACACCTTCATAATTCTGCCCAAGTCCTGCTCCACCCAAGGTCGGTCGCTTGTTACCGTTCTTAGACACAGCGTGCACTTCACACACTTCGTATCCCTATGATGAGCGAACCCCCTGTATGGAGTGCCATACTTTAAATAAAGACACCCATGTGCACAGCCACAACAAAAGTGGAACCCCAGCACTGGACCCCAGCAGGGCCCTGCGGCCTGCGGCCAGCTCTGCGGACAAGGGGGCAGTGCGGCGGTGTGAAGGCCAGATTGGCACCGGCCTGGCTTTCCAGGTGAGGTTCCCAGGCTGAGACGGAGGAAGGGACCCCTCTGACTCGGTGAGCCCAGGTCCGTGAACATGTGGTCCCATTCGCCACCTCACCAGTGGTGGCACGCGCCCCAGCTTGGAGGGGCCCTGGGCGGAATGTCTCTCAGGGCCCTCCAGCCAGCACATGCCAGGGCCAGGGGACGAGGCCTCCATCCACCCAGGTGTGACTGATCCCCGGAGACCTCACAGGCTGAGAGGTGGGGCTTTAAGCTACAGCCGACAGCTCTCAGTCAAAAAATCAAGGATTCTGAGTTTTGGTCGCAGATGGTTGGGTTGAGGCTGAGGAGGGACCTTTTGGGTCAGGGGCCAGGGATGGCCAATCCAGTAAGCCCGGAGGACCTCTCCCCAGTGTCTCCTGTGAGCCTGGGACCTGGCAACACATGCACACGCATGCACACGCACACACATACACACACACACACGAAAGACACCTAAGAGACAGTAACAGTAGCTAGTATTTAGCAAGCACTTCCCTTGGGCTTTATTTCATTGAATGTCCACACATATTACCATCTTCCCCCTTCACAGCCCGAGGAACCGAAGCTCAGACAGGTCATGAGACTGGCCCATGGACGCCTGGAGAGTAAGTTGCGGAGCTGGGACTTGAAGCCCAGCTGTCTGGCTCTGGCGCTTATGCGCTTAATCACCGTGCAGCCTGACTTGCCCTCTGGTTTAACCACCTCATCTCCCGAGGGGAAAACGGAGGCCTGGTGGAGGAGGGGGGGCCTTGTCCGAGGTCACACAGCATGTCTGGGGGCAGCGCCAGGCCAGGGGCCCCCAGGGTCTGGGAAAGCCAGCACCTGGGACGCTCACCTGCTCTCTGCTAAGGAGACAGAGCTCCTAGGGGACCGGGCTGGTGCCCACCTGGGGAACCAAAGTTAGCACACTGGTGCTGGCAGTGTTTGCATGAGGCAGGTGGGATGGCGAGCGAAGCGTCTGCCTCTCATGTTATGTCTGCAGGAAGAGGGTGGGGAGAGCCGCACCCCTGCAGGGTCTGCACCCCGCTGAGGGCCAGAGGAACAGGAGCCGCTCCAGCTTGGGTGCCACCCCTTGGGAGCTTTCTCCAAGGCCTGGGATCAGGGTGCATGGCCCCTGCTCCCAACATAGCCACTGCCATTCTCATCTCCTTGACATTGACACTGGGTGACCATGGACATGGGGTCATTCAAGGTCCCAGCTGCACAGACCTGGGCATGGAGGGTGGTCAGATGCCCCATGGGTAAGGCCTGAGGCCTCCGCTCTGCCCTCTGCTGGGGAAGAGCTGCAGGCGGGCCCCTGAGTGAGAAGGTCAGCAGTGGAAGCCCTCACCAGTGGTGGGGCGGGGGTGTGGTGCGCTGGCTCGGGCTGACCCTCAGTCCCTGAAACAGCAGGGCCACAAAGGAGGCCACTTGGTGCCACCTGGGCTCAGGTTCCACTCCCCACCAAGGCCCGTCTTGTTCTCCTTTGTCCCTCCCTCTCTCCTCTCACCCCTTCTCTGCGCCCTTCTTCCCCCAGCCCCCGCCAGGGCACAAGCCAGCCCGCACAGCATCGTGGCTGAGTTAGAAAAAAGGAGTTCTTTCCTCTGGCCGCATGGCTTGGCCAGGGGAAGCAGGTCGGGATCTCAGCTCTCCGGTGGCCCCTGGGCTAGGGACTGCCCTGCAAGCCAAAGCCTGTCGTAACTGAGCTGGAGTCCAAGGAGAGTGAGTGTGCAGCGCACCAGTTCTGCACGCCCCCTGGATGCAGACGATGACAAGGTCCTGGAGGGGCGGCGGTGCCAGAAGATGGAAGGAGCCGGCCCATGAGTCACCGTGTGGGGGAGAGCCACCCACCCCCCAGAGTACGAAGGGGCATCTGTGCCTTCCTTGCCTTGGGTGTGGGGGTGCAGCAAGAGTGAGTCTTTCCCCGTCTCCCCACCCCCAGAAGTCAACTTGTGGCTCCACCTTTGTTGAGAAATGATGGCCCCAAGTTGCCTGGACACAGGTGCACAGGTGCAGGGGAACCAGGGGCTCCGGCCTGGGAAGGAGCTTTGTTGCCGTGGTGACTTCCGGTCTCCTAGCTGCCAACCTCCTCTTACAAGGGAGCTGGAAGGCGAGTGCTCAGCCCCAAGGCCAGCAGGGAGGAGGGTGGGAAGGAGAGAGGGAGGGAGTCCACTCTCCTGCCCGTCCTGTCCCCCTGCCCCCAGCAGCCCACTTGTCCTCCAGGGAGGCGGGCTGTCCACTATGCAGGACCTGTATGTCGCCAGGACAGCTGGTTCCTGGGAGCCACCAAAACCAAATCCAGGACTGCCCCTCCCAAGCCCCTACGGCCTCACCCAGCCACCAAATGAACTTGAGTAAAACCCCCAAAAGGAAAATCACTTTGCCCCACATCCCCAGTTAGACTCGACAGGCTGAAAAGGCAGGTGGGGGTCTACCCCTGACTCTTCGCCTGCACCCCTTCCTCCTCCACCCCATTCCTTCCCCAGGGTCTTCTCTTGTCACCTCCCTCCACAGTCATGCTCTGGCACCCCCATCCTAAACCCTTCCTCCGATCCTGCTAACCTTCACAGTCCTTCCCACTTCCTCCTTTCATCTGGTCACCTCCCCTCCCGTCCCCTGCAGGGGCTCTCTGTGCCCTCCCCATGGCCAGAAGTCCACTTCTCCTTTCTCTCTGGGAGCTGTGGACACTGCTTCCGGGTCACCTCAGTCCACCTGAGCCCTCCTGTCCCCTTTGTGGACCCCCATGCCTCCATCTGACCCACATTTAAGTCCCCGAGGGCTCGGTTCTCCAGCCGCCTTCTCCTTGGGCCGGATCTCACACAAGATCCTCCTCCGTGTGGGGGGCTGCTGCGTGACCCCACCTGACCTCTGCTTCACCGGCTCCTTGACCCGGTCTCACCCTCTCCTTGCTCCTGGATTCCTATTCCTACGGTCTCGAACACCATGTTCCTTCCCATCTCCTCCTAGAGATTTCTGCTGGATCAGCACACCACTGCTATTGACTCATTTAACTGACTCATTTAAAAAATTGTCTTATCCTAAATAATCACACCCAAGAAATCAGAGGGGACACACAGCCTCTTTCCACCCACAGTTCTGTGCTTCCCACCCTGCAAGCTGGAGACCCTGAGTTCAGCTCCTCTGATTCCCAAGAACGGTCACTTACTTGCTTCCCAAAAGGGCTGAACTCTGACCCTTCCCTTCCAATGCCTCCGTGGGTAGCTGGCTCCTCACACACTTGGGGCTGCTTTCCCTGCTTTGCCCAGGGAGCAGGAGGACAGTATCCTTTGCCTTGGGTGTCTCGCTGGGCCAGACGAGGCCCACGCCCCTGCCTGCTAAGTTGAAAGGGACTGGGGCTGCCTCTTCCTTGAGCCTGGGAGGGAGGGAGCAGGCCTTCTCCACCTGCTGGGCCTTACAGGCTCCTTAGAGGGAGGAGGCCCCTCCCAGGAGGTCCTGCTTCTACAGCACCAGGGGAGACTGCGGCGGGAGGGTGCCTGGGACCAGCCCAGGCCAGAGCTCTGCCCCGTGAGTGCCGCCAAGATGGGCCGGGGTGGACAAAAGCTCACTCTCCAAGGACGAGGCCACTGCCTCAATTAGCCGTCCTCCCAGGAGCGGCTCCACTGATCCCCTAAAAGGCACAGCAGGCTGCCAAGGGCTGCGGCCCCCCGCGGGCCCCCAGCCTTTGCTCCAGGCGGGCCACATTGTCCCCACAGGCCCCACGCTGATCCTTTCACTCCCTGGCCGGCCAGCAGTTGGCAGTGCCTTTGAAGTCCGGCCTTCTGTTCCAATTGGAAACTTCGCTCAGAACCAAAATTAGAGAGGCCGCACACTCAGCTTGCAATTTAAAATGCCACTCAGGTCTCCCCTAAACACCCCCCCTTTTAAAGTGTCATCTTAATTAGATGGAGCCTGGTATCGTGTTTTCTGAATTTCAAGGTAATTTCTCCAGGACATTTCTCTCCTTGTAGTTATTTTTATCTTCAGCATAAGGTGGGGGGTGGGGCGTTTGAGGCTGACCTGCGGGTCTGCAGACGCCTCAACCCTCGAGCAGCTCGGGGCCCGGCTGCCCGCCAGCTCTGGAGGTTGAGAGCACCCTGGTCTGGGGGGTGTGGGGGGCTCTCCCACACCTCACCCCACGTGACGCTGCTGGGCCTTTCTCTCCCCTTGGGGAGCCTGGGTGTGCCTGGCCGGCACCCCAGCGTCCCTCCACAGCCCCCTTCTTCACTCAGCTTGTCACTCTCTTCCCCACTGGCCGCCCTGCCCTGACGGCTGGAGGAGACGGTCTGGTCTCTAAGTGCGGACCACTGGGGACCCCACGTCAACACGGCTGAAGCGCTCCGGGAAGGTTTCCAGTTCTCTTTCTTTTTTGCTTTTTAAGATTTTATTTATTTATTTAGAGACAGGGGAAGGGAGGGAGAAGGAGAGGGAGAGAAACATCGATTGGTTCCCTCTCACACACGCCCCAACAGGGGACTGGTCCCACAACCCAACCATGTGCCCTGACCGGGAATCGAACCGGTGGCCTTTCGCTTTGCAGGACAACACTCAACCCACTCAGCCACGCTCCGATTCTGACTAATGGTGGGTGAGAAAGTCTCAGCTCGGGACCACGATGTCTCTGACACCCCTAAACACTTGCTAATCAGCCCTTCCAACAGAGGGCGCAGTCTCCTTCGGCCTCCAGGCACTTTGAATCTGCACCCACAAACCCACCCTGTCCTCGGAGAGTAGTAGGTCAGGGAAGGTCCCTGTTATGGGCGGTACTGTGTCCCCCAAAATCCATGTGTTGAAGCCCTAATCGCCAGTACATTGCAACGTGGCTGCGTTTGGAGACAGGGCCTTTAAAGAGGTCATGACATTAAAATGAGGTCAGGGGGCGGTCCTGTTCCATGAGGACCGGTGTTTTTACCGGAGGAGGTTAAGCCACAGGCAGAGGGAAGACCATGTAAGCAGACGAGGAGCAGACAGCCGTCCACCAACAGAGGCCTCCGGAGAAATGCACTCCCAGGACGCCTCGGTCTCGAACTCCGGCCTCCAGAACCGTGAGAAAATCAGCTCCTGTTGCTGGCGCTGCCCAGCCTGTGGCCCTTAGTTACGGCAGCCCTGCACACTGATACAGCCCTCGGCGGGGCTCTCCTCGGGGCTCGGAGTCGGGGTTTGCTCCCCATCATTCCACACTCTATCTCCAAGGCCACGTAGGGTCTGGATCCTACCTCCCCTTGAACTTCACCCTGCAGCACCTTGCCTTCACTGCCACCTGTCAGCTGCCCTGTTCCCTTTCTAGGCTTTGCACATACTTGACAAGCTCGTTTCCACCTCAGGGCCTTTGCACTGGCTTCTCTTGCCGCCAAACATCTTTGTGAGATCGGCTCCTTATTTTTCCAGTCTCAGTTTAAATAAAACCCCGGAGAGAAATTTCTCCCTGATAGCACCCCTCCCCCATCTAAAGCAGGTGCCCCCCGATGATCCCATGCCGTCTTTCTTTTCTTTAACAACACCGACCACAAGGCGTAATTAGATCTGCTCATTTCCTCATAGACTAAAATGTCGTCTTAATTTGTCTCTTCCCAGGGAGATTGTGAGGTCCGCAAGGGCAGGGCCTGTGTCTGCTTTGTTGACTATAGTAATTCATTTACAAGGTGCTGCTTGTGGAATGAAAGAAGCGATGAATGTATTTAGGCCATACGTTGAGGTGAGCACCAAGGGCCACACCTCCTTGTCGTGGGAAGGCCGGGCAACACTCAGGAAGCAGAGGAGAGCCTGCCCAGAGCTTGTTCTCAAGGTCCCCGCTTGGCTCTGCGGGAGGAAGCCCGGGAGTGTTGGGTTACAGGGCAGCTCCGGCAGGAGAGGGGCTGGGCCTCCCGGCTGTGAACAGAAACGGGAGGCTGCCCTGGGTGCCCTGGAGCAACCGGAGAAGAGGGTGCCCTCCCTCGGAGCCCGCCTGTGTCAGCTGAACACGGACTCAACCACAGGCGTGCAAGCGCGGGCGGCGGGGACAGGGACAGGGACAGGGACAGGCCAGCAGCTCCCCAGTCTGAGGCGGGCGGTCAGTGAAATTCTGAAACCGCATCAGGCACATATAGGGCTGTTTTGCAGGGGTGGAGGGACTTGTTGTATTATCGCATTCCAGACCCTCTAATGTTCCTTTTAAGAATCGGTCTGGTTTGTGATGTCATAAATGAAAATGGAAGAAAGAACATGAACTACAGGAAAGTGGAGAATGTTTGCCTTCACTTAAAAAAAAAAAAGCCCTGGCCAGTGTGGCCCAGTTGGTTGGAGTGTTGGCCCATAAACTAAAAGGTTGCGGGTTCTATTCCCACTCAGGGCACATGCCTGGGTTGCAGGCTTGGCCCCTGGTCGGCCCCAGGTTGGGGCAATATATATAGTGATCTCTCTCTCTCTCTCTCTCTCTCATAGCACTTGCATTTAAAAGAAAAGGCCCTGAGAAACGACTTTTGAGCCTAATTCTGTAATTATGCCCACATGGGCTCCTCCCTGCATCGGGCGGGAGGAACCAGCCTTCTCCTGTTACAGTGATGGAGAGGAAAGCCAGCCTTCAAAAAGTTAAAATGTAAACAACAAAACAAAGAAACAAGTAAACTATAACAAAAGACACTGAAATAGAGGACAGGTTGTCAGTGCCCAGAGGGGAGAAGGGAGGGAATTTCAGGGGAATTTCAGGGGAGAAGGGAAGGGTTTACAGGAACAAATATAGAGGACACATGGACAAAACTAGGGTGGTTGGAAATGGAAGGGAGGAGGGGAGGGATGGGTGGGTGGGCTGGAATGGGAATAAAGGATAGAAACTGTACTAAATAAACTAAAATAAAAAAAGAAAAAGTTAAAACGTGACATTAAGTTCTATGCATCTGATATAGCCCTTGTTTTGAGCAATAAAAACTTTCATTAACAGAAAATCAGTGTCCCCCTGAGACCACCGAACAAATGGTGAACATCTCCAGGGTGCTGGCTTGAAGAGGGACCCGTCATTTGCCTGCCCGGGGTGGCCACAGGTCTTGGCCTGCCCTGGGGACAAGACTGGAATCTGGAGCAAGGACTTCGGCAAGGAGAACACAGGTGTCCACCGTGGTGGGCAAAGAACCTGAGATCAAGTCGGGGTGCCGGATGAGGGGCTCTCGAAGTCTGGGTTGCAGGACCGCTGACCCACGATGAGGGAGGCACCTGGCGTGGCTCTCACCGCCTTCTAGGGAACCGTTCCCGGTCTCTCCGCTGGACCCCGAGCCCCTGCGTCAGGCTCCCCTCGTGTCCAGGACCCACCACCAGGCCAGGCACTCAGCTGGTCCTCAGCCAGCACTTGCTGAATGAATGAACTCGGAAGGGAAAGAGCCAAAAAGCACTGCACCCGGGGGTTAGAAGCCTTGGGAGCAGTATGGGTGGTCTCTCCTCTGTGGCCTTCCAGGTCACCTCCCTGCCGGGCTCTGTGACGTGAGGGAGCTGCACTGGGTAGACCACAGACACGTGCTGGGCTGGCTTCCCCCAGAGAATAGTGAGCCCGGCCAAGTGGCTTGTGGGACTGTTTCTGTCCGGTTGCAGAGCTGTCCCCTCACCATTTCTACCGTGTGGAGGTGGCCACTCTGCTCGCTCCCCAGGCAAATTTAATAATATTCTGAAACGCTGGGCCCGCATAAACATAGATGTGTTTCCATCTCCGAGCCTTCTGTTACCAGAGGGAGGCTTTCCGAAATCATTCAAGGAGCTATTCGATAGACGGAGTTGACAGCTTATTGGAAAAAGTGATTCAGAGACAAGAAAGAGAGGAAAAAAGGAAGAGCTGGGAAGAGACCAGGGAAGAAAGGAGAGTGGGGAGAGGAGGGCCCTCTGCGGGTGGGTGGCGCTGGCCGAGGAGCCCCGGGTCCCCAGGGCCATCGGAGCTCTCACAGTGGCTTCTGTTCCAGAGAACAGGCAGCGGCTGATTGGAGGAAGCAGGCCGGGGCCCCGCCTCCCCAGAGAGGACTTGCCTCCCTGAAGGAGCCAGGAAATCTTTCTCCAGTGGAGCATCCCAGGAAGGCTGGCCGACCCCACGCCAGCCCTGAGGGCTTCACCTGGAGCCTGGAGCTGAGTGTTCCCCTGGGCCTTGGGCTCTGAGCTCTGCTTGGGCTGCCGACCTGTCAGGCAGGCCCGGTCTGGGCCCTGGCTCTGCCACCTGTCGGCTGTGTGACCATGGGCAAGTCACTTGGTCATTCTGAGCCTCAGCTTCCTTCGTAAAACAAGCATAATCACATTCCCTAGTTCATGTGGATCCGGCCAGCTTTCCCAAACTTCAGTCCTTTCTGGTCTGCTTTCATAATTTCTGCCCAGTCTGTATACGACCTCTGGCCTTCTGTACATAATATATATTTCTTTTATTTGACTCACTTAAAAAAAAATCAAACCCTACACGTTGGTCTTGTTCTAATATCTGCGCAATCACGGGCCAGCTGGGCTACAGACTTGTTTTCTGGACCCCTGTTAAAGTAAACATGCCCCCACTAAGAGGAAGGGTGTCACTTAGGATAAGAGCAGGAACACCGGCATCCAGCCCAGGGCCTGGCCTGTGTGTGCTCCGTGCACCGGGACTTGCCGGCGCCCAGCGGTCGTCCCGGTCACCCGGCAGTGCAGGGGGAGGGGCGACAGTGGGTCTGTCCAGGCACCTGCTTCAGGAACCCTTCCCCCACCCGGGCGCCAACGCCCTTCCTGCCAAAGCCCGGGCCCGGCCCGGCGTCCTCCTTCGCCTGTTCCCCTCCTTCCCACACTACCTCATGTCTGCACATATTAAGAAACTGTCCTACATGAAGATAACTTGTTAAAAACTTGTCTAGTTCTACATAAAGGAGGGAACCCGGCCTCCCAGGCCCACACAGCTGCACACGTTTTTCCCACCTTCCTCTCCCCCAGTGCAGCAAAACCTGAATTTCTAAAGGGTGAACGTACTGCACCCAGCACTGCCCGGTTATTTGTCAGTTCTGCCTGGATGACTAACCCAGAATTTCCTAATTACAACTCCATCAGGAAGCTCTAACAGTTTCTTTAAAAAACAAAACCGAAAACAAAACAAAAAAAGGGGGAAACAACCCGAATTCAAACCTAGGAAAAATGCTCACCTTATTTAAAAAAGCACGCAAGCGAGCAAGCCAATCAGAGAAGGGGGTGCGCGGTGCCCGTGGCCTCTGTGTGCAGAGGAAGCGGACTTGCGATGGACTCAGAAGTCTCAGGTCCAAGTCCAGAATCTGCACTCACCACCCGTGGGACGCTGGGCAAGGCACTTGGCCTCTCTGAGCCTCTGTCACCTCCTCATCAACTGGGGATGAAGGTGGGCCCGCTGTGAGGCTGCTGTGCGTGTAAGGGGCAGGCTGTGAGTGCTTGTCAGGTGCGGGCCACCACGTGGACACCCGAGGTGTGAATGATTTCTGGGGTGAGGGGTCACTTTGGGGCGGGGCCTTGACTCCGCTGGGAGGCAGGTGGAGTTCACCTGACCTCACCCCGATCCCATGTCCTTTCCTACCGGCTGTTTTCTCAGGCAGATGATGGCGAATTCCCCCTGGGAGATGCTTCTCCCTGGGGAGAATCATCAGTACTTGAACCAGGATTCCTGGAGCCCTACACATCTTTAAAACCCAAAGGGCTCCATCACCATGCATTTTCGGCATGGGGGAGACACGTGTGAGTGGGGCCCCTTGTAGGGAGAGTTCTGGGGTGGTGACAGCTTCCAAAGAACCGGGTTCTCTCACTTTATTCCCAGAACCGTGCAGACTCCGACCTGGAGCCCGGTCACGCCCCAGCACAGGCTCTGCGTGGTTTCCCGGAAGCATCGGAAGAGGCCCGCTGCTTTGGCTAGAGACAAGGGTTTGCTTTCTGGCCCCACCTGCCCTGGGGCCCAGCAGGCTCTGGGGAGAGGTGACTACCCGGGCGGAGGAACCTCCCGAGGGGCTGTACTCCTTCGACCCCTCGATCCTCGGCCTCAGTGACAGCATGCTGGATCCTCGGGTGGGGCCCGGCGGCGGTCAGAGCCCAGACGCACCTCGGAGGCTGCTGCAGAGCGACCGGCCAGCCACTCCTGTGTGCCTGTTCGTGCGGCGACCTTGAACGCAGCCTTGTCGGGGCCACTCCAGCCCCACTCTGCATGGGGAACAAACGCTTCTGCCTTCCAGACTGAGGGGCTTTGTCTAGCTGAGTTCCATGCTGGAGCCCCTCACCCTGGCAACGGGTCTTCGGGGATTTACATTTCATGCATCACAACGGGGACAGCCATTCAGCAAGTTGCGGGGGGAACCCCAGAACACAAAATCAGTGTGCCCCCCCCACCCACCAAGAGCACAGCCACAGAACAAAACAGAATCAACAACAAAAATTTCCCACAAGTCCATTTGGCCTTGGCTGGCAATCAGCCAAACAGGAATTCAAACTTAATCAAACTTTCATGTCTCCCTTGTAAAGCTCAGGAAATCAGTAATTGGTTTTTTAATTGAGTTTTCTGATCACGTATCAAAGGAATGGTTCCTGCCAAAGACCAAGGCATGGCCTGTCTCCAGTGAGGACGGCCGAGGCGACTCTGAAGGTGGGGGCGGGCACGGACTGCTGGTGGGCTAAGAATAGAACCTGTTATTTGTAACCAGAGAAGCTAGTGACAGCGAGCCCTGCCCTTACCGAGGGGTCCCCCAAACACTCACGGCAGGAGCCCTGTGCTTCTGATTTCTTTAGCAGTGGTGGCTGCAGCATGCGGGGTAGAGGGTGGGGGCGGGGCGGGGCCGAAGGCAGGGACACCGGTGGGCAGCACTGGGGAACTGGGGGTCCTGCTGGGGCAGCGGCCTGGGCTGAGACGGGAAGGGGTCGGGTCCATCCTGGAACAGGGAGTGGGACACAGGAGGCGCAGGGGGAGTCACAGGTTTTCAGCCCGTGTAACTTGGAGGAAGGTGGCATTGGAGACAGAAGGAAGGAAGCTAGGAGGCGCCAGCTCTGTGCGCCCGGTTCTGTGGTCCGGGTTGGGGCTGGGGCGCCGACGGGCCTCCGCCACCGGAGTGTTACCAGGGACAGCTCAGCTCTTCTGCGCCCTCGCTCAGCGCTTCACAGATGTCATCTCACGTAATCTGCACAGCGGCCTGAGGGGATGATTAGTTATTGTCCCCATTTTGCACGCCAGAAAAGCGAGACTCGGGGGGCAGAGGCGAAGCCGTGGAGCTGGGACTAGGATCCAGGACTCCCTGACCCCAGAGTCCCCTAGCTCACCCCCTCACGGCACACCACCAATTGCCCTGCAGAGAAAGACACCGCACGGCCGAACCGAAATAACTAGAAAGGGTGCCCGACGCTCAGGTGGGACTGTGAGAGGCAACACATCCACATGCATTAGTTAATCCACTTAAAAACGTTCCCGGTAAAGGCAAGCCACAGACGAGAAAATACCCACAGTACATGTGTCTGACGGCTAAAAATCCGCACCCAGAGCGTACCTTTAAAAAACTCTCACAACTCATTAATAAAAAGGCGAACAGCCCATTAAAAGAAAACAGTAGAAGATGTGAACAGGTACTTTATGAAAGAAATACAGGACCGAAAGGCACGTTAAAAGTTGCTAAATGTCGACAGTCTTCAGGGAAACACGAGTGAAAAGCACCGTGGAACGGCACCGCACGCAAACGGGAAGAGCTCACACGACAGGGACGATGCCAAGTGCTGACGGCAGCGTGGGACAGCGGGAACTCTCACATGTCCTCAACGGCATGACCCCTTCGGAGGGCAGTATGGGCGCTGCTCATCAAGTTCACACACGCCCTCACCCTATGACCTAGGGATTCCACTCCTGGGTGTCCACCAGAGAAGTGAAACCCCATGTCCCCACGATGCCCTGCGCATCGGTGCTCCAGCGCTATTATTCGCAGTGACCGTAGAATGGGAAGAACTCCAATGTCCACCACAGGCGAACAGACGAGCAAAGGGTCCGTACAAGGGGTGTGTCTGAAGCTTGGTCACCATAAAGGACCCGGGCATTCTGGAGAGAGACAGCAGCAAGGATCTACCGCCAGGCAGAAGACCTGGGAGGGGCAGTGTTTGGAGGCACCTGGGGTCACCCCAGCATGGGTTATTTTTGTGTCTCTTTGCCCCCCTGTGGACAAGAGCATTTTGACTTTTCTTCTTGAGGTCATAGCTAGACATTTCCCAGAACCCCTACAGTCAGGTGTGACCAAGTTCCGGCCAATGGAGTGTGCCCTGGCCCCTCAAACTTCCCTGATAGCCTTCCGCATGTCCTCCTGCCTCTGTCTGCTGGCCTGATGCCAGGAGTCCAGCAGGAGACCCTGAGGCAGAGGGGCCGCAAAGCCTGAGATCAGAGAGAAGGAGCTGACTCCTGACCCTGCCGGCACGCCCCAGAGCACCCCGCCCTCCCCCTTTCCCTCTGCACTGTGCGGTGACCGAGAACCGTTCCTGTCCTGAGTCGAGCCATTGGGATTTTGGGATGTTTCTTACAGCCGGGGAGGGCGGGTGTATTCTGGAGTGTCAACGCACTTCTGTTGCTGCCACGTTGGGACTCAGTCCTGGGGAGGCACCGACACTTTCTTAGTATTTTTTAATGGCACGGGGCCCCTCCCAGAGCAGACATTTACCCTACAGGACAGCAGGGGTAGGCTTGTTGCCCACGAGCCCTGTACAGTCAGACACACTGAGGGCAAATCCTGGCTCCGTTTTATCCACAGGGCAGACGGAATACCACTGTCTCTTGAGATTGTTCTGAGGAGGCAGCGGGGTGGAGCCTGCAGAGCATCGCATGTGCCAGTGAGCGCTCAGTGCTGGTGGTCTTCAGACACTGATCAAACATCCCTACACACACATTTCCGAATGTGACAAGGCCCTAGAGTGAGCCCCCTGGGCTCTGAGAGTGTCTGGACCAAAGACCCAGCCTGGTTTGGGGGGTGGGCAGGAAAGGCTTTCCAGGGGGGCGCAGTGGAGCCCAGTTATGGGGAGGAGGGTGTCTCCCTGCAGAGGCTGTGGCTTCCACAAAGCCCTGGGGTCGTGAGGTTGCAGAATTTGCAGCTTCAGAAGCAGACCTGGGGCCTGAGCACAGACCCAGGGCTGCGGGGCTCTATCCAGAGGGCCGAGGGTGGTACTAGGGCTTCTAAGCAGGGGATTAGACATGCATTTGTATGCATTTGTAAAGGCTCACGTTGGCTCTTGCCCAGCGCGAAGATAATGGGGGAGCAAGTGAGCTGCAGCTGTCTGGGGGCTTGACCAGGGCGGAGAGAGCACGACAAGGGTCTGCCGGGTACTCGGGGGCAGTGCCTCCCGCTGCTCTGAGCTCCAGGTGTCCCGAGGGTGCCCCGGGACCTCTGCCTACGTGCTCCTGGCTTGGATCACTGAAACGTGTGTACCATGCTTGCGACAGTGCCCAAGGCATCACACCCCCGGGCCGAGCCTGTTCCCTATGCTCTGGCCCCTCATGCTCATCACGCAAACAGCTCCTGAAATCCACCTTCCCTCTCCCCACCACCCAGGGAGCCTTCTGGATTGATCAGACCGAACCTGACAGCTTCACATGGCCGGTCATTTCCCGTGCCACCCCGAGACAGTTACCCTTGACACAGATGCAGCAATGGCAGCGCTTGACAGTGTTTTTCTGCCCGATTTCATGGTGTCATCCCCAAGGCTCAGAGGTCCATTGGGCTGGCCCACGCCCATATAAACCCGGGGTGGGGGTTGCACAGAGGGCTCCCTCCGGTGCAGGGTGGGGGGCGGGGCCCTCAGGTGCTCACTGGCTGCGGGCTGTCCCAACATCAATTCCGTCCTGGAGACCAGTCAGTCTCCAACTGTGCGCACGGGCCCTGCCTCTGAAATTCATGTTTCCTTTTCTTTTGGATACAAAGGAAGAGTCCTGTGTTGGGCAATCACCTAAGCTTAGCAATTAAGTTCTGCCAGAAGAATTGATAGACCTTTCTGGAATTTATAGAACTGAAATGGTGGGGGTGGATGGAGGGGGGATCGTAGAAGCCAGCTGGCTCCTCTGTAGGACCCTGCAGGACAAGGGACTTGTCTGAGGTCGTACAGCCAGAGAGCCGGGCTGGCCCCGGAGCCCAGCTTTCCTGTGAGGGGCCAGTGTTCTGCCTTGGGGCTGTGGCCTGGCGCTCCTCTGGGTCAGGGTGGGCCCTTACCTGCTGACGAGCCCAGCCCCTCGATGCTGAGTTCCAGGGACCCCAGGAAGAATGGGCCCCTGCCCCTCCAGTGCCAGAGCCACAGTGAGGGAAGGCTGGCCCCATACTGGCCTTTCTCCCCACTCACCAGGCCATGTGGCTGATGAGATCCGGACTGGTGGGCTGCTTCCTGCTGCCCCCCCACCCCCTTTACCCAAGAGGAACCAGCATCCTTCCAGAGGGCAGGCCTGATTTTCCCCTTCCCACCCAGCCTGGAAACCACCAGGACTTGGTGCCCAAGGGCGTGCTCTGGGCTTGCTCCCTGGCACACTCCAGACGGTGACGATGGAGCCGTCTTTCCACCCACTTGTCCCCGTGGCTGGCGAGCCCCCAGGAGTAGTGAAGGGCATAAAATAAGCCTCAACCAGGGCAGACCAGGCCTCGTGGCTCTGTCAGCACCGTGGCCTCACCTGCCAACAGTTTGGGCGACCATGCTGTGGCATCGGAGTCCCCAGCTCTGGCCTCAGATCTAAGCTCTCGGACTTGATTCGGGGTGGGGGTGGGTGTTATCTGGGGGTCAGGGTACTTTACCATCTAGGTGCACAGTGCAGACCCTGGAAACAGCAGCGGAGCCCCCAGGTGGGCCCAGGCCCCCAGCAGCCAGCCTGGGCTGGGAGAGTGCCTTCCTCTCCTTGGCCAGTTCTCACCAGGGGGACCAGCTGGTCTCCACACCAGGCGGGGAAGTGCGACAGGAAGGAGAAAGGAAGGAAGACAGAGGGCTGGGAAAGAAGGGGGAGGGGGCGCGTCCACAGAGCTGGAAAAGCTGGGCCTAATTTGGCAGTGAGCTATTTCAGGACTGTGCCCTGGGGACCTCAGACCAGAGATGTTGCAGGAGGGGCATCTGGTAGCGCAAATGCTCCTGGTGCGAGTCTGCTCACGGGGCCTCAGCGCTCCTGGGCTGACCAGGGAGGGGGACGGCGCGAGGCCCCGACTTCGAGGGCTGGGCGATGTGCGCCCGCTGTCTGGGCCAGAAAGGGCCCGTGGAGGTCAGCGGCAGCACCATGTTCGTGCCGTGTTTGGAGGAGCACGCCGCATTGCCAGCGCTCCTTGTCCATGCATTTGGTCATCATAATATAGAATCGTCCCTATGTTACAGCTGAGGAAACTGAGGCCAGGGCTGGGGGTTGAGGGAGTAGGGGTCGGAATACCCAGAAAGGGCTGAAGTCAGGGGCTGGGGCTGGGCTGGGGAGTGGGGTAGTAGCAGCTCTCCGGGTGTGCTGAGCCCGGAACCAGAACCAAAACCAACACCAACAGGTAATTCCTTCTGGGGAATTCACTCTTGCTGCAACAGCCCCTCGGCCAATCAGAACGCTGCATTCTCCCAGTCACAGTGACTGCTTTAGGGATGAGCACGTGATCCAGCTGGGGCCGGGAGAGAGCGGCTCCCCCAGGGCCCGGGTGGCTGCCCAGGGAAGAGACAACTTAGGCACACCTGGTGTGTCAGGCTGCTCCCAGGTCAGGAGTGGTGGGGGGGGGGTGCAAAGAATTCACCGCTACCACCATTGCCTTTCGAGGGGAGGGGGCGACTTTGTGGAGTCTAAGGTGAAGACCACACGGTGGGACAGAGTGAGGAGATGAAGAGAAGCCAGGGATGGCACCTGAGCTGCTGAATCAAGCCTCACCTGCAGCTGTACCTCTAGACTTCTTAATCGATGGGCCAGGTGTTAGTGTTTCTTTCATAAGCCATTCTACTACTTGTGACCCAAAGTGTCCTAACTCACCATTTAGAGGGGTCTTTGGCAGTGATAGGAGATCGCTGAGGGCCGGCCTGCAGATGAAGAAGGGGGAGGAGGCTGAGTACAGTAAAGGATGGATGTGTGTGGCGGTGGGAGGGGCAGACAGGGGCTGGCAGGGTGTGGTGCCACCTGCCCCCACCCCCCACAGAGCAGGGTGTCTGGGCTGGGGGCCCAGACGCCACCTTAGCCCTCCACCGCATCAGGCCTGTGACTTGCTCGCAGAGCTGGGAGAAGCCCCGGGAGTTAAGGAGCCGCCCTCTCCCACCGGGGAGGTGATCTCTGCCTGGGCTCAAGAGTCCTGCGTCCTTTCACCTTCGTATCCAACCCTGCCTCGCTGTGCACAGGCTGCCAGGGCACAGGTGCTCAGAAGTATTCGTGAAATGACTAACTGACCGACTGAGCAAGGGAAAGGGAGGCCCCACATTGGCCGGGCGGGGTGAGGCGGCCCGGTGTGATGCAGAGACAGCTGAACTGTGACTCAGAAAACTGCACGTCCCAGTCCCAGGCCTGCCACGTCATCCCCCGTGTAAATCCCTGTCCTATTTGGGCCACGTGGGGCCTGTTTCGCCCCATCTGCAAAACGGAGCTGCAGAACTGGATGATCTTCAGTGGAGGAGTTTCAAGCCAAATTAATCTGGGCAGGCAAGGGGACAAGGCGGGGCTGGGCCCCGGCTGCGGAGCTGGGGAGCCCCGGCCCCGGCACGTGGCAGGTGTACTCGCTGCTGCCCAGCAGAAGCCCCCTCCCGGCCTCGGGTTTGGCCACGGGAGCAGGAGGCCTTCACCGGTTACCTCCCCCGGCCCCTCGTCAGATCTGCCAACCATTGCCGCGGCTTCGCAGGCAGACACAGGCCAGAGAGCAAGCCTGTTTCTGTGGGTTTCAGAAGCCGCACAAAGCTCAGAGTGAACAGCGCTGTGCCGTGGAGACGGCACCGCAGTATTTTCCCCGACCGAAAAAGAGAGAGCGCTCTGAGCTCTCCCGTGTGACTCAAACGCCGAGATTTCTTTTACCGGAAGAGAGGCAATGATGCTCTGGGAACTCAGTGTGAAACCTCTCCGCAAAGAGCTGTCACCCACGCTCGGGTGGGGTGGGGGAGCTCTAATGAAGCCCCTCGGAGGAGCAGGAGAGCCCCGGGCAGAAATCCCAGCCAGGGTGGACCTTTACTCCTGTCCAGGTCAGTGACCCTGGGCAGCCAATTCAGTGCCTCGTGCCTCCTTTTCCCACCTGAAAAAATGCACATAAACCTTACCCATTCCTCACTAGATCGCTGTGAGAAACATTAGCCAATGTTTCATGAGTCTTAATAATTTTAAACAAATATTGAAAAGAATAGGAGCTGACGCGCGCCAAGAACTTTCTGGGTGTCAGGCACTGTCCTGAGCCCTTTACATGCGTTGTCTCATTCACTCTTACAGCCCATGAACGAGGAGGGTGTGACGGTTGTGCCCATTTCACAGGCAGAACCACTGAGGGCTGAGGACGGTCGATGCTTTACCCCGGGCCAGATACGTGTGGTAGGAGTGAGAACTGCACACAGGCCCTGCTTCCTGGGTCAGGCATTGCACTAGACGAGTAAGATCTACCCTTAGCCTTCAAGGACTTTATAATTCAGTGAGAGAAACAGGCACACGCACCAATGGTGAGAAAATGTAAACAGGAGTATTTTCAATGGAAGAAAACCTCACACAAGTTCACGGCATGAGTTCTTCGCTCCTGTCCCATTAGCCAACAATACATTCTATACATGCAAGTACATACACCCTTATGTGTTTATATATGTGTGTGTGCGCGCATACAACCACCGACATGGGAAGGGACGGTTCACAGACTTTCTAAGTGGACCTTCTAACCCCGTAATGGCCCAGTCCCCCATCCTTCTCCCAGCCTCTGCTTGGAACAGTTCAGCCCGACCTGTGCTTCTGTGATGCAGATGCATCCGGGCTGGGGAAGGAGGAGGGGGAAGGACTCAGCTTTGAAAGGCTATGGCGGTCTACAGGATACTGAGCTGGAGAGTGAGGAGGGAGGGAAGGAGGAAAGAAGTTAGAGAAGGAGGGAGGAGGAGGCGAGAACAGGAGGGAGGGAGAGGAAGGGAGGGACCCTCTTATCAGCACAGAGAAGGAGGAGGGAGGGATAAGGTGGTGGAGGGTCTCTGGGGAACTTGGGAAGAGGGGCAGATCCGGGGGTGGCGGGGGACAGACACGAGGCAGACAGAGAGGCTACCTGCGAAAAGCAGCGGGCGTTGTCCTTTGGGTCCATTTCCATAGGTTTAGAGACTTAGGGAAGATATGGATTCTTTTAATGATTTAACGCTTTGCCTGATTGTGCCCATGAGGTGGGACTCTGCTCCAGACCCGAACCATGGGGACTGCAGTCTCATCAGCGGTAGGTTCCTGTACTGCATTCGCACTGAATTTGTGCTGCACGGCCTTGGGCACGTCACTTGTAAAACGGGGCGACAGTAGCACCCACTGCTCAGGGGCCTGTTAGTGTTAATAATTTAGTTCGTGTACCTGGTTTAAAGCAGGCCCTGGACCATAAAAACGGAAAGCTTCAGTCCTGAGTCCGTCCACCTGGGGACGCTGGGCTAAAAGCGCACGCACCATATTTGGCCCCATCTCCTGGCTTTCGCCTTCTGCCCCTGTCACCAGTCCCCAGTCCCCTTTTCTTCTGTCACCGCACCACTCTGCTGCGCTCATTTCCAGCCCCCATCGAGACCCTGGTGCGTGGTCAGTCACCAAGGCCTCCCAGCCTGCGTCCCCACCCACCTCGATCTCTCCCGGGACAGGTCCCCACCCCTGCGTGCCAATACGCTAATTCCCTAAGCTTGCTTTTAGCCATCCCTCCCAGCTCAGAATTTCCCAATGGCTGCCTACCCCCAACAGGCTAAAGCCCAAAGTCCTTGGCATTCTTTCCAAGGCCCACCCAACCTGGACCTAAGGGGATCTTCCAGCTTCCGCACACCTGGCCCACATCCTAAGCCTCTGTTCTGGCCACTGGCCTCCTCTGTCAACCAACTCTCCTTTGGTCACCACCAACCCACTGCCCTCGCCCACACCCGCCAGGCTGTACCTCTGTTTCGAGGTCGGTTCCAGCCTCACTTCCTCCAAAAAGCCTTCCCTGACCAGCTTATGGAACGAGCGAGCTCATTCAGCCTCTGAGTCCTGTCTTCCCGAGATGACCAGCTCCTTAAAGGCCCCTCTCACATACCTTTGAATCTTTACACAGGGCTTAGCCCAAAGCCTGCACTTAGTAGGCACTCAACCAACATCTATTCATTTAGTGATGAAATTACAGGTACTTTTCCTTTTTTTAAACTAAGAACTGGAAGAATCAGAAATGCTATTCCACTCAAGGGGTTATTTTTGAAGACCTACTATGTGCTGGGCACTGTGCTGGCTGTCGGGGTGAGGAGGTGACCCAAAGATGAATGACACAGGCCTTGAGCAGAGCAAGGCCTTAAATGATAAAGGAATTCCTATTCTAGGCTCCACAGGCAGGCTCTCTGTGTTCCAGAGCCCCCTGAGATTGCACGCAAAATCTCCTCACGTGGGCATGCAGGTACTGCTCTGGAGGGGAGGCTGTGGCTTTTGTTGCCTGCTCACATCGGTTTTGACCCTAACGTGTAAGGGTCGCTGCTCTAAGGAAAGGGTGACACAGACAACCACTCTTCACACCAGTGTGGGGACGCATGCCCTGTGGAAGGAAGCACGGAGCTGAGCCTTGTGGTCTAGGGGAAGCGGGGGAATCTTCTCAGAAGCGGGGGGCTGAGCTGCTCCTTACTGAGTGAGAGGGGGTCCAGCGGGAAGAGAAGAGAAGCACATTAAAGGAGAGGGTGCGGCTGGAGACAAGGCCTGGAGGCTGGGAGGGCCTGGTGTCTCTGGGGAGGGGTCTGTGGTCAGGTGAGGCCGGGACACAGAGCGGAGAAGCCCCAGATTGGTGTGGGGGGTCCCTGCTGTCTGCCCCACACGAAGGCTCTTTCAGGCGTGGGCTCCCACACAGTCACATGGCCTCAGGTGAGTCTACAGTGCAGACAGGCCGAGGGAGAGGTCAGTCTGCCCTCTCTCCACTGGGGGCCGGAGCAGGTGGTGAACCAGTTGCCAGGAGGAGTGAGAGACAGTTTGTTCTAACGAGGTACAGCAAGGAAACTTCTAGATGCTTCTTTGAGTGGAGAGTCCAAAGCTGGCTGGCCCAAGCAGGCACTGGGTGCAGGGCTGTCCCCCGTCAGACACCCCGTGATGAGTGGGGGGACGATGGCAGCGGAAGCCAAGAGAGGAAAGGAGATCTTTTCTTTAGAGACCGGGACACCAAGCCGGGCCTGCTCGGCGTGGGCAGTTCTCCCAACATCCCATCTGCAGATCCCAGGTGGGCAGCCCCCGGGAGCTGGGAGAGGAGTTGGAGAACCAGCCCTGGGGTCGGGGCACCTGGGCACCGGCTCGTGCCAGCTGCAGGTGGAAGAGCCGGAGGGAGTCCAGCACCCCGGGGCCCCTCCCCGCCGCAGGGTGCAGCTCAGGTGGAACAGAAGCTTCCTCTGCTCCAACACGCCAGCCTCGCCCCTCGCTCGGGGTCTTGGTGTTTGCTTGGAACCTCTGTCCCCTCATTCTCCAACTACTGGCTCTTTCTCACATTCACGTTTTATCATGAATATCCCTTCCCTTCCAGGTTCCAGGAACCTTCCCTGGCTACCGAGTCTAAAGTAGCTGTCCCCTTCCCCCACAGACGGATATAAGGGGGTCCCTGTGCCCAGCTCCCCAGACTGCAAATCCGCACCTTCTCCAGCTGCCCCGCTCACTTTGGCCTGAGTCTTGGACCAGCGTTCCTTCCCTGCTCCTCACAGGTGACACGACACGGAAGGAGGTGCCCAAGTGCCTGGAGGCCTTTGCCAGCCAGGGGGATTGTGCCAGACGAGCCTGTGCCGTCCCGGGGATGGGTCAGGGACCCGCCATGATGCCATCTGCCGTAGCAGAGCTGGGCTCCAGCTCCACGGGGTCCAGCGGGCTCTCCACGGAGTCCCCTCTATTCTCCTTCTCCCTTTCCACTGCGGCCCCCCCGACCTCCTACTTGAGGGCCGTCTGGGCCGGGAAACCACACAGAGGAGCAACAGCCCCAGACGCCCCCGGAGCCCCGCAGTGTAGCCCCTAATACATTACATTCCCAGCAATTCCCAATCGTCTCTCTATTCAGGATAATAAAACAGAGGAAAAAAATCCCACAGGAACAATTAGTGTTTTCCAAAACCAAAGAAGAAAAGCATTCCAAAGTCAGGCGGACTCTTCTGGGTTATGATCAGGGCAGGAGATTTGGGGGAAGGCCGGGTTGGTTGGGGGGCAGGCATGCTGGTGAGCGCACACACTCTGGGAGTTCTCGAAGGCCGTGTGTGTGTGTGTGTGTGTGTGTGTGTGTGTGTGTGTGTGTGTGTTGGGGACCACTGTGGACACCCGAGCCTTTTGCACTGTTTGTGTTCTGGGTAACTGAGGCTCAGGCCCCGTGGTCTCTCTGTGGCTAAAAGGCAGACAGAGAGCAAAGGCCTGGGGCCTGGCCCAGGTCTGAAGATCAGACCAGGCATTTCCTGCTCTGGGCGTGAATGCCTGAGTTGGTTAAAAGGAGTTAATGCATGTAAAGTGCTTAGCGCAGTGCCTGGCAGCTAATAGATGCTCAGTAAGTGGTAGCTGTTTGCTACCACTGTGGCCATTGCTGCTAAAATGAGTGAAGCCTTATGACCACCTTGGCTGCTGTGGAGATGTGAGTAGGTATTTGCTGACCGTCTGCTTTCTCCGGGCATCGCTCCCGCTGCACTCATTCCGAGGCCCCGGCAGCCAGCAGAGCGCCCCGTTCCCTGGGCATCCTCGGCCGATGCTTACAGGAAACAAGGTTGGAGAACCAGCAGTGCCCCTCTCTCCACAGACCCTGGCTCCCTGACCCACACCAGGGCAGGTGCCCTGGGGGAGAAGGGCCCCCTCTGCAGAACCAGCTTCCAGACTTGGTCTCCTGGAGGGGCAGGGACAGGCCCTCCTGCCAGCGCCCAGCGTCCCCACCCTCGGCTGGCCTTGGACACACTCTGTCACCCCATCTGTCTGCACCTGGAAGGCCCAACACCTGAGCTGGGACAACTCTGTACCGTGGAATTAGAATTTGGTGCATAAAATACTGAATTTTACACCTAAAGCTACCTGTCACAGACGATTTATCTGACCCAGAGAAGGCGAGGGCAGTGACGGAGGTGATTTTAGCAGAGACAGGACATGTGTACAATGCACAAGCAGGTCACACAGTAATCAGAGATCCGGGCTCTCCAGCCACAGGCTCCACGTGGGGCCCCGGCGCTCGGAGGCCCCCACCTGCTCCGCCTCCACACTCCAGGTCACAGGGAGAGGGATGCTGGGATCCCGAATCCCACCAGGGACCGAGAGCCGCTTCCGGAGGGAATCCTCTGATGCCGTTGCCCCTCCCTCTCTCCCTTTAACTCGGCATCGCCAGTGTAGCTGTGTAAAGTTCGGTCTCCCAGTCAATGCGGGTGCTTGCAAACAAAAGGCTTTTATACACTCTCTCCGTCCACCACTTATTAGACGAGGGGGACCTCAAGTAGAACACAGTCCCTGTTCTGGGACATCCACTTCCCACAGGAAGGGGGCCCTCGGGCCCTCAGAGTCACCCCTGAGAGGCAGAAAATGCCCAGAAGGAAGAGACAGTCAGTCCTCATGGCTGCCCCGCCTCGCCCTAACCAGGACCGGACAGCTCTCCTAAGGAGGGGAGGGGAGGGCTGTTAGACTGAAGAAATATTTTCTCTGTTCAAGCTACTCGCCCAAGGGCAAGTACTGCACCATGCTGTGAGAATCCCGACTTAGGACAGTCACCGACCCTTTCTCATCTGCAAAACAAGCCCTGGCATCGCGTGGCTGTCATCTTTGTTGGCGACCTCGCTGGGAAGGCTGCCCGCCAGTGAGGCCCCTGTTGGCACTGGCCAGGTTTGGGCTGGCGTACCGGCTCGGGTGGGTGACCAACCTGCTCTCTCATCAACGGCCCCGTCTCTCTCATTCCCGCCAGGCCACCTGGCATCGTCAGGATGACACAGTAGGGCACCGAGACAGGGTCTCTCGTCACTGTGCCCCGGGGCTCAGCGGCCTACCTTTCTCTCCTTGTCACCGTATTCGATGCCCAAAGTGTCCATGGCCCGGACGATGGCTGCCAGGGACTGGATGGTGTTGCTGTAGACGACAGGCTTGTACTGTTTCACGTCTTCTCCAGAGAAGCCATCTTCGTGGATAATCCTAGAGGAAAAGCACACAGATGACAGCTGATGAGCGCGCGGCCCTCCCGAGGCACCGCGAGCACCAGGCGGGCGGAGCCCCGGGCCAGCCTCCCTGCGGAGCTGGCTGAGGGCTAGGTCCCACGTGGGGGCGGAATGACTGAGCTGCTGCATCAGTACCATGAGATCTGAAGGAAAACTCTACCTGAATTACTGAAAATTAATCTGAAACACAGAATGGTGGAAAAAAGAAATGCGGTGTTTTTATATTCCCTATGTCTGCAGGAAAGAGACACCGGTCAACAAGCTGTGGATAGTACTTGAAAGCACTGGAACCGGAGGGACACGCATTTCGTCCTCCACAGATGCGAGCCATTAGCATTTGTGAGTGGAGCTCGGGAGGGCGCAGCTGATGACCCACCCGCTGCAGGAAGCCTGCCAAGGGAAGGCACATTTTCCTTTCCCAGGAGGGGAGAGGACGCGCTCGGAAGGGACCATCTTCACCTTTGACGGTGCAGCAGGCAGCAGGAGGGTTCTGCCTGCTCTCCCACCCGTGTCCGGGATCCAAGTGTCATGGCACCCTCATTCCGGGGCGCCGGCACAGTGACAGGAGGCCACGAAGGTGACATCGCAGTTCTCAGAAGCCACATGCTCCCTGCCCTCCCGTTCTCCCGTCCCTCTGAGGTCAGGGTCAGGGCCACCCATGCCCGAATGTCCTTTCTCCCTGCGGATAGATGGTGGCCGCTCAGTAAGGCTCCCTGCTCACCGGGTTCCAGATCGGAGAGGAAGCTAGAAAGAGGGGGTAAAACCCAAACTGTGCAAGAACCCTCTTACAGCTGGAGGAACTAGGAGCGAGTACAGATTTTGAGACTCACACCCAACGTTCGTCACCCTCTAACGAACTGTGTCACTCCCCTGTGGTCGCACTTTTCAGTCCAAGACTGAGCTCCGTGGGGAACATGTATCAACCCGACGTAGCAGCCGAGACTGCTCTCCCCCCCGGCAACGCAACCCCTTCTGTTCCTTCACGAACAGGAGAAAACCGCCAACGATTTGTAAAAAAACAGCTTCACTGAGGTCCAAGTCACATCCGGTCCTCCCATTAAAAGTGTGCAATCCAGTGGTTTTAGAGCTTTCAGAAGGTCAGGCAACGATCACCACAGTCTGATTTTAGGACCTTTGTGTCCCCACCCCCAGAAAGAAACCGTGCACCCGTGAGCAGCTGCTCCCCGCCCCCACCCCAGCAGTAAGGGACCGCTGAGCCGCATTCTGTTCTTATATGTTTGCCTGTTCCGAGCGTTCCATATAAATAGAATCACGTGAGAGGCAGTCTTTTGGGACGAGTTTCTTTCCGTTGGCACCCTGGTCTCCGGATTCACCCACGGCGTGTCGTGTCTCAGCACTTCACTTGTTTTGTGGGATACACCGCACTTTGTCCACCCGTTTGTCAGGTGAGGGACACCAATGGTTCCGGTCGCAACATTCGGCTGGGGGCTGGGATGTGCGCCTCATCCTGGGTTCTCTCAGCGACAGCCCGGAATGGCCCGCTTGACTTTTCGTGGGTTTTTGTCAGCCGGAGACACGTTTTTGTACTGGTCTGTCGAGAGTGGACACACCCAGCCTAGATCACGGTGCACCGCCCCAGGGGGACCCCAAAGAGACTCGATAGCTCCCATGTAAACAACTAGAAAACTGGGCAAGATGTATGGAACAGGTGTCTTCAGACCTTGGAGGGTGGGCAGCACGGCACTGCGACCTGGGAGAGAAGGGAGACGAGCGTGGCGAGTCCCGTGAGGGCCCTGGGTGTCCGCCTGGGGGTGCCGACCAGGCCGCAGTGTGGACAGGGAGAGACCACGCAGTGCACAGTGCTCTTCCTGAGCTGATCAGATAGAGGCCGGCATTCAGGAAGGCTGGGGCGGCTGGGAGTGGAGGGGCGGAGTACCAGAGAGAGGGAGGAGTCTGAGCAGGGGTCCCGTGGAGTCTTTGGCTGAACAGGGTGAGACTCCACGGGCTTGGCCAGGAGCAAGTACCAGGGAGCTCGTACGTTGAACCCTTCCCGAAGCGTACTCAAGGCTGGGTGGTGTTCAAATTCCAATCATCATACTCCACATACTCTCTGTGCTAAGTGCTTTACATGTACCATTTCTTTTCATATTCAAATCAATTCTAGAAGACAGAGACTATTATTTCCCTTTTACAGATGAGGAAACTGAGGCTCAGAGAGGTTAAGCCACCGACCCGAGGTCACACAGCGGGTTGAGTATCACAGTGGCATTGGATGCCCTGCCAGTGACCACCAGGCAGATGCTGAGAGGCGGGGCTGCTGCTTCTGCCCTGGGTCCCTATATCCAGGTTCCCCGAGAGTCCCGAGACTTCACACACACAGTGAGCATCGGAGCACTTCCTACAACGTCGCACTTCCTACAACGTCGGCCCAAGGAGTGTGAGGCAAGGAAAGGCGGTGTCTGGTTGGAGGGTGGGGAAATAGCTCAGGGCATTCTGGTCTCTTGCAACCACCCAGGGCTGAGTCCTGAAGGAGACAAGGCCAGGGTTGGGGGAGCACAAGTGGGGGAGCACGGGGTACCTCAGTTACAGCCAGTGGCATCTCACCCTGCTGCAGCCCCGGATACACTAATCTTCGTCCACACTGTTGAGTGACAGAGGGGAAAATCAAGTCCCAGAGACATCATTTCAGCTACTGGATCCAGCCATGCCTGAAGCTGACATGTCCCTACACTTTTGAGTGATGTGAGCCAAACAAGTCCTTATTTTTGTGTAAGTTAACTTGACTTTGATTTTCTGTCGCTGACAACCCCAGTAGAGTTATGACTGAAAAATGTTTTGTACTTTGATGACAACGGGAGTCTGAGGTCATCTCTGAGTAGATTTGTTTATTAATGTTCTGTCTTTACCACCAGCCTATCGGACCTTGGAGGCCCGATGATCACACCTTGGTTCTGCCCTCTCTGTACCACCTGGCACGGGGCTGGCTGTGGACAGTGCTCAGAGAAAGTGGGACACACTAAGTGAGCCAGGAGCGAGTCCCCTCTCACGTGGGGACCTCTCCAAGGAGCTCACGAAAGGAGGCAGGCGTGTGTGTGTGTGCATGTGCGTGTCAGGGTGGGAATACACCAGCTTTTCGTGCCTGCAGAGCCAGCGTGGCAAAGGGAGGCCAAGCTGAATGCCCACCCAGAGCTCAGGGCCTCTGAGGGGCGTTCCCAGACGCCAAACCAGAAGCAACACGAGAAGTAGCCGAGGCTGACTCGGCAGGCCTGAGTGTCTGACTCTGGACTGGGGCCGCCCGCGGGGCTCTGGGAACCTGGCAACACAATGGGGGGGATCACAAGTGGGGGTGGGGAGAGGCAGGGAGGGGGGCACCAAGCCCCCGCGACAGGGTCTGAGCTTTCTGGGAAGAGGCAACCCAGGAGAGACCGCTGGCCTCCCTGGCCTCCCTGGCCTCGGCCCCTTTTGCCGCCGGGACCCTGCAGGAGGCCCGGGCTTGGGCTCCCGTTGCTCTCTGCCTCCCCCTCCCAGGCAGGACTGCATTCAGCTGCAGTGAGACTCCCCAGGCACAGTGGCCTTATATGGTCACAGAACCACAGGCTTGGGAGCTGGAAGGGACCTTGGAGGATCATCTGGCCCGGCAGCCATTCTCCCCTGAATTACAGATGCCTCTGAGGCTGTGACAAGGGTGCCTGCACACACACAGTTTTTTCCCCATTCCTGGGGACTCACAAACTCACAGACCCTCAGCTGCTGGAATGCGTGACTTTCCACTCCAGCTCCCGGCTGGGTTAACTGCCCCTTTTCCGCATCCGTTTATCAGAGAACTTTCCCCTGTCCTGGGCCTCTCTCTCCATCCTCCACCACAGTCCCTTTAAGGACCCCGATAAAGGGGGCGCTCCTGGAGCCAGGCTCAGCTGTGCGACCAGGCAATGCCCTTCACTGCTTGGTGTTTCAGCATCCTCAACTGTCCCGGGGAGATGGGCCCGGTAATACTAACTCTGCTCGCGGGGTGATGGTCAGGATCAAGAAGAATTGACTCTCATAAGGAAGAGTGCCGGGCACAGCAAGCACTCAGTCAGTTTAGCTGGTATCGCTGTATTTGCTGAGGGGCAGGGGAGAAAGTGCCGTCGACTGGGTGTCCTGTGTCCGCCCTCCTGAGGAGAGGAAGCGACCCAGGCGCACAGGGCGGGAAGGCTGGGGAGCCGTGGGGGGCCCCTGCCTGCCGGGAGGAGGCAGGCTGGTTCACAGCCACAGCCACAGCCAGGAAGTGAGGCATTCTCCAGACTGCAGCAGAAAATCTGCTCATTTACCTGCTGGACAGCAGAGGCCGAGGCCGAGGAGCGGGTGGAAAAGCCGAATTTCCTGATTTGGGGGCTGCTTAGTGAAGTCATAAAATGTATTTCTGATCATCGCTGGAGGTACCTGTGCTGGATGCACAGGTTAGGGCCGGTGCTCAGGGCTGCACCCATGTAACCACGGACAACGCTCCCTGACCTGGTCAGCGGTGGGGACGTGGCCTTGGAGCCACACCCCTTCCAGCAGACCTGAAAAAAAAAACACCCTGGCTTCGTAGGACACATTTATAACCAGACAGTGAACAGTGAGGCGCCAGTGAGTTAATGAGCCACGTGCCAGCAACTGGGGGCTCCGCGGAGGCTGCAGAGCACCGGGCCTGCACAGGAGCGTAAAACGAAGACACCAGCGGCAGTCCAATAGGTGTCGTGTGCAGCTACGTTTATAAAGCGACGACTCTGTGTGGTGGTGCTGGTGGGAGCAGGGCCTGAGAGGCAGAAGGAGGGACAGAGATAAAGACAGTATGGGAGGATGCTTAACAAAATATCAATAATCACTTTTGGGTGAGGGAGAGCATTTCAGGCAGCAAGGACAGCAAGTGCAAAGGTCCTGTGGCATCTTGTATGTTAGAGACAAGGCCAGTGAGGGAACCAGAGACCCAGTCACACAGGGCTAATGCACTACTGATATTTTTCCTTAATATACACTGAGACAGCTACCTATTAAAATGAACAACCTCCGCAACAAAAAGTTCACCTGCGTACCTTTCCAAACCATCTTGACCTCCACCAGCGGCTCTGCTGTGTGGGTCCCGCGTGAATGACAGCTTCCCCTCCTCTTTCCTGACTTCCCCAGCCCTGACTGAGGCCTGTTCTTGGAACACTTACAGATTCCTACCCACACAGCTACGCAGAGAGAAGCAGAGAAAGCCAGCCATCACCCCAACACCTGCAGGGCAGCACCGTCCGACCAGCCGGCGCATGTCTCAGTCCGTTCACCTGGGAGCCCACACGCGTGCTGTTTTTCCTGCAGTGGCCTCACACCGCGTGGCTCCGTGCCGCCCAGAGGTCGTCACAGGCTGCCTGGTGTCCGAGTCATTCCACCAAGCCCCCGTCACTGAACACTGGGCTTGCTGGTGGCTGGGAGCTCTTCCCAGCCTCAGAGTCAGCTGCTGGGGAGGCTGCCTGACCGTGAGCCCATTTTTCCCGATGAAGACGGAAAGCCATGCAGCGGGACGGACCAAGGCAGAGGCAGGGCGACCCCGGGCCTTCCAGGCTGGGCCTGAGGGAAGTGTGTGAGCACAGGTGCGCTCTCTCGGCTCTTCGAAAAGAAGAGAGGAAAGACCCAGTTTAAAACCCAGCTCCTTAACTGTGGGGTGAAGTTGCACGGTAGGAGAAAAGTTATCTAAAAAGTAAATGAGATCCTTTAGTAATTAATACCATATTTAAAACGTGATCTTCTAATATTAGGACAATATAGAACATAAGGGCGTTTTAACAGAATGGTATCGGGCAAAGCGCTCCCCGGGGGAATGGCCGGTACAAAACAGGGGGTGTGCCCTGTTGACGGTGACTTGCAGAAATCTGTTATAAAGATGCCATTTTTAATAAGGGGTAACTCGGGCCAGAAGCAAAGATGTCAGCTGCCAATTTGTCACCAGACAGAGCCAGGGGCAAGGCCGGGACTTGTGATTTCAGCACAGAGCCTCTGCTGCCTTTATCTGGAAAACAGCGCGGCCCCTGCCCTTTCCCAAGACTCTCCGAGCCGGGGGTCAGGGGGGCACATGCCAGCTCCCATTCCGTGGGGGGTGGGGGGCACTGCTCTGAGCGCTGCCTTCTGTGGCTCTGTCCCTCTGCAGTGGTGAGGCTGGTCTGAGTCCTGGGACCCCGGCTTCAGATGACAGACATCTGCCTTGTCTTGGAGGCAGAAGACCCAGGTTCTTTTTTTTTTAAATATTTTATTGATTATTTTTTTAGAGAGGGGAAAGGAGAGAGAAAGAGAGGGAGAGAAACATTGATGTAAGAGAGGAACATCGACTGGTTGCTTCTCACATGCCCCCAACTGGGGACCAGGCCTGCAACCCAGGCATGTGCCCTGACTGGGATTTGAACTGGCGACCTTTCTATTCACAGGCTGGCACTCAATCCACTGAGCCACACTAGCCAGGACAGAAGACCCCGGTTCTTATGCAGCTTAGCCACTGACAAGCATCACAACCCCAGGTGAAGTGGGCAGCAGAAGGCCCCAGAGAGCTGGGCCTCTGGCCAGCCCTCCTTACTGTCAACACCATGGGCCACAGCCTGGGTTCCTCCTCGGGGTTACCGGAAACCCTTCCAGGCAGCTCTGCCAGCCCCCTAAGAGAAGACCCTTGGTCTCGACATCCATCCTCAGAGACCAGGCACTGGCCCTTCCCACACCAGTGTTTTTAGGAAACACTGCCACTTCCTGAGGCAGCTTACACCCCACCCGTGTCACTCAGGAGACCCGGGGGTCTGGTCCTCGCTCCTCCACTGACCAGTGGGCGTGAGCTCGGACAAGTCGCTGGGACTCTGCAGTCGCTTCCTGTGTGTGTCTCCCCAGCCTCTTGGACCAGTCAGGTGTCGGCTCCGGACTTGGGTGTGTCAGCTGCCTGCGGTCACCCTGTTTCCCAGGCTAGCCGGGCTCCATGGTCATCTCCATGTCGTTACTAAATGTAGCCTTTGGATAGGACAGCTCACAAAGCATGGCACAAGGAATCAAAGGGGCTGTCGGCAGGCAAAGACTCTGAAATAAAGGCCTGCCTACCTCACTGAGCTCAAGCTCTGCTCACAGGTCAGCTCCTCAGGCCACGCTGGCTGAACGAAGTGCCCTGCAGCCCTGGCCCGGGAGCTCAGTTGGTTCGAGCATCATCCTGCTGGGGCAAGGTGTCGGGTTCGATCCCTGGTCAGGGCACGTACAGAAATCAACCAATGAATGCATGAATAAGTGAAACGACAAATCTATGTTCTTTTCTCTCTCTCTCTCCCACTTCTTCTCCCTCTCTAAGATCAATAAAATAAAAATTAAAAAAAGAAAAGAAGGGCCTTGCCTCCGCCATCCCTGTCTTTACCCCGCGTTACCTCCTCTATAACATGAGCCACCGTCTAATACGCACATGTACCTGTGCTGTGCCCGTCTCCCCACACGCCAGTGAGTCCGTGAGGGCAGGGCCCTCGCTGCCTCGTTCACTGGCCGCGGCGCCCTGGGCGGTGCCCGGCACACGGCCAGCGGCCAGCGGAAGTTGGTGGAACGGCTGAATCAAACAGGCAACTACTCAGCGCTAAAATGACGGTTCTACATACGCTCCTTCCTGTGAAGGTAGGTAGCCTTTCCACCGTGGGCCAGGATGGACATCTCTCTTTCCCCGACTCGCCACCGTCACCTCACCCCTGGCAGCCAGTGCTGTCCCCACCTCAGGGTGCCGACTAGGCTTCCCTTAGGGCCCCGAACCGTGCCCTTGTCCCAGGGAGATTGACTAGGATCACGCTCCACCCTTTGCCGGCATGAGTTCACCCCTTCAACCCTCACATGTCGGTTCTCACGGGGTTTCTCAGGGTGAGCACATACAGCCACCTTTGGCCGCCCATTCCGCACTCACTTCTGGGAAAATCCAGAAGCTGTTCTTTGAAACCCAACTGTTAAATCCCTCGGTTATGTTGCAAAGACATGGCAGAGAGCTCTATGGCTTCCCAGCCCTTTTCACGGTGACTTATGTAAAGGCATGAGCTTTCATTAAGCACAGTAAAAGCCTGTGAGTGAGGCAAATTGGTTCAATGTCGATTTTACTGCCTAAATCTAAGGAACATTCCGCTTTCCCATTTGCCTGATTAGGTAGCTGCGAGATTGCCCTTTCTTCTGCTGCTGACATAATGAAATGAAGTACTCCTATTAGAACGTTATGTTTAATATATGGACAGTATTATACGTTGGGGGGCAGTTGGCGCAGCTTTTTATTAGATTCTGTGGAGAATGCACACGCAGGGCTGCGGAACGCTGCTCATCCTGTTCAGTCCTTGGAAGAGAGTAACCCTTCCCGCCTCCCTGCCCACCGGGTGTTTGTGCATCGTTTATGTTCCGGGCGCATCAGTCCCTGCCTGCACTCTCGTGCACACAGGAAAGGCAGAAAGGACCCGGGCGCCTGCTCTCTCTGGTGGACAGCTCACAGGCAAGGCGTCCGCCAACCCCAGCCGCCTGAAACACCTCCCTCTCTGACACCAGGTGCCCGAGTGCAGAAGGCTCTGCCACCTGAGCAGACCCGGCGGGGACTCTGACAGTCCGTGGGGCGGCTCCCTAACCACTCGCTGTGGGGGCCAGCGGTGACTCACTGCACAGCTCGCCTGTGAGCGAGGAGGAGGTTCATGAACGGCAAATGAGGGTTGGAGTGGACATCTGCTTTTCTCGCTTGCCCAGCTCCTATTCTCCCTTCTTTGGAGTGCTGTCCTGCCTCCCACTTTGGGGACTTTCTCTGCTCATAGCCTAAGTTCCAAGGGTGAGCCCCTGACCCACTCCCGGCTAGTCAGTGCAGCACACACCTGGATCCAGCCATGCCTGAAGCTCCTATACCACTAGGCAGCTCAGGTACATGAGCCAATATGTTTCCTTTTGTGCTTCAGTCATTCTGAGGCAGGTTCTTGTTCTTTAGCAAGTGGGGGTTTTGATGACCACAGAGGTACTGGACCAGCCACGTGGCCTTGCTGACCTGAAAGGGGGCATCTGGTTACCGCGTCACTGCTGAGGGTCCTGGGGGTTACAGCCCTGAAGAAAAGCACCCACTCCAACCCCACTTTACAGCGGCTGGGTCAGGCTGGGGGGCTTTTTCTCTCCTAGGCTTTTCAGGGACCAGTGACCCCAAAGCATTGTCCACCGCCCTCAGCTCTCAGAAGAACCTCAGGGACGTCACTGCCCTTGCTCCTCTTTTAGATGACAGACACAGGTGTCCTAGAAAGGCCTTCAACAGACTCTTGGTTTTCCCCAGCTTGTTCTTTTTAAATGAGGACTTGTTTTTCTTTTTCTTACCACGTGACTGGGCAGGGACAGACACCAAAACACCACCACCACCCTCCAGGGACAAAGGGACATGAAAAGAAACCCCCGTTCTCGGGGTCAGACCCCTTGGCACGCACCCACGCAGGCACGCAGTGGACAGCCTTGAGACCTTCCCACGAGCCTCCCAAGCATTGCCCCAGATGGAGGACTTCTAGGTGAGCGTTTGTTCTGAAACAAAGGGGCGCACGCGCACACACACGCACACACGCGCTCACGCGCACACACACCCTTCTCAGCTCCCTGCTGAGGAGGGTTCCAGGCAGAAGGTGCAGATCGCCCACGCGGGGCTCCTTGGGGAAATCGCATTTCTCCTGCCCTCTGCTGGGGGGCGGAAATTCTTGTGGAACGGTCTGCCAAAAGCAAGCCTGAATCCACATTCCTCTCCAGGGGAACGCATGCCTCCCCCCAGCCGAACCGCAGTGGTCGGCTGCCCCCCGACTTCTGACTTTAGTGGGACAAAGAGGGCCACGTGTGCCCCCAGGCGGGCCCCCCCGGACCTCTCGGTCGGCGCCACGGGAGCCGCATTCTTCTGGGTCCCTCTGCGTCATCCCTTTGTCTGGTGTTTGAAAGAGAGTGAGGGAGAATTCCAGGTGAGGCATGTCTTGCCAGACCAAGAGAAACGCGGTCACAGAGACACAGCGAAACCCGGCCGGGCCGGCCCTCCCTCCCCGGAGCGGCCCAGAAAGGATGCAGGCTCCGTGCGGTGGATTTAAATAGCCCCGCCGCGGCCTCCTGGGTTTCCCACCCCAGCCTTTCAAGCCGATGGCAGCTCCTCATTAATAACCACTATACTATGGTCGCGGCCCAAGAAAGAGAGCCCATAAAGATTACTTTGCGGGCTCCGGCATCGATTGCCCTCTCTAGGGTTGGTGGGGTGGGCAGCGCGTGCTGCTCCAGGCCAAAGGCGACTACTTGAGTTATAGGGGGAGCAGATCTGGCTTTGCCCTCTCGGCCTATTTTTTGCCACCAGTGGGGTCGGCACGCGGGGATCGAGGCTCAGTTGATGGCTCTGCGGCTCCCGTGTGAGGCCAACAGGAGCACGAACAGTGCCGGGTCCCTCACTGTGGCCGTGGTAGAGGGGGAGGCCTGCTCCGGTCCGGTGGCTGGCAGCGGAGGGATTCTCAGTGGGCGAAGCCCGCAGCTGGCTCACACTGCAGAGAAGCTGTCCAAGGAGGGCGGGCCGCTCAGGCCGCCACCCTCAGAATCTGCCTCTTGGTCAGGCCCTCCTCATTACGGTTTCAGGGCAAAGACCGAAGGACAATGCATGGTGCCTATTTATTGTCCAAGCCGCCTCTGATCCACGTTGCTCAGCCACCCCCGCCGTGGGGCTGGGGCTGGGGGAGAATCATGAGGGCCAGCATCCGTGGCACCCACGGGTGCCAGCTCCATGCTAAGGCCTCCACGGACACTCACGTGTTGAGTCCTCCTGACAATGCTTGGACTCACCTCCCGGCCTCCAGCCTTAGCAAAAGCTGTGTGAGCGTCCGTGCTAGCTTCGTGTCAAAGGAGACTGGCTGCCAGAGAAGTTAATGAGCTTCCCCAAGGTCATGCAGCAAGGAGACGCGAGCATTCCCAAGAGCCCAGGCTCCTGACCGCTCGATGGGCAGCCCTCCGCCCACAGTTGCCAAGGAATACTGGTGGCCGCAAGTGCATGTGGAGGAAGGAACCCAGCCTGGCGAGGAGCAAAACCTCTGGTCAACTGGACAGGAAGAGAGAGACATTCCCACCTTAGAAGGGGATCAGGTCTCTATTGCCACCCTGGGCCCTTAAATGGAGACTCTTTACCCCTCTTTAAACACATTTCCAGTGCCAGAGCTTAGTCCTCACCAATGAACTCGCTGCCCTGCCCTTCTGCTGAGCACCCAGCACTGTATCTGCCCCACTCCCCCTTCTACCTGCGTCTCAGCTCGTCACGGGGCTGAAAACCCCTTGAACGCAGAATCCAGCTCAGATTCCTGTGCAGGGAGCCAGCCATGTGGTTGCTGGAGGAGCGAGCAGTGAGTGAGTGGATGAAGTCTGTCCTGGGAGACCCTGACACTGCCACATGTCCCCACCACTGGACGGTCCGGCTTCCCATCACCAGAGCTAACTGCTGGGACAACAGTCCTGAGTCTTCTCTGCTTTGTGCTCCAGCATGCATGCTGATCAGGACGGCCTGGGCGCGGGGCCGGTTAGGGACCAGCAAAGATGGTGGGAGGGGGCAGAGAATGCACACCATTTTTCAGCATCCAACGTGGACACAAACTGGGCCCGAGAATGGCATTCAGCCCGATAACACTCCCCAACACGGACTAAGTGCAAGGAGCACAGCCTTTGCTTCTTCGGTGTAGATCATGCTCCCGGACAAGGAGGCGTGTGAGGCTGACGAGGCTGACCGTGTACTCGTCGGATCTTGGTGTGTGGTTCCCGCACTGGACGGGCCTCTCCGAGGAGCTGCCCATGCCCTTCCTGCACCAGCTCCGGCAGGGGCTTGCTGACTCACACGGATCACAAAGCCGCCCGGGCTCCGGAGCCGGCTGTGCGAGCAGGGTCCCAAGCCTATTGCCATACTCGAGGCTCAGTAACGGGCCCTCTGAAGCCAGGCCTGTGCCCGGCTGCGCTTTCCACCACCAACAAAGCTCTTGGCAAGGAGTGACTTGACGGCGACATCCACATCCAAATGAGAAGTGCTGACCGGGCTCCGGAGGCCACAGACGCAAGGGGCAGCCCTGTCCAACCTCAGACTGGATCCTCACCACGGCGGGCCCCAGTCCCTGACTTCTCTGAAAGGAGATGACAGCGCTGCCCCTGCGTCCTCAGCCCCCCGCAGGCCTGCGGTGGGGAGGAGCAGCCCAGAGGCCGTGGGTATGTCAGGTCCGGGGTGTGGGAGCCTCGGACGCCAGCCCACTCAGGGAGCTGCGGGGATGTGGCACGGGGTCTCCCCGGATGGCGCGTCCCAGGGCTTCAGGAATATCAACGCTGCCACCGCGTTCGTGAATGAAATTGAGGTGAGAAAGCTGAGCGAGACCGCCTGCCCTCTCCCTGTGCTGCAGAGACGTGGCGGGGAGCTTTCTCGCCTGGCCGGTGTGCCCCTGCCCTTAGCGGTGACGACGCCCAACACTCCCGTGGCGCTTTTCCAAGCATTTTCACAGATGTTATTTGAACAATAATGGTGACCATTATTCAGTGATTAAACATTAACTTCGTGCTTGGCATTTCTGTATATTTTCCCACTTAATCCTCATCACAGACCTCAGGGATACTTCCCGTAGCTGTCCCCATTTTACAGATGAGGGCACTGGGGCTCTGGGAGGTCAGCCACCTGCCAGGTCAGTGTCTCAGAGCAGCAGGACTGGGGGCTGAAGCAGGGTCCCCTCCAAAACTCCCATCCCAGCAGCCCTGGTAGTGGCCCCATTTTACAGTAACGGGGGATGCACGAGAAGCAGAGGGCCTGGCTGGCTCCCTGGCCCGGAGCAGGGATTGCAAACTGCAGCCTGGACCTGGGCCAGGCAGGGGTATGTTTTGTTTGGCCTGTAGTAGTCCTGAGGTTTCTGTTGAGTTTTATTTATTTTTTTTATGGGAGCAAATGTTTATAGATCAGGAGGATTCTCACAAAAAGACGCTGCTCTTCTCCTGAAGAAATCAGACGTGCTGATCTGCCTTCCTGATTGGCTGTCGGCTGTGGGCAGGGCCAGCACTCTCCAGGGGCCCGCAGTCCCCCGCCCCCGGTCTACTGCCCGCTGGGCCTGCCTGCACTGCGGCCCCTGCAGAGAGCTGGTGAGTGGCCCTGGCCCCACGTCCCTGGGAGAATAAGCGTTTCCAGCATGCTGGTGGGAAAGAAGAGTGCTATACTAATGACAGGTTTTTTTTTTTGGTTGTTGTCCTAATAAAGATGGGCCGTAGCCAGGAATCTGACAGGCCCGGGGAATCTGGAACATTCAGCATCAGCAGTGGCCCAACTGGTGAGACAGGCTCAGCTCGCTTCTGTCTCTTTTGCGGCCTTGGGGGAGGACACCACACGCCCCGAGGATCCGACAGGTTACAGGGCTGACCAGAAGGCTCTGCACAGCTGGAAGCTTGGCCACGGTCCACGTTTGCACTTAGTGCTGCTCGGTCAGACACATGGAACACTAATGACAATCACGTGGCTTCGGCTGCCGAGAAGCGGCCTCGGAGTGACGGGAAGCAAAGCTATTGAGCGAGCCAATTCAAAGGCACTTAGCCAACGAGTGGGAAAGGGTCCTGCGCAGTAGCTGGCAATGAGGAAGCAATCCAGTCTCTAAACAATGGAGAACCCCTGGGCTCAGACCTGGGCCCGCCCCTCCCCATTGCCTTAGCGGCACGCCAGGCCCCGCAGACTCTGCAGGCCCCTCACGGGGCTACTGATTTTCCCTCCAGGCCCCTCCCGTCAGAGTCCCCACCCTGCTAAGGACACATCCTGTTGCCCACCAGAGACTCTGAGCATGGCACCTGCTCTCTCCTTTTTGTTGAAAGGGCAGGTAATGAGTGTTACGGGGCCGCCAGAGACAAGACCTGAAGAGGGGCTGAACAAGGAACTTCCCCACTGTGGGGCTCAGTGTCGTCGAACTCTGTCCTCGTCACTGCCACAAATCGTCTCGGGGGACGTCGGCAGTGACCAGCCTACACTGCGAGGGACCTCGGAGCATGATTCTGGGATCGAATCCAGTGTTTATTTCATCCGATTCTTGGATTCAAGCAGACAACAGGGGCTGGAGGGACGTTAGGATCTCTGGGTACCAGTCACAGCAACCTCGTGTCTAGAGAAGGGAAGGGTAGGGGGTTGCCAGTCACAGGCGACCCGATAGCCACTGATCCTGGGAATGACAGGGGAGAGCAATGGGAAAGTGATGATCTTCTCTCTAATCTGTCTGTCCATCCTGAATCAGAATTGCCAAGGCCAATGGGCAGATCGGGATACAAATGAGAAACCTGATTAAAAAAACTGGTGAGGGGATCTTTCCCTTTTACCCAGAGACCAGCTTCAGAGAGCTCTGGGGCAAGAATGAAAAGCTGCAGGTATTGGGCAGAATCTGGCCAAGAGAGACCTGTGCACCCCAGCGGGGGAGGGGAGTTTGAAACTGGCTTTGCCTGACCTGCCCAGGTCTACCTGAATCCCAGGAGGCCAAAAACGTAGCTGAGCAAGTGGGCTACATTCTCCCTGCCCCTGCGGCTGAAGGCAAACAGAGAGGCCGGGGAGAGAAGATTCCAGCGGCAGACCGGCCGCTCAGCTACCCCGACACCACTGCCCCGGAGCGGGGAGGCAGCTCTCCTCCTGCCGGCTCCACTCCACAGCAGAAGGCTGCCACTCCGCACCCCACAACCGCAGGGCCGGCGGAGAACGAAACGCTCGCCACAGGCTTCAGAAGATGCGCCCAGCAGAAGATCCCAGGCCTGCTGAAGTAGAGCTGCTCCAGGGGACAGATGACAAGTCAACCAGAAAATGCACCCGAAAGCAATTCGGGGCAGACAGGAGAGACCTTCTGCAGATCCAGACAAAGTCGTCCCGACGACAGGAGGTGAGTCACTGCTGAGGTGTGCGGCAGTGGCCTGGAAGACCAAATGAAAAGACTGTCTCCAAGTATAGAGCAAAGATGTGAACAGGGACAGTTCACGAGGGGAGAGGAAAGAGACCCGAGGACAGAACCAGGGAGACTGAGCTTGAGAACATGGGGTGTTTCAGGAGGAGAGAAAGAAACTGATGGACCAGAGCTGGTAAGTAAATAACCAGTAGAAGACCTCCGTCTACAGGCGGAAAGGGCTCACAAAGTCCCAGGAACAACCACAGAAAGAAACGTACACGTGGGTGATCCTGGTCAAATTCCTCATCTGAGTTTAAACACAAAACTTAAAAATCTTCCAGACATAAAGAACACACTACCTTCAAGAAAACACAAAAATCAGGCTGGCATTGAACTTCTCATCTGAAACACTACACGCTCAAAGAGAGCAAATGCCATCTACAGATGACTCAGCAGAGAGAACCAGCGGCCCCCCAAAGTTAGTGAGATTCAATTTCTCACTAAAAAAACAGAAGACGTCAGATTGGGTTAAAAAAATTAAAACAAAAACCTAAACCGAGGGACATGTTTATAAGAAAACTAATTAAAACAAAGGTATGCAGACATGTCGAAGATGAATGCGCAGGCAAATAGATACCAGGAAAATGCCCGTCAGTTTTCAGGGCAAAAGGTGTCCGTAGGTACCAAGACTTCACAGGGTTTATCGCCCACACGCCCCACCTATGGAAGATAGAGCAGCAAACAACGAATGCTCCTGGACAGAGACCTGGGCGTGCCGGAAAAGGCACGGCTCAGGCGACCGTGAGAAGTACGTAAGCTCGCTCGCACCCCTGCCCTCCTCCTCCTCCTAAACCCAGATGAGAACGGTGGACTCTCTGCGGGTGGGAGCCTTAAGTAAGGACTCTGAAAACAGGAGGGACATCCTACAAGAGAAATTCCAGCCACGCCCCAAAGCTAAAAATCTTAAATTATCCTAACAAAATCAAGGAGGAGAAGAGGAGACTGGACATGTTCTGAGGTCTCATCTTAAGCAGGGGGTGGGGAAAGACTCCTCAGGGTCTCGTCCCACTGAAGTAGGGGACAGCAGGGAGGGAATGGCGCAGATTGGAGGGAGGAATAGTTACTCCGTGTTATCTTGTTTTCAAGTAATAGGAGAGCAATATGTATTTGATTATGAATTAAGGGAAAAGGAATGTAACCTTTAATAAGATGGAAAAGTAGAGAAGTTCCAAATTGGCATGGGAAAAAAAAAAAAGAAATGCAAGGCAACTACATCAAACCAGCACAAACAAGAGGAAAGAAAAACAGAGAAATAACAGTGGAAGGAAATTAAAAACATACCATCAGATGGAAGAAATAAAGTCAAGTATTATCGGTTAATAGATTAAATTTCTCACTAAAAAAAAAGAAGACGTCAGATTGGGTTAAAAAATTAAAACAAAAACCCAAACTGAGGGACACGTTTATAAGAAAACTAATTAAAATAAAGGTATGCAGAAATGTCGAAGATGAATGCGCAGGCAAATAGATACCGGGAAAATGCCAACACAATTTGATAGCAGGAGTGCCAACTTTTACTTTATTTTATTTTATATTTTAAAAATATATTTTATTGATTATGCTATTGCAGTTGTCCAATTTTTTCTCCCCTTTATTCCCCCCTGCTCTGTAAACCCCTCCCAGGAGTGTCAACTTTTAGATAAAGGGAAATTTTACCTGGAAAATAGTGCAGAGGATAAAGGTATTTGTAGTGATAAAAGGACCGCTTTATGAAGAAGTTACCACCATCAGAAACCTGTATGCATTAAACAACAGAGAAGCTAAATACATAAGGCGTGTATGGATAAGACAAATACAGTTTTAGTGTGGAATATCAAAGATGTCTATTTCAGAAATGGACAACTATGGCAGGCAAAACTTAATGAAGCTAACAGAGAAAACGAAGAATATAATTTGGATTATGAGAAATACGCAGCACCTCCTATTCCTTGAACGTAGAATGTAGAATGGACTATTTTGGGGACCTGGGTCGTTCACAAAAACGGATCGTGTATTGGGTCACAGAGATAAAGCGCAACAAATTTTACAAAGGAAAGCTTTTCTGGACTACAATCTCCGAGCACAATTAACACAATGAGAAATTTGAAAAGGGGAGAATAAAAATATTGACTTAGAAATGAAGAAACCCACTGTGGACAAATCCAGGTTAAAGGGGAAGGTCAAGGGGATGACACAGCGTCGGGAAGAGTTAGAGCAGCACGAGGACCGGGGACATGTCACGAGAGCAGTCCCCAGGGGACAGAGCGAAAGTGCCAGGAGGAAAGTCAACGCCTCTCTGATTAAAGACAAAATAGAGAAAAATAAAGAAACTTAGCCCTCTTTTTAAGAAATCACACACAAAAAAAGAGAACCGAAACAAGAGAAACTGTAATTGTAAATTAATAAAGTTAAAAGCTGTAATTAATAAGACTAAAAATAGTAGAACAGTGGGGCGTGTAAATACAAACACTGAAAGTAAGTAAAATAAAACCTTAAAGAGATTTAGAGGAAAAGCAAGCACACGAAGACCAGAAACCAGAAAGGCGCCGCGACCCCGGCCTCAGGAGAGAAAAACAAAATCACAGCATCACACGCAGCCCAGGGGCCACAGACCTGAACGTCTGATGACTGCATTACCGAATATGAATGACTAAAATAGGCCAAGAAGAAGAAGGTTACCATAGGAAACACTGGGAAGATGATCGAAGATCTACGATGGAAAACGGCACTGGGTATTCGGTGCCAGACAGATTCAGTGAATTTTACCTAACGTTTAAGTGGCAGATAATTCCAACATTAGTTCAAAGATTTTAGCTCATTCTAAAAGATGGAGAGTTCCTCAATGAATGCTATGAAGCATTGCTAATGTTAATTACTAAAACATGAAGAAGAGTGCACAAGAAAGAAAATATAAACTCTTTTCGTTTGTTAAAATTTATACAAACGTATTTTTAAAAATGATCAAATGTTGATACTAGCCAAGTGTCAGAAGAAAAACATGTTGTAACTAAACCTGTTCATTTGAGGAGCGTGAAGGGGTTCACCAGCACTATCCTTGACCACCACAAATTGTCATCATGGATAATGCCACGTGGTCACATCAGCAGATGCTGAAAAGATGCTTGGTAAAATTTAGATCAGTCCCAATTAAAAGCCGGGAATAGAAGCTCATTAGGTATACAAAACAAAAAGTATTTACCAAAACCCAGCAGTACATATGATTATAAATAGTGACATTCTAAAATCATTTCAATTAAAATCTAGAACTAGATAAGGATGAGAGCAATATCACTCTCATTTATCATGAGCTACTGCTAGCTAATGTAGTACAGCAAAATAATGGTATCCATGTCATAAAACAAGAGTTAAAATAACCTTTTTGGTGACATGTGGGTATTCAGAAAACCTAAGAGACTATTATTATAAAACAAAGTCTACTATAATTAATAAGAGAATTGATAAGGTGGCTGGATCTAAGATAAATACTCAAAAATCACAGGTTTTTTCCCTAGCAACAACTACCTAAAAAAGGAAATAAAGAAAACAACCCATATGGAACAGTGAAAAAATTATAACTACCTAGGGATAAATTATACAGGAAACTTACAAAACCTACACGAAGAAAACTACAAAAACCTTACTGCGCATCAGTTCCATTCCTAGGTACACACCTGAGAGAAATGTGTACCTATGTTCCCCAAAGGCACGTTCAGGAATGTTCCTAGCGGTGCACTGGTAATAGTTCAAGGCCAGAAACCGCGCCCTTCCCTCGGAGAGGAGAGAAATAGAGTTGTGGTCAATCACACAGAGAAATAATGATCAGCAATGAGGAGACACAACTACAACTACATGCAACGGTAAGGACCAGCTATATGCAACAGTGAGGATACACTTGAATGTTAAGTGAGAGGCAAAAACAAAAGCATACGATTCCATCCACAGAAAACAGAACAGGCAGAGCGGATGGACGCTGTTGGAAGCCAGGACACTGGTTTCCCAGGTGGGGGCGACGGTAGAGAGAGCAGAGGTTCCGGGTCCTGATTTGGGTGTTAAGTACCTGGGCGTGTTTGCTTGGCGAAAAGTCACCAGGCTGTGCATGAGGATGTCTCTTTAAAAGGCATGTTGGACTCGAAAGAAAGGACATCTCCCCGAAGGCTGTAAAAGCAGATTTGAAGAAAAGACTTGTGCTCCTGAACGAGAGCCTTGACCATTACAAAAATTTCCCCCACATATGTACATTGGAGTTTGAAACAGATTTTAATTAGAGTTTCAACAAGGTTTTGGATGTGGGTTTTTTTTTTGGGGGGGGGCGTTATTTTTTTAATGGGAAGCTCAGTCCCAGGAGGACTTGACATCTCCCTCCCACTCCCAGCCTGGGAAGGAGGCAGAGGCTCAAGGCTGACTCCTCTATCCACTCTGCCACCCACGCCCCCCCCCACCCCGGCTCCACTTCCAAGCACTACAGGAGCATGCAGCGCATTTGGTCAGAGCCCGGCTGGGGAGGCCTCCCACGTTGGGGCACACTCCTAGTGGGGGCTGCACCTGAGTGGAACCGGGGGCACCCCCCAGCTCAGCGTTGAGGCCAGCAGGCGGCCCAGGGGAGTGTCTACCCGCTTCCACCAGCCACCACCAGAGGTCTGAAGAGAGCAGCTGGTATCTGCCCCCGGAAAAGGGTCTTTTCATTTCTCACACTCACCTCTGGCTTTCTTTAAAAGCTTCTCAAACAACTAAGCATTGTATCGAGGTTGTCTTATTCGACATCGCACATGCCCTATCAGGGAGAAAGGCTAGCTGTTCTTTTCTCCCCATCTTCCAGGTGAAAAAAGAGAAGTTTGGAAAGGTCATGTGACTTGCTCAAGGTCAAGGTCACAGGCGGGCAAGCAGCCGAGCTGGGGCTTCAGCAGCAGTCTTCTGACGCCGCGGCCAGGCTTCCTCCCCGCTAATCTCTGTGATAAGACCAGTCACACGCTGCTGCGGGTGAGACGAGGCCTGGTGGGTGCTGGGTCCTGGCACCAGACCCAGCGGCCTCCAGGGAGCCTTTTCGGGAGAGCTGGCCAGAACCCGGGCCAGGCTGGAGAGGCCCGGAGCGGGGTGACACCGTTCCCTGCTCAGACACTTGGCCCCAGAGCCTGCAGCGGCTGCTGCTATCTAGTCAGCTGGACACTCAAAGGTCAGGCGAGAGCACCTCCCCGGCTGCACTCCTGGCAGGAGGTAAGAACGTCAGCCCATCACCCCTCACCTCACCCCTCAGAGCCCCAGCGGCACGCAGGGGTCCTGCACGGCCCCTCCTCGGGGGACTTGGCCTCCACCTGCCAGAAGGGCCCTGTGGGCTGTGGTGGGGGGCAGGCCAGTGCACTAAGGTGGCAGGGTGTCTTTCCCTGAGAAAGACAGGTGCACCCAACGCCCGTGTGAAGGTACCACGGGACTGGGCTGGGCCAGGGGGCAGGTGTGGAGGGCGTCCCCGAGTCTACTCATGTGTTGTTCCTGGTGATGGAGTGTGGATGAGCTGCTCCATGTCTGACGACAGCGAGGACACGGGTCCTCAGAGGGCTGGAACCCAAAGCAACACCCTCAAGACCCTGGGGAGGGCGCCGGCCTCCGATGCAGGAGGAAGAGTGAATTCCTCACAACTCCGAGGGACCTGCTGTTACTATCCCCATGCCCCAGGGCAGGACGTGGAGGCTCGGAGAGAGAGGAACTGGCTAGCTCACAGTTGTGGTTACGCAGGAGTAGTGGCAGAGCGGGCGTCTGTTCCACTCGAGGCCTGTGCCCCAGGGCACGCTGGCTCCCTGGGGAGGGGGGCTGGCCCTGCTCTCCTGCAGCCTGGCGCCCTCCCAAGCTGGACAGTACAGCACAAGGCTCCGCTTCCCGCCCTCATTCTTGGGGGTCCGGCCAGCAGCCTGGCATCTGGGGACCCAGCTGGAGGACTTGGAGTCGGAAGACCTGGTTCACAGAGACTGTCCCACCCAGGCCTGCTGTGGCTCTGCCATCCAGAGTCTGGTAACCAATGGAGACAGAGTACAGTACCTGTAATGTACCTCGCAGCTTCATACATGTCCTCAAAAAATCGTAAACCCAAGTTCCTGAACTGATCAGCTCACTTGACGTGGAATTCTCTCTATCCTTCTCAGAGTGGCCCTGCTTTGAGGGTGGAGGACGAGTTCTCTTCTCCCTATAATTGCAGCCCATTGCTTCTTCTGCAGGGAGCAAGTCTAATGTATTGCCCCAAGACGGGGCCTTAGAGAATTGGAGACAGCTGGTACCGTCTGGCTTAAAGCCTTCTGGTTCTGTCTGGACCCCAGAAAAGGTACTTACAAACACCCGGAAATCTAACGGGCTGCTTCAGAATCAGAGAAAATGGCAGCCTGGCTGATCGCCTGGGGCTGGAGCTCAGGGTGAGATCCCAGTAGGTACTGAGATGACTTCTGCAGGGAAAGGCTCCGGGGCCAACCTCGGGAGCAGACTGAATCTGGTCCCAGGATCTGCAGGACGGGCAGCTGACAACGGCCCGTGTGTCGGCAAGGGGAAGGCGGGGCAGGGGAGCGGAGGGGTCTCATCCACAGGCAAGCTCTTCCCCATAAAGGAGGCTGTTAGAAACATCCAACTCGTACTTGACCACCTGGGGTTCTATATTACCATCCGTCTTCCTAGGACCCATCTCTGGAGGGGGAAAATGTTTGCTGTTTTGCAAAAGTTAATTAGCTGTTATTAAAACATGCCCTTGAGTTTAATGAGAGGTTCTTTATATTACCGTTTACATGTCGTAAGCCTGCGAGTGATGGTAACTCCCTGAGCTGACTCTTCAACGTGATTTCATTTGTGCAGGTTTATGAACCTCTCTGTTCAGACACGCATGCACGTTCGCAGCCAGTCAGAACTGTAAGGCGCAGTAGTGCCGGCAGAGTAGGCCAGGACGGTGGACTTGGGGTCAGAAGATCTGGTTCAAAGGGCGGGCCTGCTGTTTCCTATCTGGATGACCCCGAATAAATCATTTGATGTCTCTGACCCGCATCTGTAAAATGGGGTAATTCCCACCCGGCCGCCTCTATGGGGACATTATGAGGATTAAGTGAGTCTGTAAAACACCTGGGGCGTGTTGAAACAAAACGTGTCAGCTATTTCTTGGGTTTGCAGGTAGAATCTTGGATTGGATATTTATGGTTTGGGGTTACCTCGTATCCTCCTACCTTCTTGCCGGCTTTGGGAGTCTGGGGTGCCACCCTACCCTGACGTTTGGTCAATGTCGTCAGTTGGGGTCTGAGCGCATGGCATTCCCCAAAGCCACGTGGTTGGTTCACAGATGGGAATGCAGGCCGGTCAGAATCAGCGAGAAGCAGTAAGCCTTTTCCCGGGATATCCAGAAGCGGACTCACACTTCCCACGGGAGTAGAAGCCGAGGCCGTGGGTGGCCGGAGGCTGAGGCAGCCTTCCTGCGGCCGGGAGCGGTGAGCCCGTCTGAGGGCGTTAACACGGGAAAACAGAGAGGAGGCCAATGGAGGGCTGATACCTTTGAAGCCTGGGGGTCCAGCCTTCCTTCCAGGACAGGTGTTGCTGAGCGTGTCTGTTTTACTTACTCTATCGTGGGTAGAATTTCTGTGATTTGCAACCGAAAGGGTCTGATGATACACAAACAGAAGGAAAGCAGCGATGACCGAGAATCTATCAGTTTCTGGCCGTTTTCCAAAGGAAGACACTCCGTCCTGCGTGCTCTGCTTTCTACCCAAGAGCCATCACCTACACCTGGTGTCAGCCCGCCGAGGACACCCTCCCCTCCAACTTCTCGGGACCAGTTCTTCCAGACAGTGCAAGGCTGGGGCGGACACTGCTGGTGGCCAGGCCGTCCACCATGTTCCCCCGTCCCTTGTGGCCAAGTGCCAGCTGTGTCCTCGTGTCCATAACCATTCCCGCTCGGTCTGGGCTCCTCATGTAACTCCACCCCTCTATGCGGAGACTGGTTTAAGAAGAGATAATGTGACCCAAATCTGTCCAACGAGACACACAGGCTTCCGAGACGAGGCAGGGTGAGACCCTTCAACACCCCTGGATTTAGGTGACCGAAGTCACGATGTCTATGGCTGCAGCAGCAAGGAGGAGCCAGCGAATGAGCCGAGACTGGTAGAGAGAAAAGACGGAAAGGCTTGGCTAACCAAAGGCTTCCTTGAGCAATCTTGGCGCTGCTTAATTTCCAGGCTTCTGATCTGTGAGCTAATAAGTTCCTATAGGGTTTAGGCCATTCTGAGTGGGTTTTCTGTTACCTGTGGATAACAGCCCCTAACTGATACGAAAGCTCAGTTCAAACTCCTCTCCGCCTGGGAACTCCCAGATGATGCCAATACGTCCGTAGGGACGCCCATCTCCCCAACACTGCCCGCCCCAGTGAGAGCACACTGGCTGGATTCTCCGTCAGCCCTCGAGATGACGCCGTTCATTCCAGGGCTGGTTTCCGAAGCACAGTGTGGAGGAGAGGCTGAGGCCGCATTTGGGTTGAAAGGGAAGGTGTGCTGCGGCGGCCACTACTGTGAACTTAGGAGAAGGTGTATGTAGCTTCATGTGCCCAAACAAAACCCCTGACTCTGCTGCCTAAGCTGGGTCCTCCTGGGCTCTTCTGTCTCAGAGAGCAGTAGCTCGATTTTGTCAGTTACTCAGGCCAAGAGCCCTGGACGCACCCTTGACCCCTCCTTTTCTCTGACCCTCCCAGTCACGTGAAAGGGAATCCTGTTGGCTTTCCTTCACGACACTGCCAGAACCTGACTTCTCCGCCACCTCCCGATGTCACCAGTGCCCTGGTCCAGGTCACCACAGCCTCCTCGGATAACTCCAGCAGACCCCTGACCATCTCCCTTCCTGTAGTCCGTGTCCCCAGGCTGTTCTCCACAGTAAGATCGATGCTTCCGAGGGCTCCCACTGCACTCAGAACGAAAGCCCACGCCCTAACCACGGCCCCCCCCACCATGCACCCTGGCCTCCTGCGCCCTCTCCTGAGCTCACCGCCCCCCTTCACCTTGCTGTGCTCCAGCTGCACAAAGCCTCTGTCTGATCCTTAACCACACTGAAAGTGCTTTCACCTCGGGGCCTCTAGACTTTGCGCTTGCTGTTCCCTCTGCTGCAAACACTCTTCCCTCCCTTCCATACGTCTTTCAAATCTCCGCTTAAATTCGCCTTGGCGGGGATGTCTCTGACAAAGTCATAAAATAGCAGCCTCCTCCATCCCTCTCATTTGGCTTTATTTTTCTTCACAGCCTACCTGCCCCTGATAGGTTACTTTTCCTGTGCAGGGGTGAGAAAGAGTCTATTTGCAGTTGTGAGTATGTGAAACACAGAGTTTATTCTTGGATGATTCATTAGCGACTGTATTATTTTCCACATGAACAACTGTATACTTGGTGTCTGCCTCCCCACCGCAGAGAGAGCCGGGGCTCTGTCTGCGCACCGCTGCACTCGCCGCCCCGGGCACAGAGCAGGCACCGGGCGAACACTCGCTCAGCGGACCAACTCTTTCGGACCTCCCGCCACTCTCTGCACGGGGCTCTGTACGTTGTGGATGCTCGCGAAATCTGTCTATTAGGTTCCCCGTTTGTAATAGGATCCCATCAGCACTCCGATTTCCCTTCCGGCGGAGAGAAAAGTTTCTTTGCTACGTGTGAACCAGGACAGGAGAGCAGCACAGAGAAAGAGGAGTAACAGTTAAGGGCGGTGGCAGTTCTCGACTGTTCATTTTGCTAACCTTTGCTACGACAGTTCAGTTAGGAGGCATACGTGTGTTTGACTATTAAAAACTGTTTCAAAGAATTGTTTTTCTTAGTGTGGTCGTTTTAAAGCAGCAGTTGGTTTTGTTAAAGGCATTGACGAGTGAGACCGTACACACAAAATCTCCCTCCGACTCCCGCGCCCCCAAAGACATCAACAGAGACACTTCACGCCTTCGTGACTGTCTGGGAACTGTGGTCCTCATCGGGTATGTGAGAAAGTGGACATTCAGCATCACAATTACCTTGTCTATACATATTTAATTTGAAACTCCAAATATCATTATATGGGAGCTATTTATCAGTACGTGAGACAGTTTAAACAAAAAAGAAAATTTTTTTGCCTTAGAAAGCATTAAGTCCAATTCTTTAGCTTGGGCAAAGTGCTTGCGAATATTCACTCATCCAGCCAGTACTTCTCAAGAATCAACCACATTCCTACCCCAGGAGCCCCTGCCTCCTGAGGGAGACAAATGGGAGCCTATTTTTACAGGATTTCAGGGAAGAGCATGGGACTTGGGTGTCAGAGGACTGTTCAAGTCATTCTCATTCAGGTACTTATCGGGCATGCATTCTGTGCAAGGGGCTCTACCCGGCCCTGTGAATTCAAAGACTGCGGCTGTCCACAAGAAGCTTATACTCCAGCGTGTGGGATGAGATCGGGAGAAGACTAACCTTCATCAAAAGCAGGAAGATGTCAGATACGCTGCAAGAGAAAAGCAAAGCCACCCGTGCCCTACCGGGGCTCAGAGGAGGAGGCGGCACAGCTGACTGGGGAAACGGGTGCAGCTCCGGGAAAACTGTGACACTTCGCGGCCTGGAAGGAGAGGTGGGTGTGACAGGCAGAGTGGGACTTGTGGGTGGGGTTATTCCAGGTAAAGGAAACCGTGCACCCCAAGGCAGGGTCGGGGGCTCTGTTCCGCTCAGACCACCAGCCTCGACCCAGTCCGTGTGCTCTGGACAGCATAGAGTTGTGTGTGTGTGTGTGTGTGTACGTGTGTGTGTGTGCACACGCGTGTGGTGGTGACCTCGGGGCGCTGAACTGGGCAAAGATTGCCCAGCGGGCGTGTGGACAATGAATTAGATAGAGGGGAGAGGAGGAAGAAAAAAGGCCAGTTAAAGAATTTGTTACTCTGGGGTCAGGCCAGAAAGGAAATTTAACTTGGCAAAGACGGCATTTTATTATTAACGCCGTATACTGATGTAACATGTTCTTCATATGTACGAAATAGGACACGATAAAAAGGCCTGTCTGATTAAATAAGTTAGTTAACAAACATACATTAAACTCTTGCTCTCTAAAGTCTTTTTGAAGAGGCTGGTGTCTGGGGAAGAGACCACAGGGCCGTGCCTGGGGAAAGGGCTGTAGGAAAGGTTGGGGGGACGAGCAGGGAGGAGGGGCAGCAGCTGCCTGGCCACAGACAGACTGCAGGGCGGTGGGGGCGTGTGAGGGGGAATCTGGAGCTCCCAGGACAAGGTGAGCAGCAGGGCGCTGGAGGGGTGGTGACGCTGTGAGCTTCTCCCTAAGGAAGACCCTGGGCAGGGGGACAGGACTTCGGTTCATGAACCCACTGTCTCCCGTCTTTCGGTGCCCGCTGGGAAGTTCCTTAAAGCTGCATTTCGCTGGGAGACACTGAACTGGATCATCCAGCGTCCACCAGCCCCTCCCAGTCCTGGGCAGCGGCAGGCCCCGGGGATGCCTGCGACAGGGTCCTGGCTCCGAGGGCTCACGGTGCGACCTGGGCGTGCTGCCACGGGCACAGACACCCTATAGCAGAGGATCCTCAGTGGTGCCCTTTGAGAGTACAGCTGGCAGACTTCGGCAGGGGTTTCCACAACCGGGCCTTTGGAGAAAGCTTAACAACTGCATCAGGAGGCCCTGAGACTTGCCAGGCCTGAGCAGCTGCGTGGAGAGGGGAGTCCGGGTGTTACATGTCCCCTTCAGTCGCACAGGCAGGGATGTGCCCTGAGGCAGCAGTCTGAGTGGTGGGCAGGCTGTGAGGGAAGGGGGCTGGCTTTGTCCCTGACTCCCAGGGCTCGCAGCCCGCACGAAGCAGGGCCCAGCCGTTAAGGAACGTGCCCCGGGCTGGGCAAGATCTGGGTCTGAATCCTGCTGCCTCTCACCCCCGACACGCCCAATCTAGCATCAAATTATACACCTCTCATTAGTCTCTCTCCTGAAATGCCTGCATTTGTTCATAGTTTATCACAAGATTCATTTGTGAGTTTGTGCATGTGTCTGTCCCTTTCCTCCAGAGAGCTTTTAAGCTCCACGAGGCACAGGCCACGCTTGCGTCGCTCATCATTGTGTGCCGGGGGCAGGGCCCAGCACACAGAGGTACCCGCCTTTGCTAAGTGAATGGATGAACCTGGTGAGCAAGCGACTTGGCTTCCGAGCCTCCCTGGGTGTTTCTGGTGCACGGAACGCTCTCAGCACAGCGCGTGCCCGTCGCGAGCACCTCACGGATGGCAGCAGTGCGTCGCCGCTCCTAAGAAACGAGGGGCTGGGACGGGCCTTTCAGATGTCGGAGCAGAAGGCAGCTGCCTGCCTGTCCTACCAGCCCCACCATTTGCGGACAGGAAACCCGGCACAGAGAGGGGAAGTGATTTACCCTGGTGATCTTCAAAGAATGCCACCACCCCCAACCCCCAGTTCCAGCCTCCAAACTTGGTACTGTTGGTGTCTCAACTGGAATGTTTTTTGTTCTCGTTGGGGCCATGTTTTGACAGAGAAAGTACACCATATCAGCTCCCCAATCTTACTGACTCCGTAGGGGCCAGCTCAAATGCTATCTACTGCAGACAACTTCCCTCGGGCCTCCAGCACCCAGTAACACTCCTGCCAGTGCCCCAGCCCTCTGCGGGGCCCTAGTATGTCCTGCTTTGCACCAGGACGATTAGCACGTGTATCTACAACACTTTTACCTTCTTAGGTATGGCTATCAGCTCCTTCTGGGTCAGGCACACATCCACGCCAGCCTCTTTCGTGCTTCCCAAATACCTAGGGCAATGCCTGCCACGTTCAGGAGTTCGTGAGTGAGTCCGTGGAGAAGGTTTTCTGGCTGCCCCAGGGCACGCCAGCCTGGAGCTGGCCAGGGCCATGAACTCTTCTTCCATGGACCTGAGCGTCACCCCAGCCACGCTGCATCGGGGGGAACGTCAAGGCTGTGATTCCGAGACAAATCCATACAAACCGAATTTAGCAGCTGCACGGAGGAGAAGGCGTGCGCACCAATGTCTACAACCGGATCAGTGGTCCCGATGACCTCATCAGCCTACCGGGACCCTGTCTCCCTGGACCGACAGTGGCAGATGAAGCCCCTTTAAAGGCTTTCCTCAGCTACATACATAAATGTCTGAGGGCTTCTTCCTGGCCCCTTTGTCTGAAGTCGTCTAGTGTAGTCTGATCCTCACGGCACTAATGTACTCAATGGGAAACGTTTTAGTAAAATGTTTTGAAAATGAGTGCCCCAGAACACTAGTGCCGTAGGAGACCCACGGGGGCATCAACGCAGCCTATACCTCCCAGGCACACCCGGGGATGGAGCTAGGGAGTGGGACGAGGAGGTGGTGGCCCAGAGCGCAGAGGACCCTGCTTGTCCAGCCTGGCTGTGGTGGCCAGCCCCCCGACCTACTGCTTTCCTTCGCTCCAGCCTTGCACAGGGACCTCCTGGGTGGGGACAAAAGCCTCCTTCACTGGAATCTGAGTGACCAGAGGGACCTGGGAGTCCAGGGAAGGGCGAGTCTCATGGGAGTCAACTGCCCTTGCAGAATCCCCGTCTGACGAAGAGGTGGAAGCCCCCATCCTGCCGTTGGTCTTCCCCACCAAGGAGCCACAGAACACAGGCCATGAAGGCTGGTTCCAGACACAGCACTTCTCAAGCAACGGAGGATTCAATTTCTTCTTGCAAAGCAGAGTCAGATATGTAACTGCTAATCAGAGCTTCTCATCAGCCCAAGGTAACCAGGGTTACTGCCCGGTCGGATGTAATTCCAGCCAACAGCAGAGACGCCCCACGGCCTTGTTAGCCTGTGGGGCCTGATCACAGATAGAATCCCTACCAGAATTTTATTTATTTTTTTTTACAAATGCTAAAGGTTGTCCACTGACCTGCATTACTACTTTTCAGAGCCCTAGGAGGGCCCCCTTGCATCTAGCCTAAAGCACGCTTTAAGAGATGAGGAGACGGAGGCCCCGTGATGCTGTGCCTTAACTAAGGTCTCCGAGTTTTAAGTCTTGGAGATGGTTATCCTGACCGTGTTGCCTGGGCTTTTTTCTCTCTTAGGTACTTGTGTTCAAGTAGCTGGTGAGTCCCCAAGGACAGGGCCCTCTCCTTTACTGCGGGTACAGCAGTACTTTATTCCTTCCTGTGGCTGAATGACATTCCATTGTATGGAAACGCCACATTTCGTTGTCGACTTGGGTTGTTTTCCGACCGTGAAGTCACACAGTCAGACCACAGGGCCATAGGGTAACTCTGTGTTCACTTGTCCGAGACGGTGCCGGACGGTCTGCTGCACATTTCACGTTCCCAGCATTAGCGCCGAGGGCCCTGACCCCTCCAGGCCTCGGCGTTTCGATTTTAGCCATCTTAGCAACTGCGAAGCTGTATCTTGTGGTTCTGGCCAGCATTCCCCTCGTGGCTAATGGTAGTAAGCACCTTCTCACGTGCTCATTGGCAATTTGTGTATCATCTTTGGAGGCGTCTATTCAGACGCTCTGCCTGTTTTTTAATTGGAATAGTTGTCTTTTTATTATTGAACTACAAGAGGTCTTTACGTGTTTTGGACACAAACCCTTTATTGCATACGCGAGTTACAAATACATTCTCCCGTTCGCTGGGTCGCCTTTGCACTTTCATGAGGATGTCCTTTGAAGCAAAAAGGTTTTTAATTTTGATGAAGTCCAGTTTACCTATTTTTCCTTTGTTGCTTGTGCTTGTGAGGCCCTATCTGAGAACGCTTCACCAAACTCATGAAGATTTATCCCTGTTTCATGGGGTTTGCTCTTACAGTTAGGTCTTTGGTCCCTTTCGAGATAACTTTTGTATATGGAGTGAGGTCAGGGTCTGGCTTCGTTCTTTTGCGTGTGGCCGTCCAGCTGTCCCGGGGCCACTGCTGAGAAGACTGCTCTTTCCTCACCGAGTAGCTGGGGCACCCTTGTGAAAAGTCGGCCGACTGTGCATGTATGAGTTTACTGCTAGACTCCCAATTTTATCCCATTGACCTATCGGCCTACCAGGACGACAGTCTCGATTACTGTTGATTCCTGGTAAGTCTTCACTTTGGGAGGTCTAAGTCCTACTTTATTTTCCTCTCTTCAGGATTGCTTTGGTTGCCCTAGGTCCCCTGCAATTCCGTATGGATGTTAGAATCACTTTCTACAAAGAAGGCATCTGGGATTCTGGTAGGCCTTGCGTTGAATCTGTAGATCATTTTAAAGAGAGTACTCAATAAATATTAACTTTTAAAAGTCTTTCTTCTTCCTCCCCCTTTTCTGATGACTGACCACCACCACCATTACCGTTAAGCACTGCGAGGAGTCAGGTAACCCGTGGGAGGTGCCGGGAGAGTACAGCACACGGCTGCTGTCCGTGTGTTTGCTATTCCCGCCGTGCCCCGGAGGCTGTCGGGCTGCGTGACCTCCCTCGTACCCGCTAACTCTAGCGGTGACCCCGCTGGGATGCTGGCTGTTTTCAGGTCCAGTACAAGCAACTCCCAGTCCAGGGCTTTCATTTCCCCTGGCTCGGCTCCCCACCGAGGCTCAGGCCCGGGCTTCTGCCAGCGGACGGCATGACCTCTGGTCCCGTTCAGCGAGCACAGGCCCGTAATCAGGAGCTGCCGAGAGGGACACAATCCATGTGCACTCAATCAAAATGCCTTCTCAGCTGCCCTGGCAAGAAGAGACGCTGGGCCGCATGGTGAGGAAAGACGCAGGTCTGACCGAGCGTGTCCCAAACTTAGGTCACTCAAGGACCGCCCTTATGACTTGTAGCCATGGGCACGTGCCACCGCAGTGATTAGCGGGGTGGTTTAACTTAATTCTTCGTACTAGAGACAAACACTATCTTATTACTTAAAAAACAAATTTCACATCAGCCACTGCCTTCAATGGATAACCTGTGTTGCATGCTTTAGACAGTAGATAAGCATGAAAGCAAACACGGAGGGAACGACACCATATAATGAAATGCTCCTTGTTGAAAGGGGAGATAGCAAGTCCTTGGAAGGTTGTTAAAGACACCCTAGTGCCCAACCGAAACCCTCCCCCTGACTTGATCGGGAGGACTGGAAGAGAAGAGGGGCTCACTGCCCCCCACTTGGTGACTGGGCGGTGAGCCACGTACAGTCAGCCCTGCCCCAGTGATGAGGCGCGTGAGGCTGAGCGAGGGGCTCGGGAAGTGATGCTTCACCTCCCAGCTTTGCTGCTCGATTGTACTGGCGCCTTGGATGGGGCATCACAGCACCGGCTCCAGGCGTCGTCACCCCTCGAAGCGCACTGAATTCCTGGGGACACGTCCCAGGAGCAGCATCAGAGCTCTGTCGGGTCTGTACGAGAGTCCCGAGTGGCCCACCTGGGGACGGGCAGCAGCGCGGCTGGGTTCCCGAGGCCTGCCCCTCAGAGACGCCTGCAGGTGAGGCAACAGAGCAGGTGCCCAACGATGGTTTGTTAACCTGAATGTGGATGAGGGGGATGGCCAGTGCCTTCCATAACCAGACAGACAAGCAGCGCCGGGGGAGTGGCGTCCACAAGAGAGGGCGTCTCTGAGCCCGACTCTTACACCCCTAAGCCCTGCACCACGGAGCTGAAGCCAACGGGAAGAGATTTCCCTGGAGCTGCGGAGGTGGCTTGCAGCCGTACTACCGGAGGAAGGGTCCCCATCTCCTCTGTAGGATTACATCAGGGGTGGCTGTGCCCCTGCCCTGAATCCAGGGCGTGCTGTGTGAGGCCTGCTGCTTCCTCACTCTCCAGACCACTCACTCATTCACTCATCGGCTGCAGCCCCAGGGGGCAATGGAAAGTTGTTCTTCTGATTCGGAAGCTCGGCCTGTGAGCACCTTTGAGGAGATAGGACTGCTTTATTGAATGCCTCAAGGACAGTTTGCCGAGAGCCCCAACCTCCAAAGGCACGGCCACACTCTCTGCCAGGTCACCTACTCTAAGGTGCTGTATGCTATGTGTTGCTGCCTTTTAATGAATGAATGAATGAATGAATGAATGACACTCCTATTCATCTACCTCGGTAAAGAGAGTCATGGCTGAAGGCTCCAGTGATAATGAACGGTGACATTTGCAAGGGTCCAGTCCCTGGACTATATGCGGTATTTCCCACATTAGCCATCTGCTCTAAATATGGAACTTCTTAACTCCCCTCCCACCCTATAACAAACATCCAGCAATTATCTTTAGGATTCATCACTGAAACAATTCTTCATTAAACGCTGGAGAATGTGGTGTCTCAGCATCTTTGGATGTAGCCTCCAAAAGAAAACTTCTATTCCTATCTGGTGGTGCCTTAGGCTCAGCAGCTGGGGACAGGGAGGGCCGGTCCCCACCCCTAGAACCCTCTCTGTCCCTGGGGGGGATTTTCCCAGCTGCAGGAAGCCTAGGCTAGGGAGGGGAATGCTAACCCACCCGCTTTTGTTAACACATCTAGTTACCAAAGGGAGCCCTACTAAAACGCCATGCCCTTTTCTGTGTCGGACAACCTACTCAGTGCTTTTGAGGGGCACCAGGGCAATTCCCATGGTTTCCACGGTGCCGAAGATGGCCAGCACCTTGGCAATGGCTGATGGGCTGAGCGTACTCACGATCACAACTCAATATGGGCAGGGCCTCGGGGGGTTGTTTGTAATGCGCCAGCCCAAAACTTTCAACGGTGCCCAAGATGTGAGCGTGTGATGAGGTGGTAAAGCACACTTCCTGCCGTCTCCATCTCCGAAGGCAAGGGGAGAGAAATGAAAGGTCTTCCAGGAGACCCCCAGGGCACACTGTGATAGGCAGTGATGTTCGCTGGCGCAGGGAAGTGTTCGCCAAGTGTATGGAACATAAGGAGGGGAAACAAATTGTATGCTCAGTTCGATGCTAATTTTTGTTTGGAAGCAGGTACGCATGTATTGAGAGAAGTGTGGAGATCCATACACTGGTTCCCCTGAACAGTGGGAATATTTATTTTCTTCCATTTTTTGAAGTCTGCCTACACTCCAATTTATCTATGATAAGCAGGTGTCGATCGTGTATCGCAAACGCTGTTAAGAATAAATGTGTGTGTGCTGGTGGGTCCGAGTCTGCTGCTGTCTGTCCTGCACCTCCAGCGTGGACAGACAGACGGCAGCATCTCCACGCTGGGGGTCCGAGACAGGCCGGAGCAGCGGCGGGGCAGACAATGGCTCCCCCCCGCCGAGCCTGCTTTCCCAAAGGAGAGTCTTTTCGGCCAATTCTTACAGCTGTGTTGACATTACTAACGTTAACAAAGAACGTCACAGGACAGGAGAGTGAGACTCTCAGCCGGGGCATGGTTTGCCCCCACACCCCAATCTGGCCTCGCCTCCGAGACGTGAGAACCCAGCTGTGCCTCAGAATGTACCTGCGTGTCTCTGAGCAGGATGCACCTTTTGAAGACAGGATGCACCTTTCCAGGTTAAGAGGGGAGAGAGAGAGAGAGCCGCCAATCTGTATCTCAGCCTTGCTCAGATCCCAGGCCCAGGTGGTGCTTCCCAGGCTGTCACCGATCAGAGAGGCCTGACCCCCTTGGGTGCCACCTTTTGAAAACCCATCTTGGGGCCAAGTATCAGGAGGATCCAACAGTTCCGCTAAAACGGTGGGCCCACCCAAGCACGTGGGTTTCTGTGACGGGGATCCATGACAGAGACCCTCCACCCCACGCTTCTCCTTCCACCCTCTCTTCCTCAGAACGTGGTGAAGTGTAGGAAAGAACGCTTCTGGCTCCAAGCTTTCCGACAGATGGACAGAGGAAGTCGTATCGTGGCTTGTTACGGATTACACAGATGAAACTGTACAAGTGGTAGCCCAGGTACCTGGACACTGAACTTGGCTTTTTTATCCATTGCCAGCTGGCCTTGCGATGCGCAGCTGCAAAATGAGCAAACTAAAAAGGACTCACATTTTAATTTAGACAACTTTGTGCTCTATAACGTGTCCCTTTTTTTCCCCTGGAGCCAGAGTGTTTTGTTATTTCCCCGCAGTTTCAGAAGTTACGAAATGATTCATGGTTTTGTTGGAGCTGAAGTCAACCAAAGCCATTCATAATTGCGAACAATCTCTGTTATTGTTAGAGGGAAAACACCGAGGCATCTGTGCTTCCCAAAAACACATGGGGGGAGAATTCCAGTTTAGAAATGGAACGGCTGTGTTTTCCCCCCTGGAGTTAAATTTACACAGGCTGAATTCCAGGGACATGGTCGCGTTCTTCTGGTTCGAGCAGTGGGGCGGCCACCAGAATGGATGACTTCTCCTCCCTCCAGCACGGGGCATCCATGCAGCAACACCCCGCATCCTGGTAATTCCCCTTACATGCCTGACAAGGGTAGGATTCTTGAAGCTAGGACCACATCTGTCTTATTAACCCCAATGTGCAGCTCTGTGTGTGGCATATAGTACGTGCTTAATAAAATATCGGTTGCCCTGGCTGGTGTGGCTCAGTGGATTGAGCGCCAGCCTGCAAACCAAAGGGTCACTGGCTTGATTCACAGTCAGGGCACATGCCTGGGCCTCGGGCCAGGATCCCCAGTAGGGAGCACATGAGAGGTGACCACACACTAATGTTTCTCTCTCTCTCTTTCTCCTTCCCTTTCCCTCTCTCTAAAAATAAATAAATAAAATCTTAAAAAAATAAAATATTTGTTGCATAACTGCACGAACCATGCCATTGCTCTCTGATTCTTCACATTCTTTGCACCGTATTTATTTGTGTCGGTGGCTAACATCCACAACGATAAGAGACCCATGTGAACACAAGAGAGGGAGAAGATGATATTAGCAAATAGCCTTCGAGTGCTTATTACGTACCAGGCAATGTGCTGAGCATGCCACCGCATCCTCACCCCCTGATGAAAGTGGTTCTATTATTACCCCCATCTTACAGCCAGACGAGGTAACCGAGGCCCAGATGATGTTGTCCAAGGTCACCCAGCAGGAAGTGGCGGGACTAGACCCAGACATCCAAGGGCACGAGGCCGCGCACTCCCGCAGCCCTGCCACTGGGGAAAGCACTTCCGACTGCTTTTTTCAGGGCGTGTTCAGAATCTGAAAATATTCAATAATGGTAACACTTCATTCTCCATCGGTAAGTCTGACTTTGTGAAACGAAGGGAAGTCATTCAAAGCCATAAGGTACGTGATGCTTACGGGATGGCCGAGTTTGGGACAAAGCTGCTGGTGTGGCGGTGATGCCAGGTGACCAGTGTGCTGGGGTGGGTCAGGGAGCACTTGGAGAGGTCACTGCAGGAGAGAAGTAACTTGGGGAGTGAAGCAGAGCACTGGACTGGGAGCCGGGAGGTTTGTTTCCAGGATGCCCAGAGACTGGTACTTCTCTCTCTGACCTTGACAGTTAAACTGACTGGACTGGACTGGCTGGGACCGGTGCTGCTCAGACCTATTTGGAAGTCGTGCTTGGAAATGTCTAGGGTCTCTAAGGAGGGCACCAGCCCTCCCCCATCCTCTCTTCCAATCTGCCACTGACAGTTAATTTCACGCATTCAAACTGAATGATACCTGTGTGTGTGTGGAATAGAAAATGTACGATTTCACATGCACTCTCTTTTCTCTAACATGTCATATTCTGCAAGTGGTGCCTAAGGTTCGATTCTTCAGGTTCAAACGCAGCCAGAGTTGTGCATACGACCCCTTTCTTCTCCCCCACAGTAGGTGGGTGTGGATGCGCCAGCAAAGGTCCACCAGTTCAGCAGCTTCAGGACAGATCCGGGAAGCGAGGATGGCAGAACATCGTTGCCTCTTTACCCGAGAAGTGGGGTCGAGAATGAACGCCTGACCTCGCCGGGAGGCCGGGCTGACGGGGGCTTTGTCTTCAGGCGGATGCCCGGTTTCCCCGTGTCAAAGCGGGCTGCGACTCAAACAGCCGCCCTCTCGGGTGAAACCAGGGCAGGCCTGTGATCATTTCGCATGACAAAGACTCACCTGAGCCACGTACATAAAGTGCCACTTCACTTCCCTTCCTGTGTTACAAACGGACTTGAGATCTACACGCATCAAATGGTGAAATTAGACATCTTATCCCGCCAGAATCACTGCACATTCACCTTAGTCCAACAGGCAAGTGACTAGGGGGCAGGTGGGTTACTCTTTCTTAGTCCCAGGACAGAGCTGAGTGATGAGGGCAGAAGGTGAAGGAAGGTGAAGGAAAGTGATGGGGGCTGCAGCCCCCACCGCAGGACAGCCAGGGAGGCCTGGGGAGGGCAGGGCATGCTCCGTGCCTCCATCCAAGCCCCATGGAGAATGGAGCTTTCCGCCATGAGCACTGCCTTTGAGGACAAGTTTTAGGCTGATGTGGGCTCTGAGGGGCTGCCCCAGGAGCTGAGGGGAAATGGCAGAGGGGCAGAGGCTGGAGCAGCGGGGGCCGCCCGCCTGGGCTGCCCTCCAGGTGCTGTAGCCTCCCGCCGCCCTTGCAGTCTCTGCGGGCACCAGCGCCTTCACCTATCAGCAGGCTGGGCTACATGCCCTCCCTAAGGCTCTAGGTCTCTGTTTCTGAATGATCTACACAGCCTGAGAGTTTTATTAACATCCCGAACCACCTGCAATCAAACGGAAGTCCTGGAATTTCTTGGGGCGAATCAAACGCTGGAAGACATACCTTGTCTCCATCATCAGCCCTCAAGAGGGCACGGAAACTTGATACTGCCGCCTCCCCTCCTCCTCCAACTGCACCTGGAGGGTTGTGAGTTGTGGCCAGGCATCTCTGCCTGGTCAGAGGATGGGCGGCACTTAGGCACCCGGCACTGTATTTAACGCCCCGAGGAGCGGGGGGTGAGAGAGACACGGATGACGTTTGCAGGGGAACCAGCCAGGTGCAGGGCAGCTGCAGATGCTGTGGGCTCACCACCCCAAGTGGGCGGGGCCTCGGACCCAGGCAGATGGCTGGGGGGAGGGAGGTAGACTGCTTTCCTCCATTCTTCAGGCCAGAAGGCGTTCCCTTGGAGACTCTTTGCAATGGAAAGGGCCCCCTGCACGCCCGGTGCGGTCACCGGAACAGGAGCGTTGGGGGTGGAGGGGAGGGCTGGTCCTCTTCCAAACTACCTGCCCTCAAGAAGTGCTACACCTCGAATAAGACTCTGGAAAGGAGAAGCTAATGACCCAGGGGCTGGGGAAATGGAAGCTGCAGAAGGGAGATGCCGAGTCAGCTTTGAAATAGTTCACAGGCTCACCCAGGCTTTTGCCTTTGGTGAGAGCTCCCCAAACTGGCCGTCAGAACCCCAGGGGAGAGCCTGAGGGACAGCAGGCCTGGCTGAATCACAGCTAACCCCTCCTTCCAGCTGCGTGTCCTGAAAGATGACATTCAGCTGCAGGCCTGGAAGATCGGTGGCCACCCCCTCTCCAGGGATCAGCTGATATCTCCCTCCCTCCCAACCACAAGCACCCCCAGCCTAAGGACATTCTGGACCAGAGGGCCAAGGCCATGGGCCTGGCTGGTCACACAGGTTCTGCTCAGGCCTAAGCCCCTCTCTAAAACTGGTTGTGACTGGGTTCTTTGGCCATGGAGGGTGAGGCAGGTGGACTCTCCTTGGAGCGTTACCTTTCACCTCCAGCCAGAGATGGGGAGGGTTGGGCCACTCACAGTCCTTAAAAACACCCAACTTTGGGAGTAGGCCCTGGCTCCTTTAGGAATAAAACAACCGGTGTGGCTCTCTGGATGGACACACTGCTGTGGAACGGAGTGGAATCAACCCCCGGGCTCAGGCGCCCAGGCAGAGCTGAGGTTAGGGAAGGTGGAGAGGCCGGGGCAAATCAACATCACGCTTCCCGACAGAGCTGGGTCAGCGCAGAGCCTGGGCTGCTTGTTTTGGGGCAGTGCCTCGGTTCTGCTCCCCCAGGCGGGGGTAAAATCAACATCAGCAGGCCAAGGGTTAGCATGCCGTCTGCGGTGCCAACCCGCAGAAGAGGGAATGTGAGCCTTTGGGGGCAAGAGTTCAGGATGGCCAAGGGGCTCTTGGCCCCTCTGACTGAAGGCTGAGGACATTGCCCCTCCAGAAGCAGCTCCACAGGCGGCACCTTCCCTGAGAAACTCCAAAGATAACGGTTCTCACGCTGGCAGCTGTCCGGCCCGGGCAAACACACACCTGTGTGTAGGAACCAGGAATAGAAGCCCACGAGGCTTGGAGCCTCGAGGCCCGACACGCTCAGGTGACGCTGTCACCTTCCAGGAAATCACCTCGCACTCTGCTTCTGAGTTCCACCCCGTGACTTTCATCCTCTTGGGTGCTGGCTCCTCATTCATACCCAGAGAGGACAGGGCAGAGGGAGGAAAAGCCTAGCTCTGCAGAAAGCAGCTCCCTTGTAGCCCGGTGCCTACTCTGCCTGACACCGACCCTCAGAAACCTGCTTGGCTCCCAAGGGGGGAGGAAGACCACCCATTCGTGTGCTCACCCACTTATTCATTCGCTCAGCCCGTCTGCACTAAGCATCTACTCCGTGCCATCCCCTGTTCTAGGCACCGGGCCCGCAGGAGCAAACTGCACAAAGTTGCTGCCTACACGGGGCTCGCATTCTAGCGACGACAGTACTTAGGGTAGGTGCTCGGTAAGTACTGGCTTTGCAGTCTAAAGGCTAATCTCACGTAATCCTCAAAACAGCCTCAGGGAGGTGCTATATACGCCCCATCTTACAGGTGGGGATACTGGTCTGAGGTTCCCTGGTGGTACAGGGTGCACACCCACCTCGGCACAGCGCCACTCTCTGCCTCCCGGACTGTGTGATTGCCACTGGTGCGCTTCCCTAACGCTGTGTCCTTCTGCGCCTGCCTTGAAAGCCATTTGTGTAGAGGACGTGTTTTGCTCTACTCACAAAAATGGAAAGAGCCTGCAGGCTACCTTACAACAATAAAAACAGCATCGCAGGATATAAAGGAGAGGAGTTGTCTTTGTGAAGCTGTCTTTCTAGTCAAAGGAGCAAAAAGCTCATTGGACGGCGCTCCACCCCCGACCCTTTGGAGGAGGCTGTACATTGTATTTTTCCAATACATTTTACTATTAAAGTAAAGAAAAACCCAGAGTTGTATAAAATAAGAAGAGAAAAGTTCGGTACTGCTCTGCATGAGTGATCTGGTTGGTCTGTGGTCCGGGGAAGACCGGCTCTGTGAGAGGCCAATAGTTTTTCACGCAAAAGACTTCTGAGGTCAAACAAGTGTGGGAAGCTCGGGCCGCCTGCTGGGACTTTCCTTAACTACAGAGCTTCTCAGAGTCTTTAATTTGCTCAAGTCCCCCGTGTCTCTCCCCTGCAGGGATGTAGCAGGCAGCACGTGCAACACTTATCTGACCGTACAATTTGGGGGGGTGGGTAGGAGGGGAGGTTGACAACATGTGAGAAGCTCACGGAACCAGAGTTCCGAGGAAGAGGAGCCTGGGAGACGCCCGTCTCCTTGAAGCCACTTTCTCTGCCTGGAGAGGACATTTGTCTCACTGGGCACATCCCTGCAGACGTGTGAATGTCTCCAGCAACTGCCTTCCTTACACAGTTCGAGACGATCCATCACGTGAGAGCAGGATCAGAAGGCCTCTGTCAAGGTTTTAGGGACTTTCTTTTTGGTAGGGGAAGCTGTTGGAGGGAGGGACATAGAAATCCCAGCAGCAGTAAAGTGAAATTGGGAAAAAAAAGAAGCAGGTTCCGGCCCGGGCTCCGCCATGGCCTTGCTGTGTGCCCTTGGGCGGACCCTTTGCCTGCTCTGGGCACCGGTCCCATTCACCCTCCCACAATAGGTGGGAACGGGCCAGCTGGTCTGGGGGCCCCTCCAGCTGCCACATTCTCTTTCTTGCTCTGATCCGCCACCCAGATGGGGAACATGCTTGCGGGCAGCCACGTGGATGACACTGTCACTGAGAAACACGTGTCTCCTGGGACCAGGCTCCCCCTTGCCAATGGCCCCGCCCTGCTGGGTGCAAAGGCTGTTGAGCCTCCAAGTAACAGAGGCCCCTTGGGGATTAGCATAGAGTCAAAAATCCTCCCCTCCAGGTGCCAGTGCCTCGTTTCAAGCCTGGTGACTTTGGAAAGAACTGCAGATGAGCCCCCTGAAGCAGCTCTGAACACAGTCTGCATTCAGATTTATTTAAGTGGGTCAGAAGGCAAGGGGGTACCCACCCTCTTCCTTGACCCAGTCCCTCCCAGTTGTTCCCCCAAATCCTACTATTTCTCTGATCACCCCCCCCCCCGCAGCTCCTCCCCAGTGCCCACTGCTACTGGCTAGTCCCTAAGCACCTCTGGGTGCTTCCCATCTCACGAGGGCCCCTGGTTCTACACAGTTCCTTCTTGTCCGTCCTCTATCTCTTGATCTTTCCCAGAATGGCCCCATTCTTCCCAATACCCGGCCACTGCACCCAGTTCTTCCTGTTCTTCACAATCCCCCATCCCTCCTTTTATTCATTCAACAAATATTTATTAAGCACACAGAACATGCCAGATACTCTTCTCGGTTCTGGAGATACAGCAGTAAACAAAAGAGACGAGGACTTGGCTCTCAGGGAGCACCTATTCTGGAAAGGGAGAGCAGAAGGGCGAGCAAACCCGTGAGGGATGGTGATAAAATAAATGCCGAAGAATTAAGTGGAGTAAGGGAACAGTGAGTGATGAGAACTGCTATTTTAAGACGGGGTGTCACAGAAGGCCTCTTGGAAGAGGTGACATTTGGGCCGACACCTGAGTGGAGGGATGGTTAAGAGTAAGTCTGGGTAAGAGTAAGTCTGCTCTGAGCCACCTCCCGATGCTCCCAAAGCCAGCCACCCTGGCCTTTTGAAGCTGAGACCTGGCCATGGAGAGGCTGGGCTGGGCCTGAACAGGGACCAAGCCAGTCCTTCATAGGGAGGAAGCCAAACTGCCCAAGTCATGGTGGCCGCCTCTCTGTGGCCACGTCCTCATTCTCCTCACCTCTTGCCATGTCTCTGGGTCCTGGCTTGAAGGCACATCCATGAGGTCGGGGACACCCGGATGGGAAAAGCTGAATGCAGCCTCCGCTGTTTCCAGTCCCTGCAGACTGCCAGGGCACGAGTGACGGGGATTACAGTGGGCGGGGCCTCCCTGTCTGTGTCTGGGCCTCAGTTTCCCATCTGTGGAGTTCGAGGGCCAGATGGTGTCTGAGGGCCCTTCCAGTTCTAAACCACTGCATGACTCTGGACCCGCACAGGCTGGGTTTCAGGAAGAGGCAAACAAAGACCCGAGGAACGAAGAACCCTTAGCTGAGAGTGAGGGGCCCGCCTTCATTCCCTCATCAGGGAGGATGATGGGAAACTCAGTCACGGAAGCATTATCCTCAGAAGCGGGTCCTTCTCCTCCAAGGCCCTTAGCTCTCTGACATCAAACTCTCTCGGGCTCTCAGTGGCCCATTTTGCATACCGCACTGGACCTCTGCTTTATATAAAACAAATCATAAAGGTTGTTGCACCAGCTTCTGGGACGCTTTATTCTCTCCCCACCCACTCTGTGACTGGGGATGAAGGGCAGAGCAATAAACTCGGCCTGGCAGGCAGCCCCTTATCAGGGGGCCGGGCCAGGCACTGTTTGCCCAAGGCCCTGTGCACCCAGGTGCAGCCACCATCCAGGTCCGAAACGACAGATGGCTCAGGCTTGGAAGTGAACATCCCGTTTCCTCTGGACAAGCCGTGTTTACACAGGGACAAGAGGCATGAGATCCCGCTGACGGGCAGGGGAGACACCAGGCCCCACGCCAGGCTCCGCTGTGGCCTTTGCGCACAGGGCTGGACACTCCCGGCGCACAAAGCTCACACCGGGAGTGTATCGCCCACGGGGTACGTGCAGAGTGGCAGCTTTAACTAACGTTTTTTAAAAAAATTATGTAATGTAAGCGGCTAAGTAATCAAAAGTATCATTTTTATAGTAAAACAAACAAGAGGAGTTTGTGAAATGAGAAAGAGATATGAAAATTCACAGAAATAAAAAAAAATTAAAAGCCAGATGCCAAAGAAACTTGGGGGCGTGAAGCGGGCTGCGCCAGGCAACTCCCTTAGAGCTGCCTGGACACACGCTCACCGTCCTCTTCCGAGAGGGTGGCGTGTGGGAAGCCTGACACGCTCTGGGGGCGGGAAGCGTTGGGCTTTTTTCACTCCACAGATAGCGTGTGCCCACCCTGTGCCGACCGCGGTCTTCGGTGCTTTGGGTTAGAAGCCCCTGAGTTTTTGGGCCTTATGTTGTTGGGTTTTTTTTTTTAAATCTGTATAATGGAGGTAATGAAACTTACCTCATTGGGTTATTGTGAAGATTAAATTAATGACATCTATCTGCCTGTCTACCTACCTACCTACCCACGTACCTACCGACCTATCATCTCCTAGCATAGTGCCTAGTAGTCAGTGGAGGTCCAATTACTTGCAGCTTCTGCCCCCCACCCATGGGTAAAGATGACAATGGCATCTGCCATCAAAGCAGATACTCCTCAAAATGATGTCACCTCCACCCTCGGGATCCTCCTCGCAAGCATTAAAGTCATGTTTCGTTTCTCTTGCATGACAAAAGTTTACTAAGCAGTATTAGGTTATATGGAGAAAAGGTGCATTCATTCCATCAACAAGTATTTATTGAGTTCCTACTCTGTGCCAGCACACAGCAGAGAACAACATATAATCCTTGCTTTCACGGAGCATACGTGGCGGAAGACAGGTCACAAACAAGAAATATATAAATATGTCAGGTAGCAGCGAGTACTGTTAACAAATTTAAAGCAGGTAAGGGAAGACGTGGTAACCGTGGGGGGGTCCTTGTTTAGAGGGTGGGTGGTGTGAAAAGACCTATGAACGTGACATTTACACAGACTTGGAGGAGGGAGGCAGGGAGGCAAGGAGACGGGCTCGCAGCATGCGGCAAATTAATTAGCAGGCCCGGGACCTGGAACCAAGTTTTCTGACTACCCAGCGTGCTCCCCGCTGCCCCAGCTCTGGGCCAGTGGGCTTGAGTCAGGGGTGGGGGTGGACTGGGAGGGAGTGTAGCGCCGGCTGGGGATCCACAGGGTGGGGAAGAAAACGCCACGGCTTCTAGCTAACCTGTAGTTTTCTATTTGTCCTCGTATATATATACTATAAGTACATATTTATGATATTATAAAAATGTATAATATGACATAATTATGACATAAGAACATACATAATATGTATACTAAAATACACAAATACATATATGTGACAGAGGCTGAAACATCGTTTCCCACAGGGGTGCCCGATCGGAAACATCTAGAAGCTCTGCTGCTGCTCCCAGTGCACCTGCCTGGGGCCCTAAGACCGGGGGAATCTCCTCTCCGGTGGCACTGGGCATACACGGACTTGTCCGGGTGAGGCAGGCGGGCCTCCCTCCATGGCTCTGGAAAGTGCTGCCAGCCCTGGAGCTGGTTCAGGACCACCTGGTCAGGCCCACTCTGGGGCGAGACCTCCCTGCCCACCCTGCTATGCCCCTTCGGGTAATCGAGCCCAGCTTGCCCTTCTTGGCCCAAGGGAGCCAAGCAGGTGGCAGCCACCACGGCGGGCAGGTGCTCCCCTCGGGCTCCCTGATCACAGATTCCACTCAGCTGGCGATGCTGAAGTGCGCCGTAACATCGATTATATCACCAGAAAGAAAGGGGAAGAGGCTGCCGGTGGCCAGAAACAACACCCCGAAGGCTCATTATGTCAGCAAACGAATAACAGTAATGCAGCCAGGGAGAGAGTTTCCGTGTCTGCTGAGTCAGAGAGATCACAGTTCTTACTGCTGAAGAACAACGATGCTGTGGTTGCTGGCGCTGGTCGGGAAGGGAGCAGCTGAGTGCAAGGCACACGGCACAGGCCCCAGGGGCAGGGGGACGTGGGGGCAGAGGCGGGAGCCACGCCGCTCGCTCCCTGACGTGCGAGGACCAAGCACAGACCCAGCCGGCAGAGGCCATGCTACCTGGCTCCTGCAGAGCAGGGCCTCCTGGGCCAACCAGGCCACGACGGGTAAAGCAGGCAGGTGCTGAGACAGGAGGGAATGGGGGAGCCTGGGGTGGTGGGCCAGAGAATACACACACATCTAAAGCAGTTACACGTCTTTCTTCCTTTTAAAAACACTGCGCAGGCCAATAAAACAAACAAGAAAAGCAAAAAGCTCTCCCTTGTCAAAAAAACAAAAATGAAAACAAAACGCAGAAAAAGCCACACCCCACACAACATATGTGAGAGTAACATGTGCTCTCTGGGCAGCCATTCAGCAATCTCTGCTTTGGTCTGAAGGCTTCCAGACTGTCTAAAGACCCACTTTCCAAACCCCAGGAAACGCAGCGCAGACCACAATGAGACGGTTTCCGGGGGCGGCACGTGGAGCCGAACCCAGCTAAGTTCCTGCTTAACTGCCGTTTCCTGGCTGGGCGAGCTCGGATGAAGTTCTTGGCCCCTTTTCTCCCCCAGTTTATGGTTGTGTACATGGAGAAGAAACCACCAAACTGATGGCTTTTGGAAGGATTATCATTTAAACAAGATAAAGTGCACCAGAACTTCTAAAGTTGATGTTTAACATGCATTAACAAGGCCCATGGCCACCACAGAGCAGAATTTTCGCACCACTCCCTGTCCCCCGATCTGCACCGCTGGTCTTTTCCCCATCAGTGGGCGTCCCTGCTAACCACCCAAGCGCCCCGACCGATGGCCGAGCAGTAGTGAGCTGGAGCTGGCTGCGCCCGGCTCCCCAGGGCTAATGTGCTTCCTTCACGGTAGACAGCAGCTTCCAGTCGGCCACGGCAGGAATGTCACGCCACCCGAACTGGCGCACTCCACACAAGGCTGCACTCCCACCCTGCTGGCCGGCTGCACCCCACCGTTCCGCTCCTAAGCAGGTGTACTGACTCGAGCCCAGCTCCCAGTAGCCGCCCCTCTCGCCCACCTGGAAGACACGATGGCCTTCTCCCTGCTTCCTCTCTCGCCCCTCTTCTGCCCCTCCTCCACAGAGCAGCCAGACTGAACTTCCACAGCGTAAATCAGATCACATCTCTCCTCTGATTAACTCCCTCCAGTGGCTGCTGCACAGACTCAGGAAAAGTCCTCGAGGGCCCCTGCCTGCCCCTTCCCGCTTCCAGGTCCTCATGTGCTCACCACCGTCTCTCTTCCTGCTCCCGTGCCTGCTGCCGGGGAAGCCGTTCCCGAGACCCCTGCGCAGCTGCCGCTTTCGCTCCTTAGGGAGCCCTCCCTGACCACCTTGGCCAAAGCAGCCCCCCAGCTCTTTCCGTGCACCTGCCACTTGCTCTCCATGTTTTAGTCTGCCTGAACCAGAACGGCGGCTCCCTGCGGGCAGGGCTTCTGCGGCTTTCACTTACAGCCACATCGCCAGCGCCTGGAGCGGCGCAGCGGCCACTCAGTAAGCACGTCCTGTCCCACGGGCCCGAGGGGCCGCCAGGACCGTGCCACTGTTTTCCCCACTCCCTCTCCGTTAGAATGAACCCATCTTCCCGTCAGAAGGCAGGGAGGTCAGGCCCAGCTCCATCAGGCCCGGACACAGCGACACACCCAGATGCTGACCGGACAAGCGAAGGAAGCTCAGGTTCAACTAGTTGGTACCCTCTGGGTGATGGGCAGCCGCCACCTCCCAACCTTCATTTCCTCATCTGTGAAACTGGGAAAAGCATACCCGCCTCAGGAGGGTAGTGTATATCAAAGCAAGCAGCACACAACAGTGCCACGCCCTGGCTGGTACACAGTAGGAACACACCCATTTCCCTTTCAAGATACCATCCACCACATCTTCCGTTCCTCTGACGGGTTACCCGGTTCCCCTGGCACTGGGACACTTGATTTTTTTTTACCTAGGAAAGAATAATTCAGATTTTGCTCAATTCTCCTCCAACACCCAGACGCAACGACAACACCCAATTCCAACGAGACAGCATTGCTCTGTGAAGATATAATGGCTCTGCCTGTGGCTGCCCCGTGGCAGGGGCAGCCTGGCACGGCCTCGGGGCCCAGAGACACGGGGCCCCACCCCATCCCGCCTTCGCTGGCTCCCTTGGAGGGAGAGGACACCACCAGCTGCCCAGAAAGATCTCCTGGCTGCCAAGCGGCACTCAGCCGAGACAGAGCCCTACATCTGTCCCTGAGGCCGATGTGAAATTCTCAGTCGTCCTTCTCAAAGGGGCCGGAAACCCAGGGTCACTTGGAATCCTGGAGGGGTCTAGATGGGTTCAGGTGGGACAGGTGAGTTCCAAGGACGCCAGTGGTCCCCGGTCCCATAAAGCTGGGAGTGTAACCGGACAGACGAAACCCAAGTCCCCTGACTAAGCCATGAAGTCCTGTGTCACAGCGCAGGGGCATTCACACAGGCTCGAGTGGGCCTCGTCACAGGTTGCTGTCCTACTGGGGGCCCCCCTGGAGCCTCGGCACAGGTTGCTGTCCTACTGGGGGCTGCCTCTGGAAATCTACAGAGGCCTGAGGAAGAGCTGCTGACAGGCCTTGCCACAGGCCACCTGAGAAGGAAGGGTGGGGTTCTCTTCAACGTCGGTTCCTGTGCCTGGGGCCAGAGTCAACAGCCCCGACCCCACTAGCCTGGCCTTGGGCCTGGCGGAGACCACAGGGTCGAGACGCCCCTGCAGAAGGGGACACAGCCTGGTGCAGAGGAAGACTGCGGACAAGGGAGGCATAGGCTACATTCTGGGGGTCTGCCATTACCTGTCCCCTGAGGCTGGGCTCTTCCCCACGGAGCCTCAGCTTCCCCGCTGTGAAACGGGGAGTTTGGACTGGTGATCCCTGAGAGTCCCTCCGTTTCGGACCGGACACCCGCCGAGTCTAACGGTGCTCCTACAAGCCACTCGCTCTTTCCAGTTCTGGTTGTCCACTCAGCACGCATTGACTGAGCACCTTTTCTGGGCCAGGCACTGCACTAGGTACCATGGGACAATAAAGAGAAGATTGAAATGAAGTCTTTTCTCTCCAGGAGCTTTGAATCTTATTCCTTGGGCAAGGGACTTGACATCGCTCTGCCTCAGCCTCCTCAACTACGAAGCAGGTGGATGACAGTCCCCACAGCGGACACGAACCAGCGTTCCCCGCGTGCCCGGACCTGTGCCGAGGGCCTCACATTCACTCCTCACCGCCCGAAGGTGGGTTCGTCCCCTAGGCCACAGGGATGAGCAGAACACTGGCCTCACGATGAAGGTCCTGGAGGTCGAGATGGGGAGATCCTTCTGGATGATTCGATTACACAGGCCCAACCTAATCAATCACCTGAGTCCTTAAAGCAGAAGACCTTCCCCAACTGGGTCAGGGAGAGATGCAGGTGACAGAAGAGGGAGCAGAGAGATGCAACGGAGAGGAACCTACTCGCCACTGCTGGCACCGAGGATGGAGGAAGGGGGCCCCGAGCCAGAGCACGCAGCGGCCTCTGGAAGACACGACGGCCCTCAGCCGTTCAACCAGGAAGAAAAGGGCGCTCCCACAGCCACAGGGAGCTGAACTCTGCCAACAACCCCAAAGAGGAAGCAACGGGTTGTCCCCTAGAGACTCCAGAAGGAAAGGCAGCCTGTGGACACCTGGATTTGAGTTCGGGGGGCCCTGTACCCAACTTCTGACCTACGAGCTCTAAGACGATAAATGTGTATTGTTTTAAACCATGCAATTTGTGGTGATGTGTGACAGCAGCAGTGGGGGGGCTACTAGAGTGGCTACACACCCAGAAAGCATTGGGGTGGCCGCCGGGGCTCCAGGCCTCGGCGTATGCAGGGCGTTTGTGTGGGACGTGGATGCCCAACCACACCACGATGCTCATCTCGCAGCTAGAGCCCGAGATGATGCCACCTCACCTCGCCTGGTCCTCCCAGTACGCCGCAAGTGCTCAAAATACACTAGCTACGTTTATCACTCTCATCATCAGCTCCTACGATCCAGCAGCAAAGCAATGCCACGTGGTTTCTCACGTGTCCGAGAAGGGACTGAACTGCCTGCTCCGCCAGGCTCGGGGCCTCCTAAGCCGACCCTTGGCTCTCTCCGTTTCCTTGTTTCCATCTGAGATGGGCGCTCAGGCTCCCACGCTTCGGCCCTCAGTAGGGCTGGCCTGGGGAGCACGTGTGAGGGAGATAACATCTCACAGGGGGAATGGCTTTTTAAAGAAAAGATTTTATTTATTTATTTTTAGAGAGGGAAGGGAGGGAGAAACAGAGGGAGAGAAACATCAGTGTGTCGTTGCCTCTTGCATGCCCCCCACTGGAGATCTGGCCTGCAACCCAGGCGTGTGCCCTGCCTGGGAATCGAACTGGCGACCCTTTGCTTTGCAGGCCGGCGCTCAATCCACTGAGCCACACCAGTTATACGGCAGGAATGGCTTTTATGCTCTTTTTGGAGGCCACCAATCCAGGGAACCGCAGGGCTCCAGGGTTTGGGGAGCACTCGACTCTGCATTATCACATCGCCCTGGCTGTGGAGGGGCAAATGCTGGGCTCACCCAGGGGTTTACTTTAAGAATATTTTAGTCGGATAGCCCCCTACCGCTTGCTGCAACAGCCCTAGCATGCTACACTTTCTGAGGAGCAGGGGGTTCTCTGCCAGCCCCGTGGGTCTGCAGCAGGAATAACGAAAAAGGACTGCAAAGCACGTTGCAAACCAAGGAGACTGCCTCACTTGCCCTCCAGAACTGTGAGCACGTTGCTGCTCCCTCCCTCCCACTGACATGCTCTGTTCTTAATAAGGTTTCCATAAAGATCTCTCCTTCGAGATAATCATAGACTCGCAGGGGCATGCCACTCTTAGCTGTCAGCATCGTTTAGGAAGACCTTATAAAGGCTTTAAACCTCCTGCTCATCTTGAATTGAGCTTTCTCAAAAACCCTGTTCAAGCCCATTGCAAACTTCTGTGCTTGACTCCCAGCTCTTCCCAAGTCCCCCCCCACTCCCCACATCCCAGCCAGCATCTTGCCAGCCCCACACAGAAGTAGAGAGCTTCTGTTCTCCAGGAGCACCGTTGCTGGTGCTGGTCACCCTTCTTTCTGCGTTGGTTGCCTCCCCAACTCCGGGATGAAACATGAAAGGCCACAGGACACAGGCACATGTACACCTTCGCCGAAATGATAACAATGACCACGTCATCCCGCGCTCCCATCCCCTGTTCACGGTGACGAGCTGCCTTTGGAGAACGAACAACTGTTCTCAAGGAACAACACTACCATCTCATTACCTGGTCCTGAGTCCCTCCATCTGCCATCCATGGGCACCTGCGGGAGATGGGGGGCAGGTCTGCGGGCTGCCTTTGGGAGAGCACTAACTCCTATGTGGCAGACTTGCTGTTTCAAATTCAAAGACGCAGGATCAGTTTTTCCCCGAGGAGATTCTTCACAGCTTCCACTGGTCTCTGAAACGGTCTGTGACCCAAAGACATCAAGAACCCCAGTTTTAAGGCCATACGCTCCTCCAGGAGGCTCTGAATGCTCCAGGAGAGAGTTCAAGGACCATTCTGCTCTGGAAACCTGGAAGTACCACGGAACCTAGCTCAAGTAGGCTCGTGGGAAATGACTTGTACAAGAATGATGTTTGAAAGCACCCTCCAAGGTGACTTCCTCACGGGGTAGGAGAGGGAAGAGTTTTTGCAGGCAGGTGGGTACGACGGCCATCCCCTGGGCTAGGAGGCTATGTCAGTCAGGCTCTGCCTCCAACTTCAGTTTCTTCACCTGCAAAAACTGGCCAGAGGCACGTGCCCTGCGTGGCTGCGGGAGGCGCTGTGCGGAGGCTTCACGACGGTGGTGGGTGTGGAGGAGCGCAGCCAGCGTCCCCTGCTGCGGTTCTGGAGCTAGCACTGCAGTCCCACGGTTCCTCACCATCAGGCGGACACATGATCCTCCTCTGCTCTGTTGGGTTTTCGGACCGAGGAAGGCCTTCTCGAGTTCTGAAAATTCAAACTCTCAGACCTGGGAGAGCCCAAGGCACCGGGGGCCCGACCCTACCGACGGGAGCCGTGTGGCGGGTGTCCCCACCGCTCGGGGACCCTTGCCGCACACACCTCCAGAGCTTCTTTCAGGGGCCATTCACCTCGGGGTTCCCCCAGAGAACAGAGGACGTGAGAACCAAACAACAAGCAGAGCGTGGCAACGGACAAGGGCCTGCACTGAGCATGGAGAGACGCAGCCTTGATTTCTGGCTTGCTGTGTGGCCTAGGGAGGGTTAATTTTCCTCTCTGTGCTTTTATGGGGCTCAGGGTGAAAGAGGAACGGGTTTCCGACTATCTGATAAAAACAACCAACCAACCAACCAACCTCTGGCTTTCTCAAAGGAAGCTGCAGAGGTGGTGACCTGACCAACGCAGGGCCCCCCAGGAAGCCTTTCGCTGTGAGGAAGTGTCAGCAAGAGCTGAGATGCGATGGCGTAGCTCAGCTCCCCAAGCCTGGCTGGCTTCTCCCGCACAGGGGTGCTCCCTCCCACAGCGGGGTCTTGCCAGAGAGGGCGGGTTAGGTGAGCACTCACTGCCAGAAGTGCAGCTGCAGGAAGGCAGGGGACTAGGAAGGGTTAATTATAACAGGACCTTAACCCCATGTGGTGGCTTCCACCCAAGAGCTAGAGGGATGGAACGGGCAGGGTAAGTGGGCAGCAGTACATCCCTGAGGACTCCAGCAACGGAGCCCAGGATGGTCTCCCTAGGGTGCCGTGGCCTTTCTCTGGAGTGGGTCAACTCAGAGCTATAGCTGGGGGGTGGGAGCAAGGAACTGAGCACATTCCCTCCAAGTGGTGTCTTTCACACCTGAAAGGGGTGTGGGCGTACTCCCACAATGAAAAGATGATGGAAAAGGCAGAGGGCCGGTCTGTTCCACGTGTGACGGAAACATCAGTGGCCCATGGGTTCAGAGGGAGCTTCTGTGAAGGGACATCTGTGCTAAGGCCTGGATGGTGGGCAGCATTTGGCCAGAGAAAGAGCAGGATGAAAAGGGCTCCAGGAACAGGGCACACAGCGTGGACAAAGGCCTAGGGATGAAGGAGGGAGCTCATGGGGTGTGTTTCAGAAACTGATGGGAGGTCAGTGTGGCTCAAGCATAGGAGGAGGCAAGGAGAAGAGGCTGGAGAGGCAGGCAGGGCTGCGGCACACCTGGAGGCTGTCCCAGGGACTGGGACAGCAGGGAGTCAGCGAGTCACCCTCCAGCTTGGCGGGAACAGGGCTAATGCCCTTCTCAGGCTGGCCCGTGGAGCCGGTTATCATGGTGGACAGCGTGGTTGGGCCCCAAGTTCACTACCAGGTCTCATCCACATCACTCACTTTATGGGAGAATTATCTGCTGGAAACCTCTGTTGCCAAACTTACTGCCGTAGAACATGAATGCCCCGCTTTTCCCTTCTCCACTGCCTCATCTGCTGCTCTTCCCTACAACCCGCAACCCTGCGAGAACCGACAGGGGGTGGTGGTCCATCCCCACCTACCAGGAAAGGCCTCTGAGGCCCAGCACAAACCACCTCCTTGCTCGGGAAAGCGTGAGCCGGTTGGGCACCCAGCCTCGGGAGAGAGCAGCTCTACTGAATACACTGGGGCATTTTCCGCCTCTGGCGCAGGGCAGGGGGGGCATGAAGAGAGAAGCCGTGCGAGACATTTGAGAGGATTCCCTAGCCCCGCTGGGGCTAGGCACAGCTTCTTAGCTGTTTTGGGAAATTTCTAGAATATCAGAAATACTTGGATGTTTGGATCGAAATGCAAAACCCAGCAGCGCTCACTGCACATTATGAGAAGTTTGGCGACTCCCCTGCCTCCGTCCGGGCAAGTGGCTCTTCGGTCCTGGAAACACGCACGGCACACTCTCTGTCCCTTGTCAGGCCTTACCATGCGTCATTAACAACTCACTCCTACGTTTCATCCACCGCATTTGATTTTCAGCCACTCATGGGTAAGATCCAAGGGGTACCATCCACACACAACGTAGTGGCAATGGTAACCCTGGAACAGGGCCACCCAGAGTCCCACACCCTGAAAGAGTGAATTTGGACAACTGACCTAGCCTTACTTTGGTTTCCTCATCTGTAAAAAGGGAGTCATAGTGCTGAACTCATGGCGTGATGCCTGATGACTAAATAATCTGAATGCACGTAAACACTTCTTGCCCTTCCCTGCACTCCCCGCAGCACCCAGGCCAGGGTGCACAAATACTGAGAAAACTGGATCGAGAAAGAGCTGACACTCGGCTGGCCCCCTAGGCAGCCCGGAGGCCACCGCGTCAGCTGTATAGGAGTTTTTAGAATGCGGGCTCAGAACGGAAAGAGGCAGAGGCCCCACCTGTGTCACCAGCATCCTGAATTTCATACGCCCGCTACCTCGCTGCCAGCGGTTCTCGAGGTCGGCTGGCCTGTTAAAAATGACGAGGCAGCAGTCACCTTGAACTGAGCGAGAACACCCAGTCTGTCACTCTCCCTGAACGGTAAATCGCAGAGCCCGCAGCTGATGCTGTGGCAAAGCTGTGAAGGCAAGGACGTGTCACAGGGGAACTTTTGTTACTCGTTAAACTTGAAAGATGAAAGGTGTTAGGATAAAAAAAACTTACAGCAAATATTCAATCTCAAGCCCAGAGTCAAGGTAAATACAGCTTGTGCAAGAAGCAGTTATATTCAATGAGACCTGTTCTGGTGTTTTGGTTTTGTTTTGTTTTTCTGTTTCTGTCTAATAACGATGTCCTCTCAAGACTTAGCAGAGAGCCCTGCCCGCAGTATATTTAGCTGCACACCTGAGCCCTCAGCGAAGTGCTTTACCTGGATTGACTCATTAATCCTTAATACAAGCCCGTGGGGAAGTGCTGTCATTATTCCGTTTTATAACTAAGGAAACTGAGGCAGGCGGCAGGGCCAGGGCCCAGGAACCCGGGCAGTTTGCCACTGGAGCCGGCACACCGAACCCCTGGGCTGCACTGCCCTTGACCACTGGGAGAATGAAGCAGGGGCTGGGGGTGCGCTCCGTTGACAGTTTCTGTAAGAGTTTCCCATCTACGACCTCCTCTGGGACGCCCAGCAGGTGGGTGAGACCCCTGTCGCAGGTCTCACCACCATCTTCCAGGAGGTGGAAACCGAAGAGACTCAGCGAGGGTAAGGACTTGCTGACTCCTAGCCGTGCAGCGGCAGAGACAGGACTTGAGCCCTGTGCTTCACAGAGGCAGCCAGGTTTGCGCCAAAGGGTGGGCCGTGGCCATGAGTGCATGTGCCGAGCAGGGCGGCTCAGGGCTCCTGAAGTGGGCACCGGGCAGCTCTTTCCCGTTCTTCACTCCCAGGCGCACATGTGGAGGATGAAGCAGGTTCAGAGGCGGCGGACGCTGGCAGCTGAGCAGGGAAAACGAGGCTGCCTGGGGCAGGCCTTTCTCTTTTGAGGGCTCAAACCCCTCCCCCACAGAGTACCCCTCCCTGCCCCCCGCCCCCAGCAGAATCAGACTCTGGGAGACTCGGAGGGGTACTGCTTAAGTTCCCCGGCCTTCCTTTGCTTAACAAAACACCTTACCTTTTTAAAAATTCAGATATAATCTAGTTAGAGGAAGCCATCTAAATCTGAGGTGTGCAACTGAATAGATTGTAAAGGCGGTGTAAACCACCGCCTCGAATAAGATATCACTTCTGTTAGAATGTTTTGCACCGAACAGTGGGGACATGGGGAGGAAGGGCCTCCACCACTCAGCACTGGCCCCAGCACCTGCTGGAATGAGCTGAAAATTCCAAGCCCTGGAGGGGAGAGGAGCAGGGGCCCAGGACTGGGCTGTGGAGACAAGACTCGGCGTGGTCAGAGAGGGATTCTCCTCAACAGGAGGGCGGAGAGCAGAGCCGTCCCCTAACCCTGCACACGTCAGCGCTCACTAAAGAGCTGGGGCTTGGTAGGCTCAGACACTCTTTATCTACTGAGGACCTAAATGCACAAACAATACATGTATCATTCATGTTTACCGAAGCTTTATGTGAGCACTGTGAAAACCTCTACAGCCAACAGTCAGTTTATGAGAAAGCCCACAACGGTATACACGGGCTGCTCCACTCGTTATGTAAATTCACCCTGAATGGTCACCGCGCACCGTGGGCCTATTTGGCTGATGGGGCAGAAAGGAGCATGGATTGAAATCCGCCCCACAGGAGGTTTACAGCCTAGATGAAGAAACAAGGCCTGCCCGTCCAGCGTTTGCCAGCCGGTGCACAGTAACAACCACAATTATTCCTTGTTGTACTCCTGGTGCCGGGCTAGATGCTTTCTGTTCTGTTTCATCTAATCCCCAAACCTACTTGCGCGCAAGGCCGCAGAGCTAGAAGGCAGCACGGCCAGGATGCAAACCAGGCAGGGCCGCTGCCGGCGCTGGCACCCTTCACTACGCTCAGACAGCTTCTCTCCAAACAGCTCGTGCGCAGAGCCTCCGCCGGGCTCGTAGTGAGCGAGACCACACCGGAAACAGTGCACGCGTGTGCATGCGCGGGTCTAGGGTAAATGACGGGATGATCTCTATGGGGCCAGGACAACACTTTTTAAAACTCCAGTGATGTGGTGCAGACACCGTACACAGAGTAACGTAAAGAATGGAGAGATTGTTGTGGGTTAGCATCCCGTGGAGCAGGCGAGGCTTGAGCTGGCCCTCGGAGGCCGGACCCGCCTCGGCTACCAGCACGGGGGAGACATGGAGGCTGGGGTGTATGTAGGCGGCTGCTGGAGAGAGGCATCCTACGGAAGGAGAGGCAGCTCAGCATCCGCGTGGGGGGCTGGACCACGGCATGGTCTCAAAACCGAGGAGAGTTTCAGACCCAATGCAAAGGGTGAAAAGAAATCATTTGAGGGGACTGCGCAGGGCAGTGGCAGAGACCCAGAGAAAGGCTGAGCAAGAGCTGGGAGCGAGGAGGCCCAGGTTGGGTGTGGGCAGCGGACAGACAGGCAGCAGGCAAGTGCTGGGAAGGAGGGGACTGAGTGGGAATAATGGGGCAGCTCATGGACCTGGGGTTGGGACAGAGACACTCTCCTGCCTCCCCAAGATGGCAGAGGAGGAGCTCTCGCAAGGCACGCTCGTCCCTGAGAGGGCAGGGACCCGGGTCAGAAGTCAGCATCCCCATGCTGAGGGCATGCTGAGGGCAGGTTTGAGGACAGCACTGCTCGAATATCATTTTTGCCCCCATGGTTTTTATTGCCTGTTGAAAAATGTCATGCTTATTTTAACTTCATCTTAAACAGAATTATCCGTAAAACCATGGTTTTGATGTGTTAGGGATCTTTTGTCCTAAAACACATTAAATAAACATATCAACATACATGTTCACTGCATGCCAGCAAACTTGCAGGCTAGTCCCCAGGAAACCTGTCCTGGGGCTCTGGCCCCCAGGAGTCTGCATCTTGACCCCCAGGTTTGCTTGCTGAGCGTGTCCAGGGTCAAGGCCGTACCAAGGTCAGCGACCCTGAATGAAGTCTGCAGGCCAGCCCCCCTTGTGCTTGTTCAAGCCTCAGTGCTCGTGGTCTGGGGACGGGAAATGAGGGAGCAGGCGGCAGAGCCAAGGACCACGATGAAAGACCCCCCCACAAGGAGACCAGCAAGACAGGGCGGCCCATACTCTGGGTGCTTGAAGCCTAGAGGCCAGCCAGAAGTGACTGGTCCTTCCGACGCCATGCAGAGTCAACCAACGTCACTCCTTCCCTCCCGTGTCTCTCCTCTGGCGGGACACGCACACACGCGCGTGTGCACACACACACAGATAGGAACCCTGTCCCCAACCCTCCAGGGGGAGAGCTGCAGGCCAACGACAGTCTGCACACCCATGAGACAAAGGGGTAAGCAGGTCTGTGATGGGGTGTCCTTTCCGACCCCGCCCGTGAGCCCACGCTCCAAGTGACCTTGGACCTGCAGGGGTGCACGCTGCCCCAGGTCACCTACGACCCCACTCACACAGGCCTCTGTGGTTCCTCGTGCACACCAGGCCCACTCCCGATCCCGTGCCGTCACACTTTCCAGCCGAACGCTCCTCCCCCTGGTGTGGGGCTGGCTCCCTCCCCTCCACCTGCTCTGTGCTCTGGTTCCATCTTCTCAGGGTGGCCTTCCCTGACCGCCTTCAGAAACTGCAACACCCCCTCCCCATTCCTGACCTCCTTTCCGGCTTTATCCTTCCCCCACAGCATTTGCCACAGGTGGCCTACTGTTTTACTTATTTGGTGCCCGTCGCCCCCACTAGAAGGTAAACACGGTCCACGGGGGGCAGGGGTTTGCTCAGTTCCGACACTAATAACATCGCTGGGTATACCGTAGGAGCTCAAGAAATATCTGCAGAGTGAAAAAAATGAATGAACAATAACAGTGGAAAGAATTTTACCAAATGGTTTCAAACACTTGAGTGTGAGGGCTACGACACTCAAAAACAGCCGAGTTCACATTCTCTCTTTCCAGAAAAAATTTGTGTGTGGCCTGGCTTCGCTGAGGGACCTTAAGTTCTCAGGTAGGTGAGCAGACACCCGGGGTGCCCACCATGGGGGAGGGCTCCTGGTAGGGAGGGTCCCTACCCGTCACCCAGTCTGACCCTGTGTGGTACCCATGCCATTTCACAGGAAGGGCCCGGCAGAGCGCTTTTGCTGTGGGGACTCCTCGCACCAGCCTCCATGCTCTGTCGCCGGCCCGGCATCGTTGGTACCAAATGACAGTACATCACTCTGATGCAAGAGCTGTTTGTCCAGCAATTTCTGTGACTCAAAACCCTGCCAGGAACCATGAGGATGATGAAGAACTCCGAGCACCAGACTGCGCAACAGGAGACCCTTGTCACAGTCCCTGACGCGGGTAGAGCATCTCACAGCTGTCACTTCATTTTCACATACTTAACCCCGTGTCACAAGTAGGCGGAAATGCAGACAAGCCCAGGCACTGAAGCACAGACACTCCAGTCCTAGGGAGGCTCCCCGGTCCTCACTTATGTCCTATCGACTCTCGCCCTGCGTGCTACTGTGACAAGCCCAGCCTTAGGGTTTTCCAGGCCACTCACTGCAGATGCAGAGTAGAAGGGGAACGCGCTTGAGGTAGGAGCATTGCAAAGAGCAAGATGTGACAGGTGACAGCAAGTGAGGAGACAGGAAAATTACATAAAGTGTATCAAAGCCAAGTTCACTGCATTGTTTCAGGACCACGGTGGGGAGGGCAGGGGGGAGAGTCTGCGCACCGACTGCCCTCAGTGGCAACTGCTGATTTTTAGCACAAATAACCAAAAATGATGACTTGGGGCCATCGGGACAAAGGTTAAATGCTGTGTAGGGCATTCAGTTGCTTCTGTTAGCACCATATGACTATTTTCTTTTGTAAATGTCTCTCTTAGTTTCTAAAACTCTCCCAGAATTGGTAAACAGGGTTTGAAAAGAACATTTACACTTTTTTTTTTTAAAGTGAAACCCACTCTCACCAGTAGCCCTGTGACAGGACTTCCTGGCTTTTCTCAATTGCTGAAGACTGTCCCTCCCCTCACTGGCCAAGCCGCCTCTGGCCGCACACTCACATTCAGATCCAGGCTGCAATCCAGTTTGCCCCTTCCTTTTTGTCATTACCCCCCATTGTTGAACTCCGGGGTTGCATAATTTACGGTCACCCTGTGGCGGCCGGAGTAGGAAGCTGTCAGGCTGAATAGAGCACCGCTGGGTTGTGTTCACAAACAGACCACTTCACGATTCCTCTGCACAACCAGCAACGGCAAGCCCGCCCTTGGCCTGCGGGCCGCTGCTGACCATCAGCAAGACTGGGGGAAGGGGTGGGTGCCAGGAAGGGCTGCAACCGTAAGTTCTCTGCAGTCCGCTGTGCTGCGAAGCAGGCTCATAAAATCCCAACCATATTTTCAAGTCAGGGCTGAAACAAGATGCCCGGGGCAGCTCCTAATTTGGTTCCTAGAACCCAAGGAGTTGTGAACAAATTTTCTCTGCTGGGAGGGAACTGTGTAGGGGGGCAGGGGTGGAAACTGATCTCGGGACTTGCGTAGGAACTTAACCCGAGAGCTGAAAAGAAGCAGGCCTACACAGTTCTGAAGCTGCCGGTGCAGCTTGTGTGCGGCAGCCCCAGACCCGTGAGGGCTGGGGCCCGGGGGGAGAGCGCGGTGGAGGGTCGGCGGCCCAGAGAGCTCTGGGCATCTGCACGGAATGCGGGAGGCGTGCAGACTGGGGTACGCATAACAGGGCAACGGGGCAGCTCTGAATCTGGGATGTCCTCTTGCTGATGGGCAGAGAGATGACCCTACACGAGGGCTTTGGAAAAAAACCTCCCTGAACCTCAGTCCTTCATCTGCAAGACAGGGAGAGCCAATAACCCATCATGAATTAGTTAAGCTGATCAGGTATATTAAACATTTTGAATAATAGGTGTTCAGTAAATATTATTGCCTTCTCCCCCAATGGCTTCCCCCCAACCCTTCCTAAATATTCTCCTTGGGATGCTAAGGAGAAATGGGACCACATTCATTCTTGCTCTGTTACCAGCTCACCATGGGCACCCGGACAGCTCACTCCCTTCTCTGGGCCCTGCAATCTACAGATGACCTGCAAGACTTTGTACAAAAATGAAGTAAGGTTGATATATACAAAGTCAATGTATAAAAACAATGGTTATTTCTATATACCAGCCACAGATACAAAATGCAATTCACAAAGAGAAGCAATTATAAGACCATTGTAAAGATTAAGTAGCTAGCCTATAAATCTAACAAAAAGTATATAGAACCTCTATAGGGGAAATCACAAATATTTTGAAGAGAAGTTTGATAACCAAATAAATGGTGAAACATAACATTCTCATGGATCAAGAAGATGCAAGACTGAAGGATGTCAACTCTACCCACACCGATTAGGGGATTCAAAGAACCGCTTGACTGAGACACAGGCGGCTCTGTGGTGCAGGGATGCGCAGATGACCCTCTCACTTAGCAGAGCTGGGACAAATGGCTAACCATTCGGGGAAAAAATTAAAACTGGAACTGCTATCTCCTACCATGTATAAGGATCAATTACAGGTGAATTAAACACCAAAATAGGAAAGAAAAAAAAGCTTCAAAGCTGTCTGAAGAGGGAAAAAAAGAGGATAGCTTTGGCTTTATCTCAAGATAAAGATTTCTTAGGTTGGACACACACCCCCACACACAAAACACTGACCAAAAAGGGAAGGTGGAAAAGTCTCATCACAGTAAAAATAAGAACATCTTTTTATCACAGTGCACCCTTAGCAAAGGGAAAACTAGAGGATGGGAGGTGACGTTGGTAATGAATACGTTTGGGAAAGGACTAGTACCCAGAACTCTCACACATAAAGAAGTCTTAGAAATTAATGAGAAAATTACAACCTAAAAAAAAAGGGGTGACAGAAGAACAGATGCTCCACAAAAAAGGAAATCCGGAAATCCGCCGTCCAATAAATACACAAAAAGCTGTTCACCTCATGAGTAATCTAGAACAGGTAAAGTAAAACCACAGCGAAGCACTACTACTCACCTACCAGTTTGGCAAAAATTAAGAAGTGTGGCAATATCAGAACCCAGCAAGGATTTGGAACAACGGGAATTCTCTGTGCTAGCGTGAGTGTAACACGGGATAACCACTTTGGAAAACATTATGGCTTTATCTGATACGGTTGAAGATTCCCAGCAATTGCATTTCCAAGATCGCTGGACAAACGCATGTGCCTCAGGGTATGTATCTAAACAGGTGCTCACAGCAGCATCCCTCATAATAACCCAAAGGCATGTCAACAGGGTGGGGGATAAACAAGTGGCGGTGTCGTCATAGCTGGTACGTAGCAACCCATGCTATACAACAAGGAAGTGAACGATGCAGGGTGCGGCGAAAGTAGGTTGATAGTTGTTCGTATGGAAAACAATACAGTAATTCATAAATAGCAATACAAGAATAAACCATGTACTCACGACTGTAAATCTACTTCGCCCCACCCTTTCTAAGAGGATGCATATTTAGGTGACAAAGTCCACAGAAAAGCAAGGAAACATCATGAAAGTCAAGGTCATGGGAGTGAGGGAGGAAGCTGTGATCAAGAGGGACATTGAGGGACCTTCTTGGGTACTAGCCATGTCCTAGATATTTTTCCTAGTGATGCTAACATGAGTATTTGCTTTTTAAAGCACTTGTTGACCATGCGATATTAATGCACATTTTGCATGCATACTGATGCCGGTCATGAACCAAAGACAGCTTCAACGCTGTCTCCTTCAGGAGCCTGCCCGGATTCCTCCGAGGGAGGTGCTCCCTCAACATCCGCCGCCTCTCAGCTGGCTGCCACTGCCACGCTCACTCCTGCAGGGCTTCTCCACCCTCCGGGGCAGAGGCGGAACCTGTCTTGGCTCACCACTGTTGCTACATCCTGTGCCGAGCACGTAGTGAGTGCTCAGCAAATATGTGCTGGATTGATCGATGGCGGCGTGGAAGGATGGGAGCTGGTAAAAATGATCAGTCCTGAACCGATCGATCGACGACCGGTGAGAATGTACTGAGCCATGTGACAGAAGCAGAGACACACCTGGAGCCAGAAAAGCTGGGCTGGCCGCATCACCTTAAATAAACCCCATTCTCCCCCGATAGTAAAAATGATATAAATGGCTCCTACTTAGGGAGTTTCGACGCTGTGCTTTCAGCTATGTTACCTCAGTCAGTCCCACAGTGTATCTGCAATGTGTTTCTTTTTCATCTCTTTTTATTGATTAGGAAACAGCCTCAGAGAGATTAAATAATTCCCCCCAAATCACACTGACAGCTAAAAAAAATGTCAGCGCCAAGATCTCCAAAATTCATGCTTCCTTGACTCCGCGACGCGGACTTCCTTTCGCCTCAGCCCCTTCGCCCCTGCTACGGGCAGGTGGCAGTGCCTGTGCCACCTGCCAGGGCTCCTGTGAGGCTGGAAGGGGACGGTGGGTGCAGAAGCAGCCGGCCAACCTGACAGCACCACTCAGATGGAAGGAAGAAGCATGTAACACGCATGGGCCACGGGCCCACATGAAAGCAGATGGTTCCTACCCACATTGAGCTTTCCCGCCAGTTGTAAAGGAAAGCCATGTAAACAGGAAAGCTAGGAACACACAGAAATAAACTGATTTTAGGAAACCACCCGAAACAGCACTCAGTATGGGCTACACGGGGAGACCGGCAGTGAGCGGACGCACTGCTTGGACTGGGCGATGGTCCCGTTTCCATGCTTCCTCCCTGTCATCCGCCTCCCGCACGGCCGTACACCGGTGTGTGACCGCCACCACAGTGCACACTGAGTATCTCTATCCCGTCCAAAAGTTCCCCTGTGCCCCTTTGTGGTCAATCTCTCCTTCCTGCCACCCTTAGAAACCACTAAAGGGATTTCTGACCCTGTGGTTTTGTTCTCTTCCAGAATGCAGAGGGATTTTTTAATATATAAGTCAGGTCAACTTGTTCTGTCTTTCAACCCCCCGTGACGTTCGGAGTAAAACCCAAGTGCCTCTCCTTGGCCCCCAGGCCCTGCACGGCGCTCCTCCCTGCCTCTTGAAGTCCCATTTTGCGTCACTTTTCCTTCCCTGTGGCCCAGCCTCCCTGGCCTTCTTTTTGCTCATTGCAGCCTCAGGGCCTTTGCACCTGCGGCTCCTGCTTTCTCAGATCTTTCCTGATCCGCTTCTCTATCCCTCACTTTCTCCAACCACTCACCACTGCGTCAGCCCATCTGCCCCATCAGCACACAGCGTGACATGAAATGACCTTGCTTACTCGTTTACCTGTTGACTACCTACCTCCCTGCTCTGCAACTGTGAGGTCCCTGAGGACAGGTACTCTAGTCCCAGAAACTTAGAAAGCACCAACAATGGTCGGTCATTGGTATTCACAGAGAGAATAGGCAGGTGCCGAAGAAGATAGAGAATAGTAAGGTCTATGGTGCTGAAACTCTAAGGAAAGAATTCAAAGAAGACACAGGACATGGGGCGGGGTGGGGGGAAGGGTGGGAGGAGTGGCCACGACTCAGAACCAGCGTCTCCCCACTGCTGTTATATCAGCCCCTCCCCGAAGTCCCCCACTGAAGGGGCCACAGAGCGCTCTGGAGACAGAGCCGGCGCCTCTCCTGCCCTCGTCCTGGCGCCCTCAGGCTTGTTGCTTCCCCAGGGCAGGGGACCCTCAGCGTTTCTTGGCTGGAGCTCCTCCGTGGAGCCGAGGTTGCTCGGTCTTTGTGCTCTGGGATCGTCTTCAGCAGCCGTGCTCGCGGAATGGCAGCCCATGATCCCGGATGTGGAAGCCCTGACTGTTTTACGAGACAAGCTCCCGCCTTGCAGGGCCCCACGCTCTCAGCGGAGCGTCCACGTGGACGCAACACGCACCAGTGTCCACAATTCCCTGAGCCGATGCCCCAGTTTTCTTCCTCAATTAGCACTAGATTTCTGAAGGCTTAATTTTGTTATAATTTATTAGCGCAGTTGGGGACAAGGCGGGGAATTCCTTTGCCACGAGAATATCTGTTTTGCCGGACAGCAAGATTTAAACTAGGACCTCGAGACTCCTCCTGCCCCCCATTCTCCAGCCCCTCTCCCCACCTGGAAGTAGCCATGGTCTCCTGAAAGCAGGTTCCCCTGCTTGCCTCCACAACGGGGCTCCTTCCTCGGGCCCCCTTCTCCTCTCCGCCGGTGTGCTCTCCCCAGGGCCCTGGTGCCCACTCTCATGACCCCACCATGGAGGGCGGCTGAGCCTAATTCTCCTCCCAGCCCCAATTTCTCTACTAACTGCCAGAACGACTTCCTGAGGACACCACTGAACGCTGCGAGCATGACACAAACGGCACCCTGCAAGGACCTGGAGTTCATCCTTCTGGTCTGACTTGCTCTCTTTCTCTGCCACCTCTCTCCCTGCTCCTCCGCATCCCAACTCCATCATCCAGGTTGAAAACTGGGAGGACTTCCTGATCTCCTCTCTTCTCCATGTGTTCAACTGGACACCGGGCCTTATCTCTTCTGTCTCCGAAATCTCTCCTCCATCCAACTCCTTACCGACGTTCCTACAGATTTCCTAGTTTGAACAACAACAACCAAAATCTCTTTTCCTAAGCCTCTTCGCTGGTATCCTGTCTCCAAGTTTCCCCAGCTGGGCACCCTACTACCCTACCATGAAGTATGTATTCAAAGTACATACCCCTTAGCGAAATGGCCGGGGAACACTACAATCTAGTTGTGCTCTTCATTTCTAATCAGACCCCCAGACCCCCACCCTTCAGTTCCAGAAGGATGCCCACGACTCTGACTGTGCCCTGCTTTTGTGATCTAGCTCATACTGTTTCTTCTTCCTGGAAGCCCTGACCCTTTTCATCAGGATGATTCCGATTGCAAAAGAGAGAATTCCAGCTGAAGTAAGTTTATGTAAAAGAAGAGATTTATTGCTTCACATGAATGTCCAGTCCACAGAGCCCACACCAGTGATTACAATAACACCACCAGGTGTCCTGGCTCTCTCTGTCTCTCCCTGCTCCCCTTCCCCTCGCCCATCTTCCAATCTCTCAAAGCCTCAGCCTCTCCCGTGATAAGCAAGGTTTCTCCTTGCAGAGAGCAATGGAGATGTGGGAACATGGCCACAGACAGCTCCAGCCTCCCATCATTCCAACCCAGCAAGGGCGTTGCTGGGGTCCCAGACAAAGATTTTCTTCTCATAGAAACTATAAAATTCCAGAGAAGGACTCTGACTGGCCTGGCTTGAGTCTCACCCCATCCCTGGGCCAGTTGCTGTGGCCAGGAGAATAGGATATTGTGAAGGGCAAGTCCTGAGTCACCCCACTTCCATCTTCAAGCCATAGGAGGCAGTGATGGGCAGCCCCAATAGAAGAGTCTAGAATGAGTGAAGCTGGGCACAGTAATACAGCGGGTGTCCACCGAACTCCCATTCTCCACCAGGCTGCCTCGAGGTGTAATCCTGAGCCCTCGTGCAAATTAAATTCCACCACTGCCTCCCCTCTGCCCTGTGGCCCTGATTTGTCTTCTCCAGATGATTCAACTCTCTGAGGGCAGGAATTCGATCAGCAGAGGGCCTCACCCAAAGGTGTGACTCAAGAAGATCTTCACACTCTGCAATTACTACGCCCAATTATTTGTTAACGAAGTTATCGCCTGATTCCCTTGGGGCATGACTTGCTCATCAGCTGAATCTCTAAGCGCCAGAGATCAGTGCCTAACACATAATAGGTGCTAGGTAAACATTGGGCAAATGAATCTATGAGCGGTTTGAATAGAATCAAGATCACCAGTCTTCGGTGTGCAGGTACATATGCACTGCTGCTTTTTAATTCTCCCCAATTCACAGAGAAAAATTAACGATGCAGCATGAGCTCCTGCAACATCTTGTGCCCACCATCCCACCCCCAAATTTCTCCGCACCCTACCCCCTCTTACCGCCCTCCTTGGTAGGCTCATGGAAGGAGATGCGCATTCAGGTCCAGATCAAGCCACTATCCACGTCTGCACCCAACTCTGCCCACCCTGCTGGGGCTCTACCCCCTTCTACCACTTCCTCTCCTAATGCCTTCAATGTCTCTCTCTATCTGGGCTCTTGCTTTATAGCTTCGCAGTGGATCCATGTCCCTCTATAGCCAAGTGAACAATAAAAATAAAGCCTTCCCTGAACCTCATACTGTCCTCTTCCTCCCTCCTGGCTCCCCTTACTTTTGGGTAGTCCAGCTTCCTTTTCCAGGAGCCTCCCTTCACGGCCTCAGTTTCCTCCGTCCTCACTGCTTAGCTCCCACTGCGACCTGGCTTTTCTCCCACCACTCCGCTGGCGCTGCTTCTGCCAAGGTCACCAACAACTTTCTGGACCCAGTGGGCACCTGCCCATCTTCCTCTTATTTGACTACTGCAAGATCTGACTCAACTGGCGCCACTTCCTCGCCTTCTCGAAATTCTTTCCTGCCTTGGCTTTCAGGACAGGGCTCTACCTTGAGTTTCTGTCTCTCACAGCTCTCCCTCCCCGTTTCCCTCACAGGCTGTTCTTCCTGAAAGACCCCCATTTCCTGGAGAGGGGGGCAGGGGATGCGCATGTGCTGAAGGATGCAACCTTTGCCTCCCCCGCCCCCCCACGACCCCGCCCCTGCTTCTCACTTGGCCTGGTGAGATGACCAGCGTCCACGGCTCTCACTGCCCACAAGCACCACAGAATCCCACTTGACCCTTCTCCCTAGGTGTGTCCTGTGTCCTAATCCACGGGTGCAACTGCCTGCCAGGAATCCGGGCTTGGACTATCCATGAAGATCATCCACGTGACCAAACTAAGTCAGCGTTTTTCTCCCCAAGTCATCCCTCTCCTTCCTTCATCTTCCCTCTCTCCGGGAACAGCACCGCCGTTCCACCAGGACCCAGACCAGGAATCCTGACTCATTCTTGTCTACAGTCTTGACAACTGTGCTCCTCCTCAATGCCCTTCCAATTTATCGTCAAGTCCGACCATTCCACTGCCCAGGTAGCTCTCAAATCTGTCTCCTTTTCCCACCCCCACTACCTCTGCTTTAATTCAGTTCTTAATCTTTTCCCACCTGGGTCACAGAAATAACTTCCCATCTGGCTCCTAACCTCCAGGCCCGAGGTGCGAACTGATCCTACCACTCACTTTCTTAAAACCCTCCGGTGGCAGTCTCGTTACAGTGAGAGTGAAATCCCAAGTGCTTAGCGCAATAGTTAAGGCCCCTTATGGTCTGATCTCTGTCTCATCTCTCACCTACACCTCTTGACACTCCTTCTGCATCATGAACTCGGAATCAAACCAAATCACTTTGCATTCCTGGCACGTTCCACGTGGTGACGTACCGTGGTGCCTCTGCACATGTTGGTCCCGCTGCCTGGAATTCCTTTTTCCCACCTGGCTAACTGCCATTCGATTTTCAGCCCATGTGCTGCTTTCTCTCGGCTGACCTCTACACTCCCTGCCCAGAGAAGGTGCCCTCTGTTCGCCCACAGCTTCGTGCACTTCCTGCCCTGAAGTGTAAGCGTCTTGTGCCTGTAGCCACCTTCAGGCTGAATTCCTCAAGGGCGTCGGCTGACATCTTCCTCTCTACCTCCATGATATCAAGCATATGCTTAGCACACAGTAGGCCCTCAGGAAATGCTTATGGATGAACAGGCAGACTGACAGAAAAATGAATAGTTGAGTGGGTGGATATCTCACTATCCTGTCTTTCCCAAGCCCTCTCCCGGCCCCCTGCTTCCACCAAAGACGGAGCCTTCGGTGACAGCTTCTCTCTGGTGCCACCTACAAATGGCCCACACCTCTGACGCACGAATGGAAAATGATTTCGGGAGCTGTACAGATGGTGGTTAGGGAACACTCTGGTGGCAGAATCAATGGGACACATGATGACGACCCAGCACCAACCAAACTCTTGCTATTCTTAGCTACCAAGCTCAGCCGAGACCAGGGCCATCCCACTTGCTGATGGGCGCTGGGTCCTTGCCTGTGCAGCCTCCATTGCCCACACCGGTGGTGGCCGAGGAGGTACTGTGTGGGGTTAGAGTGAATGGAAGGGACATGAATTTTGGAACTAGACACACTGTGATCGGAATGCATTGCTGTCACTTACTCTCTGAGCCCCACTTGCTCATCTGGAAGAGGGAGCTGATGACTGTATTTCCTCATAGGCTGGTGTGAAAAACGAATGGGGATAATGGATTGGATTGAAAATGATGACCACAGCCTATGAGTGTCAAAAGCTTTCAGGATTATTATTCTGGCTCATGGAGAAATGAGTTTGCATTCCTGGTGTATCTCACTGCTTTCTCTCTTTTCTTGCACCTAGTGTTTCTCAAGTACCTCCTTTGTGCCAGACATTGGGGTCAGTGCTGCATTATGAGCAAAAGTAAGTCCCCGTTCCTGCTTTAGGACGCCCTGGCAGGGCGGGGGCACCCAGACTGGCAAGGGAGACACACACATCATCAACTAGTTCATTTACAACGTGTAATAAACATTAGTGCTCTGAGATCCTGGAGACAGGCGACCCAGGGTCGATTTTACTGCGTGGGGATTTTACTGTCTGTTGGCTAAAACACAGGCAGAGGATCCAGGGTAAATCCTTGACCATGGAGCCTTATCCCTGCATTTCCTGATATATCCTATCCCTCTATATCCCCCTTCCTCTTTCCTCTGTTCTTGGTTGAGAAATCAGGAGAGGAGGGGGACAAATTCAGGTCACCGACTATTAGTTTTGCAGGATTTTATTTTACTTTAATTTTTGGTGCTATGAAAAGCACAGTGTTTTTCTTCTTCTCTGTAAAGAAAATTAGAACTAAAGATGGCTCAGCTGATAAAAGCTGTGGGCGGTAAATACTCCCACAATCCCCCCTGCACTTCAGGCTTCTAGGTTTCTCTTTGCATTTTCTGTGTCTTAGAGCTAGAAACCGGAAAGAGGCCTGAGACATTCTATGGTGAAAGCTCAAATCCTAACTGAGAGAGGAATTAGGGGCTAAATGGCCTGCCCAAAGTCAAATTAGAGACGAAGGCAATGTTAAAATGCAGTTCTCCCCATTCCTTCCTTTTACTAGTCTGTAAACCCTCAAGGTGCTGGACCGTAGGCACCTGAACCCAGGCAGGTTCCTGCACCTGCAGCCATCCTGGTGGAAGCCGGGGCCGTCTCCATTTGTAAGTGTTCTGGAAGCCACAAACTTCTCCTTCTAACGTGTCATTGGGTCTCTCTTCCCGGAACATCCTGTTTCTTACTAACAGGATACTTTCAGATCCTCCTCTTCGGTTTGAGAACCCCGTCTGCATGAAAACTTTGGTTAGAGGTGGTTTTCTCGAAATGCCTCTTAGGACTGTGACTTTCCTGGCTGAGAAAGCTTTGTGGTTGAGGCTGCTATTCTGCAATTATCTTGGCCTTAAAAGAGCTTTCATGGGTACCCCTACCCCTGCTGGGTGGAACCATGATCGATACTTTTCTATTTAGAACCTTGCATTAGAGACCTCAAAGACCCTGAAAATGAAGGCGATTCCCAATTTCGTCAACCACCGAGGACAGGAAAGGAGCTTGGGGTAGCCCAGGTCCAACTTTTCAGGAAACAGAGCCCTCAGAGAGGCGGGAGCAGAGCCACGTCTGGACTCCAGGTCCAGTGCTCTTCCCCGCTCTTGGTACAATCAGTCCAGCCTCTTGGGCTGAAGTGGCTGCGCCATCAAAAATGTCACATCAGTTATGACAGCACAGGGTGTTATATAACTGGTGCTGCAGAGCAGGCAAGGGGAAGAAGCCATGAGCAGGACCCACAGCGCCCCCCTCCTGGCTGCCGGGGCAGCCAAGTCCCACGTACTTGAGAAGTGAGCTCCGTATGGGAAGGGGACACCCACTAGTCAATCAAAGGCATAAAAACTAGAGCTGACAGTTGTACGATTTCTAGAAAACTGTGCTAAGGGCATTTCACATATTACATCATTTAATGCTCACAGTTATTTTTACTATCAGCCCCATTTTACAAGCAAAGAAACCGAGGCACAAAAAAGGCAAGTATCATGTTTAAGGTCACGCATCTTGTCAGTGGCAGAGACAAGGTGTGAAGCCAGGCAGTTTGGTCACAGAGTCCACACGCTTAATCGCATCTCGATTTCAGGGAGTTTAGAGAAGCACGCTAAACTGCTTCTCTAAAGAAGAAACTGCCTATTTCCTTGAACTTGGAACAGGCCACTATTCCTTCTTCTCCTTCCCCTCTGTGCTGATGACTAATTTGTTGGATGCTTTCTCTTCTAACCACTACTGTGCATAAATGAGAGGCGCAGCATAAAATAAGAATGCGATACGAATTCGAACCCATCCTTCCAATGGAGTTCATTTGAACACCTTCAGACTTTGTACGGAGACGCCGTCCCCAGGAAAGGCAGGCGCAGTGCCCTTGTCACAGCGTCTGCTGTTTGAAAATCTACGCGGTCCGTGCGCACACACGCACATTTACTTTTCTTCTCTCAAAATCCAAAGTTGTTCGTCGATAGGGTCAGATTTGGGGCTAACCCTTTCCCCTGGGATTTATTTTCACTCGGAAATCATCCCTTCTGCAGCTTGTCTATTGTCTTTCAGCTCAAGATGCGCTCTTATGATAATGGTCTGTCCAGCTTCATAAGAAATGAGACTGAAAACGCCCGGGGAGATGGGGAGCCAAGTCCTGAATCCAGATGGACGGGGCACATGTCAGAAAAATGGGACCCCATTCTACTGATACTGAATCTCCAGTGTTAACAGAGAGAGGGCGCTGAGCAGCTGAAAAACACGCGTGGTCCTGCCCTATCTTTGGCAGGCGTGGCATGCTAAGAAGCACAACCTAATCACCTAATCTTGGGAGTTCCTGTGCTAAAGAACCAACAGTACTTGGTTCTGGGCGCCGTACATCGAATCTGTCCCCACCCAGAGAGAACAGAAATTCTGGATTCCTTTTGAGTCAAGTCAATCCCCCATGAATCCTCACTATTTAATATAATCTGCAGCCACACTTTCCACAAGCAGACAGGTTCCATTTCAGAATCCAACAGGTAACCGAGGCTCGAGAGTTCCACAGCTGATTCCTCAGGAGACCAGGTGGACTGTCGGTGACTCTTCCGGCAGGAAGGTCTGCTGGCATTTACAACTCAGTGAACGGAATGGAGGGAGAGCGCGCCATCCATCAGCAAAGGGGAACTCATCTGCTCCTTGATCTGACATTCCGTTCACACGCATGCTGCCTCCAGAGGGCATCCATTTGAATAAACATGGAGATGGGAGGAAGGGTGGGAGCAAAGCAGCCAAGAGGAGGGTGATTGCGGAAAAACAGGTCCGAGGGTCTGGAAGAGTGGCTGTCGGCAGGACGCCGTCTCAACACGGGACCCTTCGGGGATGTGCGGGAAACGCCCTTCTAGACAGGTGCACTTTTACAGAGCAATGGCTGCAAGTTGCCATCTACCTCCACTCATGCCTACCACTCAGCAGGCGCTGAACAGGCGCTGAAAGAACACCAGCTTGCCCAGAACCCAAGCCAAACAGTAGACGCCTGATTACAATACCACAGCCTTTGGCAGCAGGTGACATCTTAAGACTGCCTTCTCTGACAGGGTGGGGTCTGTCCTGGGAATCGTACGCCGCAGCAAGGGCTGGGGTATTTGGTTGAGCACGATGTCTTTGTCAGGCAAATCCTTAAATCTCTTTTACAGGGGCACTGAGCAGGCACCTGGGGAATGAGCACGCATCCAAAGTGCTCCATTGACTGTGTTCATCTATGTAAAGCATAGCAGGTAGGAGGCCATGCCTCATTGCCACGTTCGAGCTCTCTTATCTTCCTAAAAACCCACTTAATGCTCCAGAGACAGACATCCTGGACAGACAGCTCAGCACCTCAAACGAGGGCAAACCGTGGTGCCCATAGCAACCCCACAGTTCATCTACATTTTCATCAGGGAGATGGCCAAGCCGCTGTCACTATTTGTTCAGAACGGGAAGTCGCTGAAAGTGATATTCTGTTGATTCCACACGTCATAACATATAATTCTTTAAGAGGTTTCTTTGTCAAGGTTTTGGTAACTAAATAAAATTAATTCTCTTTAAAATCTTGATTAGTCTGAATAATTAAAAGAGTTCCACTGATTGGAAAAATGGTGAGGTTGTATCATAGGTGAGGCCGCAACCTCCGAAGAAGCGAAATTCCTTGAAATGGCACACGTACATGAAGGAGACCGATTACTAGTGGTATGTGTGAAGTTACATTTGTGCTGTTTCAACTATTCCTTCATTTCTCAGGGCTAAAATGTTTCAGATGGTCTGACACAGATCTCCCAAACACTAGTTCACGATCACATACACAAACTAAAAAAAAACCAAACAAACAAACCAGAAGGCTATGTGCAAATGAAATGTTTCATCAAGTATTAAGAATCAGGCTTTTAAAACGAATCTGATCTGTGATCTCTCTTAAGGGGATGCAAGTTTCTCAGTACAACACGTATCGAACCAAACAGTGTCAAAGGTCAGCCTCTCTGCGATGATCCTAGGCTGACACAGGTGTTCACACTTTGTTCTAAGCAGCATGCGCCAGCCAGCCCTTTCCCATGTCACTTCAGTTATTACAGGCACATATGGGAGCCTGTTCCTTCTCCTGATCAGCACGCACGCTACAACGCGGATGGACACACAGGCTGAATGGAATGGCTCTTTGCTCCTCTGGAAAGGCTGATTTAGAAGAATATGGAGATGTCTGAATATTCATACTCTCTCTCTCTCAATCCTACAGGCTGAGCTATTCAACTGCAGTACCCATTAGGAAACCGTCAAGTTCTCACAGGGCATCACCCAAGAACTCTCTAATTTCACCTGCCCAGGTAAAATAAAACAGCAACCTAATGAACTCATAGGTATGGCCTGATAGGTTGGTGAACCAATCGTATTGTACAGGCAGGTCCGAAACTGCTTTCTGAAAATGCCACCTGGATTTTCAGGCCCAGGCCCAGCCACAGGACAACTCTCCTGACTCAAGTGACTGTCGGCCGAGGGGTGATCGGCAAAATCATCTCTGCAAGGGAGGACTCAAAAGAATTTGTCACTAGGATACAGTGACACCAATTTCACATTTTGTGGTTAATAAAACAAGTCCCGCCTCCAGCTTGGCACAAGGCCCCGATCTGATTTATTTCAAGCCAAGCTGGAGGACCTCACAGGAAGAGCTGCCATTCACGAATGCTCCAGGAGGACAGGCCACCAGGGTCCCTCTCTGACTGACCTTTTGGGCAAGCCGAGACTATTTCCTCAAGAGAGTTGGTGTTTTTTAAAAATAATAATAGTTTTACCTACAGAAACTCAGTTTTACCTGAAATTTTTCTCCAAAAAGGATTCCTGTGGGGGCTGACCAAGGGGGAAGTGCAGGAAAAAGAGAAGACACTCCCAGACACTTCCAGACACCCGATTTAACGATCTCAAGCATCAAAAGCTTGGTGTGCTTTCCTCCCTCCCTCCCTCAAAATATGAGATACATAAGACTTTCCAGTGAAAGCCGACATTGACGCCTACAATACACACAGCCTTCATTTCAGATTTCCTGCCCCAGTACTTAACTAGGAATTTTCATTCTAAAATGGCACACCTATCTCCTCAGAGAGCTCAGCTCTCTTTGAATAAAAAAGGTTAGGAGCCCTTTGAGGGACTCAGTATATATTTTCAAACTTCTTATTAAACCAATCTAATTTATGGGGCATGTTTAAGAAAAACAGGGAAGGAGTTGATCTTGCAGATGCAAAGTTAATTTGCAAACTCTAGCAGACCACCCGCGACTCCCGCATCCAAATCCCTCCTCCCCGAGCATTTCCGAAAGCCTTCGGCCCTCTAAGAAGCAGCTCGGCTCTCTCCGCCCAGCCCCGACTGGGTTCCGAACACTGCCGAGTCCCTCCGAGCCCTGAGCCCAGCCGGCGCCGAGCCTTGCGGAGCCAGTGCAGCCGCCTAGCTGAGCCTCATCGACTTTTCTGGCCTCGGCTGGGCGCTGTCCACCACTCGCAACGCCTGAAACCTCACCCAGCTCCGGTAGCTGGGGCTTCTACAGGGCTCTGGGCCCGCCACTGCAGATTACAGACTCTGAAGTTTTAATATGTCCCCCTTGGGGAGAAAGGGGTGGCTGTGCTTGCATTTATCGACCTGCAAGGGCTCCCGGCAGATGCAACATGCACCTTGTTGCAAAAAGCAATTCCCCAGGCTCCGCCTCCCTATGCATTTGGATTGCACAAGCTCCAGAGAAGCCCCAGGCCAAATTACCCGTGGCTCAGAGGGGTGCGGCGAGCCGAGGGGGCCTTTGCAAAAGAAAGCCCCAGGGCCCTCTCGAACAAAAATAAAACATGCTAAGCAGATGGGGAAAATTGTCTCCAAGTCGCTACTCCCTACCATCATGGCGCCGCCTAGAACCCGCTTGTCATGCCTGTTACACATGCAAGAATTTTTGCATCTTGTTTCTGAAACCGCAAGCACGCTTCGTCTCCCACCCACCTTTCCACGAAAGGGGTTTTTATTTTCCATTGTTTTCCTACGGGATGCAATTACTTCAGCTATTCTGTCAAGTTGAAAAATAATCATTTTTGTTTACTGCACAGCAACCCCTAATTAGGAGCTGTGTGTGCACGGAGGTGTCACAGCAAAGCGACGTGGAATCCTCGCTAAATGGTGTTAATGAACTCCGCCATCCGGAACTGACAGGTCAACGGAAGCAGCAGGGCCAGGAGGCTCCGGAGCGTGCACCCCTTCCCCGCAAGCCACCCCCTCCCCAAGCAAGCTGCCTGTGGGCTCACCAGGAACTGCCCTAGTGGATGGGGCAAGAAGCAAGCCTGAGAGTGGGAAGGAGGGCGAGGCTTCTTATTGAGAAAGTGCGCAAGGGAAGGAATATCTCATTTTGTTTTAATTTTCCGCCATCACTCAAATCCACCCCCAGTTAATTAGGAGGGGAAACTGATACGTAAGGTAGAAGGGGGAGGCGGCAAGTGGGGCCTTAAATCCGCATTGTGGGTAGATTACACGGAGCACGGCCTATGCAGAGTGTAAATAAATACACTGATAAAGGCCATAGCAAACGAAAACTGCCAGTGTCAGGATAGCAAACGCTGGGAGAGTGGGGGAGGAAGGGGGGCAGCGAGGGGCGGGCATTCAGCCTCACAGCCAGCGTCCCCTTTCCACCTCTGCCTTGGATACACAGCTGTGCCAGTCACATCTACTTAGAAAACCACCCCTCCCCTACCACACGCCCCTTCCTCGAACCCTCATTCTCTTTTTCAGGGGAGGGGGGCAGAAACCACAACCTCCAATTCAGCACCAAATCCATGAACAGCACACACTTGATCCTCCACCCCAGCAATCTAGGGCTGGGTCCCCTCCATATTTTAACCAAGTTCAAAATCACTGCCCCAGGAGAAGAGCCAGGGAAATGGGATTATGGATGTGGAGTGGGGGGTGGGGGGAGGAGGAGTGAGAGACGGAATGAAACAGAGACTCAGAGACAGAAATGGAGGCTGCCATACGCACGAAACACTCCACAAGCAAGAGTAATGATCATAATCATTCCAATAGTGTGATGTTCTGATCAATATGGCGGACACTGTCATTCATACAACTACAGGCGCTCCCCGTCCCTCCTCCCACTATCCCCTCAAAACACCCACCCCGGGAGTTGGGGGTGAGGGATCCAGAATCAACGCAGAGTGGGGGAGGGGAGTCAAATCCAGGTGTGTGTGTGTGTGTGTGTGTGTGTACATGAATTAAAAACCGGGCCTGGAGAGCAGTGTGGAGTAAGCAAGGCAATACAAGTGATTAAAAAATATTCTTAATAAAAGTATAAATCCCAATGCCACAGGGACTTACTTCATCTGCTTCACAATGGTGCTTTTTCCTGATTCTCCAGCCCCTGTTGGGACAGACCGGGGGAAAACTGGTGAGTGTCAATTTAGGGGAACGCGGTAGGGGGCAGAGGGGTAAGGCATGCGAGGGGGTGGGCGATCCTGGCACATGGTGGTGCCAAGTCGGGGACCAGGTCTCCCCGGGCGCGAGCGGAGTGGGGGAGAGCTGGCGGAGTGGGGATGCGGAGTGGCTGGGGTCGGGGGATGAGGGTAGCAGCCCGGTCCTTACCCAGCAGGAGTAATTTCACGTCTTTGGCGGCGCTGATGCCATCCTCTTTGAGGTTTTTCTCAATCGCCTTGCTCCGCTCGAGGGCGGCTCTCTCCTCTGCGCTCAGAGTACATCCCATGGTGGCCCCTTCCCTGCCACAGCCCGCACGACTCCGCTAGCAAGGCTCCCCGGCTCGGCGCGCCCCCCACCCCCCCAGAGAGCAGAGCCTAGGCTCAAAGGGGGAAAAAATCACGATATCTTCCCCTTGGCTGAAAACAAAAATGTCGGGAAACCAGAACCCCCAAAAAAGACAGCCGCTGACAAGATTCTAGCAGCGGAAACTCGCGACAGCTGGCGGGGCTCTGGGGGTGTTGAAGCGAGGGTGGCCGGGGTCTGGGGCTCGGGAGCCGAGGCAGGAGGCGCCCGCAGTCCGAGGAGGCGCGGGCTGCAGGCACGGAAGCTTGTGCACAACCCAAAATAAATAAAATAATAGTCGAGGCAGGAGCCGCAGCCGGAGCCCGCGGAGGGTGGGGTGGGGGGCAGGGTGGGTCCTTCTGCCAGTGCTGCCGGAGGAGGAGGAGGAGGCGGCGGCGGCGGCGTGGGGTGTGGAGGGAGTGAGTTAGGGGGTGCTGCTAGTGCATGTGCATCGCCGATCCTCAACCGTCGGTGCGTCCGCGGCGCCTTCGCCGACCCCCGCGCGCTGGGCAGGGATGGGCAGGGGGCCGGCCCCGGGGGCAGGTCTCTAGCGGGAGGCGGCGTCGCTGTCTCCCAGAGATCGCATCGCTCGGTGGAGCCTACCGAAGACGAGGAGAGGGCAAAGGAGCCGCGGGCAGCCAGGAGCTCTCAGGGCAGAGAGGGAGCGAGAGATCGAGGCTGGGAGGGAGGGGAGGAAAAAAATGAAGGGGAGATCAAGCGCGCGCGCCACAGCCCGGGCGGGGGAGGGGGCGAGCGCAGCGCGCGAGTGCGCCAGCGGCTCTGCGCACCCCACACAGCCGACCGCCCGCTGACGTCAGCAGAGCCTCGCGCCGGGCCCCGGGGACGCGGGGGGGCGGGGGCGGGAGCGGCGCGCGCGCCCGGGCCCGCGTCAGCTGGCGGCGGCGGCGCGCGCGCGGCACGGCCGGCCCACCCCCGGCACCTCCCCTTCTCCCCGGACAGCGGGTCCCCGGGGTGGTCCAGTGCCGACCCTGGCGAGGGCGGGGCCTGGGCCCGGGCGCGCGCCGGGGCCCGTCCCCGCCCCAAGCTGTCGCTGCGCCGGCCTTCCTGTCAATGGACGCGCCGGGCTGGGCGGCCGTCAGGTGGGCCCCCGGGCCAGCGCCCGCGTGGCCTCACTCCCTCTCCGGCTTCCTCTCCATTTTGGCTCCAGCGGCTCGCGTTCTTGGTTGCTCTCCTGCTGCGGGGGCCGTAGCCGCCGAGGCCGAGTGACCTCAGCTAAAGTACCGAGACTGGGTCAGAGGAAAGCTGCGTTCCGGATAATTCACCCTTGAGGCGTGGGGGCTGATTCGGATTTTTCTCTCCCTGCGTCCCACAAGCATTTATTGAGCACCTAGTATGGCCGTGGGGAGAGAGGGACACAGCAGGATGAGAGAAGCCAGGGCCTGCTCTCCAAGAGCCCCTGCCTCCCTTTGCCACCGCAACCCCGCTCCAAGATTCCCGGCCCCAGAGTCCGCGCAGGGGACAGTGGCCACCCTGGGAAGCTTTGGGAGGGAAGCGCCGGGTTTTCCCGGGAGTGAGCTTCTAGCGAGTGCTTGCTCCCTCAACACAAGTTTAGACGATTTTGCGCGTTTTGGATGGTTTAGCTTGGTTGAGGTCTTGGCACTGATTTCTCTTGTGCTGCCCCTTCCCGAAACACCAATTTATAAAATGAATTTTGAATAGATTTTCTTCCTTTCCTCATCTTTAAAAAATTTTTCCCCCATCTATTTTATTTATCAAGTAAAGACCCAGAAACGCGGGTCAGTTACTCAGCGTACTGAGGAAACGCACACGTTTGCCAAGCACTGGCCATGTTCTGGGTGGTCTCTGAGGTTTTGGAGAAAGTATTCTCACTGCACAAAATTCAGTTCCACCACTCAGCCCCAGGGGACCTCCCTAAGAAAGGGGCCAATAGGAAAGGTTGCTTGGGGACAGGAGAGGCAAGCGGCCAGTGGAAAACGTTTTTTTCCCTAACAGTTGGGCATTTGTGTGACTCTGAAAGCAAACTTGTTTGTTTCATTTTAACAATAGAAAAAACACACCCCTGTTTTGGAAATGATACCCTGCATAAAAATACAGTTGCGATGGGGGAGGGGGGCAGTTCAGGCCCACCCGGAAGAAGATGTTTTATCTCTGAATTTTTATTTTTTAATTTGTTACTTCCCAGTATGGATTTGCCTCATTCTACGGATAGCTATGTCAAAAGTGGTGTGTAATGGAATTTTAGTGTTTAAATTTGAGGCACATTTTACTTTTCTAGGAAAAGGACAAAGGGCTCATAAAGAATTGTTTCATACAGTAAATAACTTCTTCCTTACCCCACCCCACCCCACCCACCTCCTCACCTGCGATCCTGTCTTCTTTTGTGTATGTTTAGAGGAGGGCTTTAGGGGGTAAATCTGGCTTGCTTACAATTAGGGTGTCACTAAAAGTCAGCTTTCAGATCCAAAACAGAGCGGAGGTACCCAACATTCTATAGAATTTGTTATTTCCTCGTAAGTTCACTAGGACGATTATAAATTTACTAGGGTTACTAGCAGATAGAGGGAAAAAATTCAGCAACCTCACCGAGATTCTTCTATCCCTACAAGACTACGTCTGAAAGATCGAAAAGGTAAGAATATGGCCATTTCTTTGGAGGTGGTGGGTTATACTTTATATTTTAACATTTGATGTTTTATGCTTCATACTTTATATTCACGTGAAGTAATTTTTAATTTAAGATCTAAGCTTTGGGGCATTGTGGCTTGTATGGTTGAATCAAGCTGTCCTTGATTTTAGGTGTGTCGATTCCTTCTCGGTAACATACCTAGTCGGGCAGAGACGCAGACCTGTTTTTTGGGTGTTTCTGTATTCACTCGGTACTTACTCATCACCCACCTGCCACGTACAGAGGCCCATGTATAGAGGCCCATGTTCTAGGCACTGTAGATGTTGCATTTCAGGTTTGTCTACCCTGCTTTCTTTATCTGGGTCACTTTGCGTCTTTATAGTTGGGCTTCATAAAACACTAATAATCCGCTTCGTCTGAAGAGTGCTTTACAGCTTACAGAGCACTCTTGTAAAAATGATCTTCTGTGATGCTCTCACATAAAGCTAGGTTAGCCACTGTGGGGTGGGGAGCGTCATGGCTGAGTGGAAAGAGCTGGAACCATGAGTCCAGATGGACCTGGCTACCCATTTTACAGCTGAGAAAACTGAGTCTCTGGGGGACGGCGAATAACGTATTCAAGATCATGTGGTCATTAACTAATAAGCCAGGGCGCCTTTTACAGGTTCATGGACTATTTGAGAAAGAACATGTTATATCCACGTATAAACCGTGCTTCCTAGACTCACAGAAAGCTCCCAACCCTAGAACCTGATTGTATTCTGGTCCCCGCAGAGGCAGTGAGGTAGAGAACATCCCAGTTCTCTGTGAGTTATTAGTAACTAGATAATAGCGTAACGTTTGTCCACAATTAATTCCTGTGGGAATAGGGAAATTACAGTCCTAACATCAGGAATAATCAAATTTCTTTGGTTTTATTTTATATGATCTTTAGAGCTATATTTCTCTGATTATTGCTGTTGGCCAGAGAATGATGCTCACTGATTCCGTTCTCAGTCAGCTTTCCTCCTTGCTCCCCAACATCGTTCAACATATTTTTAGTATTAAAAGGTAGTTAGAATATTTTGTGTGCTCTCTAAAAGAAACAATAGGAAAAGCCTACGTTAGGCTGCTTGTTTACTACCCGCGACTCCTAATTCAGGAGGAAGACGTTTATGATAAACAGTCCCCCCAGCTCTGCCTTACAGAACAGAATGTGTGCTGCCGTTAGGTGAACTGACTTTCCTTACTTGTTCCTTGGTGTTACTACCTTAGTTAAATATGCGTGTGTTGACCACCTAGGGTATTTAACATACTGATTTAAACTTAAAGGGAATTACAGGTATGAGCTTGGATTCCTGAAATCTTGGAATCCCTGGAATGTTTTCTCAGAACCATTCACATCAGAATCAGCTGTGTGTGTGGTGCAAATTCAGTTACCTGTCTTACCCAGTCAGACGCTCCTGCAATCTGCATTGATAGCCATTCCCCGGGTGATTTTTCTGTACACGGTGCGCGAGGCCTTATACAGAATCTGTGTGAGCCAGCTAATTCCGCTAGGAGTCCGCTTTCTTAACATATGAATGTTGCACATGCTTCTGGATTCAACTTTTAAAAAATTTTCACTGTTTTTTTTTTGTATTTCTGTCAAAGGAAAAAATTATGAAAATCACTATGCCTTACGAACACTACTGGCATGGGAAGAAAATAAGCTGGAATGTGTGGTTCGTGAGCCAAATGAAATCAAGCTAAATGTCAAGTGAATTAGGCATTTTAGGAAGAATGGTAGATCGCTAGAGATTTTAGTTTTCTGCACTAAGGGTTTCTAGTATAAAATTGATAGCTCAGAATTTAACTTAGTGGCGAATATAATTTAGAAGAATGTCCAGGTAAGACTAAGAGATGGCTTAGTGTTTTGGGATTAATACCTGGCATTCATGAGGGAAGATGCTGATCAAGTGTTTTTTATGTCCCTAGAAGACAGGGCCCCTATTTAGCCCATGCTCAGCGTTTCTCTGACTGCTATTGTTTTGTGTATGTCTCTCAGATATACTGGAGTAGTGTTAGTCGAATGTTTTTTGTGCATAAGAATTACCTGGGATCCTTTTTAAAATATTAATTCCTGGGTCCTACCCCTAGACTTTCTGAATCAGTAAGTCTGAGATAGAACCTGGAATTGTTCAGTTTTACAATTAGACCTTCTCCCCCAAGTGATAACTGGTCTGTAAACTCCTCTGAGGCGAAGGAGTTGTCGTATCACTTTGCATATGTCCCAAAAGGCCAAGCATGGCCCGTGGTCCACAGCATCCTTTTTAATTTTAAACTAAACGCACCTGTCTACGGGCAAGGGCTAAATCAGATCACGCATCTAAGTTCTTCCCAGCTCTGAGGCTTTCTGATTTTTCTCATAGAAATTCTGTGACTAAATAATTCCAGAAAAAGTTGAAGATTGGGTGAGTTCAAAGAGGTAATGGCTTGTTTTCAAGGAAGGTTCTGAGGAATGAAACGCTCGCTGATTTTAAGCCCACAAGTGAGAGATTTATTTAGGAGCATGCAAGAAGAGTGTTTGCCAAATGGTTTTGAAGTGCCCGTCAGAAAATTCTTTGCTAAATTTTGTGTCTGATTTATTGTTTTGTAGAGTTTATGTAAAAAAAAATAGTTTCTTTGTTTATAATTGTTAGGATTCAAAGATGCCGTGGGAAGGAAAAAAAGGTTTTGTGTACTTTTAAATGAAGAAACTTGAATGAAGGGACAGATTAAGGCTTGTAGGTAATTGAATTGAGCTCTTAGTTATTGAAGTCCATTATGTGGTCACTCTTAAGAACTTTAGTTGTACTTTGATGGTTCAAGAACTCCGGAGAGGGTGTGTGCTCTGTGATTCTTCTCAATTTAGGACAGCGAGAGAACTCCACACGGATGCATTTAGCTTGAAGTGAATGGAACGCTGGAGGGGCTAGGACTTGTGCTTTCAAGTTGCTAAGACTGACCAAGAGCTGAATTGAAGTTGGAAGCTTAGCTTAATAAGAAGGCGTTACTTAGCAGCCGTGGCCCCTGTTGTAATTTCCTTGAAAAATCTTTCATTAGAAACCAAGATGCTTATTGATGGCAATAATAGTACTTTTCAACCTACCTGGGCTGACATTGGCAGGTAAGATTAGCAGGTACATGTTTGTATAATGTTTATCTAATACTTATTAAGTCCTCCAGAAGACAGATCTTGTGACGCAATGGTTTCCTGCATTATGTATCGTATTTTCTATCTTTATAGAACCTTTCGCATGTGTAGCTCAAATATGTTACACATTATCTCGTTAATCATCTGTAAGCCGCAAGGTCCGAAGTCTTCCTACTGCATTGCATTGCTCTTTATAGATAGAAATACCTCTGTTTGTTCCTGTCAGTTGTCTGTGTGAAAGCAAAAATAGGTGACTTTTGTCTGAACCCAGTTAAAACCAGTTTGAATTGGCGGTAACAAGTGTGGCTGGTGGGAGGGTGAAGCTATCAACTAATTCAAACTTCTTAGGAGAAGGTTAAAGGTGTTTGGCCAGACTAAACAGATTTAGTTTTGTGAGCTGTCTGCATCGTCTAAAGGACACGTGGTTTGGGATGTTTCCAAAGTCTGCCTTGTACCAAGAACGTGGTGTTCCAGTGGGGTAACATGGCTCTTCAGCTGAGCTGACATTTGAGTGCGTTATCTGTTCCCCAAAGGCCTGCAAAACCCTGACCTCTGTGGCAGAGGAAAACATTTAAATGACATTCCTATGTGTGGTGGAGCACATCTATAAAATTGAAGAAGGGCAATTCAGAAAGAGGTGCGTTTTCAAGCAGGCCTCTGTCCCACAGGACTTTCAGCTAGAATCGCTCCAGGGCTGGGAGCAGAAGAAGGCCTGGACCGATTTTCCTCGTGAGCCGCCCCTGCAGTCTGCTGTCTTGCCCCACAGCCCGTCTGGCCTTCGGAGAGGCTAGGAGGAAAGAAAGGAAAATGGAGTGGGGAGGACTTTGGGCTAGTTTCAGCCAATATACATTAAAAACAGCACTGTTTCTAATGACCGAAGAGAGGACCTGCCCGGTCTCAGTGAAATCACTGAATGTGACGGCTGAAGAGTGACTGCAATTAATGAGGTGAATGCCCAAAGGCAGTCTTAAAAAAAAAGAAAGTCAGTGGTGTTATCCTGTGTTGAGAGGGGGGATGAAGGGGTCAGGGAGAGAAAAAGGGTAGACTTTGGGGTTGGTCGATTTGATTAGCTTTTTTTTTTTTTTAAAAAAATTTGATTTCACAGCCTCTGCTTGTCTTTTAGGGAAGGAGTGGCACTAATCACTCTTTTCTCTTCTTTTTTGCCTCCCCCATCTCTGCCCCACTTCTGTATCGAGATCCCCCACGTTTTTGGCAAAAAAAGAGTGATAAGAACGGTGCTTTCCCTACTATTGCCTTTATTCATGCAGTAAATCTGTACTGTGTGTTCACCGCGTGCCAGACTCTGCGTTAGGTCTGGGCATGGAACCGGCGACCTTTCAGTTCGCGGTGTGTCACTCATCCCACCGTGCCACACCAGTCATGGCTGAAGTGGTCTTTTTAATGGCCCTTCGGAATAGCCAAGCTTTCCATTTACATTTCATGCATAATGAAATCAAGCTTAGAGAAGTTAAAACGTTTTACCCGCGATCACATAGCTGGTAAATTGTATAATCAGGACGGTCGCCTTAATTTTCTGAATTTCAAGACAGTGTGTGTTGTCTTTCTGCCGCTCATGCCACTTCCCTAAGATCCACGGTTGGAGGGTTGTGTCTAAGTTACGCTTTTAAATAGCACCTGGACCAACTATACTATTCACATTTTAGTTGGTGTTTACTCCGTAATCTTACCTCCCTTTGTTAGGTGTTATTGATCATTACAAATGAACTTTATCCAAGCAATTCATGACCCGGTGGTGTTTATTCCAATAAATTATTTTTAGCTCTTAATATAGAATAGATTATCATTGTAGGGTATAATTATTTGAATTTCTCCATGTTTTGCAACAACCCTTCCCTCATAAAGTTAACAACCAGGCACTGGGAAATGTTATATAAGTATTAAAAAGTATGATATTGGAAAGCTTCAGTCCCTATAGGTTTGGACAAATGGTAAGTGAAAATAATTTTCAAAACTAAAGGGGAGCAACAGATAGCAGTATGGTGATTGCCAGAGGGCAAGGGGGTGGGGAAGGGGGAGGAAGATGTGAGGGGGAAAAGGGTGATGGTGATGGAAGGAGACTTGACTTGGGGTGGTAAACCCACAACACAATACACAGGTGATGTGTTAGATACTTTTATTAACCAGTGTCACCCCGATAAATTCAATAAAAAGAAAAATATACTACTCAGAGCAAAACATGAAATAAAATAAAATCTTACAGAGAAAAGAAAAGCGGGAGAGTGAATAGAACATCATACTGGGAATCAAGAGAGAACTTTTAGTCTTGGTTCAGCCAACTTTGGGAAATTCAGTTCTCTTTCCAAGCCTCAGTTTCCTCAATCAAGGAATTAAGTTTTTGGCGTCTTATGCATTCTGCACCCATAATTCTACATCTGAGTTGAGTGGACAGAGAACCTAGAGCAGGAACTGGGGAGACTGTAGAAGGCAGAGCTCTAGGCCCCTCTGGAGGGGAAAGCAAGAAAATATTACAAATCTATTCAATCCTTGAATCTGAGTCCATCTGTTCCACTGTTGAAATGGTTCACTTTTCTTTTTTCCTTCCTTCAAACCAAGAATGAATCTTTCATGTTCTTATGGCATTTGCTTTAAAAAATAACACTTTTGTAAACATAGCAATCCAATATTATGAAAAGACTGTAGCTTGACTTTGATTTTCAACTCAGAAGTGATGCCACTCCAAGATACAGTGGGCTTTATTCTTATGAGGCCCACCGGGAAAGGTTTTCTCCAGACCACCTTGTATCCCTTCCAGCACAGCAGGCACTCAATGGCTCGTAATCACCACCCATTGATTGTGAGAGCACACTATTTCTTCATGGGTGAGCAGGATGAGCGGGGAACATCCATGGTGCCGGGAAAGGATAGCCAAGGGGGTTCCATGGATCCAGGAACGAGACAGCCAGGGGTAAGTAACCAAAGGGGCAACCAGCTTGTCAAGGGGGCTGGCCGTCTGCCGACAGGCTTCCCTAGATCCACTCAGTCTTGCTCTTCTGGCATCGGCTCTAACAGGCCTCCCAATTCTCCGCTTACTTCCCGCACCCCTCGAGTGTGTCTGGGTTAGTGGTTACTAGTTGCTCCCTGCCTACTTGCTGAAATGGTTTCGTCACGTCAGTAGAGGAATTCAGCAAAAGCTTCCACGACCTAAAGGTTACAAGTCTCTAAGCATGAAAGAACCAAAGATCTGTGGGTTTATCCAATAGTGAGCTAAAAATCAAAGTTTTTCTTTCACTACAAAAGTAATCTCCTCTTTTCAAGAAACAGATTTGAACAGAGGACACCTGGCTTCTCTACCCTAGAGTGACAAGGCAGTGACATTTTAGAATTTCTCTGGGGTGAGGACAGCTCGCTGTTGGCTCCAGAATCCACTTGTCCCCTGTTCCCTTTGGGGAGCTCTTCCCTTTAGGAACCTGCTTCTTTCACAGACAGCTGTAACCACTGTTACTACTGAGAGAAAACACCATCACCCCTCGACAACATTCAGAGGCTATGCTTGCAGCAGAATTTAAGTGGGGTTGGGAAGTTGAGTCAGAGGTTCTTTCCAATCCTTTCAGCAGGGACACTTAGCTCCCTGGGGCAGTCTGACCCTTGTCACAAGCCTTGGGCTGATCCAGGACATGAGTGAGGAAAATTCCAGCACCCCCAGATGTGCTACTTGGTGACCGAGCATCAAATCAGTCTCTGTGCTTGTCCTTCTCCGAGCGAACTCTGGCCCTAGGGAGTGTAGGCTCTCACCTTGGTCCTCGTGACCGGTTCTGGTCACAGTCCTCCTTCAGGTTCTCTTGTATCTGACTCTGACCCTCTTTTGGGGTTGCACTTCTACGTCAGTCCCCTGTAACTCATGGAAATTAGCACTCTGCCCCTAAACCCAAGTCTGTGTAACTAGGTCCTTACTACAAGCTGCTACATCTCTAATGGTTAAGATCTAGTTGGAACTTCACCTATTGCCAGTGCCAGACTCCTAACACATCTTTCCGCTTTTGGATTTCTACCTGTTGACATCGAAGGACCTTCCTTCTGCCCCTTAAAGGTCTCTATGAACCATCTGCTTACCGTCAGATTCCCCTGACCCCCATGCCTTGCCCACATATTTGGATTTTTTCTTTTTTGGTGCCTATGGAGTGGACATGATGTCCTGCCTAGCCCCAGTGGGATTGCCTATAGTTATTTTCAGACTCCAGGGTGCATGAAAATCACCGAGCGCTTACTAAACATGAAGGTGCTGGGGCCCCACCCTTAGAGATTGTGACTTAGTAGCTGTGAAACAGCACTCAGAAATCTGCACTGAAACCTCTCCCCCGAAATAATTTTGAGGTAGGTGGCACACAGTGACACTTTAAGAAGCCTGATCTAGTCTCTGGGTCTTGATCCTCTCCTATCAGGCCCATCCTATCACCAGCCAAACCTGGTTTTAACAGATCATGAGAAAATGACTTTTCCATAAGGACTTTCTGACTATCATAATCATTGCTACATTTTAGAATCTTATTTTGGTTCCTATTTTTCTGCTTACGGCGAACCTCACGGAGGTTCTGACACCCAGGTTGCTGAACTAGGGCTAGTGAGTCATTTAAGGACACTGCAACGTGAAAGGTCCTGGTTGCGCCTCAGGCTTTTGTCCTTGACGTCTCTGTGGCAAAGGTAACAGGGTGTCTTAGGAATTCATGAATCGACGTCTCCATCAGCAACGTGCATTATAGGCCAGTGGGGGAAAGTGTGTTCCTCCTCTTGGGTTGGCATTCATGGTTCCGTACTGCCATCGTCAGTGCGCCTGTGCGTGCCGTGGTACGAGCCACGTGAACTCTCGTACGGACTGGCATAGAGAGGACAGGGGCGGACACAGGTGGGCTGGGCACAGGCGGAGTGCAGGGGCCGGAGAGCCGCTTGTGGTGGTAGGGGGCCGGCTTCTGTCTGATCCGGTCGCACTGTGCTTCACAGGCGGGTTAAATGTTTTCGGGAAGAGTACTTCAGAAGGCATGTTGGGGACCTCCTGTTGTTATATCACGTGTGCCATAAGGTACTCGCAGTGGCTTAGAAAAATTCTGAGCCATTTGGAACCCTGGGGACCAGCAGGAAACCTAGGGAAGACTTGTTTCTGGTCAAGAGGAAGTAACGGCTCTGCCTGTGTACCCCCGAAACAACGAGAAAAGACAGGCAAAATACATGAAATAATGTTTTTGAAGATCCTGGACACCAGAGAGTAAAGGACAGAGATTCCCGAGAGACTGGAAACAAAAGCAGTGACCCCGTGATTGTTACGGCTGACCGCCTTGGGGAGTTTCCAGGTTAGGGCATAGGGAGGCGGAGCCGGGTGGAGCTCACCAGACTCCCTGGGGTGGGGAGACGGAGCCAAGAATCCAGGGAGACCGAGGAAGCTACGGTTCTCAGGGCAGCGTGCGAGAGAAGAGGGGCGGAGGGAGAGAGGACTCGGTATCCACAGAGCCTCTCCTGAGTATTCAGAGTCCTGACTGACACAGGTACGCGAGGAAACTGCCCAAAGGTTATAGTCAAACAACTCTCCTTCGTCTGTAGGTTGACTAAATAATTAGGTTCACAAACGTGGCTCTAAATTTGTTTTGGAAAACCACTTCTGTAACAACAACAAATAATCACCGTGTTCACAAACAATAATTATTACTATTAGTACCACCGTTTGTTGAGCACTTGCTTTGAGCCATTCGCTGAATCGGTCAGGCAAAATACATTCTTGAAATTTTCCTGAACCCTTACCATAATACTATAAAGTAACGGTCACTACACTTTATTATACACGGGAGGAGCAGTTCCTCAGCTTGCTTTTGTCGAATCGCCTCTCCTCCATCGTTAGGAAGGGTTGCCCCAGCCCCAGGTTCCAGTGGGGACAGCAAAGCTTTATGCCTTTCCAGTTTATGCCCCTCATCCCAGTGATCCTACTGTTTGCTTTAAGGGGGCAAGTGACCCAAACCGAGCCACTGAGGCCTTCCCCAGGAATTTCTGGATATGTTGTTATTTTTAGTAACAGTATGGCCTGTCTTGGACAAGATTGCGGCAATACATGTGGAATTCAGGAGGAGAGATTCGATAGCTATGGCCAGCACTTGTGCTTCTGGTGTCTCTAAAGTTATGACGGCAGGTTGGAAGCATTCATGTGCACACCTGAGCCCGGCTCCTGGGGGTCCCCTGGGCTGCGTGATGTGTGGGCTTTTACAGTGCTACCTGCTCGTCTCATACTAGGCTCGTGTAGCAGTGCAGTCGTGGTTTTGATGTGCTGAGTATATTTTCTCTGATACACATTAAAGTAAACAAATAACCACTAAGAACATTTATCTGTATACCACCTAAAATAATTTCACGTATTGCAGTGGTCTGTGTGAGCACCTTTTGGGAAATACTGGACTGGAGAACACGTCACATTGTCCTGTGTTGTTTAGAATGCTGCTTTTGTTTGTGTATTTGTGTTTAAAGTTATATTGTAACAACTCCCTTCCAAGAAACAAAGTCACATGAACGATTATGGGGGAAACACAGCTAGAGGAAGAAACATTTAGGATTGTATTTTAACTCATATTTTGCGCTGGTGTGGGTATGAAGCAGTCCTTTTTTTGCATATTTGATGAAGTTTTCTCTCATAATCCCTGCCATTTCTCTAGAACCTCACCTGCATTTGGATATCTTTCTTTTCACTTTCCTGGTCAGATAAGACCTTTCACTTTAGTTTACTTCTGTTAGTTCTCAGATTAAGCTCATGAGGTCCGGCCCACGTCCGTTGGATTTACTAACGTCTCTGTAGCACCATGCCAGTGCTCAGCACAGAGTAGCGGCTCAATGAGTATCTGTTGAATGAATGAACTAGTAAGTGAGTGTATTCGTGCAAGGGCTTGTCATGTGAGCAGGTCAAACATCACTGATGGTGAAGTTGAGGCAAGGAGAAGTTATGAAAGTTATGAGGTGTCTTTAATGTCATATAGTCAGTAGCAGAATTGTGACTTGTGTCTTTTATGCTTTCATAGTGTAGGTCACTGAAATACGTTTGTTGAATAAATGAGTTAATGAAAGAACAGTATATAAGGTCTGTCTGGAAAACGTCCAGCGATTGTTAACATAATGAGAATGGTTTGCATGACATCAATGTAACCTGGCAGCCAAGGAGAGTGGCCTGGAATGCACATGTTTGAACAATGACACCTTCACTGTACTAGTCAGTGGGGCAGAAGAAGCCATTGAGTGAGCATGTGCACTGTGTGGCCATCACATTCAAAAAGACCGCGTGAGTAGAGCAATGAATCTGTATCGAATTTTGCGTTTGGCTTGAACATTCCTCTGCAAAAACCATTCAGATGATTCAGAAGGCCACAGCTATGGGCAACTGGTGATTGGCAGCTTCATCACGACCACATGCCCACTCATGCATCATATCTCGTGCAGAGTTTTTTGGCAAAACACCAAGTCACCCAGGTGGCTCAGCCCCCCTACAGCCCAGATTTGGCATTCTGCAACTTCTGGCTTTTCCCAAAACTGAAATCACCTTTGAAAGGAAAGAGATTTCAGACCACTGATGAGATTCAGGAAAATCCAGCAGGGCAGCTGATGGTGATTGGGAGAACTGTGTGAGGTCCCAAGGTGCCTACTTTGAAGGGGACTGAGATGTCGTTGTCCTGTGTATGTTTTTCATATCTTGTATCCTCTTGAATAAATGTCTGTTTTTCATATTACATGGCTGTATATCTTCTGGACAGACCGCAAATATTGTTCTCTTAAGCACACTCAGACTTTATTAGTTACAAAAGAAACATTTTAAAGGCAGACAATCTACCTTTGTGGCTTAATGTTGTTAGGAGCTAAGCTGGAGGGATAGAATAGGCAGATTTAAAATGACTTAAATATCTTAGAAGTAACTGAAATATAGTCTATTCATAACTGTAATTATGGAATGACAGTGAGTACCTTAAACTAGCTCCTAAACCAGTTTTTGTCTTTGTCATAAAAATGTGATTAATGAGAATCTTCTTTCATGCTGGAAAATGCCTCTTGTGAGATTTATTATTTGCTATACTGTGCACTGAAACATTTGTTTCTATTTACCTTGAAAAAATCCCCTTCAGAGATAGCATGTGGAGAGCAGCCATCTGTTCAGGATTACACCTCCGAATTGCTGCTTCTCTGAACTTCCCTGACTCTGTCTGTGTTCATTTTAAAAATAAGGACTGTTTTCCCCCTTTATCGAGTTCCTTCATCAACACTATTGTAAGGGGGTACTTACGTTCTGGTGCGCACTAGTAGCTGTTAATTGGCTATTGAATAACTGGGGACCCTGGAGTCTCTGAATTCAGTTGCTGTTCAGTTGCTGACTGTTTCTGCTCTGCCATCAGACTTTAGAACAAGCCATTATATATGTCTTACTCCAAAATAAATAGCTTGGAATGTTTGTGGAGCTGGGGGCGCCTTGGATGCCGTTTGGCTGGTTGGGACTGTGTGGTGCTGGGCTGAGGCACGGCGGGAGGGAAAGAGAAGTGAGAACCGAGGCAGTCTGAATGCTTACTCCCACCACGGCTGCTTGACCCCGGGACTCGGACGCTGCACAAGTGCAGAGAGACTCAGTTATCGCCGGGTAAACATCTCTTCCGGGTGGAACTCTACCGTTTTAACATTAATACAGGATTTTAAAAGGCTGCTTTCCTGTTCATAACCTCACTCAGACCTCGTTTCGACCATAGAGGGCACATAGGGCAGGTTTTATTACCTTAGTTTTACTGGCGACAAAATGGAGGTAATTTGTTCAAAGTCACATGATTATTGTATCATTGAGCCGGGACCTGAACTCATGCTTTCTGATCTCTTGTTGTGTCACTAATTCTTTGATTTGTCTGGGAAAAGACATTATGAGGGATTAAAGGAGTATTTCATTTATTGGTGGTGGAGTGTTAGCTTTTTTGACTACCTTGCAAAATTTTCTTTGTCTTTAAGTAAGATCCCTTTGTTTAAGCAAAAGCCACCCCAAATAAAACCACCCTTGCAATCTACAACATACATACAAAGAACTAAAAGCAACAATCCCAGCTGAAAGAAAACAGTTTGTGTTTTATTGCAGAGCAGTTTTTCAGAGCAAAGAAATGTGATTGTGAACCAGCTAAGAGGTTTTCCCTGTTACCTTATTTGATGAAGTTCCTTACTGAACCATCAAGGTCACCCTCACATAAAGAACGCAGAGTAACATCTGGATTTCAAGGAAAATTAATCACTTTTCCTTAAAGCTGTCCAATCACTCTGTTAGAAGGTATTATTATTAAGAAATTGAAATGCAAGTACCTGTGCTCCCTTCCTGAGATTTGCTTGGAGAACATTGTAGGTTCTAATCTGTAATTTGGCTTTTGTGACCTTGCGTACATCTTTTTTTAACCTTCCTTAACTCATCTAAAACATGCCTCATGGAGGTTTGTTTTGGGTAAAAATGCTTTGACATTTTTGGCTTACGTGAAGTGGACATAATGCTATTTCTAAGGAAGCGTGAAGGCTAATGCAAATATTTGTATTGTTCTCTTCAACTTTACTTCTTTGCGGGGGCAGGTCAAGGAGCATTTTATTCTTAGATCACTTACATATTCAGCCAAATGTATTGTGTGCCATGGATCAGGCATGGCCAGCACCCTCCTCTGCTCTCTGGGTGCTGGGCCACCGGGCGATGCTCTGAGAACCCCGCAAAGGCCTTTATTTCCCTTATGCAAGGGGACTGCGTGGCGGCCATTTGCAAGGACTGCCATCTGGCGTTACAGGTGAGAGTGGAATGTTCTGGTTCCCCCTGTATAACTAGTACTTTCCTGTATACTGCCTTAGTACAGCTACGTGTGTCACAAGAATTTGCTATTAGAAAGGAGGCTCCTTGAAGGAGGAAACCATGGCTTATTTCTGCTCCATTTCTCTCTCACACAAAACAATTGTGAGGATTTTTTTTTTCACCAAGGAGTCTATGGGTGGATTTTACAGGACTGGGTACTTGTTGAAATTCTAAGAAAAATTATTTTTGCACGTGCAGTTATCTATGAAGACGGTCCATCACTTTCATTCGATTCTCAAAGAGATCAGTGGCTCAGTAGTTTTCCATAGGCTTTTGATAAATACTTGAATGGTGGTAGAAACTATAGGAAAACAGATAGGACCTTGATGTATGAGAGAGAGTTGACATCCGGAAAGCATGCTTGGGCTGGCTCTCAGTTCCCCAACCCTGGTCATGTTAAATTAATAGCTGGATAACAACCCATCAGAGAGAACATGGTCAGGATGCTGATCTTTTCTTTTTGCTCTACGATTCTATGACAGTATCAGTCGTCACTAGAGAGCACTTCTAACTCTTCATGTGTACCTCCCCCTCATATTCATTTTTGTGTGACTTACTCTTTGGACTATTTATACACCTAAGGAATCTTTTTTGATAGACAAGGAGAGGCCTAAGGCCCTAAGGATATGTGTGAAATACTGACCAGCAGGCAGGGAACTTGGCAAGAACTCTAGAAAACGAAGAGAAGGCGGAAGGATTTTTGCGTCGAGGATAGAAGAATCAGAAGATAGTAGTTGACAAGTGGGTTGACATAGTTGCTAATAGATTAAGCAGAATAGCATTTAATTGAGTACTAAATTGGGCTAGTTACCTTTAAATTTAGGCTTCTGAGCAATTTATAGTTTGTTCTATAATTTTGCTACTTTTATTCAAAGAAATTAGGACAATGCAACTCCAGAAATGAGTTCCAGAAGCTCAAAGGGGTACAAACACACTCATTTTCAAGTATGTACAAATTTGTACGTGAATATGTAAATGTACACAATGCCACGGTCATGCCTTGATACCCATGGAGGTATGGGTCCATCCCCATGAATGCATTCATTCACACATATGCAGACATAAAGAGGATTGAATATTGTACCTAACAGAAGATTTTCACTTGCAGGGAAACAGAGTGTTTCAAAGCAGTTGAATATCCAATGTATGGGAGGAAAATTTTAGGTACTATACTGATGCCTCTTTTAGGACTAATGTCACAAAAGTGCACAGGATGTGTCGGGAACTGAGTGAGGCAGAACCTAAGATGACAGGACCATCCTAAGAGATGGCCTAGATGGGAGAAGTCCTAACGAAGTCCATTATAATCTAAAGGAAATTGGCTCCGTTATGTGCTCCAGTTTTCTTTTAGAAGTGTGTTTGTTAAATCGTGGTCACCCACAACAACTTCAGTCCTAGTTTGTTGGGTTGGTTGTAGGGCCCTTTAATCAAATGCTTCCTCAGAATACTTTTTGGTGATCTCCTGAGCTGGCTGTTTTATTTACTCTTTAGCACTCTGCAAAGTCTCACTTAATATCCTTTAACTTGTGCATTTTTGATGAGTGTGATATTGCTATTTTTACATAAGTTTTTAAAACTACTTTGAAGGATACATGGAGAGGAGATGGTTGTGGGCTTCTTCCTTCATTTAATCCATCCCCCAATGTCAGAGACCGGTATAAAGCTGTATCCATAGAAGCTAACTGATTTGCCAAGTGTTTTTGCTCCAAAGGGACATCACCTATTTTTAGCAACAAAGAAGTGTTAGGAAGGGGAGGAAGGCATACCTCAGAAGGACAGATCTGAAATGAAGCCCAGAATATTGAAGAGAGTGGAGTGAAAAAGCAAAAGAGTGCGTAGTGAAAGGTTGCTGAGGTGGAGAGTGCAGATCCAATGTTCTGGATGATTGTAGGAAAGCCTCAATTAAGAGTTCTGTTAATAGAAAATTTAGGAAATGTTATTAAAAAGTCCTCTTAGCCAGTCTAATAATAGAAATTTGGACATGGAAAACTGAGCTGGTTGTTCAGTTTGTTTAGTAATTTGTGTTCTTTTGATTGAAGTACTATCAACACATTCATTGAGCAACTACACTTGTGCAAAGTATTGTGTTGGGAAATGTGTACGAAGGGTGGAAGGACGATATTTAGAAAACGCAAGGGGAGTCCATGTTCTCCAAAAGTATATAGGAAGCCATGTCTTAGGTGCTGTATTGGGTGCTCTCTGTATATTATTCCATTTAATCTTTTAAACAATTACTGTATTAGGAATTAAAATGATCTCTATTTTACAGATGAACAGCCTGAGACTCAGAGTAGTTAAGCCCTTCCTTCTTTCCTTCCTCCTTACTGCTCTCCAGCTCTCTTCCTTTCAACAAGGTTAAGCTCAAAGTTTAATAGAACATATTGCCTTTCTCCCAAGGTTTCATTTTTTTCGGAAGATGTCAGAATTATAGCTATATAGTAAGTACTGTAGTAGAGGTACGAACCCAGCAATATGGGAACTTAGAGGATAAAACATTCCATTCTGCTCGGTGATATCAGAGAAGATTCCTGGAAGAGGTAAATTTTAGTTGAATCTTAAGGGATGAGAAGGAGTCTGTCTCGTAGACAAGGAAGACAAGGAAGCAATAACAGTGTGACAGATTCTGCTGGCTGCTCCCTCAACACCCACTGCCATGTCTCTTTCTTGGAGAGCTGAGATTCTGCTCAGGGGTCCCCTCTTGTACTTGGCTCAAGAGAGGATGACCCTATCCTTGTCTTTAGGAGTGAGTGGCGATTGGTTTAAGCCAATTATGATAGGCCCATTCCTCCTGTTTGATTATCTTAGGGGTAGGCATATGAACTAGTTCTAGCCAATGAGATATAGAAAGAAATCTGGGGGCTTTAGGAAATATTTCTTGCCCTTAAAAGGGAAACACTGGAATAGAGCCCTTTTTTTTGGTCTCCAGGTATTGCTATTCTTGGAAGGGATGCTTAGAACTACTGCAGTCATCTTGTGACTGTCAAGGGAGCTGACCTGAGGGTGAATCAACATTCCCGAGGATGGTGAAGAGATCAAAAGGTCTGGGTCTTTGATGGCATCCTTGAGTTGCCGGACAACTCTCACAACTTTCCAGCTTCCTGTTATGTGATGTTAGAGTTGTCATTGTTCTATCAGCCAGTTTGAATTGGAGTCCTCTGCAATGGTGTCCTCACTGATCACAGTGCAGATGCAAAGCACAGAGCTCAGAAAGGTCGTAGGGAGCTTAGGAATTGCCAGCAGTCCGTCATGACTGAAACGCAGGATATTATGGAGTAGAGTGTGAGGGGATGGCTAGAGATAAGGTCAATTGTGGACAAGGGTCAGATCATGACCCATATATGTTAGGATCAAACACTTGGACATGACTTTGTGAATAATGGGGAGTCACTGAAACATTTCAAGCAAGGTAATGGTCTAATTGGATTTGCAGTTTGGAAGCATTCCTCTGACTTCAGTGTGGAGGATTGAAAAGGGTGAGATACGAGCTGTTCAGATACCAAGGTCATTCGGTTCAGGAGCAAATGGGTTGGCATGCGGGTTGGTGTCTCTCCACTGTCATTCTGCTTTAGCCTGGGAAGGCATAGGTTAAGAAAATATATGCGAAGTTGAGAGTTAGAGACGCAGATAGTAAGTGCTGCAGGATTTCATCAAAGAAGAGTTCGTGATGGGGGTCATGGAGAGTTTCAAAGAACAGATTGGATTTGAGCTGAACACTGAAGGACTTGGAAAACTTGTCCGCTTGGGGTGGAGAGGAGCATAAAACAACGTAGAGGAATGGCAAGGTAAGCTGGAATGGAGAGTTTTGTGGGGGTGGAGGGAGAATAAGGCTCGAACGGTTACCTGCAACCAATGGCAGAAAAAGAAAATTGAACGTTCCCCTAATTCCACAGTCAGCAGCTGTGGGACACTGGGTGTGAAAACTTCTGTTTCCTAATTGGTTGAAGTGGGATTACAAACGTATTGCCATTGCCGAGTGATGCAACGTGGATGTCAGGTACCGATTGTGTCATGTACCCATAGCATGTGACGAGAAAGACACTTCCCATTGTGAGACTCTTTGTAAAAACCCATAGCTGCAGTTCAATCCCAAGGAAAACATCAGACAAACCCAGTTTGAGGAACAATCTACAAAGTACCTGACCAGGACTCCTCAAAACTGTCAAGGTCATGAAAACCAAAGAAACACTGAGAAACTCACTGACCAAGTCTCCTTAAGCAACTAAGAAGACGTGGCAACTGAATCAATGTGATGTCCTGGACTAGATCCTAGGACAGAAAAAAAGACATTAATGAAAATAATGATGAAATCATAGTCAGATTTGAGTTTGGTTAACACTAATTGACCAATGTAGGTTTCCTAATTTTGCGAAGCTAACTGCAGTAATGTAAATCATTGGGCAACTGAAACTGGGTGAGGGCTATACCATCACTGCTTTCTTTGCAACTTTTCCATAAATCTAAAATTATTCCAAAATAAAAAGTGTATTGAAAACAATATTTATGAGAGTTGAATGAAAGAATATCTGTAAAGCAGGTAGTATAGTGCTTGACACATATTAGGCCCTTAAATGTCTCTCTGTAAGCTAATGATTTTCAGATTTAGGGTGCATAAAAATTACCTGGAAGTGGATCGTCATAAGTGCGAGTAAACTGCCGGCCCTCAGTCTCGGAAAGTCTGATGTGGGAGGTCTAGAATAGGCCCCAGGAGTGAGAATTCATAGCAGGCGTTCTCTGGACACCTTGATGCAGATGGCCCATACCCCTGCTTTGAGAACTGTTGCTGTGGATCCTACGGTGAGAGTCGGATGTTCCCCCAAGGAGGACACTAATGGAGATATAATACCTGCCCTACTTACCGCAGATGGGCTGGAGGGAGCAAGTGGGGAAAACTGTGGAAGCAAGCACTTTGAGACTCTAAGTTATAGTCTGAATCATTACAGATTAATTTGGGATGTAAGAGAGGTCTGATTAGGTAGCCACCTAATTTTTATTCATTTCAGCCACCTAAAAAGCTCAGCTGCTCTTCCTGCTGAAGCACTCAGGTGACCCATAGGACAAGGGCACAGCGCAACCCTTTCAATTACGGATAAGCCAACAAACAGGGAGAAGAGATGGGGCTGGCTCAAGGTCAATGAGCTAGTTGTCGAGAATGAATTAGAATCCATTCCTTTTTTGCAGCTTTATTGAGGTACAGTTGACAAATAAAAATTACATACTGTATATTTAAGGTAGGCAATGCAATATTTGGATGTACATATAGATTGTGAAATAATCACCACAGTCAAGCCAATGAATATATCTATCCCCTCCCATGTTTCATGTGAGTGTGGTGAGAACACTTAAGATCTACGCTGTTGGCTTACATCGAGTGTGCAACGCAGTGCTGCTAACGGTGGTCACTGGGCCGTACATTGGACCTCCAGCTCGTGCATCCTGCATGACTGAAACTTCGTACCCTTTGACCGACATCTCCCCGTCTTCCCCTTCCCTCAGTCCCTGGCAACTAGCATTCTGTCCTCCGCTTCCGTGAGTTTAGATTCCACCTATCAGTGAGGTCATGCAGTATTTGACTTACCCGTATCTGACTTATTTCACTTAGCATCAGGTCCTCCAGGTTCATTCATGCCGTGCACGTGGCAGGATTTTCTCTTTTTTGCCATATTTTTTTTATTGTCAGTCAAGTACAGCTATCTCCATTTCCCCCCCACGACGTGCCCCCATCCCAGCTAACCCCACTTCCCACCCTTGATCCTACCCCCCTTTGGTTTTTCCATCTTTTTTTAAAGGTTGAATAATATTCCATTGCTTGGAAATACTGATTTCACTTCCTTTGGATGTATATCCAGAAGAGGGATTGCTGAATCAGATGGTAGATCTATTTTTAGTTTTTCTGAGGAACTCCTGTACTGTTTTCCATAATGACGGTACCAGTTTACATTCTCACCAATGGTGTAAAGGGGTAGGAGCCACTCTTGCAAGCTCCAGTCCAGGCCATCGTTGGATGCCGCACTCAGAGCCTCAGACCTTTCAAAGGGGAAAGGATGTCTGACTTACTGCGGAGGATGCCAGCACTTTGTTTATCTAAGTCCTGCTAGCAGGTTTGCTCTTGGCCCGCTGTGTTCTCGAATAACTCTGTTTTCACTCCAGCTAGAGTTAAGCGGTGTTATCTGGATAAGGAGAGGGTCCTGTGTGGACCGTCTTCAGTCATGCCCAGCTTCCACGTCGTCAGCCCCGTCAGCAACGTGTCACCAACCTGAAAAAGCTCAACAGGCCTTGGGAATGCTGACCGGCAAATCAGGCACGCATCCCCACCCTTGTCCACCCTAACCACCCCACCATAAAATACCTCACTTACAACTGCTGTTCCGAGGTGGTATGGAACCCAAGGCTCCATCTCGGAGGAGTAGCAACCGAGGCGTATTACAGTGTGTTTTCCCCACCTTTCTAACTTGGTATTAGTGACACTGGATTTAAATTAACGCCGTCCTCTAAGCACGTTTTGCCTTGGCCCTCTGCTCACATTAAAGTTTCCTGGGCTGTGACTGAGAAGTGGAGCGCACGCACGCCCACCCATGTTTCCTAAGGTCTGTCTCTGAGTCTCCATCGTGCCTCGGCGTTTTGGTTCTAAGATGGCAAGGCAGAAAGTAGACTGTCACCGAGTCTCTACTACCTTGCTCTCCTCCAGACACCCTCCCCCAGCCCATAAAGGGCTTCTCCTTCTACCCCCTGTGCTGGGACTTGCCCTGACATCACAAATTATATCCTCCCTACTCTGTGACTTATGCATATGTGTCGGGTCTGTGTTGTTGGGGTTATATAAGTCCAGAATTATTATGTCTCTTTTGTGAATTAATTTTTTACTATTATATATCCCTAGTGGTATTGTTTTTCCCCATAAGTTTTTTTGCTTGATATTAATATACATTTTTTCATTAGCATTTGTCTGTACATATTCCCCCATCATTTATTTTTAACTTTTCTGTGTCCTTATGGTTTAGTGCGTCTCTTAGAGTCAACACATAACTGGATTTTATTTTTCAGTCCAACCTGAATCTTACATGTCCAGCATTGGAATTCTTTCTTTTGTTTTGATATTCATGAAATGTGACACAGTTATTATTGTTGTTGTTGATATTTATCAGTTTCTTGCCTCCTCATTGCTTCTTAGACTCCATTCCTTCCTTTGGGCTCATTTCCCTCCCCACCTCGAAGTAGACCCCTAGGTAGTTCTTCCAGCAATGGTATCTGGAGGGCTTGCTAGCTCACAGGAGAATTTTCTCCACTCAGTGTTCTGGGCAGATAACAAGTGCCTTACCGCTTTGCCGAGCTGGTGGGTGGAGTTTTCCTAGTTCGATTGCCAAAGTGTGAGCTGCCCTTCAAGGGCCTTGGCCTTGTTTCCAGTTTTCTCCTGCTTCTAGCAAAAGCCACATTCCGTGCTTTCTGTGCTTTCCAACCCTCAGCCCCGGGGGCCTATTCCTGGGTTTAATGCCACCTCCTCATCCTACTTTCCTGCCACTCAGCCTTTGTATTCCCAGTGTAACCCTGTCACCTGGAGAATTCTTTCTTTTAAGAATTTTAAAGAATTATCTCTTTTAAGCTCAGCTGTGTGTTAAAATTTGGGGGAGTAATATATTGCTTAGAACTTCTGTGTGTTTAGAGTAAGAAATAGTTCATTTATACTTAGAGCACCATGACCACAGAATTAGAATCCTAAAGTTCTTTTCTAAACACATATTTTAAAAAAATCTCTGATATGATTTCTAGTTTCACTATATCTTTGGCCATATTTGGGAAGTTGAATAGCTGGACACTTAATTTTTAACTATTTTCTTTATGTTGCAAGTGAAACATCTTTGAATGTACATGTTTGCTGATTGCCTTTGTCTCTACCACCCCCACCCCAGGGGCCCTTCTTTTCATACCTTTTCACTACCTTCTTATTATATACTGTGTGTGTGATTCATTCTCAGCTTCTCATATTGGAACGTGATATGATGAACATAGAAATCAGTGCCTGAATGTGGCCCCCAAATCTCTCCCCTTTTAAGCTGTTTGTGTTCTAATAAAAGATGGGGAAATACAAAGAATGAGAAGACTTTTGGCATGGAAGAAGGCTATTATGAAAGGTATTTGGGGGCCAATAGGCCAATAGTCTCTTCTGGTGCCCAATAAAACACATTATCTTGCAAACTGCCAAGTTTCTATTTAAACTGCTGTTTCTATTTAAACATACTTGCTTCCTCCAAAGAACTCGGTGTCAATGCTCCTGGACTTTGGTATGAACAAAAACTCAAAGTGGGAGTGACAAAATAATAGCGTAGGAGGCTCCTGAACATCCCTGCTCCCGTGGATGCACCAAATGTGTAGCAGCCACACATGCACTCATTATGTCTGAGAAAAGTCTAGAAACGAAGTGAGCACTCCTGTACATTAGACAACTAAGAAAAATAACCACATTGAAATGGGTATGAAAGACACATTCTTGCTATACAATCTCCAACTCCTAGCTTCTTCTTTGGGGGCAAAGGGTTTGGACTACACATCTAGTGCCCCATTTTAAGGCTTTCTCTTGAGGAATGGATCCCCCCAAACACCTACCTCCAAACCAACAGGGCTTGTGTCTGCAAGACCTATGGGACCATGGAACACAAAGTATTATAGTTTTTAATGGATGTGTGAGCATTTACTGTGGCTATGTCCCAGCATAGATGGAGCAGACAAAAATACCCACCTCTCAGTTTTTCCTTGAAAGGAGATTGACTATAAACTTTACAGTCTGCTGCCAAAGTGTTCAGTTTCTAATTTGCTACATCTAGGGGCAGATGAAATCATCTGGAATGAGCTGGTACACAGACCTGGTGCCTCAGCTTTTGTGGCTGTAGCCTGAAGAGTGAGCCCCTGGATCACCTAGCTGAGGGCCAGTAGGGCTTTCAAAGAAGTAGTTTTTAAATGGGTACAGAAGCACCAGCCCTCCTTTCCCCCATGGCTGTATACCCAGGCTCAGTACAGAGTGAGTGAGCAAAAATGCTCATTTCTCACATTATCCCTGGAGGGGCTTAACTACATATTTTTCTAGCTTCTGCCTGAGGATATGGCTTCTCATCAGCCTGCATCTAAGTGCTGACTGCAATCCTCACATTTGAGACACTAAGAGGTCCTAGCACACCCTTATCTACTGGGAACCAGTAAGAACAAAGATGGTGACTTGGACAATTACAAAGGTTTGAGAGACAAACAGGAGCTCAGGCTGGGCTCACTGAAAAGGTTTATCTTGTGAATAAGACCAGCCTGTCAAGACTGGGAGAGGTGACTCTTTTATCTGATGTACAGAAACTGACACAGAGAGTCAAGGAAAATGATGAACTGGGAATATGCTATAAGTAAAAGAACAAGATAAATCTCCAGAAATCACTATTTATGAAATAGGGATAAGCGATGGGCCTAACACAGAGTTCAAAATAACAGTAATAAAGGTGCTCACTGAGGTAAGGAAAGCAATGTATGAACAAAGTGAGAATTTCAACAAAGAGATGGAAAATATTTAAAAAGTACTGAACAGAAATTAGGTTTCTGAAGAGTATAATAACTGAACTGAAAATTCAATAGAGGATTTCAACAGCAGACTAGATCAAGTGGAAGAAAGAATTAGTGAATGCTGAGACATGACAGTGGAACTTGTCTACTTAGAGCAGCAAAAAGAAAAAAGAAAAAAAGTGAAGATAGGGTAAGTGACTTATGTGACGACATCAAGGGACTAACATTTGCATTATAGGGGCCCCAGAAGGAGACGATAGAAAGGGACAGAAAACTTACTTGAATAAATAATGGCTGAAAACTTCCCTGACTTAGGAAAGAAAACAGACATCCAGTTTCAGGAAGCCCAGAGAAGATCACATGAAAGGAACCCAAAAGAGACCCATACCAAGACACATGATAATTAAAATGTCAAAAGTTGAAAATGAGAGAATCTTGAAGACAGCAAGAGAAAAGCAACTTGTTACATACAAGGGAACCCCCATAAAACAATCAGCAATTTTTCAGCAGAATCTTTGCAGGCCAGAAGGGAGTGGGTTGATATAGTCAAAGTGCTGAAAAAAACTGATGACCAACAATACCCTATCCAGCAAAATCATGGTTCAGAATTCAAAGAAAGGTAGACAATTTTTAAGACAAACAAAAGGTGAAAGAGTTCATCACCAGTAGACCAACCTTAAAAGAAATGTTAAAGGGAGTTCTTCATGCTGAAATGAAAATATGCTAATTAGTAATTTGAAAACATAAAAGTATAAAACTCACTGATGAAAGTAAA
>CM052550.1:6151286-6247596 GCA_028533065.1 Trachops cirrhosus | reverse complement strand
CCTCATGGTAACCATAATGCAAAAATTAAATAGTAAATACACAAAAGATAAAGAGAAAGTAATCAAAACATACCACTAAGAGAAAAATCATCAAATTACAACAGACAAGAGCAAGAGAGAAGGAAAGAAAGAATGACAAAATAGCCAGAAAACGATGAACAAAATGGCAATAGCAAATCCATACCTGTAATAATCACTGTAAATGTAAATGGGCTAAATTCTATAATCTAAAGATATAGAATGGCTGAAAGGATAAAGAGGAAAACCCACTATATGCTGTCCCTAGAGACTCTCTAGCTTTAAAGGAACATGTAGACTAAAAATGAAAGTGTGAAAAAAGATATTCCATTCAAGTGAAAGCAGAAAGAAAGCAGGTGTACCTGTTCTTAGAAAAAATAGACTTCAAGCCCAAACTGTAACAAGAGACAAAGAAGGTGATTATATAAAGGCAAAGAGGTCAATTTAACAAGAGGATATAACAGTTGTAAATATTATGTACCCAACATCGAACACCTAAGTATGTAAAGCAAATATTAACAGATCTGAAGGGAGAGAGAGTAGTACAATAGTAGTAGGGACTTCAATACCTAACTTCCAACAATGGGTAAATCATTGAGACAGAAAATCAATAAGGAAACATTGGACTTAAACTACACATTATACCAGATAGAGTTAACAGATGAACACAGATCATTTCATCCAACAACATCAGGATACACATTCTTTCCAAGGGAACATGAAAAATTCTCAAGGAGAGATTATATGTTAGGCCACAAAACAAGTCTCAATAAATTTAAGAAGATTAAAGTATTTAAGGTATCTTTTCTGAATATAATGGTATAAAATTAGAAATTAATTATAAGAAGAAAATCGGAAATTTTACAAATATGTGGTGATTAAACTACATGCTCCTGACAATCAATGGGTCAAAGAAGAAATTAAAAAGGGAAATAAAAAATACTGAGGCAAATGAAAGTGGAAACACAGCATACCAAAACTTGTGTGATGAAGCCGAAGCAGTTCTAAGAGGGAAGTTATAGCAATAAACAACCTCACTTACCCCTCGAAGAACTGGAAAAAGAACAAACTAAACCCAAGATCAGTAGTAGGAAGGAAATCACAAAGATCAAAGAAGAAATAAATGAGATAGAGACTAAAATGACAGTAGAAAAGATAGATGAAATTAAGAGCTCTTTTTTTTTTAAAATAAATTGACTAAGACCATCTTAGATCAACTAAGAAAGAAGAACAAAGACAAAAATGAGAAGTGAAAGGGGAGACATTACAATTGATAACAGAAGTACTAAAGGTAGTGAGAAACTACTATGAACAATTATGTGCCAACAAATAGATGACCTGGAAAAATGGATTAATTTCTATAAGCATACAACCTACCAAGACTAAATCATGATGAAATAGAAAATCTGAAATGACCAATTATTAGTAAATATATTTAGTCCACAATCAAAAATCTCCCAACAAAGAATGGCTCAGGACTAGATTGCTTTACTGGTGAGTTCTACCAAACATTTAATGAAGAATTAAAGCCAATTTTTCTCAAACTCTTCCAAAAAACAGAAGAGGATGAATACTTCCAAACTTATTCTCTGAGGCCAGTATTTACCTGTTACCAAAACCAGACAAAGAAGCCACAAGGAAAGAAAATTACAGGCCAATATCCTTGATAAACATAGATGCAAGAATACTTAACAAAATATTAACAAACTGAATTTAATGGTACATCAAAAAGACCACACATCAAGATCAAATGGGGTTTATCCCAGGGATGCAAGGATGTTTCAAAATGTGTAAATCAATCACTGTAATATACCACATTAACAAAATGAAGGATAAAAATCATATGATCATCCCAATAGATGCAGGAAAACCATTTGAAAAAATTCAATGTCTTTTCATGATAAAAACTCTCAACAGACTGGGTAGAGAAGCCATGTACTTCAACAACAGAGGCCATATGTGACAAGCCCACAATTTATATTCAATGCTGAAACCTTTTCTTTAAGATCTGGAACAAGATAAAGATGCCCACTCTTGCCATTTTAGTCCACCTTGTACAGGAAGTCCCTGCCAGAGCAATTAGGCAAGAAAAATAAATAAAAAGCATCCAGATCTGAAAGGAAGAAGTAAAATTGTCTCTGTTTGTGGATGGCATGATATTATATGTAGAAAACCCTAAAGACCTCACTAAAAAACTTTTAGTATAATAAATGAATTCAATAAAATTCTAGGATATGAAATCAATATATAAAAACTAGTTGCATTTCTATACACTAGCAACAAACTATTGGATAGAGAAATAAGTCAGCCAGAGAAAGACAAATACTGAGTGGTATCTAACACTTATACAAGGTGGGGCCAAAGTAGGTTTACAGTTGTGAGTATGTGAAACAGAGTTTATTCTTGTATTATTATTTATTAATTACTGTATTATTTTCCATATGGACAACTATACACCTACTTTGGCCCCACCCTGTATGTGGAATTTTTAAAAAATTGAACTCATAGAAACAGAGTAGAATGGTGGTTGCCTCGGGGCTGAGGAGTGGGGGGCATAGCAGGGAGGCTGGGTATACATTTTCAGTTAGGAGATACGTAAGGTTTAGGATCTAATGTATAACATGGTGACTGTAGTTGATAGCACTGTAGTGTATGATTGAAATTTGTTAAGAGAGTAGAACTTGTGTACAACTATTTTTGCAAAAAAGATAAAAGGTCACTATGTGAGGTGATGGGTGTGTAATTAGTTTGATGACAGGAGTCCTTTCACAATGCATACATATATCAAATCATGTTGTACATTTTAAATATGTTACAATTTTATTTGTCAATTATACCTCAATAAAGCTGTGGGGGGAGTCAGAAACTATTACCCAGAAAAAAAGGTATAGGAGAATTAACACCCTCAGGAGAACCATGAACCACAGGGGATGGAGCCTTGTATCAGTGCCCTTAGGGGAGACAATTCTCAGAGGTCTTTGTGGAGTTGAGCTCTTTTGCCTGAAGCAGTGACCTCTATAACACACCCTTTCTTGTCTTTTCTTCTTTCCCTCCTCCTTCACTCTTATTTGCTGGGATGCCCCTCAATAAATGCCCTGCACTCAAGTCTTGATCTAGAGCTTTGTTGGGGGCAACCCAGTCTAAGACAAGACATGGCTCTCCTATGATTTCCTATTGGTCATAGGCAGGTATGCTTTTTATTGGTGATGTCCTTGTGCGCATCCAGAGGCCAGGTGTACAATACAACTCAAAAAAAAAACCCCTCCAAAAAACTCAAAAGGGCAATAATCATCTTACAAGAAAAACTTCTGTCTTCTTTTGGTCATTTTCTTTGTTCTTTTTCAAAACAAAACAAGAACCAAATAACCAAAACAATAAAACAAGTAACTACATCCCTCTAATCAAACCCACCTATTTTTACAAAAATATCTTGAATACATAACTCATAACGTAGCATCACAGAATGGGGAAAATTGCCATCCAGATGTAGAATAAGATCTGGGCCAGCTTTCAGCATGGCACTAATATGAAGCCTATTTGAAGGAGAATGAAAGAGAAGTAGCATTTTAGTATTTGAAAGGCTAGGTAAGATGACAAGGGCTCTGTCATATTTATGCATCTAAAATCTACTGGGGAATTTAGAACTGAAGCTGTGCACTGTCATCACCAGAGTTCACCATGTGAAAGAACGAAGATGTTCAAAGGAAAACCTTCAGGCTCCTGCCAGAAGATGTTTCCAGCTGCATAAATGCCTATCTCAGCTACTAGTCCTTACAAATTAAGCAGCTCTCTGAAAATTCAAGCTTCAGCCAGAAGCTACATCCGGGCTCAGATGTTGAAATCAGTATCTCCTGCTGATCAGGCTGTGACACAGCTAAAGTAATAGGTCTGACTTCTCACTTAATTCTCAGTGAGCTCTTCCTTTCCCTCTGCAGTGGTGTGACATTTCATATTTAAGTCTTTCTTGTACACTGTAAATCTTTCTCAGGGCAGATGAGAGTGAGAAATCTCCCTATTTCACTCTCACCGTTATAGTTATAGCACTAGGTAATGAGTGTCCTAGTAAAGTCAGCAGAGGACAACCAGATTACTTAGAATGATGATTGACAGGTAAAGGACAGGTAAGGAGTGATAGACAGGTAGTGGATGATAAGAGCTACAGAACAGTTTGGAAAGAAAGACTTTATTTTCAAGTTACTCCAGTAACACTGCTAGTGATAATAAAACAGCAAGGAGCTGATATTAATAAGTGGATGAAAGTCATTTCAAGTTAGCACATTTGTCATTTAGAAGCAATGTTTGTATAACAATGCTTCACTTCCAACCCCTGGAGGAAAATACTGTTAACAGTTAATTGTGTATCTTTTCAGAAGCTTTTTATGAATGTATAACTACATATAAGCACATCTTGTATTTTTTACATAAAGGAGTCATGCAGCTTGCATCATAAACATCTTTCCATATCAGGTGATGTGGGTTTTTTCAATTCCTTTTAACTATTGCAGAATATTGTGGGAAGTACTTTATTCAACTGTTCTCCCAGTGGTGGACAGTTAGGCTGTTTATAACCTTTATTCTTTCATTAAGCTTGCTGCAACAAATAATATTGTTCACATGGCATTTGGTACAAGTGTGAGCATATATGTAGGACACATATCTAGAAAGCAGAATTGCTGGATTAAAACTTCAGTATATTTTACACTTGGATAATTAATGCAAATTTCTATCCAAAGGATAAATTCCTTGAAGTAGAATTGGTGGGGCAAGTGATAGGGGCCTTTCGCATTTCCGAAATGTACCTACTTATATAGCTGGGGAATATATCAAGCTAGACAATCTGAAACCCTTCTTTAATAAGACACGTAGAGTGCTAAATATAACAACTATCTCATCTGTAGAGCTAAGCTTGCGAAAGAGTAAGGCAAATCCCCAGGGGCCAAGAGTGAAGAAGCTGCAAACCAAAGGAGGAAGCAAGCATCGAGGCCACAGGTGTCCAGGGGCATTTTCTGCCCCAGGTAACCAAGACGTTCAGTGTTTAACAGCCACGTGAAGACAAGACTTTGGGCCCAAAAAGGTGGAGAATGAAGGTGAAACCAAGACTCACGTGAAATTGGAATTCTTAATCTCTACATCTGCCACAAAAAGATAGACTAGGAAAAAATGGCCAGCAAAAGGAGATAATAAAGCAAAATCTCTGGCTTGGCCTGGTAGTACAGTTGGGTAAAAAAGTATCTACTGAGAATTTATAACCACAAGCCTGCCCTCAAGTGGATTAGGGGTTCTAATATAGACATACCACCACAGGCACCTTGAATGCTTAACAGAGGCAAATGCAACTCCTCTGCAGACCTGTGTCTTCAACCCAGGCTGCATAAGATTCCCATGGATATAAGACGTGACTGAACATAAACTCGCAACTCAAAATTGCATCATACAGGAAGAAACAGATTTCTGTTCATGAGTGTGATCAGAGTAAACAACAGTATTAGCCCTCCAGGATCTTTGGATGATTCAACAATCAGATAGTGAATATAAAATGAGTTTTATACTTTTTAAAGGTTTAAGGAAATAATATCAGAAGTAAAATGTTACTAAGAAGATATATATATAAACAAGAGCTGACATTAAAAATACAAAGTAGAAATTCTAAAAATAAAAAAATAGTGATTTAATTTTAGAATGCAATAGAAGGGCTAAATAAGAAGATTCAACTTAGTTGTAAAAAGAATCAGCAAACTGCAAAGATCTGAAGGAAGCATCCCAAGTGCAGAGCAAAGTTACAGGATGGAAAATATGAGAGACATTGAACACGTGAGCTTGAAAAGGACAACCATACATTGTATTGGCATTCTCGATGGAGAAGGGAATGGTGGAGCAATAGGAAATGTTTGAAGAGATAATAGGCGGGAATTTTCTAGAATATTTCAAAGATGTGACTCCTCAGATCCAAGAGACACAATAAATCCCGAATTTTCTCATTGCATTTTAACATAAATAACATATTTTATGAAATATAATTATATTTTTCAAAACAAAAAATTTGGGAGATTTGTTCCTATTTTTGCTACTATCTTTAATGTCTGGCTTAACAGAAGACAGCTGGGTTCTCATATTTGCTTTTACATTTAATATGTTCCAATATTACATAGCATGTAGCCTTTGGAAAACTCCGACTTGTGAGTGAATGAGAGTGAAAAAGATGAATGATATCTTAGTATTTACTACAAATACACTTTTGATTTTGTAGAAGTCCTAAAAGGTTCTTCAGTTTTTTCCTGGGCCCCTAGAGCACACTTTGAGAACCTCTAATTTAGATTAAGTTTTCTTTTATGGGTCATGGTTGGTGGACTGCATGTTACAAATAAATATTCTACACACACACACACACACATCCACACTCCATATATGCTCTACAGAAACTGTGATTTTTTTCAGTGAATTAGAATACAATTAAGTACTCTTGGATTTGAAACAAGACACAAGGAATTAACTTCATGTCTCTTCCATGATTCAGAGGGTACTTTGGGGATCCTGCCATGCCGTCTTTGTGAACATCAAGCACATTATGTTGGTATATGCAGAAGTCTTGGGTTATACCAGAGAGTTTTTAGTTAATAAGATGGTAGGTAAACTGCTCATTACGGTAGTATGATTCAGTGATATATGTCAAAGATGACTATGATTCTCTACTATGTAATTGCGAAACTGCCCAGAAGTGGAAGCTAAGTCATCTACCAGAAGACCAACACATTGGTGTTTCAGAATCATAAGGAAACTGATGCAGAAAGTGATGCTGCAGCACTGACTATGGAGACCAGTGGAGAATTAGAGGATGTTTTTTAATTGCCTGGGGAAAGCCTCACTGACATAGGTTGAGTTCAAGTTTGCCATCAGATGCCCTTCAATCTGCACCTGATGTTTCTCGTTTCTGATCTTGTGTCATTAAAGAGATGGCCCCCATCTGAGTCTGTTAAGGGACCAGGTTCTCTGTTGATTTCGCCACCATTAGACAAACAGGGTCCACATGTTTTTCCTTTCGTATTTATTTCATTGTATAAAATCTAAGACGCAAGACGTTATTTCAATAGTGCCCAAGAGAAGAGCAGTTATAATAATCCATTAGAGCTCAGACATCTCAATTTCAATTAAAAACACTAACCAAAAAAATAAAAAAGTTTAACATTAGCTCTAAATATTTAGGTGAATCCCCAAGGCTTAAAATCCTGATTCATTTCTGCTGAAACATAGATAATAGAAGATTAGCTGGCCAATTTTTAACATGGGACACCTGTGACTTACAAAATGCTAGAAAGGATTAAAATTGTTTATTCTCTACGTCATTACAAAAGGAAATGATATAAAAGAATGACTTGTTCCAGCAGAATATTGCTTATTATGCAAACATATATTGAGTCCCTGCTGAGTAGTAAGTACTCTTCTAGGCCCTGGGTTATAAGGATAAATCAGAAACAATTCTTGCCTTCATCACCCAGTAGAGGAGATAAAGCTGTAAATAAAAATTGATTCAGGATGTGACAAGGTTTATAATAAAGAGATGTATGATATATATCATTGTTTCTATTTATTTATGATATAATTATCATACATATATGTATGATATATATCATATGTTTATATATTTATATATATGTATATCTCACAAAGGGAATGATGCATTCTGCTTATGGGATCAGAAAAGGCTTTGTCTTTGAGTCGGACTTGAGGAATAAGTTGGAGTTTTCTAGGCTGTAAAGGTGGGTGAGAGTGTTCTGGGCAGAAGGAACTACGTGTGCAAAGGCCTGCCTGGCACACGCAGTCGAGTCGAAGCGATTCGGTTTGGCAAGGCCGGTGTGAAGCGTGGAGATGGAGGGCAGTCAGAAGTGATGTCGGAGGCTGGAGAGAAACCGGCTGGTCAAGGGCCCATAGCCAAGTTAGGAAGCCCGAACTTCACCTCCCAGGTCTCTGGTTTCCCAGATGGGCCCTAGGACTCCAGGGGGTTCCCAGAGGGGCCTGAGGTGAGGGTGGCGGTGTGGTCAGAGCGAGCGGGTGGACAGTTGCTCCCACCCCTGCATCGATAGGACCCGTTCAACTTTACATGTGTGCATGGTTTTTTTCTTATCCTCACCCGAGGACATGCTTACTGATTTTAGCTAGAGGGGAAGGGAGGGAGAGAAGCATCGATGTGAGAGAGAAACATGGATCTGTTGCCTCTCGTATGCACCCCAACTAGGGACTGAACCTGCAACCTAGGCATATGCCCTGACCTGGAGTTGAACCCACAGCCTCTCAGTCTGTGGGATGATGCCCCAACCAACTGAGCCACACTGGCCAGGGTTACAAATGTGCATGTTTTAAGTTGGACTCCATTTTACTCAGCGGTTGTTTATTGAGCATATACTGGTTGCCAGGCACTTTGTGGACATACATAATTCATAGCTTCCCAGTGCAGAAAATACAGTCATACCTCAGTACTGGTCCACTTCAGAACTTGTTTAAATCCTGTATTCGTTGCGTTTTGATGAGAAAACAGTGTTTCGGCACTTGGCACTTGCTCAGGGCTCACTGCACTGGCTAGAACTTGTATGAGCCAGGACACCGCCCCACCAGCGAAAATGCTTCATCACTTGTCACTTGCTCGGTACTCAGTTTCAGCACTCGTCACGAGTTCTGGAGCAAATTAATGATGAGTACCGAGGTACCGCTCTATTCCTTTTTTAAAAAGTTAGAAATCCACAGGTAGAATTCATGGGGAACCACTGTAGGGTGTCAATCAAGAGAGTAATTGGATCAGATCACTTCTTAGAAATCTCACTGCGGCTGCAGTTTGGATAATAGGATAGAGAGTAGAGAGGCTAGGTAGAAAATGAAGGTATAGAATCCATAGAACTTGAGGTACACTGAATGTGAAGATGAAGACAATGGCATATTAGGGTATGTCCCAGGCTGCTGGCTTAGAGGAATGTACCTGCCTTAAGGAAGAACTTCTGGGGCTTTTAACTTTTAGGGAGATATTGGAAGAAGAAGAGTCAGTGAGAGAAGCTGAGGTGGGGGAAGAGAGAAAAAGGAAGGTAGGAAGAGAGAGGCAGAATTTCAAGAAGGGAGAAATCAGTAGTCCAGTGCTTTCAGGAAGACCTCGTAAGAGAGGACAAGAAGTCTTCCCCTGATTTGGCAAGTGGGGAGGCTCAGGCGACTTCAGCAGGATCAGCGTCCGTGGCAGCCAGACTGCGGTGGGCTCAGAAGTGGGGCAGTGGAGGCAGACTCGTTTATCTTCTTCATTAAAAGGCAGATGGCGGGAGAGCATGATGCTGGAGAATATGCTGGGCTGAGAGGCATGAATTCATCAACACGCGTAGGAGAGGGATCCAGGATGGGAAACGGAAGGAAATGCTGTGCGTGTGCCCCTCTGTGTGCGTGTAATTGCTGAGGGAGGTCCTGAGCGGGTGGGAGGGGCTGGTTTCTAACCGGTCTTAACTGAGAAGTCCTAAATATACAAGAATTTAATAGGAACGTATTCAGTACATACGTGTACATAAATCCACGTATTGGGGGTACTTGGGGGGCAGTTTATTGAGAAAAGTTTGAAAATACATTTCAGTTTCATCAGGGTACTGGAGGATTTGGGGTATCACGGAACTGTGGAATCCAAATCCTGTTGGTTTAATTATTAAATTTCTTTATTGAGGACAGACTCTTGAAACACAAGGCCACCTTTGTTTAAGCCTGAGTGATACCTTAATAATTCACCCTGGAGTGCTCAGGAAATGCTCAGGAAGTATTTTTATCACTGATGACTCCTCGAGAAACTCTGTCCTCTCTCACCTTTTTCCATCTTTTTATTCTTGTTGGTGTTGTGTTTTCTATGAGTCACCCAAAGCCGTTTCCCTCTCCCTTTTAATGTACCTTACGGCATTCAATAGTGGCTTTTCAGTTGCCACTCATGGATCATCCACTTCTTAGATGAAATATTATTTTCTATTCCACAGCTGGCTTTTATCAGACTTGCTGGTGACTTTCTGAGACAAACCAGATGTGTGACGTTATTAGCCTCTGGGGATGATTTTGAAATGAGAAATGGCGTCACAGTCTCTAAATAGTTGCTATTATTTCTGTGCGTTGGCAACATTATGGGTATAGAATAACCTGCGGGCTATCACTTGCTGTGATCCTGCCTGACGGGCTGGTGGGGAGGGGAAGGGGTGGGAAGATCTGGTGAACACACAGCTCTGAACCTGCGTTCGTTCCTGAATTTGCTACTCGTTTCTAGTGCGGGGTGGGAGAATATATATTAAATCCCTCCATGTGTCAGGTGGAGAGGGACGCAGCATCGGCAGGTGGCTCGTCGGGGCATGCAACACCTACTTAGCAGTTAGGAGGAAGTTCAACCTAGTATCATAAAGTGTTCCTGACAGTTGGGCTTGTTCAAGTATGAAACGGCCTCTGGGGAAAGCTTGACATGGCGCAGGCTTCCCCGGCTACAGTACTTGTTAGTGATTAGGAGAGTCAGGCTAGGTCTCCCTGGCAGGACGAAGCCTGGTTCCTATGGTGTTTTATAGGTTCTGGCATTGATTTTGCTCCAGACAAATAAATCTCTGACTGCTCACTTCCTTGCACCTTCATTCCCCCAAAGAAACATGTTCCTGGTGTCTTCAGCACACCGGCTCCCTCCACCTCTGGGAGCTCCTCCTGATCCCATGCTAGTACAATTTCCAGTCTGTGTTCACGGATTTTATGGTGCCGGCATTTGCTGAGTTGTCTTCCACGGCTAGGACACCTTTCTTGTCACCTGTCTTGGAGGTTGTTTTCCCCCAAACACAGAGATTACAGTGTCTCTAAACAGTGCCCAAACGCTAGATTGTCAGAAGGAAGTTGGCAGAAGTATGCTGTGCCACACACTGGGAAAGGGGCTAATCAAAGCAGCCTTTTAATTGCTATAGTAATGATTTAGATGTGCAGAAAGTACTCAAGTTAAATTTGCATGACTAAATAATTAAGCGAAGCTCACAATTGACAAACATAATTAGCACATCCAAAATTGAAACCACATCCTGGTCGCCTTCACTCGGAGCCGAAAAGGACAACGGGAAGTACTCAGAGCCCCCTCTTCCCGCTGCGCAGTCTGCTCGCCACGGTCATATTTAGGTTTGTTATACAGGCAGCAGAGTTAATTGCAAAACATTCCTGAAGACATTATTTTTTGAACAGAGAATTTAAATGAGTCTTGGCGGATTTGTTCAATATTTTAACGGCTAAATTTATCTAATAGAGCAGAAATCTTCTCCAATAGAGGACAAGGTATCGTTATATCTATTATCCCCCTTATTTGTTTATCCATCTGTTGCCTATCTTTCATTTATTTTTACCTTTCTATAAGTTGTTGTTGAATCAGCTTTTTTGGTACATAAATGTTTTCTGTGAGGAAGTGGTTTGATCTGGAGACCATATCAAGTTACTATGGAGCTCTAGTGGTAGAAATACCTACTGCTTTCTGTAGCAAATCCTGGAGGTGCCAAAGTAAATCCGGGTCTCCTGGAGTCCTTGCCAGACCAAAGCCACGCTGGGTCTGAGGAAGTGGGGAAAATGTGCTTCCTCCAACTCTCTCGTGCTCACTCAGTGGGTGACATGCCTTGTTACTTGGCTACGAATTGCTGTATGCAGGGTAACATGGGGAAAAGTCACTTCCCCTGTAGCCTAGACATCCTTCCTCTTTCCACGAAGCGATAACCTCAGCTGGACTAAGGGCCAATATATCTGGGCGAGGCACCACGTTCTCTTCCCCATGGTGAACCCTCAGATGTACCTGCAAAACCAAGTTCTCGTTCTTAAGCAATCACAGCACAGCAGAGGCAAGCCGCCCTTCCTGCGAGCCCACTCTTAAAGGGCCCGCCCACCAGCGCGACACACCGCATGTGTTCATTGAACTAGTGCAGATCAAGTGCCCGGCATGTGCCAGACACTCTTCCTAATGCAGGCCCCGCACGTCTGACACCAGACTGGACCTCTGCCACTTACACGTGTGTATCCATCTGTAGGTGTACACACAGATCTTTATGTGTAGAATTTCATTTCCTCTAAGTGTCCTTTTACTGGCAGGTATTCTGATTCTATGTAGCTTGTAAACTTTTCATACTTGATAGAAAGCTAGTGCATTATATGATTACCATTATGAAAGCTTTCAAAAATACAGAAAAGTGCTGAGGACAATACTGTGAAATACATGTGTAGCCATCAAGCAGACTTTCCAGATGGGATTTGTTATAGTTGCTTCATGCATTTTTTTTAAATTAAAGAAGTAATGATTTACTGGTAAATCTTTGATCTCTTCCTTTTTCATTTTCATTTCCCTCCCCATGTTCCTTACCAGAGTCACCACTTTATTATTCTGCTGTATGGCCACCCCCTATACTGTTTATATTTTTACTACATATAGAATATGGCTAAAATACATGTAGCATTATTTTCATATATTTTGCAAACTGATGGTTGCCATATTGGGTGAAAAAGTTGAAGGGATTAAGAAGTACAAATTGGTAGTTACAAAATTGTCACAAGGATATAACGTATAGCATAGGAAATATAGTTAGTAGTTTTGTAATAGTTCTGTGTGATGCTAGGTGGTTACTAGACTTATTGGGGGAATCAATTCATAAATTATATGACTGTCTAATTATTGTACTGTGCTATACACTTGAAACTAGTATATTAAATGTCAAGTGTACAGGGGTGGGCAAAAGTAGGTTACTTGTACTTACATACAGACATTTTAGATCTTTTTGAATAAAAAGATAATAGTTATTATAAACAGATAAAGGCTGGAAATGTAACAGAGTGAGAGAAGCTCCCACCTACATCTCACATAATTTCAGAAGCACAACGTAGAGGAAGAGGTGGAGAGGCATCATTGGCAGAAGTCACAGCTGAGAATGGCTAAGAACTTTCCTGGCTGAGGAGTGAAAAAAAGCATGAATCCTCCGAATAAATATTTACATCAATTGCTGAGACAGAAAAACAAAAATATATCTACATCCAAGCATACCATAGTGAAAATTCACAACAGCAAGGATAACGAGAAAATTCTAAATGCTACCAGGAGAAAAGACAGATTACCTACAAAGCAGTCATTCCACTAAAAGCAGGCTTCCCATAGGTGAATTGATGCCAGCAGACAGCGGGAAAATAGCTTCCAAACAATAAGGGAAAATAGTGAGAATTATACGTGGAGCAGAACCTGTGCTATTCTAACCGCAATAGGTCGTGAAAGGATGTACTTCAGCAAGAAGAAAAATCAACCCAGAGGAAGGAGCATAATTAGCAAAGAAATTAACAAAATGTACTGGTAAATCTATTTAAGCAATGGTTGCTGATGGTAATAATCATAACACCAACTGATTTTGTGCATCTAAACACTGATAGAACCAAAAGTCTACCTGACAGTAGAATGGCTGGTTGGAAAAGGGATTCGGTGGGTAATTAGAGCCTGCTAAACTCCTGATCTTGTTCAGAAGGAAAATAGAGAAACTGGAGAATTATAAACTTCATGTAGAAAACTTAATATGTATGTTAAAAGTGCAAAGAAATCATTTAAATAGCAGGGTCTAAAATTTTCAAACTGCTGGGGTGGAGATGAAGGAATGAATAATTAAAAAATGTAAAACCCAGACTAGAGCAAGAAAGAATAAAACCAGAAGTAGGTAAAAAGCTTGGTAAATATAAAATAACATGATAGAAATTAAGTCCAACTATGTCATTAGTCTCAGTCAGTGGAAACAAATTAAACTCAGCTAATCAAGACACTTAGTATAACTGTGGATAAAAACAAAAAATATCAGCAATAGGCTACTTTCAAGAAACATACTTAAAACAAATACAGAAAAGTTGGAAATAAAGAGATTTTAAAAAGATAGACCAGGCAAATACTAACAAAAAGAATTCTGGTGAGCAATACTGATAGCAGATAAAATAGAATTTAAGGCTGAAAGCATTAACAGAGATAAAGAGTTTCACTTTGAAATGATTTATTAAAAGTCTATAAGAAAATATAACTGATGAACTTGTATGACTTTACAAAGAAAATTGGATAAATACACATTTATAGTGGGAGACGACTGTCTCAGACACTGATAGATAAATCAGACAAAGAATCAAACATTTCTGTAGTACCATTTTATTTTCTTTCCCCTTCCTCTTCATTGTAGACTTTATGAAAAGGCTACCTGGGAAAGAATCTTAATGGGGGGCCTGGCCTGGATTGGGGAATCCTAAGAAGGAGCTATAACCTACTTGGTGGGGCTGGGTGGGTTTAGACTGGTCTTAAGTAGAAGGTCCTAGGTGGTATCATGTGGTCAGTTACACAGGAATGAGGGCTTTTTAATAGACTGCTCATAATGACATGGGCTGATGTCAACTTGAGATATGGGGACAGGGGGGATAAGATTACAGAAATAGACCGAAATAGACCTGGGGCTGGCCTGTATAGTAATGCAGTAGAGTGAGCATGGACTTTGGAGTCCGACAGCCTGGGTTCGAAGCCGGCTCTGCCATTTCCTGGCAAGTCGAGCTTCAGTTTCTCATGTGTGATAGATCTTAGTTGTGCCTTTCTCAGGGATTCTGTGATGATTAGAGATGATTCACATAAACCACTCAGTGTCTGGTAGATAGAGATGGAGATGGAAATAGAGATAGAAATATATATATATATAGTCTGTCCAGAAGGTATCTTATATCTTGTATCTTCTTGAATAAGTGTCTCTATTTTTTATATCATATGGCTGGTACCATATATGATATAAAAAATAGAGACACTTATTCAAGAAGATACAAGATATAAGAGATATTATACATAGGACAATGACACCTCAGTCCCCTTCAAAGTAGGCACCTTGGGACCTCACACAATTCTCCCAATCACCATCAGCTGCCCTGTTGTATTTTCCTGAATCTCATTGATGATCTGAAATCTCTTCCCTTTCAAAGGTGATTTTAACTCTGGGAAAAGTCAGAAGTTGCAGGACACCAAATCTGGGCTGTAGTGGGGCTGAGTCACCTGGGTGATTTGATGTTTTGCCAAAAAACCCTGCACGAGATGTGATGCATGTGGTCGTGATGAAGCTGCCAATCACCAGTTGCCCATAGTTTCGGCCTTTTGAATCATCCAAATAGTTTCCGCTGAGGAATGTTCAAGCTTAACACAAAACTTGATGCAGATTCGTTGCTGTACTCACTCAATCGTTTTGAATGTGATGGCCACACAGTACACATGCTTATTCAATGGTGTCTACTGTCCCCACTGACTAGTACAGTAAAGGTGTCATTGTTCACACATACACATTCCAGTCCACTGTCCTTGGCTGCCAGGTTACACTGATGTCATGCAAACCGTTCTCATTATATTAACAATGGCTGGACTTTGTCCAGACAAACTTCATATATGTGAGTCATCACATCACATCATATCACATCATGTCACGTCACATCACATAGACCAGCCTAGAATAGACTATGATCTATGGTGTTATAGAATATGAGCCTGTGACTTGTAACCAGATTTCTTCTGCTTTTCCTCATTATCCTGGAATTTTGATGCACTTTTTGGCTCTGGGGGCATGGAGGACCATTGGTCATCACCCTTAAGGTTTGGGGCTGTGTCTAGGAGCCTAGGTTTCTAATGTTGGACAGAAAATTACTGGCTTACCAGGGGTTTGGTGCCCACATGGAGCTAATGGAAGATGAATCCTGTGAGTTGTAGGAATCTCATTCATAGGCATATTCTTCCCTGGGGAGCCATCCTCCCTGTGGTCGGAGCTTTTGATTGAATTCTTGACAGTTTGAGCTGCAGGAAATTATTGTGGCTTTGTCTGGTGATCAGCCAATAGTGAGGAGGAAGGATTGAAAAAAGTAATGCTTTGATTTATATTTTATTGGCTAAGGATTTTGTCATTTACAGAGGTACATAGTGGGAGTGGGGGTTAGAGGAGAGCTGGGTAGTGGATTATCTTAAATATTTATGTGCATAGCTAAAGGGACAGATTGGGGGTTAAGGACATGATAAAACTTGCATCTGAGGGAGGGGTAGCTGGGCCACACCCCATTCTCTGCTTGGGGAAGCATCTAAGTATACAGAACTGAGGGTCTAGTCAGGAAAGCTCGTGGAGGTGAAAGAGTGGTGGCAAAGGCCTGGAAATCCTAGGGATTCCCCTTCAAAGTCAGAAAGAAAAGGACTGTCATTTAGTAAACAAATGTAACTCCTGCTGACAGGAGAAAGGAGAGGGAGAAGGACAAAGAGAGGAAGAACTGGGATTTGAGGGATGAAGTAATCAATAGAACGAAACAATAGGACCGTGAGAGAGACAAAATCAAGTGTTATTTTACTAAATTCAAGACATATGGTCAGCTTATCACTGGAGAAGGAGAATGCTATGAATAAATCAAATACGTAGAGTCTCAACTGTCAGGTCAACTCTTCCTTCTCTATCCCACAACTTTTAGTAGATCAGGTGGGAAGTTAAAATTTGCTGATTTGAGTTTCAGTTTTGATTATTTCCTTCACCCTGCATGTGAAGAGGCCAGTGGACCTTAAAATGACCAAATGGCAGAACACCAAGGGAATAGGGACAAGCTTAAGTGCCTGGCCTAGATAATTAGTCTTTGAGTAATCAAGAATGGGGTGTGTTATAATCCTAATCCTGGCACGATAATTAGAATTAGAAGCTTTGAACTATGATGTTTTAATTTCCATGTGCGGATGTGAAGCTGGATAGTTCGGGGACACTTTAGTTTGTTATTAGCAACAAAAGAATCGCTCCTGCATTTTTTCAGCATACGAACATCTTGGGCCGTATTTCCGGGAACCCCAGAAGGCCGGAGCACGGGTGCCGGGACTGCAGGCCTGCTGAGGTCTTGCTAACGCAGCCCCCCTCCCAGGTTGCTTTGAATGCACGCAGCGTGTCATCCCCAGAGCACCTTTCACATTCGCGGTTTGGAGACACAGCTGACTCCCAATTATAAACGTAAAAACAATTATCTGGATTCTCACCATGCATTGAAGATTACAGTTTTATGTTTATTTATAAAAATAACACAAACCAGGCAAACAACTGATTTAAAATGCAGCATGTGCTTGGGCTGATTTGAAGCAGTAACGACAGCCAGATCCCTTGTGATTCTTCAAGATGGTCCTTTTCTTCCTTGGCCACTTGAGTCAGATGGCCTGCTTTGATTGTGATGTCTCTTCTAAGTATCGCAGTTTTCTGGGCCATGGGCATGTTGGAGATGAAGGGAGAGAAAGAACTAGGGGATCCAAACAATAGCATTTTAAAACTCAGGCTTAAAAGTAATCTTGGGTAACAATTAAGATTTCAGCTTTCTTTGAACTGAAGTTAGAAATTCAGTTGTTAATTAAAGCGCCCACAAAATGGAATTTCCACCCTCTCCCAGACAGTGTCCTTATCTCACGATGCCCGGAATAGGTCTGGGATTCTGTAGCTCCCACTATTATGGAGAACCCAGAGAAGGTAATACTCACCTCAAGGGTCCTTAAAATAAACCTGATGAAATGTGATTTGAACAATACAAGTATTCCTTAATTAATCGAAACTCTCCTTAAAAATAATCGTCTTTAGGGATTGGATGGTGGAGAATATTTACAATATTTAAAAAATTCATGGTGTATTTAGCACAAATCATAGAACTAGAAATATTCACACCCGAACACAAACACTGGAACTCTTGCCAGTAGGGCCGTCAACCTTGTGCGGCCTCACAAAGTGAGTCTAGCTGAACGGGGGAAACTCCTAAAGCCGTGGTCGCTTACAAGAACTCCAGGCTCTTTTGAAATGATGTTTAACATTCATACTCATTCTTTTCTACCCTTTAAACTTTCTGGACTTAGCAGACATGTTGGTACTGTTCTGATATTTGATTCTCCTTTTACATTGTGTATCTTTGAAAACTTGTCTTCCCAACTAGCTTATGAGCTTCTTGAAAATAGGGGCCATATATTCAGCCTAAAAAAAGTCTCACATAGCATCTGGTAACATACTTTGATACATTAGAAACCCAACAGACAGATACTTCTTTATTGATTTCATTGCTAGTGTTTTAGATAATGGCATATGCTTGAAAATCTTCATTTTCTTTAAACATGCGATCTTTTTCTTTAAATATGGAATACTACTCAGCCATAAAAAAGAATAAAATTTTACCTTTTGCAGCAGTATGGATAGACCTAGAGAACATTATGCTGAGTGAAATAAGCCAGTCAGAGAAAGCCAGATACCATATGGTCTCACTCATATGTGGAATCTCATGAAAAAACTGAACTAACAAGGAAAATGGGGACAGACTTGTAGCTGGAGAGCAGGATGACAGCTGGGGAGGGTGATTAAGGGGTGGAGGGATTGAACAAAACGGAAAAAGGACTCATGGACATGGACAACAGTGTGGTAATTGCTGGGGGAAGGGGATATAAGGGGACTAAATGGTAATGGAAAAATACAATAGATTAAATTTTAAAAAATCATATAGCATCTGGTGACACATCTTGATACATTAGAAACCCAAAATATAAATACTTCTTCATTGATTTCATTGCTAATATTTTAAATAATGTCATATGCTTGAAAATCTTCATTTTCTTTAAATACGTGGTCTTAAGTGATTTGTTTCCTCCTGAAATACATTTAGGAATTTGATTCCCAGTTAAATGCATTCTGTCAATGGAGAGACACCTGTATAAATATGCCCCTTCCTCTACTAACACACACACAGGCAAAAGTAAATGAATTGGTGGAAGTGACGGAGAAGGGGCAGGTCTACCTGTTTGCATTAATTAAAGAGGTCCGTGAAGGAGGCATTGAAAACTGCAAAGGTAACTAACAACATAAGGTTGTGTCCTGTATCAGAGCTGAGAGAGAGAGAACAGTAAGGAGGCTTGGTATTTAAGTAGCAAAAGGAAAACTCTCTTTTTCCGTACCTGTTTTCCTTAGGGCATCTTACTTTGGGCATATGGAAATTTCATACGCCCCAAAACATTTACCTCTGGAGCCCTCTGCAGTACCACCACTTTCCCTTTTGAACTCGGATTGTGAGGGTTGCAGAGAGCTGGCAGCTCTGCCAGCAGAATTAATCTCCCGAATCCAGTGTGTACCTTTTGGCGTGGGATAGAGCAGGGGAGGATGGAGTTGTTGGTATTAATATAGTAAATGGCTTCTCTGAGCTGACTTGGTTGGAAACAGGATGTTAGCTACTTGGTTCTGACAGTGAGCCTGAATTTTGTTCTCCTCCGTTAAGGAGAGCATTTTAGGGCACGGCTCTTGCACCTTGCAGCAGTTGTGGGAGAAACCTGAGGGCAAAGGCCGCAGAAACAATGGCAGATGTTACTCAAACGCTGACCAAGTTCTCCCTTCTACCCCCTGCCATCAGGAAAAAAATCTGTCTCCTTAATATTCACTGTTGGCGGTGGCCCCAGAGTTGAGCCCCATTCAGAAACTTCCTAAATTCCTGTTGCCACTATGACCTGCTGATCATTATCAGCCACTGGCTCTGGGCATTAATGGAACTGTCAGTTGGTAGAATCACAATGACCATTGCTGTCCAAGTTAAGCCTTAAAATGAATGAGGTTAATAAAAAGAGATATATATGACTTACTAACATAAGATCCTTTAAGTATGTGTAAGATGCTTCTGTAATACTTTACCTGCTCCTTCATTGTGGTTTTTATTACTTTGTGCCCTGCGTTAAAATAATGTCCATGTCTCATTTCATCTGCTGGACAGTAAGACACTTGAGGTCAGCGTGTGTTACCTCCTCCTTGCTACTGCTTACCTTTGCTAGCACGGCGTCTAGCATTTAGCTGGGTTGCAGCGAATATTAAATGCATGAACACATTGGTATGTGCTACTGATGCTTAAACCTCACTGCTGTGTGAGAAATAATCTACGTGATTTCTTTGACTCTGGTGGACAATCAGGAGACAGGCGAATATGCCAGCAGGTTCTGTTTCCTGTTTGTTTGGTGTGAAGCCGTAAAGCCACACAGCATTTCAGGAGCAGACGTGCCTCCAGCTTGGCTGAGAGGGCTGAGGAATGGTGGTTTACTTTCTCTTTTGCTCTCAGTACTCTTCGTGACAATACCCCAACTTTTCTGGCTCCAGTAGCCTAATAGCGGCCACACCATAATTCCACGTGTTGTTTTGGTTGCTAACTGGTCCTTCATCCTTTTACAAGGAGGATCTGAATTATTCTCTTCCAAATACACTTGCATCCCATCTGCACTCTCTTGCTCCCTTCCCTTACAAATGGTCCGTGGCACGTTGGCACTAAACTACCCAGAGGCACTTAAGGTTGTCTGCATCAGAGATTTATTGCTTACTTCTTCTCCCAGATTATTTATGTGTTGAGTTGTCAGTTCTTACATCCTTTCCGAGAAGCCTTGGTCTGTCGGTTTAAGAGATGGGAAGTGCAGGAGAAGTGCGTATCTCGAGCCCTTACAACACAAGGCTGTGCTGCCATGGTTTACGCTTGCTTCCCCCCCGCCCCACCCTAGAAAATAAGAGATCTGTGACCCACAAAAATCCAGCCAGAGCAGGGTGGGTTGTCTGGGGTTTTCTGTAACCTAATAGAGCAAGTTTAATGACTCAAGAAAGGCCTGCTGTATATTGCAGCTCATGGCTCATGAAAAGACATACTATGTTAATTTTCTGAACTGGGTCTCTTAAGCGGAATCACATTATTTTGGTAATGCTGCTCCTGAATTAACTGTAGTTATTTGAGTGTCAAGCATCTCCAGCTCACCAAGGGAAGGGAATCCTTGGATGCTAGTGAGCTGTTACATTCCAACTGGAGTTCATCCTCTGGGGAGGAAAATGGCTAATGGGTGTACAGTCTGAAATGGTTTGGGGTAAAAGAAACCTTTTTGGGACGGCACACTGCTCCTCTGTCGATAAAGGTGGATAATGAACCCTTCCGTTATCCTCTCCTTTTAGAATCCTTCAGCGTTCCTCACTCCTTCAGGATGAACTCTGAACTTAACACAGCGTGCAGAGCTTTCTGCTCTCTGGGGCCTGCCTTCTGCTCCAGCCTCCTCTCATTGCTCCTCTCTCTCTTCTCTCAGGACACCAAGTGACCATAGTCTTTGTCCCCTCTGGGCCAATCTGTGCATAGGCGTTCTGCCTGGAATATTACCTGCCACCTCCCCACATCTGTCTCACAGTGGATAATAGCAGCATCAGTAGTTAGGCTCTGCGTTAGGTGGGGCTTACATGGATTCTTTCCTGTAACCCTACAACAAGCCATGAGGACCACTTTGATTCCCGTTTCTCAGGTAAGGAAACTGAGGCTTAGAGAGTGTAAGCGCCCTGTCCAGGCTCACGCTACCCAAGCTAGTGGGTGGTAGCACAGGGAGTTGATGCTAAGTAGTCTGATCTGGAACCCGCTCTAGGCTGCTCTTCCTCTCAGCGTGTGAGCTAAACCCGGTTATGTTTACCCATTAGTTCTACTCATTATTTAGACCTCACTTGCTCCAGAAACGCTCCAGATATGGCCCTCCCAGCCCTCTCCAGGGTTATGTGCCCTTCCTTTGTTGCCTTCCATTTCTTCCCTTTTTGCACTTATCACACACATCCCCCTGTAACTGCGTGTTCACTTGTCTGTGTTCCCCACTAGCTCCTGAGACCCAGGGCAGGACTCCTCTGCCTCCTGTGCTGTTTCATCCCAACAGCTACCTGGAAGCTTGGTGTTCAGCAGAAGCTCAATTTAAATGTTTATGGCCCTTTGATTAGACTTAGCTCCACTGAAATCCCTGCACAACTCTTTTTTTTTTTAACTAAGATTTTATTTATTATTTGTTTTCAGACATAGGGCAATGGAGGGAGAAAGCGAGGGAGGGAAACATCGATGTGTGAGAGAAACATCCATCAGTGGCCTCTCACCTGCTCTGCAACTGGGGACCAGGCCCACAACCCAGGCAGGTGCCCTGACTGGGAATTGAACCGGTGCCTTTTCACTTTGCAGGACGGCACTCAACCAACTGAGCCGTGCTGGTCAGGGCGTGCACAGTTCTTTCGGCAGGAAACAGTTCGTTCTCATCTTACTAATTTTCAGGCTTTAAATGCTCAGCAGCTTCTCCTTTCTTTGGGACTCCAGAATTACGAGACTAAACTGAGGCTTTCTTGTGGCTAACAGAGCCTAGTCACAAGGGTGAAGGCTGTCACTCAGTCAGGCTTTTACCAACTCTTCCCATTAAATTCTTGTGTCCAGAGAGATGATCCAGGAAGTGGCTTGTTTTACAGACTCACCCAAAGCCTCTCACTTCCCACTTGGCCTGTTAGCCAGGGTCAGGTAACACTGAAGCTGGTGGAAACACTGGACTGTAGCTCATCCAACCCTTTTTAATTGGGAGAGAAAAGTGAGGTACAGAGAGCCTCAAATTAACCACCAGTTAGTGGCCAAGCCAGATGTAATTCACATCTTTTATTTAAATAAATAATGAACTTACTTGGTGCAGTAACTTTTTTTTCCTTCTCATAAATGTGTTGGCTCTAAAACAACATGTAACTGTTTAAAAAAAAACTTTGTTGAAGTCTAACATACATTTAGAAAATTGTGTACAGCTTGATGAATTTTCATGAAGTGAATACAACCATGTATGTAACCAGCACCCAGATCAAGAAAGAGGACATTAAAATGGAAGATATTTACTATACATAATATATTATTACTTTTATATTATCTTCTAAATATGTGCTATAAAATATATCACAGGCTTAGGAGAGCAGGAAGAACATTTAAGATGACACTTTATCCTCATGTGTGACTTTTACCACTCCATATGTGGTATTTAGAACATGTATCTGTTTGCTTCTGTGGAATGAAGATGTGATTTACTTATTTGCCTATTTGTTTGCAAGATTAGCATGTGTCCAGGCTGATATTGTGAAATCATGAAGAGCAGTACTGTGTGAATCTAACTCACTTTCTCTAGTGCTCACATATCTACTTAAAGCATTTTTTAAATCATTTGTTACATGGGATTTGTAAGCATGGGTGTGTATCCTTCATTCTTTTTAAAACAAGCTGAAATCTTGAATGTATTAGAGCTCTATGTGTACTCTGAGCATGGTGGGCTTGCATGGAGCTTATCATATGTTTTTGCTTACTCTTTCTGGCCAGCTGGAATGTACTTCTGAGTGGACTGCCCGGCATAGTGTGTTTGACTGTGGAGCTGGCCTGACTGTACTCCAACCCAACTAACCCACGCCTGTGACCCAGCTCCTTAGCACACCAGGCTTTAACTGTCCAGTTTACTATTTGCCTGGCAGAGAACTTCATTCCTGATGGGGACATTGCCCAAAACTTTGGACGGATTATTTAACCTGAATTATTGTCTTCATTCCAACTCCTGGGAAAACCCAATTCTGTCACATAATTATAACAAACATTTGGGGGATAAAATTCCTGCCTAGAATTGGATCAGAATATTTTGCTTATCAGGAAGGCCATTATATCCCATGAACATTTTCACCGTACAGTTCAATTAAGAGAGCAGTCCTGGGCAATTGCTTGGGGAATCTCTCATGATCTAAAAGTTGCTCAGCCCCGTGGATTTTTAATAACATCCTAAGAAGGCTTTTTTCACTCATTCCCTATCTCCACCCAAGGATACAATTCATCCATTATTCCGAGCAGTGGCTCAACTAACCTTAATCCAGAAAAAAAGTTCTCACCTGGTGTAAACTCACTTCCTGCTGTCTGGAATAGCCCATGCAGCAACCAACATATTAATTTACTTAATTAACACATATTGTGTCTTCCTCAAGGCCGAGGAGGGTTCAATTATTCGCTATAGCTAATTTTACCTTTTTCCTTTTTGTATCACGTTCTGCTCCTCCTCAGCTCCCCCTTAGCCTTGCCTGCTAACAACAAAAGCTCAGTAGGAAACTCGCAGTAGCATGATAAAGTTAAACAGAATGTCACAAAAAGGCCTGGGAGTTTGAAAGGTGCCTCTTAACTTCAGCAGGGAGGCAAAATAACATGGTGCTTGCCCTTGGCTTGGACAAGTTTACATGGCAAGTATATGACGGTCATTCTGTTTGCTTGCTCTTATTGGCCACTGTTTTCCTTTACATGAGAACCATATTTAAACAGGATCACTTCTGAGTATCCACGTTCCCCAGTAAAGGGACGTGTTGTCATCCTGTTGACGCCACTGAAGCCTGTTAGGACTATTAATTTGGTTGTTCATTTAGGCATGCATGGTTGCCACAGCAACAACAGTCTCCTGGTTCCTTCAAGCGCTCTGTGCAGTGAGCATCTGTTGAGAGTCCTACGAAGGTGTCATAGTTTCTATCCTTCCTGTCACACGTTGAACCCCTCATTTACTCTCCTTCTGAGCTACATATTTATCAAGGATCTCCAGAGAGAGGGGGCTCTTCGCTGGAGCCGGTCAAAGGAGGCATCGAAATGAAAATTAAGGCCTTCGTTTTCCATGGGTTGCTGCAGAAGACCTCAGAATAGGTGGCTTGGAATTCAGATGATCATTAAAAATTTTGGTCAGCTGAGATGTGAACAAGTCCTTGGCAAAGTTCGCAGCCAACCTTTTATACAGGGTGGCCAGGACACTGAGTGTCCTGCTTAAAGCCAAAATTGTAAATTTTCTAGCCCAGACTCTCAGTGGTATGCCACAATAGGGTGCGGTCTCTTGCCAATTATTTTTCATAGTCCAAGACCTTCTCCTTAAGAACCATATGGTTTTCAGAAAATATGTGTCTTGAAGGGACACATTGTCTCTTTTTTATTTCCTCCTAACCAAGGACTGGTTGTGAAAGCTTACATGTTTTCAAAAGCCCTTTTGTTGGAACTGATAGATGACCGTCTTCTGAGACACTATTCAATATCAATCCTTGTCTTTGCTCCTGTCCTAAATTATCTTATCTGCAATTTATACAGTCACAACTGGAAGAGAGTAAAAAATTTATGTACCAATTATGTGCTGGCCAGGAGAAAGGAGCCGAGGCAGGGGCGGTCTGTCTTTTCCAGCTGCGGAGATATCTTAAGTCCTTGAAGAATCCTTAGTTGAAACGTGCATGTAAATGTTAGGGCTTCTGACTGAGTAAGTTTATCAAAACATCATTATAGGTTTCCTACTCCTTCTGTCATTACTCTGATCAAGATGATCAAGAGCAGATTTCTGTATTCATTTCTGCAGAGCAGCTTACTCATTTCTCTTCAAAATTCTCTCACCTAATGATACCTATTGTTCAATAATAGATAATATTTAACAGTAAAATGTTTTACTCGGAGTAAATTATCTTTGAGAAGAATTCAACTTGGAATTCTCTGCTGATCAAGTAATTGTCATTTCTACCTTTCAGTTTAAAGGAGAAACTCCTAGACCGAACACTATTCTTAGGTGGGAAGGCTGAGCCGGAGTTACTCCAGCTTCCGCAGACAGCGGATGTGTTCCGAGGGCTACTTTCTTACAAGTGTTCGCGGGGGCTCCTGGGACCAGTATCTGTAGGGCTCTCCTATTCCCTCCCCCCATCTGGGCTCTTTTTACTTTTTGTTCTCATTTTATCAACAGAGAGCTCGTCTCTTCATGGTACTGTTTATTTCCTTAGTATGATAAGATTACAGTATTTCTGAGCTAGAAAACACCTCCCGTCTTCACTTACACATTCTGTCCTCGGTACTTGCAAGGTCTGACTATGCTCATGTTGTTTGCTTTTAAAAACTTGTGTACGTGACTTTGTTAACAGCTGAGCACAAGCCAAACGTTTCATTATACACTCGTATAATTTATCATACCAATGTGATTTTAAAGGACAAGGCCGTAATTACAAATGAGATTTTTTTTCTAGTTCTAGCCCTGATTTTAATTCATGGGATGACCCTGGTTAAGTGTTTTAATTTTGCTAGGTCTCAGTTTCTTTACATGTAAATGAAACAGCATTCTCTATAATTTATTATAAAGATAATGAGAGACTGTATGCGAAGGCTCCTGGTGAAGTGTGAAGTACTATGCATGAGTGTGAGGTGTGCCGGTACCCATTCACACTGCCTGTCTCTGGTGTCCCCATCACATTGGCCTTAACTGTGCCCTTGGCCAAGGGGGCGAAAATCCCATCAATAACCCATTGCAAAAATGTGGACTTACCTTGACCAAATACTTTCACTACTAGAAATCTGTATTGCAGAACTATCCATTCATGTGCATGCAGCCACAAATGTTAACTGAGGCATTGTAATTGAAAAACTGGAAATAACCTTGATTTTCCATCAGTGGGAAGAAAGTTAAATAGATACCCATGTCACAGAATACACTGCTACTCTAAACAGAAAAGATTGACATATTAGGCTATTGCATGGAAATATTTTCCAGACATAGATTGTGTGAACAAGCAATTCGCAAAGCAGTACTTAGTGTGTGATCTCATTTGTGATAAAACACGCACAGAAATGAAACAAAAACCACAGGTATACAAATGCAATACATTGGTATATCAATGTGTAACATCCCCGTTTCATCTTATACCCCTGTGTCGCTCTCATCATACCCTGAAGTGTGGAGAGTGGAGGTGAGCGGACGGCTTCTGGAGTCACACCAGCTTCAGGTCCCGGCGTGGCACTTCCTGCGCGTGTAATTATGGGCACATGACTGAACCTTCCCGTGCTTCGTTTCCCATCTCTAAACTGCATTTGACCATTTGGCCCAACTCAGATGATTTTCAATGCACAGAAAAACATCTAGAAGCACACGTGATTATCCTGTGACACAGGATAGGTTGACACTCTTATAAAGTTAGAATGTTTTGCTGCCTAGTCGTTTCCAGCTTCCTAACCTTGTTTCACACTTCAGCTGCAACTCCTGTTGTGGAGTCTCTATTAGCAGTCTCCTGCCGAGGTCAGTATGGTGCTAGGAACACGGCAGACGCCGAAGATGATATATTTCAAAAGAATAATGACATCTTGTCTGACAAAAAAGAGGGTTTTAACCTGAATTTTTTATTAAGTTACCCATTCATTAGTTTACTAATAAATTATTTAGTAATTCAACAAATAGTCGTTGAACATCCATGACAGGCCAAGCACAGTAAGTGTTGGGTGTACAGTGATGATGAAAGGCTCATGTAAATATCTAATTCGACTGTAGGTCTAAACTGCCTGTAGGTCTGAACTCTCTGCCTGTAGGTCTAAACTGGTACAGAGTTTGGTACCTGGTCTTGAATAGACTTTCTGCTGTCACGATTCTTCTATGTGAAGAGTACTCTTCAATGACTCAGATGGAAATGAACACCTGAGGAAGCCAGTAGGGCCTTGGAGAACCTGATGGAGCATGAAGTGCCCCCGATGATTCTGAAGGTCTTACTGACCTGGAGCATCATTTCCCCTGGTTGAGAGATCCGTAGCGAATGTTCCAGTTACATGCAGGGCTGAAGCTTCCACAGCGAGTCTGGGTTTAAGGGCATTACCTCTGGAGCCACACTGCCTGAGTTCGAAGCTAAGCCCACCACCTACCGGGTGGGCTAAATATATACTCTTTCTGCCTCATTTTCCTTACCTGTTGAATGGGAGTAATAATATGAAAAAAGATGACACAGTTGAAGTACCTTTCATAGTGATTAATGTATTCAAGCATTTACATGGGATAGCTATTATTTTTCTTTTAAAATAAATTTTATCAAGAAATAAAGCAGCCAGTGTACCAGTGAGCAGGCCCCTGATACCAGATACCTGTGGAGATGGGATAAGAGCAAAAGATTTTAGGAGATGATGAATGATGAGAATCAGAGACAGGGTGAGAGTACAATTGACACAGCCCAAAGAATCAGAGGATCTTAGGAATTTAGAGTCAGGATCCATTCACTCATCCCTTCCATTCATTCCACACTCTGGGCCCCACTACATGCTAGAAGCTGTTCTAGTTGCTGCATCTATACAGTGACTATAATATTGCTGCCCTCGTGAGGTTTACATTCCAGTGGCAGGAACTAGGCCATATGGTCCCCCTCTTATCACATGCAGGAACCCTGCTACAATGCACCGAACGCTGATCCTCTGTCCTCTGTTTTTATATGCTCAGGGACAGTGCATTAATGAACAGGAGCAGTGCCTTCCACTCTTGGACAGCTGGAAATGTGAAGCTCTTGTTAAAGTATCTAAGTATAACTCTGTGCATTGAAAATAACCCTGAATTCTGAATAAAGGAGCCTGATTCCATAGGACATCATTAGAAAGATCCTAGAGGTTCAGAAGAAAATGAACTTTGGCAAATACAATCCAGATTTGAAAGGGCAGAAAGAAACAGAGATCATGCAGGTGTGTGGCCATCAAGAATGCAGCTGAGGTTTTTTTTTTCCTGATAGAACTATGGGCAGACCCAGAGTCGGATGAGGCAGAATCATGAAGTGCGAGGAGGGGGCTCCTGTGCCCACCTCAGAAAGGTTCAGGTGTCTCATATCTGACTTCCGGCCATGGCTACCCAGCTCATTACCTCATGTACTCTACTCTCTGTACTGCTGACGCTCTTCACGAGGAGGAGGCAAACCTTCCCTCCAGGGAGGTCACCAAGGATTGCAGTGCTTTGCTTCATGCACACACCCCCCCAGGGACGGAGCCTTCACTCTCCCTGCTGCGTGGGCAGATTGAGGAGCCTCCGAGGCTCGACAGCAGGTCAGTGCCAAGCCAAGCTTCCAGAACCAGACAGAGGCACACATTTTTATCTGAAGTTAGTTCCTCTTTCAGAAGAGCACCCACTGCCTCTTGTTTCTGATTTGGATTTAATCCCCATGGATCACAATTTTGTTCTGTGGATCCAGCTAGCAAAACACAATGAATCAAGGGCTCTCGGTCCTTGACTGGCTCACAGAACTATGGAACTCTGAGAAGATCAGCGCCCCCACTACAGATGAGAAACCAGGGCTTGGGAAAGTCAAATGACCATCCAAAGTCAAGTGACTAGTTGGTGAAAAGTGCTGGACTAGAACTAAGGTTACTAGGCTCCATTCCAGAGTTCTGGCAACCATATTAACATATTTTTCATTATAGTAATAGGGAACTATGTTCAAAAATAACTCATAAACCTCCTAGAATAGAGATCTTAGATGTCGTAGGTCATAGAGTATAGAGTTAGAGTTTTTAAGTACCGCTTCCCTTTATTTTATTTAAAATAATGTCTGGTGTGGCCCAGCAATGAATCTGAGATGTGTTCTCCTGCAGAAGCCTGTCTGTGTGCCTGTGTGCCCTGGGGTGATGTCGGTATGGCTCCCCGAAGATTTCAAGAGGATGGTTTCTCTTGGGTTTTATTTCATAGTAAAATAAATCTGTGGTGGTTTTGGTTTTCCTTGTCTTACGAGCTGGGGGAGTCAGCCAGGAGGCCACTGTCTCCTGATTTTCTATGTGGTCATTACCGTCCTCCATTCAGACCACGGTTAAGACCACTGGGTGGTAAATGAACTGCCGGGGACCGTGCATGTGGTCCTCAGTGGGGAGGGAAAGGGGAGGTGTGCAGGCAAGCAGCACTGACCAAAATACTTCTTCCGAAAGCTCTCATACTTGCAATGTGAATTCACCGCTGGACGACTGCCATGTTTTCTATTTTGAGATTCCATGTCCCTTATGTGTCGCTCTGCTGCTTCTTATTCTGCTGTGTAGTGTGCGGAGTAAAGAAGGAGCTGACACGTTGTGGAGCTGGACTGTCGGACTTCATCTCCTTTGCATTTATTAATTTTGTGACTAGGGGCAAATGACTTAATCTTTGTGTGTTTGTTTTCTATTCTTAAAGGGATTTGAGAAATTCATGTAACTCAAATGATTGCTATGAGGACTAACTAGATACAGTAGCGTGGACACACTGGCGTGGAGGAGCCACTCAAGGAGTGTTAGTGGTCACCATTGAGTCTTCTGCTCGTGTGGCCCAGCAGTGTGGAAAGAGCACTGGGTCCATGGGTCAGGAGACACAGGGTCTGTCTGGTCCTTGCTCTCACTTTTATGTGGCTGCATGAATTTGAGACAGTCCTTGATCCCAGCTCACAGAATGCAAGACATAGAAGTATTTTGTTTAATCCCGTCATTTTACGTAGGAATTCGGGCCTTGAGAGAGGCTCACCCAAAGTCCACAGGGAGTTAACATACAGGCCAGGATCGGCCAGCACCTGCTCTCTTGACTTCTAGCCCAAAGCTCTTATATTCATTACTTTGGTGACAGAAGACCTGCCAAGTGTCCCCAACTTTGCTGAAGACCTGAAGACTTTGGAGTTGGCTGGCAAATGGTTTCTAACGAGTTGTCTTTGGGTTGTGGCCATTCCAGAAGCAGTAGCCAATGCATTCTAATATGTAAGTGTCAGATGCAAAATGATGCCTTTAAGATGCTCCCGGGTGAAATCCTCTGCACCTGTGGAGACCCCGAAAAACTCTTTCCAGACCAACAGGACAAAGTTGAACCAGTCCTTAAAGCCCAGCTTAATTATTGACAATGTTTCTTCTCCCTTTCTTGGTTACTGCCAGAAAAACTCACAGTGAGTGTGTCTATCTTAAACTTTAGAACTCTCACGATGGGTCCTTACCTTCACTTTTCTTCTTCCTTCCGACTCCCACCCAGATCCTGGAATGATAGGTTGGTCAGTATATCCCGTCTCCGGTCCCTGGTTTTGATCTGCAAGATCCTCTTTCTGTTTTGTACCCCGACCACAACAGACACTCAACCAAGCTAGTCCTCTGCTCATTATTTTAACTATATCCCAAATTTCTGGCTCTGGGCCATTGCACATATTATGCCTCTCCATTGATTCTCGCTGAATCCTCTCAGATTAACTATTATATGTCTCTGAAGCCACAACAGTCTCCCTATGAGAAGTGATCTCCTGCTGCTTAGAATGTTCGAAGCCGTGTTGATGGTAACTGATAGGCTCCACGCGTCATAGTGTTCTATCTCTCGTAACAAGCTCCTTAAGAACCATATACTGACGTCTTTTTCTCCCTTAAAGCACTTAGCAGAATTCCTTTCCCATTGCAGGGACTCAGTTAGGCCTGCTTGGACAGTTGTTGTCTTGTTAGTGGGGTTGAATAAGGGACCCCAGCCTTAATCAAAAGTTTACCCCTTACAATCAAAAGTGCTCTCTCCCTGGGGTCATTGTGAGCTCACAAGTCAGTTACAACCATTTGCAGGCTCCCTGAAGCTTTGGCAATGCTTAGTCATTTATATAATTCTACTTGTTGGAAATCTGGAGTGACACATTTTTGAAATTGAAGTCAATTAAAATTAATTTTACTCTTATTTTTTTGTTAGCTCAAACTGACAACATGAGATAGATAAGCAAAAAAAAGCTTTAAAAATGTGAGTAAAAGTTTAAAGATGTCAAAAGGCGTGATGAGCACTCACTGAAACTTGCACTCACTCACCTATCTGCTCAGTCGGTCAGCAAGCACATTCGTGCAGTTCGATCTCCTGCATTTCAGGAGACTCAGTTTTGTCATTTTGTTCATGCGAAATTCCATAGAGCTCTCCATTGTTTCTGAAATTCTGTTTGCCAAAATAACGGTCAGAATTAGTTTTTGTTCACAGAAACACTTTGCGACAAATTTTTATCCCCAAATTTGGGGAGGAAAATGAGAAGAATGCGAAGATTAATCCTTGGAGTCCCTTAAAAAAGCTTCCCCCTATTTTCTGTTTGCTTTTTAAATTTCATATTTAGAGAATAATAGGTGAGTGTTTCTGTGGCTAATTAAAGACACGTAAATTGAAATTCTCAGGTCAGTAATTAAACTGAGGAACTCACTGGGTAATGTTTACTTTTGCACTCCGAGACCGTGAGTTCAGTTCCTCTTCAAGGGGCATGTTTCATTTCTTTCTTTCTCTTTTCTTCAATCACAGAGATTAAAGAGTCTGCGTTTTATAATAGCATCTTGTGAGGGAAGAGGTGGGGGGAAAGTTGCAGTGGTTTTCACAAACACAGGCACACCTCTGAGATATTGCAGGTTTGTCTCCAGATCACAACAGTAAAGCGAATAACTACCTCAATAAAGTGAGTCACGTGAATACTTTTTCTGTTTCCTGGTGCATATAAAGTTACGTTTACTCTGTACTGTGGCTCATTAAACATATAAAAGCATTATGCCTGAAAAATTTACATACTTTAAAAATACTTTATTGCTAAAAAAATGCTAACCATCCTCTGAGCCTTCAGCAAGTTGTAATCTTTCTGTTGGTGGAGGGTCTTGCCTCAGCGTTGGTGGCTGATAACGGATGAGGGTGGTGGTTGCTGAAGGTTGGGTGGCTGCGGTGATTTCTTAAGACAACAATGAAGTTTGCCACATTGGTGGACGCCCCCTTTCACAAATGAGGTCTTTGTAGCATGTAATGTTTAATAGCATTTTACCCATAGTGAAACTTCTTTCAAAATCGGAGTCAATTCTCTCCAGCCCTACCGTGCTGCTTTATCAACTAAGTTTATGTCATATTCTAAATCCTTTGTTGTCATTTCAACAATCTTCACGGCATCTTTGCTGGGAGTAGATTCCATCTCAAGAAACCACTTTTTCTGCTCATCCGTAAGAAGCAACTCCTTGTCCATTCAAGTTTTATCATGAGATTGCAGCAATTTAGTCACATCTTCCAGCTCAATTTCTAATTCTAGTTCTCCTGTTTCCACCACATCTGCAGTTTCTTCCCCCACTGAAGTCTTGAACTCTGCAAAGTCATCCATGAAGGTTGGAATCGACTTCTTTCAACTTCCCGTTAACATTGATATTTTGACTTCTTCCCATGAATCACAAATGTTCTTAATGGCATCTAGGGTGGTAAATTCCTTCTAGAAGATTTGCAATTACTTTGCCCAGTTGTATCAGAGGAATCACGATGTGTGGTAGCTATAGACTTATGAAATTTACTTTTTGAATAATAAGACTTGAAAGCTGAAATTACTCCTTGATCCTTGGGCTACAGAATGGATACTGTGTTAGTAGGCGTGAAAACAACGTTCATCTGGTTGTACACGTCTCCATCAGACCTGTTGGTGGCCAGTGCATTGTCATTGAGCGGTAATATTTTGAAAGGAATCTTTTGTTCTGAGCAGTAAGAGTCAACAGTGGGATTAAAATATGGAGTAAACCATGTTGCAAATATATGTGCTGTCATCCAAGCTTTGTTGTTTCATTTACAGAGCACAGGCAGAGTACATTTAGTGTAATTCCTAAGGGCTCTAGGATTTTTGCAATAGTTGATTGAGCATTGGCTTCAACTTAAGGTCATCAGCTGCATTAGCCACCAGCAAGAGAGTCAGCCTGTCCTTTGAAGCTTTGGAGCCAGGCAGTGACTTCTCTCTAGCTATCAAAGTCCTAGACGGCATTTATTCTGATGTAAGGCTGTTTATTCTACGTTAAAAACTGTTGTTAAGTATAGCTGCCTTCATTAATTATCTCGGCTAGATCTGGATGACTTGCTGCAGCTTCTATTAAGCATTTGCTGCTTCACCTTGCGCTTTTATGACATGGAGAAGGCTTTTCTCCTTAAACCTTATGAACCAACCTCAGCTAGCTTCAAACTTTTCTTCTGCAGTTTTCTCACCTCTCTCAATTTTCATAGAATTGAAGAGAGTTAGGACCTTGCTGTGCGTTAGGCTTTGGTTTAAGGGAATACTGGGACTGTTTTAATCTTTTATCCAGACCACTGAAACTTTCTCCTTATCAGCAATAAGGCTGTTTCACTTTCTTCTCATTTGTGTGTTCACTGGAGTAGCACTTTTAATTTCCTTCAAGAACTTTTCTTTTGCATTCACAAATTGGCTAACTGGTGCGAGAGGCCTAGCTTTTGGCTTATCTTGGCTTTCGACAAGCCTTTCTCACTAAGCTTAATCATTTCTTGCTTTTAAATTATTTAAGTGAGAGACATGTGACCTTTCACTTGAACACTTAGAGGCCGCTGTAGGGCTATTAATTGACTTAAGTTCAATACTGTTTTGTGTCAGGGAATAGGGATACCCTAGGAGGGGAAGAGAAACCAGAGAATGGTTGGTCAGTGGAGCAATCAGGACACAAACAATGTTGATTAAGTTTGCCATCTAATATAGGTGTGGTTCATGGGGCCCCCAAACAATTACAACAGTGACATCAAAGCTTACTGATCACAGACCGCCAGAACAAATATAGTAGTAATGCAAAAGTTTGAAATATTGCAAGAATTACTAAAATGTGACACAGAGACCTGAAGTGAGCAAATGCCAACAGAGAAATGATACCTTTAGACTTGCTTGATGCAGGGTTCTCACAAACCTTCAATTTGCATAAAATGCAGGATCTGCGAGGTAGAATAAAGCAGAGCACAGTAACACAAGGTATTTCCGTAATGCACTTCGATGTTCCCAAACATCCGTGTCTTTGAAATGCATGTTTGGAGAGCCCTGATTTATCTAATAGTATCTGGAATAAAATTTTAAGTCCCAAAGCTGGGACTGTCTGCAGAGAAGAGTGCCTGAGAAGGGGATGTTAACATTCAACTCACATCTCACCGCGGCCTCACTACGAAGCACGTCCATTCTTCTCTGTGAATGTGTGCTGTGCATGTCACACACTCATGGTGTGTCCACTCTTCTTTTGGCTGCTGTCCACAAAGTTATTAATAGCTGTTAACTTTGGCTTGAGGTTTTGGGCATTTATTTTGGGTGAGAAAAGGTAGAAGGAGAAAAAGACTTTTCAGGAACACATTGTTCTTTATAAAACTGTGGAGCCATTCCAAGAGCCCCTCTTTTGACGATCGAATACCTGTGGGATCTAACCGTGGTTAAGAATTGATGTCTTTGGGCTGCAGGCCACCGCTCCCACTGATTTGCTTTTGGGTACAGGGGCTGCGGCGCCGTTTCAGCGGCGTCACGGCTCTTTGTCCATATTCATAGGCTCCTGCGCAGCAGGAAGTTTCGAAATCCAATAAATATTGAAATACAAGAATAGATTTCAAAATTACTTTTCTGCTAAAATCACAAGACAAAATTCCCTTTGCTTTCTGTGAGTCCCTTAAATCAGGGGTCCCCAACCTTTTTGGCACCAGGGGCCGGTTTCATGGAGGTCGAGGTTGAGCGGTGTGGGGGGGGGGCTGGGTGGTGGAGCTCAGGTGAGCTTCACTTGTAGCCCGGTTCCTAACAGACCCCAGCCCAGTCCCAGTCTGCAGCCAAGGGGCTTGGGGACCCCCGCCTTAGGTCATAAAGGACATTTGCATCCAACAGGGTCTTAAGTAGCTCTTGTTTCTTCTGCTGTCACATTGTGTTTATGATGTCATGCGTGGTTACCATGGAGGCAGTTGTCATGATGCAGGAGATGTGTGAATTCAGGTGTGGAGAAACCCAGCAGTGAGAGATGGGGCTTTGAGAAAAGGAGACAAATCTCCTTTCATTCCAACTTCCTTAGTAACAAAAGGGTGGCGCTGAAAAAAAAAGGAGGGGAGAGAATGTACATGTGATAGCTGAAAATTAGCTTTTGAACAGCATGCTTTTTATGCTTTACACGACATATTGGAAAGTCTTCCATTTAGTTTTTTTTAATTACATTTTGATCACATATCTTGTAGTATGGTGATAAAAATAACTTCTTATGTTCCTTCTTGGAGAAATAAATATGGCTTATGATAGCAGAAGACAATACTGTATTATGAAGTCCAAGTCGAACAGGGAAATCTTTTCAATGATACACCAGGAAGCTCAAAGGTGATATGTTTTTGTCCAGTTGGGGGGGTGGGGGAGGCTGCTGCAATCTGCAAAACACTACAAAATAAGATAGAGCCGAGCTAACGATGCAGCTGGACTGGCTTGCTGCTGGCATTTGATGAGCTAGGAAGATGAGACTGCAAAAATCCACAGGGAATTATTTTTCCCTTCCTGTTAATGAAGTACCTAACACACATTTTTTTCTTGGGATGAGGGGCGGCGAGGGTGAGGACTCAGGTGCTGCTGAGCAAGTGTTTTGAGGAAATGATCCAGAATCCCCTGCCTCTGGCTTGGCATAATCAATGCCCTTACCGCTTGTTTGGAAGCTCCATCTTTTCTTGGAAAGGACCCAGGGCTGGCAGACTCCAGCAGTCAGTGTGGTGGCTGGTGAAAGAGGGACCCTGCTGAGGCAAGTACACACAGGCCCTGTGTCCCAAACACTGGATTCTGGATGACAGACCTGGGTCCCAGTCCCAGCGTTGCCTCTGTGGATTTTCCTTATGACCTTTGCCAAGGCCCTTAACTGTTCTGTTTTCTCATCCTATTAATCAAGTGAGACTATTGCACAAATAAATAATAGTGTACAAAATATACTTTTTAGGTAGGCTACAAATGCAAGGGATTAGATCTTAATATTTGAGGATTCATGTCAATGCAGATATATAGTTGTCTTCTTGTCCAGTAAGTATATCCTTCAAGGACCTTCAGGATGCAAGTGGGTACTTTGGTGAGCCCTAATGCTGCTTGCTTTGGGGGGGGAACGGTATATAGGATTCTCCAGAGAAACAGAATGGATGGGACTGATCTACCTACCTACCTACTTGCCTAACTACCTACCTACCTACCTACCTATGGATCCAGAGGTGTAATTCAGTCTGAGTCAGAAGGCCTGAGAACCAGGGGGGTTGATAATGTAAATCCCAGGCCAAGGGCAGGAGAGGATAAAATGAGCTTATTTGGAGAAGCAGGAAAAAAGGAGCACATTCCTCCTTTCTCCACCTTTTGTTCTATTCAGGTGCTCAGTGTATTAGATGATGCCTACCTGAATTGGGAGTGCAATTTTCTCTACTGAGTTCACAGATTTGTATGCTAATCTCATCCAAAAACATCACATATGTACCCAGAAAGTGTTTAATTTGGGTGCCTTGAGGCCCATTCAAGTTGACAGATAGAATCAATCATCACAGAGGGTATGTCCCTAGGCAACGCTCAGCTCCTACAGGGTCAGTGTAACTCCTTAGCCCGGTGCTTGTGGCCTTTCATAATCACTCCCCATCCAAACTTTCCAATCTCATTTTCTTACCTCTCAGGTGTCAAACCTGATTTGTCACCAGCCTGCGTGTGGACCCTCCTTGAAGGTGTTTCTTCTTTCCTTACCCAGTCATTTCTACCTATGCTCTGGCTTGCCCATTCCATTTTGATCCCTCCCTATGAACAAAACCCATCATACATACACGTACAGGGTGTGCACTGCACCGGGGTATCTGGCCAGGGCAGGGGGACGTGGTTAAAGCCAGCCCAGTCATGTGACCCAGGGAGGGGCTGTGATTGCTCGGAGGAAGGGTCCTTTTTCCTAATTGAGGGAGGCACTGGGCAGGGCAGGACCGCTCTGCCTGTATTGATCCAGTGAGCTGTTTATCTATGTTTGTCTGCATTTCTCGAGATTCTAACAGCCTCGAGGACTCAGGCTGTTATTTTCCTGTAGCTATCTCACGTGGAATAATGCACAACTTTGTTTTGAATTTTAATCAGAGCACTGGGTTCCGAGTAAGAAATTGTGCTAGAAGCTGAGGACAAGCTTACGTGGTTCTTTACCTGTCAGCGCCTTGCACAGGCTTTAACAAAAGAGAAATACACTCCCAATAAATATCTGATTGCTCACTTATCTATAGTAGCAGTGGGGAAACATCCATACCATTCTCTTTTTAAAAATTTGCCGTACCTATCTTGGTTTCTGGGAAGCAGAGGTAAGGAATGGGACCATTTTCTCTGAGACCGGATTTTAGATGAGGCTCTGGGGTCCGGGTATGTGTTCTTGCCTGCTTTCAGAACCCCATCGCCCTGGGCTTTGTGGTGGGCCAGAAAAGGGACCTGTATCTTACTGACCACTCAAGAGCCGGGCTCTGCTCGGCGTGTTGAGGACATCAGGAGGAGAGCCGCGTGTCTCTGTCCCCAGTGTGTCTTGGATCATGACTGGGGAAAAACATGTAAGGGAGTGACCATAAAATGACACAAGAGGCCCTAGAGCAGCACGAGCAGGTACAACCAGGTACAGCGTCCTGAGGGGTCCTGCGAGGCAGCAGAGACCCGCGCTTCTGCACGGGGGCGTGCACAGGTGCAGCGGCTGGAGAGAGGAGGTGGCCACCAGCGGTGACGTACAGCAGCCTCATTCACGCCCGCATCTCCCATCGCAATCTGTGCAGATGGCTCTCCAAATGTGTGTCTTCCTCCCAGCCCCATCTACCACTGTCTTTCCTCCGGAGGCCTCAAAGGCTCCCTCTACCCATTAGGTACCAAACTGACCTCAGGACCCTTTCACTGGCGTCCGGTCACCTTTCCGTGTCCCATCTTCCCACAGGGGACCACCCATCCACCTGGTTGGTAAACTCTGGTTTGGAAAGTTAATTTGCTAGATTCACTGTCCATTCCCAGCTCCCCAGTCCGAGTGAGAAGAATGCAATTTCTTCCTCACTAGGCCTCCACGTCCACTCTGGATCCCCAAGCCCTTCACCCACAGCAGCTGGAGCAAACATTTTAAAATGCAAATCTGATTGTGTCCCATGCTCCCAAAACCACCCTCCTCCCCTGCTTAAAACCTCTTACTGCTTTTTCATTTCTCTTAGGATGGAGAGCCATATCCTCAGTAGAGCCTCTAAGACCCCTCATAATCTGACCCCTGGCGACCCCCCAGCTCCATTGCAGACCAGTGCCCCTAGAGGCACTGACCTGCTGGTCTTCCTGCCCCTCCCAGGCCCAGCCCCAGGCAGCACCCTCTGCCTGGAGTCCTCTTTCCCATTGCTGCTGCCACTCCCACCTCAGTGGCCTAATTCGTGCTTCTCATTATTCACATATCAGCGCAACGATTCCTCCTTCAGGGAACACTTCTCTGATTCCCAAGACTACTTAGCACTCCCTCCTTGGACACCTCAGCACGTTTTCTGACCAGGTCTCACGGTTTGTAAGCATACATTCACATTTGCAGTCACTTGACGCCTGTTTTCCCGAAAGGTGGTAAGCTCCAGGATGCTTGGCTGGGATTGCTCTCCACTACACTTCCAGGGCCTAGCATACTGCCTGCTACACCTTACACTCTCATCTGCTCATGCATTGGGTGCATGGATGCATGACGCAGGAACAGAGAGGGCCGCCCTGCGGGACAGCAGTGAAGGCTACATGGGAGGAAGTAGCCAGAGGTGAGGTTGGGAGCAAGCTTGTGGCTGAGATACTGTCGTCTGGGCACAGGAGCGCTGTGCAGCCTGTGACGCAAGGATGTGACAGGCCACGAGCTGTGTTTTGGAGCAGTAGCTCTAAGAGGAGTATAGCGTGGAGGGCAAAGGGTCTGGGAACCAGAGAGTCACATTAGGAGGCAGCTGACGAAGATGAAAGGGGAAATGGAGAGGCAGGGACAAAAGTTTTAGTGTTTCCCATTCTCATTTCCACCCCGGCCCCGTGCACCAGGGGAAAGGCGGTAGTGGGCGAGGGGCTTTGCACAATGTTTACATTTCTAACCTGCCTGACCTGAACGTCGCTGGTGTACAGAAAGAGTGAGAAGGGGTTGGAATCAGCGGGCAGTAGGCGGTGTGGCAGAGTCAGGAATCGGGGGGGCTTTCCCCTTTCCTAGGCACAAGCGCCCCGTGCAAGGTTGAGAGGAAAGGGCACTCTCGGGACTGCCGCCCTGAGCCTGAGCCGACGGTGAGTTTGCATGTGTGGGGGTGAGAAATCCCGGGAATCTCCTTTTAGGCCGGGCACTCCTGGTTTCCGTCTTTCTGTCCTGATCTGGGCAGTCTGTCACGGCACCCTCCTGTCTTACCTGACCCTCCGGGAGCGTCTTATAATGAAGGGTTTTTTGAGAAGGAGAGAGTGAGAAGGGCAGAGTGATTTTGGGACCAGGGAGACACATAGTAAAGGGTGTTTGCCTTTTCCTGGGCTTGGAACCACAGCTCTTATTTATCTTATTCTTTCCCATGGCTTCTGTCTGTCACCCGAACCACCGTGACGGCACTAGGACGATAAAATGAATTGTTCCACTGTTCCACCATGGTTGAATTGGATAGAAAGCAAAACTTGGCACCACAAACTTTTAGCTTTTTGGGAATGTCTCTTATGGATCTAGCACCCCTTTCTAGAATGTGACCAATACAGTAATACTGTTGTGTTGCTAGGGTTCATGGCTAATGATCTTACGTCGTTTGCTCTTATTAATTACCAGCAGGGTCGAACCTGGCTGTGCCAGTTGTGCATTGCCCAGTTCTGGCCGGCGCCACTCATGGAGACTCCCGTGGGAATGGCGCCCCTGGAGGCCAGCGAGGTGGCAACCCTGCCCACGAAGGGTGCAAGGCAGGCGCTCGCCTTATTTTGCTGGCTCAGAATGGTGACGTGCCTCATTCAGTGTCCTGACCAGGTGATGCTGACCCTGCAGCTAGGACCCAGCTTCTGAATCTAAAATCCAGTTTAATTTTGCTGTACCTCAAGCCTTCCTGGCTGATCGGTGCTTGAGTAAATGAGGGAACGGGAAAGGTTAACCCTCCATATAGGAGCCAAAGGGGCACACGGGGTCACGATTTGCTTTGCAGGTCCCTGAGTGCCACCAGCAGAACCAGCCACCCTAATCTGTAGTTCACCTGCCTGGACCTCAGCCATTCTCAGGGGGGACTTTGCCTACATGCTGGGCCCCAGACGATGGGCTCTGGGTGTTTTTCTACCTTTTTTTCCCAAGCCCCTTGCATCTTTCTGGTGCACAGGGCCACCTGTCCCCTGCCTGTCCTGTTCCCTCAGGGCCTCACTGCCAGCTACTGTAGGTCATCCTCTCCCATAAGGTGTTCACTAATAAATGGAAGTTTATAATCCTGTAGGGAGGTGTAAAAGATAAAATAGTCTTTAAAACATAGAGGAATTACTCTGTCAGGGTGGAGTTCCGGGCTGGCCGGCAGAGTCATGAATCTGTGGGTCTAGTACACCGGGGAGCAGGAAAGGACCTTTGCATCACATAATGGATCACATAATGGCAGTTGAGGAAACTACAAGATTTAGTGGACTGGCTGGCGCTAGAACTCAGAGGTTTTTTATACCATGAGCCATTTTGAATTGAGGTCCTTCCTGACACCTTTTTCACTCTGCATGACCGAAGGCAGCTCTGCCTTTGTACCACGTATGCCCCATCTGTGTTTGGGGGAGCCAGAGGGCAGTGTCAAGGGGACAGGGAGCTCGGTCAGCGGTGTACTGGACCCTAGCGTGACCTCAGGATCCATGCTTTTAAATGCCATTATGAAATGCAGTCTGTATAGAGCTCAGTGCCTCTTCCCATCAGACTAATGCGGCCGTGGTGGAGGGCGGGGTGGCGGCTGGCTGCCTGGCAATCTCCTGGAGCCCAGGAGAGGGATTACACTCGCTCAGGCAGCCTTATCACCGTAATAAAAATGGGAGTTATCTTTATCGACTCATCAGGACTGCCCATTTAGACGATTACCCCATTTCCAATCCCATTTCTAGAGAAAAGAGGATTGCTGGGCACTCTCTCCCACCCCCCACGCCCGGCAGGGCCCTGTGTGTTGGTGGCTTCATGGGGGGATGTGTTGGAGGTAGGCACGCAGGAAGCCAGAGCTTTGCCCTCTTTGTCTTCCAGAGCTGGCAAGCCACAGCGGGATGGCTGTCCCCTGAGAGATAGGAGAGGAGGAGAAACAGCCCAGCAGGGGCCTGAAGCAGCTGGCTGGTGTCAATAATTTCCTGCAGGAGATTTTTGCCAGCCGAGTACATGTCACCTTTGTGTTGCCCCTCTGCCTTCTCTTATGTGCTACTAAAATAAACTGAAGCAGCCCTTGGGCTGTGCTCATCTAAATGCACTTAGTTACTTAACCTTATCTCTGTGGAATGCAGGTATAAAACAGCAGCGTTTATTTGGAACAAGATGGGAGGAGGTAAGACAGAAAGATCCCCGAGCAGCTGGAATGCACATTGCGAAGTTTCTCTTTTCACACAGAAGAGCCTTTTGGGCCCTTGCTCAGAGACCATTGACTCTTACTTAACACATAGCTCTAATTAGCTTGGTTAGCTGCTTCCTGACACCGAAGCACATTGGAAGTGGGAATTAAAGATGGGGAAAGACCACCCCAAGTTGGAGCCAATGGTTAAGAGCCAGACCAAGGAGGTGACATATGTGGGGACAACTGTGGGTGGTAATGATGCTCACAGGGGGCTGTTGGGTGAATGGCCCTGAAGGGCCCTTCCAACTTCTCAGTTCATGGCTCTGAGTGTGTCTGGTGTGACCGCGATGGTGAGAGGCAGAGAGAAGGGGACAGGGGACATCGGTTGGGAGCTGGTACCCAGCAGGCCTTGTGCTTGGGGGAAGCCCTGGGTTTTGGTGCTCAGAAGTCCTCAGCTGCTTTTGCTGGAGTCTTCCAGATACAACAACTGCTCTTAATTCTTTTTTATGCTTTGCCAGCAAGAGTAAATAATTGTGGATGTTTCTACAAAGAGTTTCGTGAGGCATCGGGGTGTAATGGATAGACGTGGGCTTGGGGTGAGACAGGCCTGTGATCAGACCCTGACTCCCAGGAAGCCAGCTGGGCACTCTGGCAAAGTCATCGAGCCTCAGTTTCCTCACCTGTGTGTCTACTGCGCACCGTCCTGCCTGTGATCCTTCAGTAGCTCCTCACCGCTCTTCTCGTCATTCTCAGGGAGAGCCCCATTGCAGGCCAGAGTTACCAGGACACCCAGTGAAATTTGAGTTTCCAACACTGAATGATTTTTTAGTGTAATTATGCTCCAAAAATTGCATGGGATGTACTTATACTAAAAAATTATCCAAAATTCAGGTTTAAGTGGGCATTCTGTATTTTCAAATAAACCTTTTATTTTAGACTCATTTTAGATTTATAGAAAAAATTATGAAGTTAGTACAGTTATATAAATGTTAATATCTTATATCCATATGATACATTTGTCACAATTAATGAACTAACGTTGATATATTATCATTCAAGTTCAACTTTATTAGATTTCCTTAGTTTTTACCTAATGTCCTCTTCTTTTCCAGGATCCCATCCAGGAAACACATCCCATTTAGTCGGCATACTCCCTTAGGTTCCCCTCTGAGGCTGTGACGTCTTGTCCGTCATTCCTTGTCTTGACAGTTTTGAGGAGCACACTGGCCGGGCGTTTTGTAGAGTGCCCCTCAGTTTGGGTCTGTCTGAAGTTTTTCTCATGATTAGACCAGGGTGATGTGTTTTGGGGAGGAGGACCACAGAGATCAAGTGCCACTTCATTCTGTCATGTGAAGGGTATGCATTAGGACTTACCTTCTTGATGTTGACCTTGATCGCCTGAGGTCCTGTTCATCAGGCTCAGCATCCTGTGTTTTCATTTGCTGAATTCCAGGCATATGAACCCATCATGACCAGTCTTTTGCATGATCAGGCTGCTGGCTTACTGCTACGTACGTTTTCTGCTCCAGACTTAGGAACTGCTGGCTATTCTGCACATGGGCAGCTCTCGGTCTCTCTCACTGCCAGGCTTGCTTTTTCCTCTGCCTGGAGTGTTTCACTCCTGCATACACACCCCTTTCCCGGCTAAGGCTGGGTTAAGCACTGGTGATCTGCCCGGAACCTGCTGTCAGGGGGTACTCGTCACTCTGCGGTTATGATGTTTACTTACGTCTCCCTGACCCCAGTGCATCCCTCAAGTCTTGCGCAATGCCTGTTGGAACTCAAAAAATAATCATTGAATAAGTGAACAATTACTCCAGACAATCCAGGTAAAACCTCTAGCGCAGTGCCTGCCTTGTAAACAGTAGATGCTCAGTAAGCTCCTGTCTGTGTCTTTCAATATAGGGAAAATGATCTCCCCTAGATCTGAGCAACTATATTAAGTTTGTTCTTGCCCGACACCCCCGATACAGGCTCCTACCTGCAGACGAGATTCTGGAGCAGTGGTCTCCTAGGATTACCCAAGAGCCACAGTTACCTGCTTCAAAGCGTCAAGGAGGCCACTTAATGACAGAGATGTTGGGCTAAGTAGGCTACTCTCGGTCAATCTGCAAATTAAAAAGGCATCCTTCTCCCAGTGGAGAAACTTCAAATTATGAACCCGTTGGCCCAAATTTCCACAATCAGGCCCTCTGACCCTTTGTTATCTAGTGAAAGGGACCCACCTCACTCTTTTTGTGGCCCATACACAACACGTATGTGAGTGATATTTATACCTGGTGTTGCTTGTTCTTGATGACCAATATACCTGTATGTTTATGTGTATATGAATTTTTTCCTTTTCGTTCATCCAGTGTAGCTGTGACTCCACCCTGAGACCCAAAGGGAGGAGACAGCTGAAATAGTGATCCCAGAAATCTCTGATCAATCACAGAACTAATGAAAATGCCCATCACATACACTTTGTGCCAGGTGCTTCACCTTCCTCACCTCTAACCCTCTCCATAACCCTGCAGGCTGAGAATCATTATTCCCCATCACAAATGAGGCAACTAAGGTTGGGGGTGAGTCTGCCCAAATTTGTAGCAGAGCCAGCCTGGGAACTAAGGCTGTGGGCTTCAGACTCTGAGCTCCATCCACTGGAATTGGCTGCCTCTTTGTGGTTCAGAAAGTCTTGTATGACAGAGTCAGCATCCTCAGTGGCTTGTGCTCATTAGAATGTTCTTGGATCTACTCCTCCCTGTGTGTCCCAGGTCACCTTCCTAGAGCGGGTCCCCAGCAATCTGTGCTTGTACACCTGAAGGAGCCTCCTTCATGGATTCCTGGTCTTGGGTTCCCCACCCACAGACAGCTCACTCTGTGCTGCCAGTGCCTTACTCGGGACTCACAAGATTGCCCATGTTCAACCCTGTATATTCTTTGCCTTGCTTCCAAGACCCTATACTGCACTCCTTTTTCATATCTAACGTCATCTTGAATTAGCCACAGTCTTTTGCATGGCCCCCATGCCGGCCATCCACATTTCCACTTCCGTGTGCTGAATCTGTCCTTGGAGACCCAAAGTCTTCTCTCCATGCACAGATCTGCCTTTCCCTTAAGCTCAGGGAGGCTCCCATCCCCTGCCTGGGTTCCTCCTCCCTGTCCCAGGGTCTGATAAATGCCTTTAGTCAGGAAGCCAGGACGACCAGGGCATTCCCCTCAATTGTTACCCTTCTCTCAGGCATCGCAGTCCTGTGAACCAATGTCTGGAGAATTGTTTCGTAAATTTTATCCAGTATTATAAAAGTGTATAACAGCAGGGCTAGTGGGTACCGGTTATTCCGTCATGACAAAAAGCAGAGTTCTAGGAGCCACTTTACAAACTTCTTCTTTAGTAAAAACAGTGTCACTAAGTGCTAAGCACGAAACAGGAAAAATAGGGAAAAATGGAGAAACAGGAACAAACAGAGAAATACCATGGGCCTGCTCACCTGGGATGTTTCGCCGGAGTCCTGGGATAGAACATGGCGTTGGGACAGGGGTTTCTGGAGGGATCAGAGCCCTGGAAAGGTTGTGCCTTTTCCTTTGGGAACAGAGTGCCGTAGCTGCCAGGTTTGGAGATCGTTCTTCCTTTCCTGTGTGAGCTCCGAGGACACGGCCTTGGTCACTGTGTCTAGGAACCATCATAACAGATCCACACAAGGCCAAGTTAATGAGGAGCCCAGTCACTCTCATGTGGCTGAGTCTCTCTAGGAGTGAGCGGTGATTGTGCAGTCTCTGAATTTATTCTACGTGCAGGTCACAAATGGCCCAGCAGTTGAGCAGAAAGGTTGCCCAAGGGAGCCTCAGAGAATTAGCTGAGCCAATATGCTCACCGGAGTAAAAGATGTTGGATGGAGAATGATAAGGGCAAAGGAGGCCCAGGAGGTGGCAGATGACTGCCAAACCCAGGAAGACTTCAGAGCTGAAAAGTCAAAGAAAATAGGATGGGACCGGCAGCACCATCATGATTTCTCTCCTGGGCAGGAAAATGGGGAATATCTCTCAGGTTTAGAGGGCACGAGAAGGAGAAAGAAAGAAAGGATGAGCATACTGATCCATTCATTAAATATTTTAAGGGCCTGTAGTGTGTCAGACACTGAAAATTTGGTGTCTGTTGGGACATGTACACTGTAATAAGCAAAGGGTCACAGCAAAGTGAAACCAGGGTGGGTATGGGATGATGAGCACCACCAAGATGCAGAGAGAGAATAGGATGCAGTTGTGGAAACTGCTAAGGGAGGTATGGCTCATTTGGTTCCTTTGTTAGTTAAGGCTAAGGAAACTGACTCCGAGGTAGCTTGCCCCCAGTGACCATGTACTTCATGTTGGAGATGTTTCAAACCTTCCTCAGTGCTTGGTTGGCTGCCTGGCCCAGGGGGAGAGATGGGCAGTAAACCAAGGGTTCTACGAGTACTCATTAATTACCATGGTGGTAAGCGGTGGGAAGGAGGTGCCCAAGAAGCTTTGTTTAACACAGCTGGGAGACTCAGTTGGGGAAGGGGGATGTTTCCCTGAAGACATGTCCTTTATGCCGAGCTTCGTGGGGGCCTGCTCATGACATCAGCAAGAGGGAGACATGCTGGTGGAGGAGGGACAAATGTCCATCTTATACCCAGAGATATTAGACTGTTGCCATCTCTTCTGTACCCCACAAATAGCCAGCCACCTGTTTTCCTTAATGTGCAATGTCACCTGGTCCCCTTTACCTTGATTTCTTTCCATAATGTTGATTGTCAGGGAGTTACTCTGATTGCTTCCCTACACTGTTGACCGAGGATTGGCAAACTTTTTCTGTAAAGGGCCAGATAGTAAATATCTTAGGCTGTGGAGCACTGAGTCTGTCGCAGCTACTCAATTCTGCCGTAGACGTGCAGAAGCAGCCATAGATGGTATGTAAATGAATGAGTGTGGCTGAGTTCCAATAAAACTTTATTATGGACACTGAAATTTGAACTTCCTGTACATTTTACATCTCACAAAATGTTATTCTCTTTTTTATTTTTCAACCATCCCAAAATGTAAAAACCATTCTTAGTTCATGGGCTAACCATAAAAACCAGGTTGGGGACTGACTCTGATCAGTAGGTGCAGTTCGACAGTGCTGCCCGAGACCCTATTTCCAGCCACCCCACACAGGCCCTACCCCCATCAACATCTCCAGACCTCCAGCTCATCACCCCAGTGAAGTAAACGCCTTCTCTTGAGATCCTGATTTCTGTTAATGGTCTGGGATGTGTGTTCCTTAGGGGATGTCGGAGCAGGAACAGAAGGACAGGAACCACCACTTCGGCCATGCAGGGCCATTATCCCTTCCCAAACCTGCTGGGCACATTCCTGCCTTTGCCCAGCTTCCACCCCGACTCTCTCCTCCTCTTCACTGCCAACTGTCTCCTAGGACCGTGTCTACTCCCTGTCACCGTGTCATCACCTCCCACTCCTCACTCCTCACCCCCTCCAATCTGGCTTCCACCCCGTCGCTCCACAAAAACAGCTCCCACAAAGGTCACTGATGACCTCAGTGTTGCTAAGTCCAAAGGGCATTTTTTCAGTTCTCATTTTACTTGCAATTGACACCGTTGACCACTTTCTCATTCTTGAAAGACTCCCTGTGACCTTGGCTGCCCTTTCTCTTTCTTCTTTGTGCGCCTTCCCTCCACTACCGGGCCCTGACCTATTGGAATTCCTAAAGGCTGAGTCCTGGGTCTGCTTGTCTTCTCCCTCGAACTACTGTCCTCGGGTAATCATGCATCTATAGCTCCCACCCTGACTTCTCTCCTGAGCTACAGGTCACTTATCCAACTTTCCACCTGACACTTCCTTTCAGGGGTCCTAAAGCACCTCAAACTTTACAAGTCTAAAACCAAAAAGTCATCCATTCTACCAACTAGCTACTCGATTAACAAGCATTTTCTGAGCACTTGCTATCTGTCAGATAATATACTAGTTGCCAAGGACACAATTTTGAGTAAAAAAAGACAGAGTTCTGCTCTTGGGTGACGTATAGTTTACTGGGGAGACATATATTGATCACACCTTCAAAGCTCTTAATCCCCACAGCTCATCTCTCTCTACCACAGTGGCCCTTTCCCATTGTCCTTAACTAGGTGATTGGCAACTGGACTGCCAGCGTTACCCATGACACCTCCCTTTTCCTTACCAAAGCCCCATCATTGAGCTTGTAGTCTTATTGACTTACCCCTGGGTATCTCCTCGTCCCCACTGCTGCCCTTCCAGTCCTGGCCTTTTCCCTACCTCTTGCTGGGTCACTGGCTCATCCCCTCTGGCCCTAATCCAGTCTCTGCACTTCAGCCACATGATCTTTCCAAAGTAAAACTCTCACCATGCCACCTCCTACCTCCTCTCCATGTAATTGCACCAATTATTCAATAAAACATTCCTAAGACTGCCCATTGTTCTCAGAATAAAGGGTGATAGCTTCTCACCAAGACCTCCCAAGACCCTACATTCCCCTGCTGGCCCCTGTGGCCTCATCTCCACACACTCTTCCCCCCATGCCATCTTCCAGCCTCCTGGACTGTGTCAGGCCCTTGTTCTCATCACACTTCCTTCCCACCTTGAAGCATCTCTCACTCACTTGGGAATGCTGCCAGCCCCTCTCTCTGCCTGCATGCGTCTGACTCCCCACAGATCTCATTTCCACCATCACTTCCTCAGCAAGGCCTTCCCTGACTTCTCTGCCAGGTCTAACATTCCCATTAGAGCCTTAGGCCAAACCTTGGGCCACCCCTACTGTCATTGCCACATTGCAGTTTCCATCTGACAGTTTCATGCTTTGGTTAGTAGCCCCCAAGGGTAGGGATTCTGTCTCTTTTTACTAAAAATTCTGTCATCAGTAACTAGCATGGTGCCTGACAGAAAGTAAGTGCCCAGTAACTATTTATTAATTAGGTGGATAGTTGAGTGGATGGGTGGATGGGTGGATGGGTGGATGGGTGGATGGGTGGATGGGTGGATGGGTGGATGGATGGATGGATGGGTGGGTGGATGAATGAATGAATGCCATTACCTTGCCTGAAGCATGTTTCCTATCCATCTTTCAAGGTCAGCTCAAGTACCACCTCTTGCAGGAAGCCTTTCCTGATACACTTGGTGGAAATTCACCTTCCGCCTGTGTCCCTTGTGTTCAGCAGGTAACTCCACCACAGCATCGATTGCTTTTTACCTTGTATTCACGGCTATTGTCCCCACGGTCTGGGTGTTTCCAGAGAAGCAGGACCAGTCTTGCTCTGGTCTCTCACTTGGCACGGTGCCTTGGCCGTGGGAGGTGCTCAATAAATACTCACAGAATTGATTTCTTTATGTAGTCCAGCTCATCCTAACCCTGACAATAATCCATCCTTGAAACATGATGTCGTAACCACAGAGGGAATCGGAGCAAGGGAAACTTTGCCACCTCCACCCCCGTCCTTTCACAACTCTCTTTTTCTGAAAGTTAGTTACTCAGCCACCCAAAAAGTTGGTCTCCCCCAAGCGTACTTCAAGACTTAATGCTAAATTGCCTTGCCCTCACTCACTTTGCTTTTCTGGATTGTTGTCAGTTCAGTAACTTCATTAACAAGTTTCTTCACTGCGTAGGGATCCATTTCATTCTGCCTGCTGATATGTTACATTTAATTTTTTTTAAAAATTCCCTTACCTGTGTTTTCATCATCAGCTGTATTTACATGGCTTTAATTACTTCCTAATTGTGTATAGCCCGCTCCCTTTATTTTTCTTGCTAAAGTCTGATGGCTAAAACAGGAACACAGTAACCCAGTCAGCTTCCTTTCTTCCCCGTTGCGTCGAAAAGGGTTTTTTCCAAGGTGGAATGGCTCATGGGACATTCCTGTTCCCAGAGTTATAACTTCATTTAAAAAATGTATGGTGTGATTTTATTTTAGCACCGCTGGTGTTTTTGTGAGCCCCATACGTTCACTTACTCCTGATCCCTACTTTGTTTCTACTCCCTGCAGCCCTTTGGTGTGTACCGCGAGCTCCCATCTGTCTGGCATCTGGGAAGAGGAGCGTAGTCTATTGAGTTGAATGTTCTGTGACTCGGGTTGGCTGAATTGCCATGATTTGTATATATGGACCCTCCAATTTTCACGAAATTAAAAGCACAGTAAAATTGCCTTTGCTCTATTGCTAAGCTGATGATTTAAGACATGAGTGATGCTTTCTCCATGCCAGAGAGTATCTCAGGGGCTTACCACATGTTTCTTCACTTGATCCTGACAGACACCGGGGTGCTGGTGCGGATGAGGGAGCCCCTGCATAGGGATGATGCTCAGTGACCTGCCCACGGCCCCAGAGCTCGGAGTGCTGGAATCAGGGTTCTGGATCCCAGAGCTCTCAGTGGTCAGGACCTCACTGTTGGCTTCCTTATTTTCCTGATGAGCCCGAGGGTCTCTCTCTTATCTCATCCAGGCTGTCATGAGCACATTATCACTGCGCCCCAGCCCAGATGGGGGAGGGGCTTTTACTGGGCTGTCTGTCCTGCCTTCCGTCTTGCCCTCTGGTCCCCACAGGGTCTTTGAAACTCATGTATTATAAATAGGTCCTACGATTCTAGGCCTAGAGGACTATGGAAATGGAGAGGTTAGTGCATTAGGAGTTGGTTTTAAATCTTAATTCAAATCCCTTTTTAAAAAAAAATCTAATAAACTCAGGCTACACCTGATATGGGAGCCCCAGATCAATCGATCCATCAACACATCTTTATTAAATGCCACTAAAATGCGAGGCCCCATGCTCAAGGCCACGGGCAGCTCTCCGAGTAGCTCTGGTTTTTACAGTAGAATTGTGATTTGCAGTTTCTGATGAAAAGGACTATTTATGGCATGCCAGAGCTTACGGGACTTATGGCTGTTAAGTCTGTTTAAGCCTGCAACTGAGATTGAGGCTTTTTCTTGAGGGAAGAAGAAAACAAAGCCAAGCTCCCATCCCTCTGTTTGGAAGCGTGTAAGTTGAGCTCTCGTGTTATGAAACAGTGGGAACCAAACTGAAGTTGTCTTCCCTGGGAAAACAATAAACAGAAGGCCACTTGAGCTCAGGGAGGTTTCTCAGGGAGGGTAAAGATGAGATTAAGAGAAAAAAAGAGTCCAACATTTTCATAGTATGTCTCAAGTAAGCCTATTTTTCCTTTAAATGACTCTGAACTTATCCTGCCATTTGGAAATGTTAGCTCTGGAAAGGGCAATTAGCATAGGGACATGTGGACTGGTCCAGAGTGTGAGGATGCGGGGGTGGGGGAGGAGAGGGAGGTGATGGGCTGTCAGAGCTCACAGGGCTGCCTGGACACATGGTGCATGGACCAGGTTTCCAAGAGGAATCTGTGGGAGTGAGGAGAGGCGGCACTGCACAGGGAGAGAGAAGGGGCAGGCCGGAGGGACATTTTGCTGGCGTGCAGACCTACTGGCTTGACTAGCAGCAGAATGCCACCACGGGGGGCGGGCCGTGTGGATCGGGACTTATTTTATGTCCGGGACCCTACGTCTGTAAAGAGGGTTTGTGGATAAGCAGTGAAGAGCTGTGCCTTGCTTGGCCTCCAGCTTACTGAATGACGGCTCTTCATAGAGCCTCATGGTGAAGTCGTGTCCGAGCTCAGCTCCCGTGCTCTGCAGGTTGACTGCTTAGGCCTGAACCCTTGCCAGCCCTGGGAGCGAATGGCTCAATCTCTTGTGCTTCGGTTAGTTCATCTGTAAAATGGGGCTATTGACAATACCTACTGTGGGGGGATTTCAGGAGGAGTAAGTGAGATAATACACAGAAGCTTTTTAGAACAGTGCTTGGCATTTAGCAGGTGCTTAAGGAAATGAGTTGTTGGTACAAAGTGCTCCAGTGTGACTGTGGGGGGCAGATTTAGGGGACCAGGGCTAGGGGGGTTTCAGGACAGTTAGCTCCCTGACAGAGGTTATCAGATACTAGACAGGACTGGCCAAAATGATACAAAGGCTCACTGTCATCACAGGCAGAGGGTGATTTGCATTCTCCCTCGTCTCTTGGGAAAGTATCACCATTATCTTTGATCATGAAAGACAACTGTAGATAACACTGTATTTATACGCAGAGAAATCAAGAAAAACAAAGATTTCAACTTCTAACACAGTAGTCTAAAATGGGTAATTTTGCCTCCTTATTTCAAACTGCTTTTATCTTCACAAATACGAAGATGGGGGAAAGAAAATGGAATACTACAGGTGGCATCGCTGGACAGTGATTATGACCAAGAAGGCTAGAGGTTGGGATCGGAAAGACTTTTATTAGAACACCCCGTGCTCACGTGCTCACGTGCTCACGCACGTGCTCATGTGCTCATGGGGTAAATGGTTGCTGTGTGCTGCGTGTTGATGTAAGTATGTGTTTTAATGGTCATCGCATCACATCTGCACAGAGTGTGCTGGGTTGGAAGTGCTCAGTGTCCAGAAAGCCCCTCAGTGCTCAAGGGAGAGATTTAGAAGCCATGTGAGTGGTCTGTGGTTGCGTGGAGAATGGGGTGTATGTCTCTGAAGGCAGATTTCCTATGGCTTTGCCAACAGGTCAAGGTGGATACCAGGTAGGACAAGGTTAGTCTGTATATTTAATTTATGCAGCTGGCCAGAGTACAGGCTGACCTCAGCTGATGGGTAGTGTGGAGCTCTGGGGACATTCCAGGCTCTAATTCCAGGGTCCTCAGTGCCCGGGTATGGTTGGCTGCGCACTTGCAGAGGTGGTGCAAGGGAGGTAGCCAGCTGCCAGAAGGTGGAGGGCTACATTGCTCTTGGAGGAGAAAGCTGTGCCCTTCCCGAGGGGTTAGAACATTTCCTAACCAGATCAGGAAAGAAGCATCCACATTCTTCCCAGGCTGTCCACAGGGAGGCTGGGGGAAGCTGCAGGCCTTAGGAGGAAGTGGAGGCTCATGAGAAAACAGAACAGCCAGGAGATGATGCTGCAGCATCCATAGCACCCAGGCCCGTGCTTCTGGTGATAGAACCTGGCCTAGAATGATGGTTATTTGGAAATCCAGAGAGTGGAACCTGAGACTGTCGTTAGTGCTGACATCCATGGTACTGTATGTTTGTGCATTGTGGAAGTTTTATGTGGCACTTTGTGACCACAGCATGTGGAAACGGGATGTTTTATTTATGGCCACTGCCTGCGATGGGAAGATGGCCTGGGGTTGTTCAGTGCTCAACCTGCACATCCTTACACGGTGGCCATGGTCCTGTAGGAGATTCTTCCTACACTTTGGTTGGACAAAAGCTAAGGGGAAAGCTAAGAAGAAGCAAGCCAGCTTGCATCCAAGAATTGCAGAGAGGCTCACAAAATTGGAGGCACCGACCAGCTCCCAAAGCCGGGAGAGGGCAGGGCGGAGCACGGGAGGATGACTGAAGATCTGTCTCAGGAGGACTCTCTTTCCAGTCCAAGCAGCCAGACAGCGATTCCTCTCCAGCAGGAAACAGAAGAGAGTCCTGAGCTGGATGGACAATAGGGCATAAGGCCTAAGTCTCCTTCCTGGGTGATCAGAAGATTTTGCTGGATACTAGGCTTCCCCAAGAGCAAACCACAGATTCCAACATATGGGGAAGCCCACGATGAAGTAGCAGGTTTCTGCTTTATAATCCCCCAGTGGAGTCACGGCCAATAAACCCTGCACTTGGACACAAATCCCAGTAACTTTGCAGTGCTTATTCCATATGGGAGCAGGGGGCTGAAGACGAGCAGGAATAAATCACATGCTGGAATTGATAGCCACACACCCTTCTAGCAATCTGGTGAAGTCTAGGGCCCCCTTCACAGAATAATGCAATAAAGTGCATGGTACCCATAGGAATACTAAGGAGGCAGTGAAATTCGGTTGTTGGAATGTTAGCAAAATAACGCTACAGTAACACACGTGCTAGTTATGAGCACATTAAAAATAAGATCTAGAGGTGGATCTACTGTCATGTTGAAGAGGTGACAAGCATATATGATATTTTAAGATATCTGCATCAGTGTGATGTGAGCTGCTGGGTGGAGATCATTTTAGACAGGGCCTCCCTGGGAAACGAAAGCCCAGAAAAGTTTCAGAACGCCTTTCTTTTGCTGCCTGGAAGTATATCCCTATTCTTTTAAAATTTGTTTTATTGTTGCTCAGTGACAGTTGTCCCCATTTTCCCCCCATTACTCTCCCCTGTCCTACCCACCCCCACCTCCCTCTTTCAAATCCTCCCCCGTCTTAACATCGTTCCTGCCTGAAGCTATTTCCAAGTCCTCTCCTTCGTCCCTCCCAAGCGCTCTTTTCCAGGGCCCTTGTCTTTGCTAGGGAAGCCAGCTGCTGCTGTTCTTGTTTCTCCCCAACGCGTGGCCCTGGAACAGCTGTCAATCGTGGCACCTGGTGTCCCTCACCACACTGTTGGGTCCAGAATGGTGTCACATCCCTGGACACAGAGACTTGTCCAAGAGGTGGACACACAGAATCCAGGTCGACTGAGGGCCCCCCATGGAATCTTCTGATTGGAGGTGGAAGGCTGGTTTTTCTTAGTTTGAAATCCTTGAGGGTTTAGGTCTAGAGTTGCTAGGAGCAATTTTTTCTCCCATGTGGAGAGAAGGTCTCTGATGTAAAAGAGATTGGATAGAGACACAGAGAAATTGAGATAGAGAGGTAGAAAGAGAAGGAGCTGAGGAGAAAGAGATGTAATGGGAGGTGAACATATCTGGAATTCACATTTGGGAAGAGAGGGAAGAGTGAGGAGAGGGAGCAGAGGGGAGGAGAAGGGAGAAGATGGAAGGGGATGAGAGGAAAAGGCAGGGGAGGAGAAATGAGAGGCATTTTTTAGGTTTTTAGTGGGGTTCTCTCCTGGGGTTTTGGTTTCTGGAGCCCTGCTTCCATTCTATGAGCCTCTCCAGTGTCCTTCCCGCCCGTGAAAGCCAACAATTCCCTTCTTGCCTGAGCCAGTTTCAGTTGACTTTCTGTGACTTGCAATTCAAAGGGCTCTGACTAGACTTCAGGGGTTGCTGGGTGTCGGGATTTGCATACGTACCACTCTTTCTCCCTCCTGAGGCCTCTGCTGCCCTAGAGCACCTCAGGCACCCTTGAGCTTCCCAGCATCCTCCTGGGACCCTCCTCAGATACCCTCTCCATAGCTATGCCTGGACCATCTCCTCTGACTCCAAACTGTCATTAGTTCATTTATTCAGCATGTATTTATTGAGCATAAATATGATAGAAATACAGCAACCAGCAGAGTGGAAATAAAGACATTTCTCACTAAGAATCAGTTCAACAAGTAATTCATTTCTTAAAATAAATGAAAAGCTATGAGAGGTCAGAAGAAGGAGTGACCATCATGGGTGGGGTCTGCAAATGCTCCGTGGGTATCATAGGTGCGCAAAGGGGTGAGATTGGGACAATGGAATTGTGAGATAACGTGGGAGCTCAGTGGAGGCTGTGGGAGCTCCAGGAGGAAGAGGCCCAAACGATCCCAGTGGAAGGCCAGACTTGCAGAGCACTGTGGGGAGGCTCAGGCACGGCGCGGGGACAGCCCCTCCTTTCCGAGCCCTGCCGTCCACCCAGGCCGTGGGATACCCACTGTCAGCCGGAGTGCTACTGCCTGGAGCAGGGCTCTCCCCACTGGTCTCTCAATGGTGTGAGGGGCCTTCCATCCTTTCCTCAAGGGACTGGCTGAAGGAGTGGTTCCGGCTGGGGAGACGGATGAGCTTGTTGCCTTGGGGACCTTTGTCGTCACTGTGCACAGCGCCCCTTCCACAGCAAGGCTGCCTCTGCGGCTGTGCTCCGCCTGCTGTGGGTGAGGGGAGAGGGCAGTGGCCGCTGAAGGAGGTGGGTGGCAGTGTGACTGCCTTCCTGGGCGGGCACCTGCCCTCTGTCCCTCCAACTGGATTTTCTGTGGGAAGGCGGAAGCATGGCTTTCCTTCGTTGGTGCCGCTTCTTGGTACCATTCAGTGGTCTGAGCTGTGTCAACTTCCCAAGATGTAAGGAAGGGGACTGCACTGTTAGCTGGTCCTGAGGGGGAAAGCTTCAACCTGTTTTCTGTGTCTGTGTGCGCATGTGTCTCCCCAGAAGGCTCTTCTCTGTAGAATAGTTTGATGCAGGTAGATCAGATCATTTTACCAACATCTCTTGAAACTAAACCATCCTGAACAGACAGAGTGTTGAGGTTCTTTCTTATTCTTCTTTTTAAAAAACTCCGTTTCTCTTAGAGTTTCAGCAAGACAATCAAAGCGGTTTTAAAATAACTCGAACATTCCATCAGTCCATACTGAAACTACAGCATATATGCACCCGTCCAACATCCTGTGTCTTGTCTGGGTTTCCCGGTCCCGGACCTGGTTATTGCGTGTCTCTGGCTGGAAAGACTAGAGACAGTTGAAGGTGTTAAAAGTCAAAGGTGTGCCTCTGAGACCTCGAGGGAGGCCCACCTCCTCCACAAGGCTTCCTGACCATGCTGGGCTTCCTTCACCTCTTCTTGAGAATCAATCAATTACAATAATGAGGATGAAGGTCAGTGTCACAGAATGACAGCCTGTTATGGTCCAGGGGCTCTGTATGCATCACCCCATTGGAACCCCTACAAAGTCCCCAGGATGTAGGAATAATGATCATGATAATGGTGACGATAGTGATAGTAATGATAAAGATGATGGTGATGAAGAACTAAAGACAGATTGATCATGAAGTTCAGAAGCCTTAAATTTTAAATGTCAAAGCCCCACACTTGCATGACCCCTATTCAAGGACCTGGAAGAGGCCCTGACAATGTTTCTTGGTTGCATAGTTTGTAAATTTTGCAAAAGTAAAATCTTTTAATTGCAGTTGGTTAAGACTGCTGTCTCTTGTCATGCCAACACCTCTTCTGTCGCCATCCCCTTGTGTTCGGTGGCTCTGTAGCAGCTACGAGCATCTTTGGGATGTACCTAAGGGGCAGGTGAGTGGGGGACTCATCAGCTTGGGCTTAGTGGGTTAAGGGTTGTTCAGTTAATTCATAGTCTCGTTACGTGTGGCATCCAAGATACTCCACAGTCCTCTAGCCTAGTTACTAGTGCAGAGAAACAAGGACACCGGGGGCAAGGAACTACCAGTGCTGGCTTTTCACAGGGGATTTGGGATTGGTCACTCTCCAAGAAGGCCTGCAGTGCCCCGAAATCTTAGCTCATATGCAGAAGAGACTTTCTTGAGGTTTTTCTGTATTTGGCCACAATCCCAAACATTGATATAGTGCTGCAAATTAACAAGTGGTGAAGCTGAAAGAAACTTTTCTCAACTGTCAAAAATAAAAAGGAAACTCTCTTAACCATGCTAGAGAAAAGGCTGAATTCTAGTTTCCTAGCCCCTCAATAACACCAAACTATTATTATATGAAGGGATGATTGAAAAGTGTGAAAAACGTAGGGAAAAGTATCATAAAGGTGTCAGCCAGTTAACTAACAAAAATATTATCTTCTAGGTTTTGTAATGTTTTGATATTTGTCAGCTTTTTATAATTTTATGATTTGTTGTGAACTGTTTCCTCACTCTAAAAAGTCATTTAAGATATTTTATTTATTTATTTTTAGAAAGAGGGGAAGGGAGGGAGAAAGAGAGGGAGAGAAACATCGATCAGTTGCCTACTGCACGCCCAACCGGGGACCTGGCCCACAACCCAGGCATGTGCCCTGACTAGGAATCAAACTGGTGACCCTTTGGTTCATAGGCTGGTGTTCAGTCCATTGGGCCACACCACCCAGGGCTGAAAAACCACTTTTATACCGAAGTTTGTATTTATCGCTTTGCATTCCTTTTCTTAAAGAGGGATCCTAAGACTTGTATAATATCAGGCCCCACAGAGCCTGGACTCAGCCCTGGAGGAAACCCAGAGAAGTCAGAGGTCAGGGATTTCTCTCCTTTTCCTTTAGCTAAGCACCTGGCCAAATCAGCAAGGTGCCCTTTCTTTGCTCCTCAGATGTGTTCTGTCTCATACCAGTGGTGAAAAAGTGCGACCTAAGACTTCCTGGTCATTCATAAGTCTCCATTGCTTTGAACAGCAAAGCTATTTTAAAGGTTAGTATTTCTGGAAAAATCTCTGGGGGGACCTAGGAGGGATTACACTCTGCCTGCTTCAGTTGTCCACAAGTTGCTTCTTTCGTGGGGTCAGGACTGGGCGCTGCCCAGCAGTGTCCCATGCCTGCAAGGAGCAGAATGCAGCGTCACTTCCCCTGAAGGCCTCAGGTACCAGTGGGAGAGAAATATCCTTGCCATCGGCTTCCTGTTTTTGCTGTCCTATAAGCTGCATCACAGTGTCCCCTTTGGCCTCTCCGTAATTTGGTCACGTGCAAAACTAATTTCCTGTGTTCAGTCCCTTCCTTTTGTAAGACCTGAGAGGTTTTCTTTTTCTTGGATGGACTGTGACAGAGAATCCAAACCCAGAGGGCTGTTGGGAAACTGAGTTCAAGTCTATAATTGTTTCGTATGTGCCCTGCAACTTAGCAAGTGCTCAGCGAATGGTAGCTATCAACACTGACCCTCTCGGCAATGATTCTGGGAGCACAGTGCGTGGATTAGTACTTAAAAAAACCTTAGTGGTTACAACATGATATCACTTAAAGCAGAGAAACCTAAAATGGACACACCAGCCAGGGAAGACTATTGAGTGTCTCTAGCTCATGTGCAGTTTCCAGTTTCCATAGAAACGAAGCAAAGAAAATTTGCTAAAGGAAGCCTAGAAAATAAGTAGATTCAGGTCTGTATGATTATGTCTCAAACCTTTTAATGCACGAGCAGACTCTTCTCACTCTTATCTCATTGTCTCCTAATACCTTTTTTTCTTATAAGGTGCAATAGATCCAGACTCTTTCTACGCAGAGGATGACATAAAGTATAGAATTTCTTTTGCCACATTCCCTATTACATCCCCAATAGGAGTGCTTCCAAGGCTACTGTTACTGTGTTCTTCTGCCAAATAAACTCAGCTCTTGCCATTCTGTGAATATTTAGAGGTTGCGTCTTGTTTGCTGTTAAGATACAAGAGCAAAGAACCAAAAATACCAGTTTAAGCAGAATCCTAGAATGGAGAGGGGCAAACTGAAATCCCAATTAACATTTTGGCAATGAGACCTCAGCTAGAATGGAAATATTAAATTCCCCTGTGCAGGGAGTGGGCGAGGGTTCTTGGGTCATTCGATTACAGCCCGGCTCCTTAGAATACCTCTTCAGCCATCAGAATTGGTAACAGGAATGAGAGAGACAGCTCTGAGTCAGATCTGCCAAAATTTGAATCAATAACCGTGCAATCTTGCTTCAATTTCCAAGCAATTTTAAATCTTTTCCTTAAAATGCCTCTGAGAAGGGAGACATTGAGGGGATGGGAGGGAAACGCAAGCAACCAGAATACCAAAGTGAACTTCATTTTCCTGTGCAAAGGGAGGCTTGGGGAGGCTGGGCTCCGTAATGGCTGTTCCTAGTGCAGTGGGCTCCCTTGAATGGCTCACTGTTGTTAGGTGCTTAGCACAGAGAGAGGGAGAATGGGCGGGGGGTGAGCGGGTAAGTCCCTTTGCAATAGTAAGAAATATCCGTATCGGTCTCTGCCTCTGGTTCTCGACACAGAGCGAAAGTCTTTCTAAAGAGGGGTCCTAGGAGAATCTTCTGTCCTAACATCTAGTCTTTGACCCTGGTTCCTGACACAGAGCTCCTCAGACCTTTGTATTTCCTGAGTGATGGGAGCATCTGACACTAAACTCCTAAATCCCTTGGGATGTCCTGGTCATAAGAATGTCACATCTGTTCTAATGAGGTGCCTCTTGGTGGGCTCCTGGACAGTTTTAAGGTCGGGTCTGGCCCCTGGAAAGCCCAAGGCATGATTAGAAGCTTGGAAACTGAGCCTCCTCCCTCCATTTTTTGGAGAAGGGAGAGAGAAGAGTGGCTGGAAATGGAGTTAATAATTGACCATGCCTATGCGAGGAAGCCCATGTAAAAATCCCAATAGTCTGGGGTTCGGAGAGTTTCTGGGTTGGTGGACATATCCACATCCAGGAGGGCAACGCACCCCGACTCCATGGGACAGAAGTTCCTGGAGAGGGCCCCTTCCAGACCTCACGCTATGTGTCTCTTCATCTGGTTGTTCGGCTGTGTCCTCTGTCATGCCCTTTATCATAAATAGGTACACATAAGCAAGTGTTTCCCTGAGTTGTATAAGCTGTTCTAGAAAGTGATATAATCTACAGAGGAGGTTTATGGGAATCTGATTTGTACCCAAGTTGGACAGAAGTTGTGGGTAACTTGGGGACCTAATACTTGCAATTGGTGTCTGAAGTAGGGGACAGTCTTATGGGACTGAGACCTTAACCCATGGGGTCTGCACTAACTTCTGTTCGTGTCAGAATTGAATTGAATTGAATGATAGGACACTAAGCTGGTGTCACAGATAATTGCTTGGTGTGTGGAGCCAACTAACTGTTGCGGTCAGAGGCGTTGCGAGTGTGGTAGTATGTGAGAGTGAGGAAGAAACACAGGGGTGTGGTTTTTCCATCAGAGTCCCCTCAAAGCCACATGGCTGGCTTGCTGCAAAACTGGGGAGGACAGGGCAGCAGAGTGGAGGGAGCTCTAGTTGGTGTCGGAAGCTCTGGGGCCATCTTGGTTCTGCCACTTTTGAGCAGTGTGACCCTGGACACATCACTGCATTCATTCATTCATATATTTTTCACGAGGCCTTGCATGCAGAGTGCATGGCTCAGTGAAGAGCATCAGCAAGATTGGAAAAGCATTCTTGTGAGTAGGCACAGCATGCAAATACAAACATCAGAACATCCATCAATTAGCACTTATTGAACACCCACTCTGAAACCTGTATTACTGTAGTAACGATGTTGTGAAAACAACCCAGAGCAGCTTTGCACACAGAGCGGGCTGGCTATGGTAGTGAGAGAGCGGACGTTTCCCCGAGGGCAATAAACAGGAACTCCAGACCAGAACCACTAGCTCAATGCCTCCTGTATGACCTCTCTTGAGCCCACACGTGGCAGAACCCCTCCTGGCCATCTCTGACTGCTCTTCCATCACGGCTTCCGTAGCCACAGACAAGACTGTTGCATCTAGTCAGAGTTCTTAAAAGCATCTGCCGTGTCCCCCATACCTTTGCTTCCCTCCAGGAACCTTAAAGTCCAAAGCTTTCTGCACTTTTGTTTGAAAGAAGGGAAAATCTTCACCTTATGGTTGAGGTCATGAAAACAGAACTGCACAGAGAATATAGGGATGAAGGTCTTCATCACTGATATCACTCCAGGGAGAGTCGGCCCATAGAGGACAAGGGACCTCCCCAAAGTGCTGTCATTTGTATTCCTCCATTGCAAAGTTCTTCACAATTGCCAGTGAGCTCATCCTCCCAATAGGCCTGATGATGCGGATCAATACTATTATCCCTTTTAGAGCTCAATATTATTATGCATTTTAGGGCTCATTATTTTATCGTCACAATTACTCCATCTTTAAAGTCTCGTCTGTATCCTCGAAGCAATACCCTATTTCGTGATCATGAGTCTGTGTCACCTGTGAAATGCTGGGTGTGCTCTCCCAAGAGAGGGTGGAGCCAGAGTAGGTGGCACAAGAGACATGGGGCTGCGTATTATCAGCATTCAGGGCTACTCAAATGTGAGGGCGCTGAGTTACAAGTGCTGGGCAGCAACCCAGAGGTCGGGACCGCCTGCCTGCTCACCGGGTGAGTAGTCGCTTCTTTCTGGGACTCTGTTTGTGCATCTGTAAATGGGGATCAGAATGACTCTCATCTCTTTTTGAGTTGCCTTTTCTCCTTCACAGAGTTATTAGAGTAAGTTGAGACTATAGCTGTGAGTATACTTTGGAAGGATGTTCAGCAGAGAAATAGAAGAGATGGTGATGATTGTGTATATCAGAACAGTGATATCAAGCAACTGTGTTTGTTCTAAATAGTTGGACCTCAGAGTACACACAAATGGGCTTGTTTTATGATTTCAATTGAGTATTTTATATGATTTTATTTTTCCTCTTTAGCATATCAGTTATACTGCTTTTTAGAACTTTTTTTAGTGGTTGCCCTTGAGTTTGCAATATACATTTACCACTAATCTGAGTCTACTTTCAAATCACATTATGCCATTTCACAAGTAGTTTGAGTTTCTTATAACAAAATAATCCTGATTTCTCTCTCCTGTCCCTTGTATGATTGCTGTCATTCATTTCACTTATATATAAGCATTTCTATCTATCCATTCGTTCATCTACCTAGTATATACACAATCAATATAATCAAATACATTGTTACTATTATTATTTTGAACCAATTATTATCTGTTAGATCAATAAAGATTAAGAAGAATAAAAGTTTTCCTTTTATCTTTACTTATTTCTTTCTTGATATTCTTCCTTTCATTCTGACCTACATTATTTTCCTTCTCTCTAAAGCACTTCTTTTAATATTCCTTGCAAGGCAGGTCTACTCGCAACAAATTTTCTTGATTTTTGTTTGTCTGAAAGTCTGTATTTCTCCTTCACTTTTGAAAGATAATTTCACAGGGTATAGAATTCTAGGTTGATGGTTTTGTTCTCTCAACATTTTAAATATCACACTCCACTCTCTTCCAGCTTGCATGATTTCTGAGGAGAAGTCAGATATAATTCTTAATGTTTTTCCTCTATAGGCAGGTGTTTTCCCCCCTCTGGCTATTTTCAGGATCTTTTCTTTATCTTTGATTTTGTAAAGTTTGAAGATGATATGCCTAGGTGTTGTGTGGTCTTAAAAATTCATTTTGATTAATCGGTGTGGTGTTCTTTGAGCTTCCTGGATCTGTGCTTTGGTGCCCGACATTAATCTGGTGTGAGATCTGACTTCCCAAACCCATCTTGGCTGCCAAGGGGCCAGGCGACGCAACCTGGAAACACAAGGAAGTCAGCTCCCTGTGGGGCCAGACTTGACCAATGGAAAGCAGGTGTCAGGAGGGTAAATATCCTTTCCTTGCCTCCTTCCACAGATTACTCCCAGGCACAGTTTTGCCATAGTCTCTGGGGACAATCTGCGTGACTGAGCACGTGCACCTAACAAATGACCAGCTTTGCCTGCTTATGGCTCATTATGAAGCATCACTCAGTATATTAACTCATCATACGGCATTCCTTCTCTGCCCACGTCCCTTTCCCTCACTCTCACGGTCTTGGGGTTGCACCCCTCACGTAGAGTCTTCTAGGAAACTTGAGGCAGGCCAGGGCCTATAGGAAAACTCTAATCCTCCGAACTCATAGCGATCCTCTAAGGATTTGTCATTGTATCTCCACCCCAAGGTAGTGTTCTTTTTCCTATTCCTTCTCTTTCAAAGCATCAATCTATTTGTGGTCTTGAACCTTTTCCTCTTAACTGGCCCTAGTTTGTCAGCATCCTTCTCAAATGTGGTGCTGAGAATGGAATGTCACACACGACAGAAAGTTTTGCTCTTAAAAGAAGGATAAGCTGAGATATTTCCTCCCATGTTTTAGAAAGAAAAATACAAGTGAACGGACGTGAAACCAGGTTGGATCAGACATGTGTGGAAGACCTCCATGGTGATAATCATTACAGCTGGGGCTTAAGGGGCTGGGCATTGGAATATGGGGAAAGATTGTAGTTTTCCTAAAAACCTTTTATAATATACCAGTGTGTTATTTCTATTTGCATAAAAATGTCATCTTTTTGAATCTTATTCGATCCTAATAGCCACTTGGTAGTGCAAATGTTTTCAGTATCCCTATTTCACACACAGGACAATTGGCTCCATGATATTCAATACGCATTTCGTTGCCAGTAAGTGACGTGGTGAGGATACGAACCTGTCCCTAAGCCTTCTGCTCTCCTATGATGCCAGTTTATCTCAGTACCTTTAAAAAGGTATACCAACTGTTACAGGGAGTGGAGCTATTAATTTCCTCACAAAATTGAAGAACTGTTAATGAATTAAACACCTGGGCTCAGAAGCACCAAGGCAGCTTGACTGACAGCAGCCTGTTCCCGAGACGTTGCAGTCGGGCTGCTGAGTCTAATTCCCAGCAGGTGTCCCATAGGTGGGAGAAATGAGTAAATAACACTTGACGTCATGAGAGAGGGAGGGTGACTGGAACAAAAGACAATCAAGCCAAAAAACCTTCACTGTACTTATAACGTGTATTCAACCAGAGAAGCTGGAATCTCTGTAACCGAGAAACTGAAGACACTTGATGAGACCAGGTTCACCCACAAAACGGTGAAAGAACAATATAGCAGAACGTAATCAGCGTCGTAGAGTGTGGCTGAGACTGTAGGCGCTGCAGGAGCGGTGACACCTGCGCGCCGAAGCTCTCGTGGAGGGACGGGGTGAAGGCATGGAGATGGCCCCTGCCTCGGCGGTTGTCCTGTCGTGTCTCTCGCTCTGTGCCGCCCGCAGGCCCCCATTCATCTCTTAGACTTTTCTTTTCTACAAAGAATCATCCTGCCTAGGATCGAAGACAGGAGATAAATAGCATGTCTCATAGCCCGCAGGAGAAATGTTAGGAATTGATAGCCTAACATGGCTCAATCAATATCACTGAGCAGTGGCCTCGGATGGGGTTTCGTCTAGTTTTTTCTCCGAATCAGAGCCCTCCCAGTGGAGCAGCAGCTGAGACATCCTCCGTGTGTTTTCCCCCTCCATTGCCCCAGTCGCTGCTTTAGCTCATGCTCTGGTCATCTCCTGCATAAATTATAACCATAATCCAGACCCGTCTCTCTACCTGTACTTTTACCTTCCTTCCACCCACTCTTCACATTGAGGACTGGGTTAGCTTTGTAAGACACGTTTTCTTTAGTGTGGGGGATTGTACCAGTGTACCCAATATTTCACTCTTCCCCGCACGTACATCCTCTGTCTTGGACCTCGAAGTTCCTCTCATGCAAAGGTAGGAGCATATTTCCCACCCCTTGATTTTGGGTTTGACCATGTATGTGGCTCATTTCAGCCAATAGAATGGGGTTAAAGTGATGATGTGTTCCCAGCCAGACTCTATACCCATTGTACCCTCCATAGAGAGAATTGAAAAGGGTGGACATTGCTGACAAATGAGCCAGAAGGCTAAGAACAGTGTTTTACTATCTATAAAAACTTCAAAGCCAAAGCTAACAGGCTTCTCCATGTGTTAATGAGTTTGACACCTCATTAGAACTGGACTGGCTGAGATGATTAGAAGGGCAGCTCTTACTGCTCCCACCCCTGTGGCCAGCTGAAAAGTGTTTCTAGACAAACCTTGCCAACTTTAGGAAAATGTCAACATGGCCGAGCAGATGCAGCCCTCCCACCCTTACCGAGGGACCGATGGGGACGGGAGGGGTGGTCTCAGGATTGACCCTGGCGTTGTGTTCTCAGCCACTTTCCTATCCCGGGGACGTGCTCCCCACCAAAGCTGTTTTTACTGGCTGCAGTTCACGAGCGTCACCTTCTCCTCCAGCATTTCTAATTTTGCCCTGTCCCCTGGTGTCTTTTCTCTTACCCAGTGGTCAGGTTTCTCTTCTCTTAAAACAAAACAGCCCCCCCCAACTCCTTTTCTGACCTGTCCCTCTTCCTGATGGTCACCCCTTTTTATTTTTCTCCGCCTCTCTCTCCTCTGCTTTCGGTTGGTACTGATCCATTCTCTTCCCAGCTTGCTGAAACCTGGCTTCGGTCCCATTGTTCTACTGTAACGGCTCTGGGCGAGGTTTGCAGTGAGGTCTGCCTTACCAGGCTTGCTGGCCCTTTCTCAGTCTTCATTCTCAGCCCCTCCCCTTCCCACGTGGCTGTTTGAAAGAGTGGATGATGACCCACCCCAGGCCCACCGCTCCCAGTAAGACTGTCCTGACCAGAGCTGTTGCTGAGCTCTTCTTGCCCAGTGGGAAGCACAGGGCAGTACATTTACCACCTTATGACATGTTTCTTCTTATAATACATTATGGACTTCTTGAGACAGAGACCAAGAATTTGAGGAATTAGGTCGCTCTACAGATGAAAAAAAAAACCTCACACCAATATGAGCTCATAAATAGTGTTTAATACAAGCCTACTTTCATTTTTATTCTTTATAAATTTAATGCTCTTCTTGATCAAGTTCTTGTCAATGTTTAAATTTATCCTAAGTCTGTTCTCCTTAAGTCATGTCTCCTGGCCAAAGTTGATTTATCCTTCTTCAGTCATTGTTGCTAGTGAGGACTGTGGTAGGCTGGATAATGCCCCATCAAATATCCATTTCCTGATGCCCTAAACCTGTAATGTTACCTTACATGGCAAAAGAGACTTTGCAAATGTGATTGAGTTGAGGTTCTCAAGATGATGAGGTTATTTTGCCTTATTTGGGTGGGCCTAAGTGTAATCACAAATGTCCTTATAAGAGGGAGATTTGACATCAGAAGAGGAGAAGGCAACGTGACTGGGAAAGCAGAGATTGGAGTGATGTGGCCACAAGCCAGGGAATGCTGGCAGTCCTCAAACGCTGGAAGAGGCAAAGAACAGATTCCCTCCTGAAGCCTATGGCAGAAACCAGCCCTGCCAACACCTAGACTTTAGCCTACTGAAACATATTTTGGACTTCTGGCATCCAAAGCTCTAAGAGAATATATTTGTTTTGTTTTAAGCCACCAAGCTTATGACAAATTGTTACATCAGCCACAGAAAACGAATATAAGGCCTTTGCCTACCTTCTGGTGTTTGGCTTAAACACTGCCTTGAGTTGTCTTTACACTGACTCCAGACTTGTATGAGAATTTTACTTCTCTAACCTCTCGTGTTGAAAGCTATGAGAGGACAGGGCATGTTTGAAAATGAATGCCCTACAGCCAAGGCTCTCATTGTTTCAAGATGGAGGTTAGTTATAACAAACCTTCTCTTGTGAAAAGTATTTCGTAATTTTTAAAGCATTTCCCATCCATGATCTCACTGGATGCTCACAACAAGCCTCGAACGTGGCATGGTGGGAAATATTTTCCTGCTGAGAAGTTGGGCTCCACCAAAGGCAAGCGGGCTGCCCAAGGTCATGTAGCCGCGGTTCTGCAGAACCAGTGGCACCAGATGCAACTGCAATCTGAAAGGAATCCTGCCAAGGAGTCAGGAAGCCACAATGAAGACAAAACAGGAGAACCTTCCATGTCCCTGTCACTGTCCGTCTCTGTGCTCCGTGTGAGGCAAAGGTGACTAGAAGAATCCCGGAGCCTGGGACACTCCCCGCGCCTGCTGGCAGGCAGCGGTGTCACAGCACAGGATGGAAGGTCGTGTCCTGTTTTTGGCCGTTCTCTGGGTTGAAACTTCTAGCGCTGATGCAAATTTCTATTTTACCGCATTACATCAAAAATAAAGAATCCACCGACATATACCAATTTCCATCATTCTTGTTTTTGGCTGAACAAATATCCTTTTCCTGGGACCTCTATAACCATAAAAATATCTGATTTACATCTGTTTGAAATTGAAATTTGAGGTGAAAGCTGCCAGGCAAGTATTTCCCACTTTTGTGAGAACATCTCTTTGCAGTGAGAAAAGGGAGGGGGGAGGTAATAGAAAACTTCACTTCCATTTTCTGTAAGACTGTATAAGAATATAATCCACTTAAATACCCTGTAAGCTTTATTTTAGCGTATTATAAGATATATTTAAGTAATATATTCATTTTAAACAGTTTTATTCAGATACGATTTATATACCATATAATTCACCCATTTAAAATGTTTGGCTCATTTACATGGCTGTGCACCCATTACCACAACCTAATTTTAGGACACTTTTATTTCCTTTCAAAGAAGCTCCATACTTTAATAGTCAGGCCCATATAACTTCACTCTGGCCCTAAGCAACTACCACTTCTGTCTCTGTAGATTTACCTACTTTGGACAAATTTTATATAAATAGAATCATATTACATGTGGTCTTTTATATTTGGCTTATTTCATTTAGCATGTTTTTTTCAAGGTTTATCCGGTTGTGGCATATAAATACTTCATTCTTTTTTATGGCCAAATAACACTCCATCGTACGGGTTTACCCCATTCTGTTTATTCACCCACCCACTGTGGAACGTCTGGGTGGCTCCAGTCTTTGGCTGCTGTGAATAACACTGCTACGGACATCCGTGGGCAGGGTCCCTGGGTGGCCATTCGTTTTCAGTCCTCATGAGTATGCGCCTAGACGTAGAATTGCTGCTGGGTCATACGGCAAAACTATGTTTATGTTTTTGAGAAACTTCCAAATTATTTTCAATATATTCATTTTAAAGGAGTTAGTGATAGTTTTGTGAGTGAGAGACCGAAGCAGACAGAGGCAGCCGAGAGAAGAGTAGAGGCGAGGAGGACGGGAAGAGGGGGTATGTGTGGTGGCGAGGCCACTGGGAGCTGTGGATTAGGCGCAGCCGGGAGCTTCGGGTCCCAGGCTGACTGATGTCATGGGAACTGATCCAAGTTAATCTACAGAAGTGCAGCACATCTTGACGGGAGTTGGCTGTGCTTTGCCAAGCCCAAAGAGTGGCCTAGAATTAGATCTCTTGATTGGAATAAAAATGGAACAAAACGTTCATTTTTGACCTTGGAAGGAGACTGAGAGACCAACACGTTTTGTTTGTTAGCTGAGGAGATTGCTGTAAAAAAGGGGTTCATTGCCAAGCAATTCGTCTCCTCATACCAGCCCGCCCCACTCAATGACAGGCCTGGCCGGGTAACGTTTTAGGGCTACCTTTGTCCTTTCATGGGCTTACGCTAGTCACACTGTCCCTCTGAGCGATGGCTCTGCTCTCTCTGGCTCTGGTTCCTCTGGAAAGGCTGCTGTCCAGATGTCTAGGTATTTAGCAAGTGCACTTTTCTGATGCCTTGGTGGCATTGCTTTCAGGTGGGGACGAATATTTGATGCTGTTGGCTGTTGGAACACGTACACTGAAGTGACCACCGAAGTCCTGCCTTGAACTCCCTGCAGCTCCACGTCCCTTTATGGTGACAGTCAATATGTCATTTAAAGGAAACTCACTGGGGACCAGAGAAAAAGCCACAACTGTTTTTTCCCCTTTGCACTCCCATGGGTCCTGCACAGGGCATCCAGGTTGTACAGAAAGGTGCCTTGTGGGGGTCCCCCCAGGGCCTCATCCCCCAGAAAAGGACAGAATGTTTTAGTTTCATCTTTCTCCGGGGTTTGCGGTTTGCTTCTCCTCTTTAAACCACTTCTTCCTCATAATACAAAAACTCCTACCCACTGCATTCCACTGCCTAGTTTACTATTTTGTGTTTTTGATCTTTTTTGAGCTAAGACGATGTTAGGGAATAATTAGATCATTCTCACATGTTGCAGATGGATAAACTAAGGCTAGAGAGGGGAGGACACTTTCTCGAGGCTAGTGGTGGATCAGTGAGGGGTCTAGCTCCTACAACCCTTCCCTTTGCCTCCCTGGCCTTAGACTCAACCCATCACCGTCCTGGGATTCTGGGTGTTGTCCGCCATGATATCCCCAACAGTCTCTAGCCCAGTGGCCGACACGTGTTTCTGGAGCCAGGCTGGGTCTGAATCCTGGCTCCATCATGTGCTACCTGTGTGTTCTTTTGGAACTGATTTAGCCATCTGTGTCTCAGTTTCCTTCTCTATGAAATGTAGCTAATGATGGCACCCATCTTAAAGGATACTTGTGAGAGGTAAATGAGTTTAATACATTGAAAGTGATTGGGATATTGCCTTTTACAGAGTAGGGGCTCAATGAATGCTGGCTCTTACCATTATTACTGAAGGAATGAACACATGAATGAATGATTCTATGCTTATTCCCTCAGGAGTCAGCTTGGTGTCCTGCAGTCTGTCACTCCCTCTTCTAAACAACCGTGTCCTAACCCTGGGCTAGGAGGCTGATCTAAGAAGAGTGGAGCTGTGGGGCTGATGTTTTTGGTGGGAGGCCTTTTGGATGTAGCAACTCTCTGGGATGTTAGTTCAACCCTGGGAACTTTCATGAGGGTTTCACAGGGATTTGGAGGCAGAAGCACAGTCTTTGAGCTCTGGTTACAATTCCTTGCTTTCATTTATCACTGGTCTGTTTTATAGTAGATTTTGTCTCAACCACTTCATTCATGCAGAAGCCTTTGGACACTTAATATAATTTTGTAAAGGTTTCTAACTCCGTTGGGCTTTGCTTAGGAACATAGCAAACAAAGTTTTCAGCATCTCAAAGGGAGGCTTAAACTGATAAAAATATGAATCATAGACAACTGAGCCTTGCTGAACATTTCATCTCTTGTTATTCAGAGCAAGTCATCTAACATGAATGCTGTCATTGGGAAGTCACCTTGACCCATAACAGCCAGTGGCCTGGCTCAACTGAGCTTGGGGACGTGGGGATCTGTGCAGGAGTGTGTAGGGGTGGTCATCACAGCTACCACCTCTGAAGAGCAACCCAAGTATAGGGCACACCCTGGTCCAGGCAGGGCAAAGAAGTGGGCAGAGAAACCTGTGTTTCTGGCGCTTCCCCTTCTCTTTCTGCATCACCTGCCCATCCCTCCTTGGATTCCATGAATTCAGAGACGTCTGGAGTGGAAGGAATGAATGATGTCATTGACTTCCTGGACAGAGACATCCCAAAGAAGGAGGTTATGAGGCGATGAATGGGTCCTAAATATCGACATTTCACATGTGACCCTTATGTCAGAAGGACACATAGAGGAGCAATGAGCCTTCCAGAGACCCCTCAACTTCTAACATGTAAGAGATACCTGTGATTCCTAAGTATGAGTCTGGGGCCTGGCTGCGATGAAGTGTTTTGAAAACGAAGGTTCCTTGGGCCTTTAGAGTTTCTGATTTAGTAAATTGAGAGTGGAGCCTCGGAATCTGAATTGTCATGAATGTTCCCCAGAGTAAGTCAGTTATACAGACAGACCTGTGAATACTCCAGTTCACGGTTCTCATTCCTGGCTGCGTATTAACAGCATGGCCCGGGGAGCTTCCATCCAAGTCCTCTGGCTTGGGCCTCACTCCCCGAGACTCTGATTCGATTGACTTGTGGGTGGGGGTGTTGGGGATTCAGTATTTTTAAAGGCTGCCTTGTGAATCTAAGTTCAACCATAGTTGAGAACTATCAAAAAATAGACAGATAGCTACTCTTTCCCCAGGAAGGGCAGTGCTGAGCCTACCGCAGCAGGTGCAGCAACCAGACACGGAGGGGGCTCTGAGACCACCCAGTCCAGTGGTTCCTGGTCCTGTCAACCTGATGGACCAGTATAATTCAGAAGGCATTTGAGGACTGACAAAGAGTTGCATTTTTTTCATTTTTTGTCCAGTTAAGACAGTAAAAACAAAACCAAGCCAAGCAAAACTATCATTTATTTGCACCGTCACTTAACTTTTTAAATGAAGTTTTAACTTCATGTGTAAGAAAGTCCTAAAATCAGGATCAAGGACAGTCTTTTAGACTGAATGGACTTGGCTTTAAGAGGAACTTGCTGCATAGTCCTCACCTTTCCTCATCTTAATGAGAACTTTGTTCTGAACCAGGGTTGGTTCAAAAGGAGCCCCTTTCCTAGCTAAAGTCATAATTTCACAGATGAGGACATTGAGACCTGGAGAAGGAGGGTGCTTGGCTCAGGTCCCAGTCGAGGCCGCACCAGTGCTGAGACTAGAACTCACTCTCCTGATGTTTGGTCGCATCCCCTCCACGAGGTTCTAACAAAAAGCCTGCATTCCAGGTGCCTCCGATGTAACATACGTGGGGCAGAGCCACTGGGCGTGACGCTCAGTCCTCCCGGCCACACTCAGCACACTGAGAGCAGTGACATGGTAATGCTCAAACACGTGGGCTCTGATGGCCCAGAGACGTGTGAAAGGATGCTCTGCATCACCAACCATCAGAGAGATGACAATCAGAACCACAGTGAGATACCACCTCACACCTGTCAGAATGGCCATTATTAATACATCTATAAACAAGTGCTGGTAAGGATGCGGAGAAAAGGGAACCTTAGTGCACTGTTGGTGGGAATGCAGACTGGTACAGCCACTATGGAAAACGGTATGGAATTTCCTCGAAAAACTATAAATGGGACTGTTTTTGACCTAACAATTCTGATGCTGGGAATATACCCTAAGAGTCCTGAATCACCAATTCAAAAGCACCTATGCACCCCTATGTTCGTAGCAGTATTATTTACAATAGCCAAGTGCTGGAAGCAGCCTAAGTGCCCTTCAGTAAATGAATGAATCCAAAAACGGTGGTACATTTATGCAATGGAATACCAAGCAGCAAAAAAAAAAAAAAAAAAAAGAAGGAACTCCAACCTTTTGTGACAGCATGGATGGAACTGGAGAATATTATGCTAAGTGAAATAAGCCAGTTGGTGACACAAATACCATATGATCTCACCTATAAGAGGAGTTTAATGAACAATATAAACTGGTGAACAAAATAGAACCACAGGTATGGAAACATGGAACAGACTGACAGATACCAGAGGGGAGGGGATAATGGTGGGAAGAAGGGGAAGGGACTAGTCAAAGAGCATGTATGGATGACCCATGGACATGGGCAACGGTGAGGGAATTGCCTGTGGGAGCCTGGGTGTGGGATGGGCAGAGGAGGGCAAAGGGGGAAAACTGGGACAACGGTAATAGAATTGAAAAAAAGAAAAGAAAACCTAAGGAATTGACCAAAAAAAGACACGAGCTGTATTAGGAGGGCTCCATCTGTGAATCTTCAGAAACAATCGAGAATGATTATCGGAGTATCCAGTCTTCTGAGTAACAGAGGGGAAACCAGTTGCCTCAGTTGCAAATGGAGGAGTGTATTATTGCTCCGTGGCAATAGGATACAGTGCTTTGAAAGTTAAAAGATCTGTGAAGACTTAACTTTTCGATTGCCTTGCAGAATCCAAGCCATGTCTTCTTTTATTATGCTGTTATTTTGAATAAGTCAACAAATTGGCTATTTCTCTTGGAAATGCTTTGATTTGAGGAAATGGACATTTCACACAATTCCCTGGGAGAAAGAAGAAAACAGGTTTTCAAATGCACTGTCGATAAGCAGGACGTTTGGACCCTGTGACCGGAAATGGAGAAGACACGGTGAGCTCTTGGGTTCAGATGTTTGGTTCAATATGCGAAGGAGCTAGTGGAGCGCAGGCGCTGGCGGGGTGCTTGCTTCCCCAGAGCTGTGGAAGGGCAGGCCCAAAGCCAACTTGGATCTCAAGTCCACCTCACGTGGTCAAGTTCGCTGCCTAGAATTGTCAGGAAACAGGCAGGAAGGGACAATCTCAAGTGTCACCCTTAGAGCTGCCCCTTGAGGGCAGGGCCATGTCCTATTTTGTCTCCTAGCACAGATCAGGCCCCACGTAGACAGGAACACCTATTTGTTGAAATGAAGTGGCTTTTAGGGACCCAAAGGCATTTCCCTACATTGAAATCAGGTGACATCCAGAGAGCTACGCTTAACCAGGGCAGTTTTGGGGGGGTGGGAAGAGTGCGCCTGGGAGCAGTCAGGAGGGAGCTGTGTCTGTCACGAAGCCATTGGATGGCTGTCCCGAAAATGGGTCATGAAGGTGCCCTCGGTGAGACGAACACAGAACAGAAGTGTCACCGACCTCATAATGTCGCTAAACGCCGGCCCTGCCGCCCCCCGTCTACCCTCCTGAAGCCTATTTGCTACAGCGGAAGCCTGCAGGTTTCACACCCCGACTCCACTCAGCCTCCTGTGGGATCCCACCAGCAGAGGTAAAGGACAGAATGCATTCAGTCCTCTTTAAAATCATCATCTGGTTTCCTTTGACCTCTTTCCTGATTTCTAATTTAGTCAGATAAACCCACATACCTCGAAACCATGCCCTGCACCCCACCAGGGCCTCCACTCATTTTCAGTACCTTTGGGCGGGAGGAAGGGAGCTCACCTGGTCCAACTGGCCTCCTGTGCTTGAGCACCTCTGTTTCTCAGGGACCGAGGGGACAGCTCCCCTGATTTCCATGAGAAAGATGGAGAAAGCAGGTATGGGTGGGGGGACACAGAGCCACGGAAATTAGAGCGATCATGGATTGTTGAGACTGACACCCCACTGTACGTTAGAGGCGACTGGAACACAGGGAGAGAAGTGACAGGCCTCAGGTCCCATCAGACGGTGGCAGAGTTGGGGCTGGAGTGGGGTTCTCTGACCTCTAGACAACGACATCCTGGCCACTCGGTCACACCAACTCCTGGCTACCTGCTGAAGTGGGCTCATCTCTTTCCTTCGTGACAAAACCCTGCAGGCCTCCCTGCTTTAAACAACAACCCACCCCCTTTTGTAGTTCAATATAGTTGTTAAATGGCTTAAGCTACAGTATTTTGTAGGGATTAATTTCGAAAATCCCTGCTGTGTGTATGTCTGTGAGCTCGTGTGTGTGTTTGTGGTTCTGTATGTGTGTGTCTGTGGCTTTGCGTGTGAGTATGTGTTTTGGCTGGCGTAGGTGGGAAGGGGGCTCCCCTGCGTTGGGCAGGAGGGGGACTGGCAGGACTAACCCCAAGTATAAGAGGGCAGGGCCATGCTCCTCGCTGCCGCCCTGTGCACGCACCCACAGGACCCACTCCGCCCTTCCAGGCCGCTCGGGTGTGGACCTCGATGAGGGCACCACTGCCCTCTGCTGTACAGAGGTGACTGCTGCTTATGTGCCTGCCTCACCTCGTCCCAAGTGGGAGCAGAGACTCGGAGATAAAATGAAAGGCTGTCCCTGTCGTGAGGCTCAGCCGATCCACCGTCTTGGAGTCATTCCCTCTGCCTGGGACATTCTTAGCTGTAGGTGGTAGAGCACAAGCCCCTGGTGCTTGGTTCTGGGTCAGAGGCAGTCATTGCCCCAAGGCTTCCTGGAGGGTCTGAAGATGCTGGGCGGGGCTAACACAGCTCACAGCTCATTTCTTTTTCCTTCTTTTTTTCCCCTAAGGTTTTATTTATTTATTTGTAGAGGGAGTAGAAGGGAGAAATAGAGGTAGAGAAACATCAGTTGGTTGCCTCTCACACATCCCCAGCTGGGACCCACTCACAACCCAGGCATGCACCCTGACTGGGAATTGAACCAGCAACCTTTTGATTCGCAGGCAGGAGCTCAATCTGCTGAGCCACAGCATTTCTTATCTTCCTGGCCCCACAGGGGTCAGCATTCAGAATTCTTCCAGTGCCACTCTGAATTCCCTTTAAAGGTAATGCCCACATTGGCCTTGGGCCATTCCTGTCGCTTTTGCAAACACAGCACCCTGGGGGAAGGAGCCCAGGCTCTGCTTACAGATGAGAACAAAGCCCTTGACTCAGCGCACTCAGATTTATCCATTGCGTTCCCATTAGTTGTCTTGGTTGATCTTCACAAACCTGTGAGTTAAACAGAGCAGCAATTACTATTCTCATTTAACGGATGGGGAAACTGAGGTCTAATCTAGAAGGTCCTCACTCTGATTGACTTGGAGGTAATTAGCTAAGACAGAAAATGTACTTTCATTAGGCTGTAGGTTAAAATAAATTAAGCTATAAGATAGTTAATACCAAGCAAAACATTTGGCAACCAATCAGATGTTACAAAGGGGAAGTTGACTGTCTAGCCAGTTTCTAACAACTCTGGCCCTTCAGCTTATGATGTAACCTCTCAGTTCTAAAGTGCATCCATTTTTAACAGGGTCACCAGAGTCTCATGGCCCATAACTAACACTTAACAGCTTTCCTTTCAATGCTTAAAATGTTTATACTTTTTTTGGTTTTAATTTTAAAATAATCTCTGTCTTGTTTGACCCTTCTAATCTGTTTGTAAATGGGGGCAGTAGTTACTATTGCTTCATTTTGCTGATGTAGAAACAAAGGTCTGAAGAACTTCCGTATCTGTATGCAGTCCACGTTTGCCCGGTGTTTACTCTGTGCCAGTCCCTCTGCTCGTTTAGAGAACACAGCAGTGAAGGAGACAGAGGCAGCCATGATGGTCGCGGGTCTGATGAGAGACAATACTAAGTGTCCACTCCAGCAGTTTATGCGAGCACATGTGATGAGAGCTGTGAAGTTGAGTCCAGCACTGTAAGCACAAATGGCTGGGACCTCACCTGGTTGAGGTTCTGGGGAAGTTCCCCTAGGTGAGCTGGTTAGGTGGAGTTGGTCCAGCACGTGGGGTGAAACTCGGGTGCAAGGTCCAGGCAGAGGCTCTGGCAGTGTGAGGCCCCGAAGGAGGAAGTGAGAGAATATGCAAGGACCTGAGAGAAAGCCAACTCTGCTGGAACATAGAGAGCAAAAGAGAGAGTGGGCCAAGGTCAGGTGGGCCAATTTGTTGCCCAGCCCCAAGGCAAGTTAGAGGCAAGTTAGAGTGGGGACTAGAATTTTTTGACCTTTTTGCCAAGGCTTTAATGTTTACACTGCGTTTCTCCCCTGATTCTGCCCCTGCTCTCCATCCAAACTAACCGCCTTGACTTTCCTGGACCGTAGCTCCCCCTCCTCTGCTCAGTGCTCCCGCTGTGCTCTCCACCTGCTATGCCTGCCTCTGTATCTCCACACATCGGAAATCCTACTGACCCTTTAAGCCAAGGGTTGTGAGCACAAATTTGTCAGCCTGTGAAGTAAATGAATGCCATGGCCTAATATGTTCTAAGTGGCGGGGAGTTGGCAAACCGGAGCAGGCACGCCCCCAGCAAGTACCACCATCATGTACAACCCCTGTTCAACAGAGCTTTCTGCAAGGATGGAAACGTTCCATACAGTGGGTAGTCATATGTGGCTAGTGCAGCAGAGGGCTGGAAACTTGAATGTATTTCATTTTAGTTAATTTAAGTTACAACTTATATAGCCATAGGCCAGTGGATGATCGTATTGAACAATGCAGCTCTAGTTGTTTTTATTCTGAAAGTATAAACCCAATATTGCCAGATATTCCAATTTTAAGAGAAGCCAGATCTCTGGACTTGTATTTGAAATCTGATTTTTAAATATTGTCATTAAATTCAAATTTTAAAAATGCACCATAGGTGATATCCACCTCTGGGAAGATGGAGTAGTAAACATAGTTTTCCTTATTACTCCTGCTAAGTACATCTAAAAACCTGGGTATTGTATATGAGGGGTGACCCCCCAAATCCATAATTTATTCATTAAAATTGTTTATTTATTCTTACACGTTTAAACTTCAGTCACCTTCAAAATACTCTCCATTTGATGCAATACACCTATCGAGACTTTTTTCCACTGCTCAAAACAGTTTTAGAACTTGTCCATTTTGATTCTTTTTAAGTGCTTCTGCCATTTTTTGTTTCACCTCTTCCACATCAACAAAACATTTCCCTTTGAGGGCTTTTTCCATCTGAGGAACTAAAAATAGTTGCTTAGAGTGAGATAAGGTGAATCGGGAGGGTGAATAGGCATGGGGTTCATACCGATTTTGGTCAAAAACTGCTGAACACTCAGTGCAGTGTGGGCAGGTGCGCTTGTAAATCACCCGTCCTGAAATGGATGAAAGAAAAGAAGTTCAGTGAAGCCAAATGCAGCCTCTCACAATCATGCCAGCTGGGACACTGATATAGATGGGTTCCTAGAACCCTCATCTGGGGTGAAGGGGCACCTGTACTGCAAGAATCCCACCCTCTAGAAGATAATTGTAGGTCTTTTGGTTCCCTGCTCATATAACACAAACATAAGAAGACTCTGAAAAGTAGAGAGGGGACAGGTTGGTTAGGGATTTTGGGACTCAAGGAGCAACACAGCGGTGAGTTCCCTGAGTTTTCTTTATATGTCATATATCCCAGTTTCGTAACTGAAGAATTTAGCAACCCAGAAATACCAATGAACACAAATCCCCAACAAAAGCCTACTCTTTCTGGCCAAAATACCAGAAAAAGGACAGCCTAGCAAGACAGAATACTTTTAGACAGTTACCAACCTACACTCCAGCCAAACACCGTAGAAAAACTATGGTTCCAGCCCCCCCACACACACCACCACAGGCCAAGTGAGTAGCCTCAGCTACCAGCCTCATGAGGGGTGGTGTCAGACAAAGCCACGCGGAGGACTGGAACTTTCAACCCTCTGACCTAGTGGCCGGCTCTCCCCACTCCTTCCCTCTGCAGCCATGGTATTTGTGGGGACCACTTGCATAGCTTGTGAGTTTGGACTTCTGCCTCCGCCTGGCAGTAACGAGGCACCCCTCCCTTCCCCGCTAACGTGGTGTCAGAGGAGGTCTCGTGCAGAGTCAGGACTTTCCCCGTCTCCCAGCTGCAGGGAGGCCACGCTGCCGTGGGTTTCACAGAGACCCCGTGCAGAAACAGAGCTCCTGAACTCCTTTTAGTAATGGGGAACCCCCTCACTCCCACCACTTTGCACGTCAGCAAAGGCTGAGCGGGAAGCCTGCTTTTACCTCTCTCTGGAAGAATAAGCAGGTGCCACCTCTTCCCCTGCTGGAGTGGTATTAGAGAGAGCCAGTTAAAACAGAAGGTTTAAATAAGATCCCGAGGCTTAGAGCTTGACGTGAACATGTCCAGGTTGCAATAAATAATCACTTGTCATACCAAGATCCAGGAAGTTCACAAACTGAGTGCTGAAAGATGACTGATGGATGCCAACTCTGAAATGACAGAGGTGTTAGAATGACCTGACAAAGATTTTAAAACATCCATGAGAAAAATGCTTCAATGAGCAATTATGAACATACTCTAATAAAAATATTAGAAGTTTTGGCAAAGAGAAGATATAAAGAAGATCCAAAAAGAAAATGAAAAAATAACCGAAGAAAAGAGCTTGTTGGATGGACTCAACAGAAGAATGGAGGGGACAGAAGAAAGAATCGGTGAACTGGAAGGTGGAACAAGAGACAGAAAACAGACAAACAAACAAACAAACAAACAAACGAGCAGAACCTTGGTGACCTGTGCGATTATGATAAAACAACTAACATTCATGTCATCAGAATCCCAGACGAAGAAGAGGAAGAGATGGGCTGACAAAGCACTCAAAGAAATAAGGGTGGAAAACATCCCGGTTTTGGCAAAAGACATAAACCTATAGATTCAAGAAGCTGAGTGAACCCAATCCAAAGCAATCCACAGTGAGATGTAAAATAGGTAAACTTCTGAAAACTAATGATAACGAATCTTGAGAGTGGCCAGAGAATGATATCTCACTTATAGGATAAAACAAATAAAATGACCATAGATTTCTCGTATTAAAGCAGAAGAAGACCAGAAGAAAGTGGGACAGTACATTTTTTCAAACATTGAAAGAAAAAAATCGTGCACCTAGTGGAAAATATCCTTCAGGACTGAAGGGGGAAATCAAGACATGCTCAAGTGAAGAAAATTTAAGAGAATTTGTTGCTAGTGAATTGAAGAGGAGATCACAAGTGGCTTAAGTGCTCTGAGAGAGTGTTCAGGGCAGGAACATCCCGGAAGGCTTTAAACAGCTAAGATTTATTTTCTTAGAAATGATACTAAAAGGAAGATAACAAAAAACAAATTCATTTTGGTGAGGAGCAGGGAGAATTATAGAAAGCTGAAAACAAAGCTTATGAGGAAAAACTGAGTAAAGTAAGGTTATACCATGTTAAATAAATGGCTTGGTGGAAGGAAGTATTTATTTATTTTAAGACGTTATTTTTTTATTTTTAGAGAGAGGGGAAGGGAGGGAGAAAGAGAGGGAGAGAAATATCAATGTACAAGAGATACATCGATCAGTTGCCTCTCGTATTCCCCCTACTGGGGACCTGGCCTGCAACCCAGGCTTGTGCCCTGACTGGGAATCGAGCCAGAGAACCTTTGATTCATAGGCCGGCACTCAATCCACTGAGCCACACCAGCCAGGGCAAGTATTGTATTTAATAATTATCTTCAGGCATACCTTGAGAAATTTTATTTTTATGATGTAATCATTAAAAATTCTTTCCTTGGAATAAGTGTGGATTTTTTTTGTAGACCACTTAAATAGCAATAATTTTTCTTCTGGTGAAATACCCGAAGGCTAAGCGAAGCGTAGACAGATGAAGAGATTTGCCTCAGTTACCACTAACATCAGCAGAGTCAAGATGAAAATCTGTCTTCTCACCTTCAGCCCACTGTGCTTTTCATCACTAATAGAGTCACCGTGTTTCAGCTTCTTAAGTACAGAATCGGTGGAAGCAAACTTAACATGCAGCAAGCTGGCCTTCAGGTAGACAAGAAGATTTTTCCTATAAGTGACAGCTTCAAAAGAACAAAGCTGGCTGGACAACTTCTCTAAATCTTTAAGGCTGGGTTCGGGGCTTTCAGGGCTGTATATAGTATTTCACTCGGAGGCAAGAAGAGGGGTTTTCTTGGGCGACTACCCACATGACCGTATCTCCTCCCAGAGACTCCACTTCCTAATACCATCTACCTTGGGGGTTAGGTGTCAACGTATCAGTTTGGTGGGGGACACAAACATTTAGACCAGAGTAATGCAATTTAGGGCAGATGTCACTTCCCTGGAAATGTAACATGAACCTCCAGGTGTACATCTGTTCGAGTGACAAGGGAAGGGGGAAACGTGGAGAGGTGGGAAGGAAAGGACCCTTGTTTGGCTGAAGGGTAATTAATACAGGGTATTGATCCAAACACCTTAGGAAACAGCACACACAGCTGCCCAGATGATCTGGCAGGAGATCAATAGGTTTCAGCTGAAATGAGAACCATCTGAAAAGCTAAGAATTATTATCTGGAGAATTGCACTAGACAGCATTACACTCAATAAAGTTTGGTCTTGTCAGCTACTTGCCCTGCCTTTGCTTCCGGAAGACTCTTTTATATTGGAATTGGTGTGGCTGAGAAAGCTATTAGATATAAGTAGACTTTTGCTTTGTGAGAATTGGATCAAGCCCTGTAGACTCTCTGGGGGGCTTAGAAATATTTTCACTCGCAGGTGGGAACTGGATGGTATAGGAGTTACTGGAAGGCGCATCACAGTTGGCTCAGTCTCTCTCTCTGTCTCACACACACACATACACACACACACACAGAGTTTTCTTACTTTTTCTGTTCTTCTCTTTTATCCCAGGAAGCCTATCATTAGGTGAGACTTCCCACATCCATATTATTAAAGCATTGTCCCTGATGACCCACATGGTAGGAAACACAAAACTGAACCGAAAGTTAAAATATAAGGAAAATGGAGTATTTCCCCTTTCAAGAAAGTCAATGACAAAAACAAATAATTTTACAGCAATAAATAAAATCTTCATCATTCAGAATAATTAGAAAAACGTAATATTCTGTTAAAAGAGGACTGTCATCCACACTGCACACAGATTACTAATATCCAGGTACTTAGAGTACAGTGAAATCTACTGTATAAAGTCTGAGGACTGCTTCTAGAGATTCCGAAGGACCACCGCAGTCTGCTAGCGCCCTGTTACCTCATTATGAGTAATTCTCATTATTTAGGACTCCAGCTGGGCGAATACAGAAGGCTGAGTTGAACCTCTGCTGACATGTGGACTCCCAGGGGAAAATTTATATATAATCTGTCTGATGTAAGCTTGATTTCTTTGACATTTATCTCTTTCATGAAAGTAAAAGGCTGAGAAAAAAAAGTGCCTGTTATTTTAGCTTTACTTGTGTTTGGGTTCTGAGAAACAGGAGACTTAAAATCCTCTGAGCCAATGATTTCTGAGCCAAAAACCATCTTCCCAATGATTTTCTCCTCTGTGATTTCACTCTATGGTTCTCGCATCTCTTTGTGGCTAGAAGGGGACAAGTAGCACTGTCCCCACACTGTGGGTTGGAAAGCAGAGCTCCCGTCATAAGGGAAATGTTCCCCAACCCCCCTCCCTCCACCTCCCACCTCCCCCACTCTCCCATCCTCATCCCCCCTAATCTAAGTTGGACCTTCTCTATGTCCTCATCCATTGCCTTGCCATCAAGAGCACAGTGATACAGAGACATCCTTCTTCCTTCCAGGTCCCATTCCACGTGTCCCAGCCCTCTGCCACTTGGGCAAATGGTTTGCAATCTTGGGAGCTTTTTCTAAAGAGGCACTATGTGTCACAAGAAGCAGGAGCACTAAGCCAGGCTTTGGGGAGTCAGGACTCAAATCTTGGCTTCACTGAAAGTCCTCAGCCTTTTAACAAGAACAATGAATCTAAATCCCCTGAGCTTCAGTGCCATCTGTAAAATGGCCTTAGTAATCCTAATATGCTGTCCTCACTGAGTTCTGATGAAGAATGAATGAGCTAATTGGCAGAGAAGCCTGGGCAGAGTCACCTGGATAAGAGTGCTTGGTCTTTATCTGTCCTTGGGACCCTCTTTGTGGAGTTGCAGTGAGGGTCAGTTCCTGGCAAGGAGGTGTTTGGAGCTTGGTGCAAGGTTTAGCATTTTGCAGGCACTTAGCTGCCAGAGTAATGAAGCATCTGGGAACATCCTCCTAGTACATCCCTAGTTGGGGGGCTAGTGAGGCATGACCTTAACCTCTTTTTTGGGAGGATGCCCTAAACCTCCTGCCACTCACTCACTCTGACTCTGCAAGTGGCAAAGCCTCACCTATAGATGCAGCATCTGGAAACGCAGGAGGTATGATTTGAGAGCCTTCAGAAAGTGCTTCTGTTCACATGTATCTCCCCCTCCTATCTGAGTTCCATCATTGACGTCAGTACTGTCCTAAAGAACTTTCTGAGAGGATAAAAATGTTCTATAGCTGAGCTGCCCAGCACAGCTTCCATTAGCTGCATGTAGCTATCAAATATTTGAAATGTGGCTAGTGTGGCTGAGGAACTGAATTTTTATTTAATTTCATTTTAATTAATTTAAATAGACACACGTGGACTTGCGGATCAAAGTGTATCTCCTTTTCATTAAGGCACTGTGTCCAGAAGACCCCTGTTAAATTGCTTATGTATTATTATTATTTTTAAGTGAGACCATATGGCCCAAGTTGAGGTTCTTGCCATGTGCATGGGCACAGGGGAAGGGAGAGGAGAGGAAACTTGCCAGGAGGCCAGCTTGCTGGCTTCCCAGAGGCCTCCAGGAGAACATCAGGCTCTCGGTCTTACAGGCTCGGAAACTAGATTTTTCAGGGCACGGAGAGTCAAATTGATCTTCAGAGGTATGAGCCCTTTAATGCTCCCCAAACTGACACAATCAGTCAGAAAGCCAGTATGTGGAAGTGCAAGGAAATTAGTACCCACCCATCCCTGGGAACATGGCAGAGGCCTAGCAATTTTCTGCATGGGAACTGGAGTCTGTAGAGGAGGTGGCTTGGTGTGCGTGGACCCGGAGCAGGCAGGACGAGGTGCCTCTTCGCACAGTGGACCTTTCCTGTCCTGGGAACGGTCAGGCTGCATTTCTGACTACATCCCTCTCTTTCTGAAGGGTGCTTGGGTGGTGGTCACCAGTTTCTGCTTCTGACTCTACCTTCTAAGCTTCCATGGTTGACCACGTTGTGTCACATACACAGTCAGGCTCCTACCCTGTGTTGCACACTGGGGTTACCTCTGTTCTGGCTTGACTTCACAGTTGAACTCTCTTGTTCCCAAAATCTTGACTGGCTGCATGGATTTCTTGTGCGGGTTAGCATATTGATTAGTTACCCATATCCATGTGTGTTCCCTTCGAAACATAGCTTGGTGTGGTCAGAGGCTGATAATTACAGCACTTATGGGGCAGATAGTAACTAAACTAGAGAAGAAGGCATGATGGTCAGTGTGGGTGCGTTAGAACTGGATGGATACGGCTTAGCCAGGGTGTTTACAGCCTTGCTGGAACTCGGGCCCAGCGTTGCCAGCTCTTCTGAGGTTTAAAGAGAAGTTAAACATCTAGATATTAATGTGGAATCTGATCAGTTAAAACCCAATACTGGGTTACAAGTCTAACCAAACACATTTCCAAGTTGAGTTTAACTCCTCATCACCAGGTTGGAGTTCCTGGGTTTTTGTCAAGGTCCTGGCATGGAAGCCTGCCCAGCTGGCTTTTGGTCCAGCCCTGCCTTGAAATGACCATGATGTCTGGGGAAAGCACATCCCTTCTTGCTGCTCAGACCCCTCCTCTGCGAATTAAGAGTGTCAGGTGGGATAATTTCTAAGGTTCCTTCCTGTTCTATAGTCATTAGCCAGTTACCATAATAACCTACTACAGAATAGGTGGCTTAAACAACAGAAATTTATCTTCTCACAATTCTGGGGGTTAGAAGTCCACAATCAAGGTGTTGGTAAGTTTGGTTTCTCTTGTAAGACCTTCTCTGTGGCTGGCCCATGGCAGCCTTCTCTCTGTGCCCCATGGCCTTTCCTCTGCGCATGTGCATCCCTGGCGTCTCTTCTTCTCTCTGTAAGTCCTACTGGATTAGGGATGCATCCTCATAACCTCCTTTATATGTACTTTTGTACGCAGTGAAGAGGCATATTAAAAAGGGTTTTAAGCAGGGCTATGTATGCTTAGGTCAACTTTAGGAAAATTAATCTTGCAGCTCTGGATGTAAGGTGGGAAAAAAGGTAGAAAAAAACAGACATGAGGCTCTTACTGTTGTTCAGGGAAATAGTAACAAGACCTGCCTTAGGGGAAAGCTGATTAATAATCAGACTCCTAACAACTAACAGAACTAGTTTGGCAGGAGGCAGAGTAGCTGGAAATGGAAGTATTAGGAGGAACCACTTACAGTCAGGGACAATTGGAAATTAAAAGGAGGCACTTAATCTTCACGTTGACCAATGATAAAGTGGCACTCACTTTACAAAATTCTGAATTTAACAGGTATTTTTTCAGGAGCATAAGCAGGGTGCCCACCAGCATTGCCATCAAGTGGCGCTGGCAGTGAGGAGTCAAGAACCCTGTACTGCAGAAGGGGTGGGGGACGGGGCCTGGATGCACGTGCTTTTGCATGGATAGCCACGTGGGGAAGCATGTGACAGGAACTTAAGCCTCTGATGACTGTCATCAAAGAGCATGTCCACGTGTTTGTTCAACCTTCCATGCAGCGCCTGCCCCATTGTGACAAAGAAGCCTGCTAACATTTCGCCAGTGTTTTATTTAGAAAGATAGTGCCTTGGCTGGTATCTTCACTTTTAGGAGTTGGCTGTCCTAAATGTAGTAGAAAATTGCCCCCAAACCCAGAAATCAGGCCAAGAAAAGTACAGAGAGGGGCCGGATTATTTTCCTTGAGAAATGATATTAGTCAAGAAACACATTCTTAGTGATGGAGTCAGAACAGAGAGCCCTGTACTCACTTGGAGGGAAGGAGAATCTGTGAAGTGTGTTCAGCTGGGGACTTAGTCACAGCACAGGGAAAGGAAACTTAAGTACCATATTTTGGGGGCTATAAAATGCACTTTTCCCCTCCAAATTTGGGAGGAGTAATGGTTGTTAATGCTGCTCTTGAGTTCTGTTTACATTGCTGAAATATTATGTTATTTATGTTATTAAATATTTTACCACATTTTTTTGCTTCAAAATTTCTTTTCCTATTTTTCTCCTCTAAAACCTAGGCGTGTCTCATGGTCTGAAAAATACAGTATTTAATCCAGCAAGACCTCTGAGCACTTATATCCCTTTGTCTGGTGGAGAAGAGGATGATTTCCTTGCTACCGAAAGCCAGAGACAGTGTAAGTGGCCACCGCCCTTTTCAGAACCAGATAGCCCTCCATAGAGCAAGTCTGCCTGATGAGGCAGCTGCCAGCTCGTCTGGGGAGACCTTCTCCACAGCGGCTGACGGAGGAGCTGTCCACGGTGCTGTCGTTGGCCTGGCTGCACTCACTGTGTCCTTTAATCCTCGTGGCAGCCTTGCAAGGTTCGTATCGCAATCAGCAGCTTTATTTCCACAGATGAAGAAATTAGTGCTCTGTGCTTCATTCATTCTTCACTAAACTGGAAGAAATATTCGTTAGGACAGTTGAAACCACGATGGGGAAAATGTACGTGAGCTTTGATGCCAAACATTGCCAAGCCTGAAAATCTGAAACAGTTTGGGGGTTGGGAAAGGGATTTTTCCCTCTCTCGAATATTACAAAAACTCAAGGGGAGAGAAGCACAGTTTCTAAGGTAGGACTGGGGGCAGAGAACCAAGTCAGGGGTTCTCTACCTGGGACCATTGACTCTGGGGGTGGGGAGGAGAGGGGTTCATGAACAGGCTTCAGGAAATCTACGTGAGCTTTCAGAAGATAGCAACATGTCGTTTATGGATGGATTTCTATGGGGTGGGATTGATAACTTTCAAGAGATTTTCAAAATGTCCAGGAATATCCATAAGGTAAAGACCCACTGCTTTGGGTCTCCAGAAAGTTAAGTCTCAGTGAGCAATGTATCTGATTATATCTCTATGTTTATATATCTGAGTTTGAAATAAGCAGCCCACTTAATTATGGCATTTATGCTGATTCAAATTAATGCATTACTTAAATATTTTAATAAATAATTCTAGTTTCATAGGCAACATGTCTAATTAATTAGAAACTGTGTGTGTTGCTCTTTTCAATTGGATTCATTCCTCCAGGGATCCTATAAAAGGAGAGAAGACATCCATCAGTTAGGAAACATTTGACGTGAACTCAAGATGTGGGAAGGCTATCACTCACCTGCCTAAAAAATTCAATAAAGCTCCCCAAATAAGACATTCACTTCATAGCACCGATGCTGGAGGTCACTCTGTGTCCTTATCTATCACCGCACGGCCCATTAGCATCGCGGGGACCAGAGAGCAGGGGAGGCACGGAGTGTGGCCTGCTCTCCTGTTCTGCCCACTCAGCAAAGCTTCTTACTGAATTCTGATCGACAACTATTTTACTCAGCTTGATACCGATAACAGTCAGATGGATTTTTAAAGCCCGCAGATTCAACCTGGAGGGAGGATGAGTGAGAGCATATAAAGAGTCCTCCTCCGCCTGCACGCCAACCCTTCATCTTGTACCGACTCTTACTCTGCGGTGACTTGAAGAGCCGCGTGTGTGTGTGTTTCTGTGTGTATGTGTGAAACGTGTGGCAACACCATCCACGAAGAACATTTGATTTCTCTCAAGCGTATTTGACAGCTCAGTGAGCTGACATAACCCAGAAAGCATGCTGTTATTTTGGGCACGGCAGAAAAGCAAGTATTTTAAAGTTATTTTTTAGGGTTTTTTTTTTCCTGAGAAAAGCTAACCTTACTGAAGGCAAAAAGGATGTGAGCACTAGGCTGCGATCCATGGGGTCCCAGGAACTTTCGGGCACTTGGGAAGGTGGGGATTCCACAAATGTGGCAGGTGTAATGGGCACACATTTTGCAGCGCCATCATTTCAACGTCAGTCAGAGGCAGGGATGCATCGGAGTCAGCGAAGACCTGGAAGAAGCCCAGTGCTGTGTGAGGAAGCAGGAAGGAGGGCTGCCAATCAGGATTTTCAAAGGGTACAGCAGCCGTGGTGGTCAGCAGATCACTCCCCAAGAGTGGGGAGTGGCACAAGGGTGCTGGACTCCATGCTCAGCCACTGAGGGGATCACACTTAAAACCCAAGCCAGAGCTTGGACCGGAACCATGTGTCTTGACTGTTCAGTCGTTGCTTTTGTCACTGCCCTGCATGTATGAGGTCCTACTCCCAACCCTTCTGCTTCCTACTCCCCTTTCCCAGTTTAGGAGGATGAGGCCCAGAGCTGTGGGTGATTTGTGTAGTTCCCCAGTGGGGAGGACCCAGAAAGGTTATGCTTGTAGGCTGGCCACAGTCTCTTTAAAGGCCAGCCGCTGTGGGACCAGCTCCACTTCATGGCTGTCTTCTTAGCTACAGAAACCCCCACAATAAAAGAGCAATAAGGTAGCAAACGTGAGGTGTGAGGCAGGAGCTACTCTCGTGCTTCAGGTGTGTGAGGTAGTGTAATCATCCCAGCATCCCCACGTAGGAAGCACTGTTATGCTCCCTGATTTACTGAGGAGGAACCCCGTGAGGTCAAGTAACGGGGCCTAATGCCACACTGATAGCAAGTGGAAGAGCTGAGGCTTGAACCCAGACAGTCAGGCACCAGTATGCCAGCCACTCTTTCTTGATTCTTGGAGCTACCTCTTGATTTTTAGAGCAAGGCTGTCTTTCTTCCACATAGTTATCTTTGTTTGCCCCAGGTCCTACCTTGCTTACCTAGACTTTCCCCTGCTCGAAGGAGAAAGGATGGGAAGCTTCTGGGCATACAGTAGGGAATACAGCCAGGTGAGGGTCCAATCTGCTTGGGGGGACGATTTTACCGTTACTTCCCACAGATCAGAACAAACGGGCAGTGGGGGTCCTAGTGCCATCCTCACTTTTCTCTTCGGAATCCCAACTGGTTGCTCGGCAAGAGAGAAGAGTGGTTCTCGGTGCTGACTCAGCTGACATGGGTGCGGATGGCAACCCATGGAGGTGGCGGAGAGAGCATCATTTCAGACGCAGCAGGGTCTGACCACACCCCAGTGCCAGCGGAGGGTACTACTTTTCTGTCTGCACAACTTCTGAGTCCCGGAGTCCTTGCTGGCGTAGAGGGAAGCACTTCTCAGTACTCAAACCTGGGGACAGACATTGGGACCTGCATTGTGGTGAAGTTTCATGTGATCTTAAACAAAACTACTACTGTCTCCTCAAATTAAAGAACTGAGAGCACTCAGCTTGTAAGTCAGTGAGCGGGTAATTCATTTTATCATGAACTTCTTCATAACTTCTTGCTTATAGTAAAATATAAGCTCTTAATGAGCATTTTAAATATTAATGAGAAGCTGAACATCATTTTTCCAACTCATTGAAGTAAATTGGTGGTGTGTTGAAATGAAGTTACATCACATTCCTGAGAAGGGTGAGAAAAAAATCCAATGAAGAGAATATCCCCCTTCCTAGTGAATTCTGACAGCATTTTATGCATGAGGCTAAATCTAAATGTATTACATTTGAGCATGCAATAATGAAGTTTGACCTCCAGAATGAGATACACGGGGAGAAGCTTGGAATCACAATCTTCAGATGCCCTGGGGAAAAGGCAACGACATGGGATCTGAGGTTTGATCTTCCTCTCAGCCAAGGATGAAGTCATGCATGGAACTAACCAAACACTGATGCTCTTAGGACTTGGTCAGAATTCCATGGGTGTGTTTGACGTTTATTCCACTTCCCATGTCTCTCCCCCACAGGATGTTGAACCGGCAGAGCTTGAGGCACTCTCAGAGATGCTCTGCACTGTGGAGGGACCGAGGCTCAGTGAGAGAAAGTGACTCAGCTGGCAGAGTTAGGAATCTAGGTCAGCTAATGTTTTGGGGGGCGGCATCTGTAACCCTTGTTCACTTCCAACTTCAGCTTTCCCTAGAGGTTGAAATGGGATTGATTCTTTCACCCATTAACTCTGAGCTATGATCATGCTCTCTCACCTAATAGCATCTTCAATAGCAGTCAATATTAATGGGTGGCGAATGTGTGGACTTTACTACAGCTCATAAATACAACAGGGGCTGCACTTTATACACTGAAAGATGTGCAGTTTGAATTCCTGGGGGATTTATTCAGACTTGATTGTTGCATTCTTTAGTCTCTCGGTAAAGCAGTGAGTTTGCACCTGGCAACAATCAGGAACTGGTCTGTGGCAGAGAGCATACGAATATATCACATTGACCTTGGCCTTCTGGAACATTCGGACAGTGTGGCTCAGAAGGCTGCCCTCACTGAGATATGCTCAAGTGCGGGTCTCAGCCTTCCCAGCTGGCCCTGTTGCCCACATTCTCCTGGAGGCTCCTGACTTTCTGATTGAACTGGAGGCTTTCTCTTGCTCCCCTTGCCTCCCCCCAGCTGTCTCACTTCAGTGGCCTTGCCTTGGTCATATTTTTCCCATTTTCTTCAATGACCTTGCACCCCAAAATGAATATGTTTCATCCTACTTACCTAGCCCATCCAAAGTCAAGTAATGGAGCCACTTTTATGTAACCTATTAATGCCTTTCATGAAAAACAATTTTTACATCTGCTTTGCCAAGCCCCTTTACTTCTGGCACAGTGTCTTATACAGAAGTGTTCTTCATTAGCCTCACATTAGATGAACGAATGATTAAATAAATGATTGAACAAAAAATCGATCCTTCCCAGAATCTTTCACCAGATCAAGGACCACAGAAACTGAATTTTTGTCATCTCACTTAAAAAAAAAGTAGTTAAAAATGTTCTCCTTTTCTATGGCTACATTGTAAAACCACCCTCCAATGCGTGTCTTAAAACACCGAGCTATTCTCTCTCCTGGTTCTGTGGACTACATGAACTTAGCTGGGTGTTTTTCACTGGAAGTCTGTCCTACAGATTTAGTCGTATGGAGCCTGGGGCTGCCGCCCTCTGACGACACATCTGGGCTGGATGTCCAAGACGGCACACTCACAGGGCTGGCAGTGGGTGCCAGGTGTTGGGACCGCCTACACTTGTGGACCAGACTAGACTATCTACATGTGTTCTCTCTGTGTGGCTTGGGCTGCTTACAGCGTGGCAGGCAGCTGGAGTCCTGAAGAGAGCCTGCTAAAAGTGAATATTCCAAGAGAACCAAGAAGAAGCAATAAGGTCTTTTGTGACTTGGCCTTGGAAGCCCCAGAATGTTACCTCCACTGCACTTGAATGGTCAAGCATGTTACTAAAGTCAGCCCAGTGATATGATAAGGAGAGGGAGTAGCACATGCGTACACAGAGGGAAGGCATTGACGGTGCCCATATTTGAAGACTATCCAGCTGTCAAACAAATGTATTATCCTGAGATGAACCTGTCACTATGAGCACCTGCCTTCATCAGGTTAGCTACTGTACTGCCTTTGGGAGGGCAGATGACAGAGTAGGAGAGGGAGAAGTTGGTAGCTTGAGATAACAGGAATTGGGCCTGGGGTAGATAATATAAGGTATAAAGTAAGGATACTCGGGAGAGCGTGTGTGTGTGTGGCAGTGAGCGCTCAAGGAAAGCTTTGCCTCCGTTACTAGATTAGTATATGTGAGAGGTGGTTGGAGAGGAAAGCAAGCACAGTTGATGCAAATTAGTTAAACCACATAATTATAACCAAGATTATTTTAAAAGATTAAAGAAGCACTTGTATCTCACTAACTGGACACAGCAATGTCATCTCTCTAATCTTAATTCCTCCGTCTGTATTTTTTTTACATCTCTGTTACCATCCTGCCTTTGCATCCAGATTCATTTTGTAACTGCTGCTCCTGGTTAGCTGCTGTCTTCACCTGCATCGTTTTGAAGGCTGCATCCCATTTCGGCAGAGGGAGATTTGTTACGGGCCAACGGGCTGAACACAATTAGCGAGGGTGACTCAGGTCTCTTGCCTTCCTGTCCCCGTTGGTGAATGGGTGAGGCTCTGGGGAAGCTGAACCTGGCCCTTCCAGGCTTTGGGGAACTGTCTCTGCCCTGGCTGCCCTACTGGGGACGAAGCTCTCAGGGTGCTTCATCAATGTGTGTAGCTGCCAGCAGGAAACACTTCTCCCTTGAGCAGAGAGGCAAGCCAGGTTTTTTCCTTCTTCTCTCCTCATCCTTCCAAGGAGCTGTTGGTTTCTTGAAACAGTTAAGCCAGGGCACAAAGGTTTAAATTTCTCATCTCTTATGAGGGTTTACATTTCTTCCGGAAAGGGGATTTAATTTTACTGCTGTAGCAATTTTTTTTTTTGCTACAAGAATCTGCTTACTTCTTTTTCTGATACTGAGATGCCAAGACTTGTCACATTCTGGGCGGGTGGAGGGCGTCCCCCTTCAGCTTCAATGCCCTCTAGTCTCTGCCCATTTAAATCCTGCTGCACATTACTCTGTGTGTTCCTTGAAGCCTTTCCCGACCTCAGGCACCCACACTCAGGATTCTGACAGCTTAAAACATCTACTGTTTGCTTATACTCATGTTCTCCTAGAGGGCAGCATAATGTCATTGCCAGACCCTGGCCTGGAACTCAGGATACTTCAGATCTTGTCCCATGGCGAACCATCTTTGTGACCTTGGAGAAGTCTTTTCATCCCCTGAGCTTTAGCTTCCCCCATTTTAAAATGGGGGGCTGATCTCCATTGTTCCTTCCAGCTACGATTCTATTGTCTAAGCCCTTGGCCTTTGAAGTCACTCTAGTCCATCACTCTAGAGGCTGTGGGAATTTGGTCAATTCATGCTCATTCTCCCCAATGACCCTGAGTAGTTCTGCTCAGAAGACATCCTCTAAACAGCATTGAGATGTGTATTGTTATTGAAAACATGGATTGGGTCTCTTTCACTACCTGCCTCCTGCCCTACCCGCCCCCCCCCCCCATTATCTCCATCTTCTCATCCAGGAAGTAGCCTTCAGACCCTGTTCTTCATTTTGGGTCAAGTTCAGGGTCTCTGATGATGACAAAGGACAACAAATGGAAGCAAACTTTATGAAGACCGTACTGCAAACAGTCTATCAATGCAACGTGCCCCAGACCAACGCCAGTGGGACGCCCACAAGCCCATTTGACTCTCCTTTGACTACTCATGTAGGAGGGAGACGTGATTAGCTGGAGGGCAGCGAGTCCCTGTTATCTCCGTCACCAGAGCACGAGGGCCCGCCGCAAGGACCAGCAGTGCCTGTGTCCTGCACGTCCATGTTTGCTCAGCCCCCAATTGCTGAAGATTTGTTCGTGCTGAAAAAGTTATAGAACAGTGTCAGAGGGAATGGACATGATTTGGCTTACAACCAGAAAAAGCCAGAGCTTTCTAAGGTGGTTTTATGTCCTAAATGTGAGGTCCTCTGTAGAAGCCACCGTTCTGGCCAGCCAGTGGCCAAGAAATGATAGGACCTCCTTAACATCTAGCCGAAACCCCAACCTGCCTGCTCACACGCCCTGCACTTCTCAGCCTCTGGGGTTTCCCTTACGCGCTTCCCCTCTGCTTGGGATGCGCTGGCCCATGTCAGCCCTATTAACATTCTGTTCACTCTTTGGGACAAAAAGGGAGCTCAGGGATGCCTCTCCTGTGGGCTGGGCTGTGGAGTCTGAATGACTTGGGTTTAAATCCCAGCTCTTCTGGGGCACTGAACTTCTCTTAGCCTCAGTTTTCTCATTTGTGAAACAGGGCTAATGATACCAGCTTTGCAGCACTATTGCAAAGCTGATACGGAATGGCAGAAGACCCGCAGCACGGCACACGGCACCTGGCGTACAGCAGGGGCCCAACGAGAGGCGTTAACTATTACTTCCCTTATGTAGGCCTTTCTGGGGCTTTCCAGAGTACTAGATCCATGTAGGCATATAACTTATCCCACTGCTGGACAGAAAACTCCTTGAAGGTGGGAATTATTTTGGCATTCCTATTTATCACTTTCTCTGCTAAGCACAGAGCTTTGGACAGAAGAGATTCTTAATACATTTTGTTCAGATGAATTGACTATGTCATTTTACCCTTGTTGGCAATACCCAACAAAGTCAGAAGAAAGTCACCGTTTTTTTAAAAAAGGCAAAAATATGCTTTTTTACATTTTTAGCCACATGGTATCGAGTTCGGCTTTGGGGTCTTGCCTCTTACACTGTAATTCCCGGGAGTGGGGGAGGGATGGAGACCATGACCTTTTCTATGTGCTTTTGGTATTTAGTGCTCTGCAGGGCACTCGCTGAATATTTAAGTGTGTTGCTATTCACGATGAAAGCTTGTAGAGCAACGGATCAGGGAGCAGAAAAACAACTTGGTAATGGACTTGTGTCAGACAATGGCAGGAGAAAGGCCGTCACTGAAGGGCTGTAACTGTCCTCACCGCACCAGCCCCTTCTGGAGCCCCGCTCTCCACAGATGCAGTGCTGGCGTTTCCGGTGTCATTTTTGCCACGAGCTGCTGGAACCCGCTCCTGACAGTGGAGGGGCGGCCTGGTGGCTGGGCAGCTCCTCGTCCGGCAGGTCAGCACAAGGTGCCTCAGGCAAGAATTATCTACATCCGTCTCAGGAGTGGCCCAGGCTGTGAGTCAGCTGTCACCCAGACGGACTTTGGGCCCCACGTTGGTGACCATGGCAAGATGAACGAAGCTGTGGGCTCAGCAGAGGCAATGTGGCGTAAGAGCGCAGACTCTGGAGCCAGACTCTGGGTTTATAACCCACCTCCTCCCCTTGCTTGCTTGTCATCTTAGGCAAGTCGTGCAATTTCACTGAGCCTCAGGGTCCCTATCTGTCAAATGGGGATATGCGAGTAAGAGTGCCTACCTCACAGGGTGTTTACGAGGAGCAAAGGTGTGGAAGTACATAAATTACATAGAACTGCACCTAGGATGTAGTAAATGTCCTGTAAGTGCCGGCTGCTGTTGTTTTTGATCTGTAAGGGCTCTGCCTCCGTATCATGTGAAGAGCTGTGGTTCGTGTGCTGCTTTCGTGCCTCAGCTCGGCTGGTCCTCAGCCCTCTGCGGAGAGATGAACCTGGGGGGGGAGCAGGGAAACGTCCGCTCTGTTTCAGGCAGGAGTTGCAGGGAGCTGCAGCAGTGAGGGTGGAACGGAGGGGACAGACTTGTGGCTGTACAGGAGGGATCACGGTGGTTGCACATGCAGCTGAGGGAAAGGGATGGCCTGGAGGTGGCTCCCAGGTGACTGAGACACGGGGTCTGTGGGTGGTGATGCCATATGCCAGACAGGTGACATCATAGACAGAGGTTCATTTGGGGAGGTCAGGCTTGAGCAGCCAGCGGAGTATTGGGATAGGAGGTGGGAATGTCTAAGAGTGTTGCAAATGCCACTCTGGAACTCAGGGGAGCAGCCGAATGGAGCTGTGGATCGAGGAATCACCAGAGGTTGCAGTGAAAGCCATGAGAACCCGTAAGATCCTTCCGACAGCTTGCAGCCAAATGCCCAACATCTAGACCAGGGCCAGATAGTAAATATTTTAGGCTTTGCCGGCCATATGATCCCTGTTGTACGTACTTAACTCTGACATTTTGGCTTGGAAGCCACCATAAGCAATACATAAATGATGAGTATGGCTGTGTTCCAATAAAACTTTATTGACAAAACCCACGGGCCATAGTACGCCCACCCCTGCTCCAGACCATTATCTTACATGCAGTAGATAGATATACCGTAAATATTTGTTGGATTAATCTACTAGCTTCAGAAATTGTCTGATGTCCCGATTTTTTAAAAAACAATTTAATTAAATTTCTAGGAACTCAACTTTTGTTAATGACCCACCAAGACACTCCTGAAAACTAGTAGGAGAGAGGACATTTGAATCTCTGCTGCCATGTGACAAGCTGCTGTGAGTTAGAGATCTGCCATTGAGTTGCAAAATATCTGCTGGAAACCTTTTCTGAACTACGTCCTAGGCCCTCAGCCAAGTGTGATGAATCAGACCAGTGAATTACAGGTGATGAGAGAACCATTGGATACAAACCCCCCTGAGGACCGGAGCGGGTGGGTAAGGTGAGAGGCCTGGGCTTCCAGGAGAGCACTCTTAGAGCCCTCAGGAATCCTCGATGACACTCTCATCGGGTCCAGGAAATTGACTGCAAATGCATTAAATAATTAAGAAGTTGCCCACGAGTATTCGTAGCTTCCATTGCAAAGAAGCGGCAGTAGAAGGAAATGGGAGGCAATCAAAAAATAGATGAAGAATTGAAGCTTTGCGAGGGAGTAGGTAGGCATTTTGTACTCAGGGAAGTAGTAGTCATAGGAGAGAGAGAGAACTGCAGAGAGAGAGAGAGAAAGAGAAATACCCTGATCCTTCCTACCAAACATCCAAACAATAGGGAGATATTGCAGATTAGTAGTTAAAACAGTCAACATAAGGGCTGAGGGTTTCAGCTACCAAATTATGACTGAGCCATTCTGAGGATGTTCCCCTTCTTCCTGTCTTATAGTTTCAGCTGGTGAATCAAACCCCCAAAGTCTGTCTCTTGTTTTTGAAGACTGATGCTGCACAGTGCAATTCCTTGGCCACCTTCCTGGGGACAGTTCTGGGGTCTTAGATGTTAAGTGGGGGGAGAAAAATCTATAGAGGAAGCTCATATTTGACCACTGGCTGTAAATGGCTTTTCTGCCTGTTTTCAAAAAGAATGTGTGAGAGCGTGAAGAAGCCCATAGCTCCCAGGCGTCTGTGTGACCGAGATACAGAGTTGATGTGGTTACAGCAGCTGTGTGTCATATGTGATATGCATGCACATGCATTTGTATGCACATACACGTATGTGTGCATATACATGCAGATCTACATGGATGTGTGTGTCTCTGTATTATATATATTGACAAATGTTTTTTAGATGCTTGACTTGGTTGCTGCCACCAGGGCCCCACAGTGTTCAAATCTGCCCCATCTCTGATTTCTGGCAGTGAGAGTTCAGATACAGAGTGAGTGCAAGAGAGTAAACGATTCTGCATTTAGTTCCTGAATTCGAATAGTTCGTGTTCAGATAGCAAAGGAACAAAAGGAATATCATATTTTAAAGATCATGATATTTTTAAAAACCTAAAGACTTAAAAATCTGTATTTCTGGCCCTGGCTGGTGTAGCTTAGTGGATTAAGCGCGGGCCTGTGAACCAAGAGATCATGGTTCGATTCCCAGTCAGGGCACATGCCTGGGTTGCAGGCCAGTTCCCAGCAGGGAATGCACAGGAAGCAACCATACATTGATATTTCTCTCCCTCTCTCCTTCCCTTCCCCTCTGAAGATAAATAAATAAAATCTTTAA
>CM052550.1:6138786-6151186 GCA_028533065.1 Trachops cirrhosus | reverse complement strand
CTGTATTTCTGGACCCAGTCTCCAACATGGCGGTGCCTTCTGGAGCTCAGCAGGGTCACCTGGTACCGCTTTGGCCTGAGCCCAAGCTCTCCAGTCTACTTGGGCCAGCGGTCCGACCTGCTTCTCAGGTCGGTGGTACCTGCTTGCCTTGAAGGCTTTGTGATTAGTCCCTTGGCTTCCATGCTCAAGCCCATCTTCTCCACTTTGCCACCAAATTCTTCTTTCTAGAACTCAAGTTCAATCAGACTACACTGTGCTAGGGTTCCCCAGTCCCTAAGCTAGAGCCCCTTGTCTGGTGTACAGGGCTGTCTTCTCTGTCACCTGCCATAGCCTCCTCCTTCCCATTCATCTTTAATCACTTCCTACCACATTCTCTTCAATCCAATGACACTTGACCCTTGACTCTTCTAGAAAGGTCCCTGTTCTGGCATCAGGCCATTGCACATACTTTTCCCACCAACCCAAACGCCTGGTGGATTTTTACGTACAGTTCAAGACCCGGCTTGGTTGCTACCTTCCGTGTGAATGCTCACCCGATCTCTACTCCCTCCCTCTGGCTCCCACAGAACCCTGCTGGTGCTTCTTTAGAGCTCTCCTTATTACTGTCTCACAGTTGTCTGTGCTTGTTTCAGGGTTATATCTAGGTTTGAATCCTAGCTCTTCAGCATTCTAGCTGTGTGGCTTTTGATAATTTACATAAACTTCTTTGGGCCTCAGTCTTATCTGCAAAATGTGCCTGTTCAGAAGACCTAGCCTAAGGTTGTCGGGAGGTCTGTGTGTAATTATGTGTGTCAAAGGACTTACTTTGCACAGTACCTAGTACATAGTAAGTATTCAATAGATTTTAGCTTTTCTTCCTTTTCCTCTAGTTGACCTTGAGCTCACAGAGATCAGAGACATGTCTTGACTATCTTGCTAGTCCAAATGCCTACCTCTGTGTCTAGTGCATGGCTGGTTCCAATTTTGTTAAGTTGCTACCGATGAAAACACAACCCAGTGTATAGTAGGAAGTCAGTGCCTGTCCGGTTGAATGATGTGGTCATTTGAATTATTGGTCCCGAGTTTTTATTCCCCTGTGGCAGATATCCATACCTTTTCCATGGCATCATCATGGACAGAGTGAAGTTCTCCTTTTCTTGACTTTGGAATTGTCCACATAACTTTTTAGCCACTGGGATATCAGAGAACGTGATTCAAGAAGAGGCTGTAAATGTCTTGAGTGACTGAGCTTACCCTCCTCTGCTTCTTTCATCACCATAAGGAAGCCATGCCCTGGAGGTTGGTCTCTGAGAGTGAGAACTACGTGAGGCTGACCTGAATCTAACCCACGGCCTGGAGTCCAGCCTTGTGAGTCCAGCCTAGATCAGCAAAACTGTAATCTACTAAGTGGTGTGGTGGCCTGTGGCACAGGAACAGCTGAGTTACACGTTCTTATGGCAAGAGGAAACGAACTGATTGTTACCATCTAGTTTTTGTGGTCCAGCTTTAAGGACTAGCCACGCAAACATGAAGCAATAGCAAACAATCCGTCATGGGGAAAATTTAAAGTGTGGCATTGCTGGTATTTGGGAATTGGGTTTGTGATGAAAGTAAATGAAAATCCAAGTCACATGAAGGGCGACAGCTGAGCTCCCCTGCTTGACTTCCGTTTCCAGATCTGAACGAAGAGAAGCCCTCCAACGGCCAAGCTCACGAGGGCCCCTCTTCTGATGGCCCATTCAAACATGGGCTCCTCAAATCTCCTCACTGGAGAGATTTCCAGAGCTTATCTGGCCCAGCTTCTCGTCCCCTGCACAAGCTTATTCTGTAGCATCCCTGAGGGGAGTTGATCCAAATTTAGTCACTTACCTGCTGTGGATAACTGCAAAGACTGTGGGATTTTGGAATCAAACAGACTTGGTTTTAAATCCCAACATTGTGACCTTAAGAATGAACTCATCCCTGGATCACTCGTCTCTGATAGAAGATGGAAATAATGAGAATGCCTACCTTACAGAGCTGTTGGGAGAGTTACCTGGACAACACAATGGCACCTCCAGCCCAGCCCTGGAACCAGATGTCACGGCTCCCTTCCTTCTTTGGAGCGGCACAGGTACATCACCCCTCTGCCAGGCAACAGCTATTCCGGTGTCTTTATAGAGAGGGACGGGGAGAAGTATGTTGAGCTCCAACTGGGCCCCTTCCATGTGCAGTCCAGATGCTGGGCCTGCTGGCCTGAATCGGCTGTCTCCTTCCCAGGTCGCTTGATGGGGCATGTCAGTTTTAAATTGTCAGTTGTCAGCACATTTCAACATCCCGGGACTAAGAAAACATCAGAGGCAATTGTGAACCATTATATTGATTTATTCAGATAGTTTTGCACGAACTGTGATCCATAAAATTCTGAGCTCCCTGTAGTCTTCCACAAGCAGAGTTTCAGTGTAACTTAAAATGGAACCTTTCCATCCTATAGGAGGGATCTAGAAGAGCAGAGATGGGTCAGTGTGAGCTAAGACAGATACAGAAAGTGTGCACGTGTGTAGTGGGGTGGGGTGTCGTTCAGGGAAAGAGCAGTTTCTAAGGGAGCCGGACTGTGACTGTGTGGGCAGAGGTGAGACAAGGAGGCTGGCGGCGGGTAAGGAGCACCTTGAGTAACATGAGGAGTTTGAACTTTGCACACAACGGGGAACCATTGAAACTTCTTGAGCAAGGAAATGGCATTGTCAGAGCTTTTCTTCGGGAAGATAACTGGCAAGAAGGTGAGAATGGATGGCTCTGGTAGGGGCGGAACAACCAGTGCCGGGAGCATACTTGGTGTCAGTACAATTGTCTGGACAATGGGCAGTGAAGGTTGCTCCTGGGTCCTGGAAGATAGAGGACAGACACGACACACTGCAGTGCACAATCTACAGCAGTCGTGTCTGACCAGGAAAGGTAAGAACGAGGGAAGGCTGACGCAGGTTTTAAGCCTGGGGAAAGTGCCCGAGTTATCTAATTTAACACTCAGGGTGCGGAGAGTATATCCAGCCTCACCAGGCTGTACTCACTCATTCTTAATGCATATATGTGTGTGTGTGTGTGTGTATACACTCTGTGTACATATAGAGCACTATAAATCAATAGCCTAATATCACACTCACACAACACTCTCACACGCACACACAATGCCGCTTCAGCCTTCATTCATTTTAAGTGGATGTAATTATGGGTTTGTGAAATAAGGGTGTGGGGCTTTGTAGCTTCATCTGGGAAACTGCAGTTTTCATACTGGCAGTGTGGGACTTGTATTTTAGGATTTTAAAACTATCTAAACCAGGCCTCCTGATCACAGTGGTTGCACTGGACTGGGCACTTGTGTGCCAGTGCTTTTCACTCATCACCTCGCTTGTCCTCACAACAGTTTATGAAATGGACACTCCCAGCTCCATCTTCCCTTGCTTCCCACAGTAAAGGCTGGGCTCGCTTGCCACATAACCTAGGTTTGGACAGTGAGGACATACATGGCGTCTGCTTAGAGAGCTCCAGGCGAGACGCTGCTTCCAGGTACAAGAAAGCAGCAGTGCAGGAGGAGTCTGAGCTGGCCCCTCCTCTGTCCCCTCCTTCACGGCTTGAGCATGCTGGATGCGAGGCGTAATGCTGAGACAGCCGTTTGGAACCACAGATGACGCACATGCAGACGAAAAGCCTTGGGGTGTCAGAGCAGGACACGGAAAGAGTATGTGACCTCAGTGACACTACTGAGCCACTGCACCAGGCTCAGAAGCAATGCACCCAAGTCCCTTGATAAGTGAGACCATAAATATCTGCCGTGTTCGAGTCGCCATCGGTCGGGCTTTCTGTCGGTCACAGATAAATGGGCCCTGATGTTCAGTCCCTTGCCTGGGGCTAAGCCGGGACGTAGTGGAGCTGGGGTTCAGATCCTGATCTTTCTAACCCCACAGTGATGCCTTTAGTTCCTGCAATTTCAACCTCCTGACACCTACACAGAGCACTGTGAGGGCTTCATGTTGTCGTATGCGATGGACACGTCTCTTGTCCTTTCCATGGTCATTCTCCACGGTTTTGATGTCTCCTAGGTGTCGGGCATGAGGCAAGCCTTGGGAGACTGTGAGGTGACTTCGATTCAGTCTCTGTGCTCAGGCTGTTCGTGACACAGACAGTGGGCCGGCAGACTGTGGCCCACGGGCCGGATCTGGTTCACTGCCTGTTTTTTTACGACCTGCTAGCTAAGCAGGTTTTTATATTTTCAAGCGGTTGAGAGAAAAATCAAAGGAATAACATAGTGTGAGCTGTAATAATGATATGAAATTCAAATTCAAGCTGTAGTGTTTATAAATACGAGTATGTTAGAACGCAGCCCCGTCCATTTGTTTATGTCTTGTCTATGGTGGTTCTTGTACTGCGGTTTCAGGGTTGAAGAGTTGCAACAACTGTCCTACGGCCTGGGAAGCCTCAAGTGTTCACTGTCTGGCCCTTTACAGGAAAAGTTTCCCGATCCCTGGTCTGCGTGGGTGGAGTTTAGAGAGCGATTAGGCAAATGGACAACTCATTCTAGCTAAGGGAAAGAAAAAGGATGTATATGCTTGAGATACTTGGAAAAAATTTCCCGAAGTAATATGAGCTTCTCCTCTAGACTTTTTCCCCTTACAGATGGATTCCACGGAAGAAGTCGGGGTGGGGTGGGCTGGGATTTTGCCAGATTCCATTGCCTTTGGGTAATGCACGCCTTTTATTACTTGTTCCTCGTACACAGAACTCTGTGCTTCGGTAGCTTTCAACGCCACCCAGGCAGACAGAACAGATCACGAGTTCTTCTAATGCACACTGTAAAATTACCTTGGAAAACTTGATCGACCTTTTAAGGAAGGCCCTGAGAGCCCCCCACAGATGAGCTCTCCCCCGACACCCTTCTGTGCTGTCACGAGCCATTCCTCTCAAATCCTGGCTCCTGTCATGCAGGTCCCAGTGTCCTTGGGGACTGCACATCCCGTGTACACATCCCTCGGCTGGTGGAGAGAGACCTCTCCGTGAACCCAACTCTAAAAATAAACAGAACTCTTAATTTTCTTTTTTCCCTGAGAAAAAGTCCCAGGAAGCCTTCAGCAATAATAATGATGCTTGTCAGTTGCACGGCATCACGCACCTTAGCACTTTTCTGTCCACGGTGACTCTGACTCTTCAAATAACCTTGACCCGAATAATTTGATTGTAATAAAAAATGATGAAACTACATGAAAATGCCATTCTGATGCACTTATAAAGGAGACTTTTGAGATCAATGAACTCATACCCTTTCTTTACAGATGAGAAAACTGAGGCTTAGTGAGAAAGGCAGCCAGCTGATCAATGGCAGGGCAAGGTTAATGCCTTTCGGTTGGGACGGTAATGACGGCCACGGCTCTCAGGCACCTTTGTCCACCACACGTGTGTGGTTACAGGCTGGGTGCCTCTACAATTTGTTATCCGAAATGAAATGCTTTGGCTCAACAGGCATAAAGCAAACCTGTTTACCAAAACCTACGTCCCCCTATTTATAGGAGAGGTAGGTAGAGTAGGTCATGGAGACATTTGGCCTCATTCTGATAATTAGGTGTGTCTCTAAATTTTACTTCTATTTCATGATTGTATCTCTAGTCTAAGGATCTTACAACCTTTGCATTTGATGGGGCCAGACCCCTGGAACAGCTCCTTAGTAGCGACCCAGTCCTGATTTCTCCCTCCGACCACTTGTTTTATGCCACACCCAGAGCCCGGGCAGTAGAGAAATCCAGAGTTGTGCTTGAGAGGAGAATCTGGGTGTGACAGCTGGTCCTATATGGACACAATGACTCTCTCCGTCCAAGATGTTAGAGTAACTGTCTTCAGGTCCAAGGAGAATGTTTTCAAACAGGGCTGGTGGCTGGTTCTAGACAAAGGAGCTTGGGATATTCAGAAGAGGAAAGAGAATAATGACTTTTAAAAAATTATATTTTATTATGCTATTACAGTTGTCCCACTTTTTCCCCCTTTGCCCCTCTCCACCCCACACTCCCCACTTCCTTGTACATTTTGTTTTTAGGAAAGAATAACAGTCCATGTGTATTGATTTTCCATGGTAGCCTCATCTCTGAGCTCTGTGGGAAAACTAAAAAAAATGACGGGAAAGGAAGAGAAAATGTAATTACTCCATTATTGCTGATGGTAAAGAATTATGTAATAAGAAATAATTTTTAAGTAAAAATTAGGAGAATCAGTGTGGATGAATTCTACTAACATGGTATTGAAAGAAGCCAGACCCAAGAGTACGTACTATATGATTCTATTGATCAAACAGAATCAATTTGATTGAAGTTCAAACACAGTCAATTTAGTCAATAACATTAGAAGTCAGGGTAATGGTTACTTTTGGAAGGGGGGTGATAGTGAGAGGGAGTGAGTAAGAGGGGGCTTCTTAGGGGCTGATGTTATGTTAATTATTGATGTGGGTGCTAGTGGTACATACAGGTGTGTTCACTTTGGAAAAGTTCATCAAGTACTTTCTGTGTGACATGCTATACTTTGATGAAAATGTATTAAAACAAAAGAATAATTTAAACATTTCTTCCTTCTGTTGGATCTCATGGGATTAGTTACATCAGAGATGTGAAAGGGCAATGTATTTTATTTTGAGTTACCCACTTTAACATGCATCCAGATTACTCAGGTGCAAAATTATTTTGTGTGCATATGATGTGCAATGCATCATTAATAACATCTGTGAAACAGTTGCAATTACCCATCCATTTTCTGATTTAATTCTCACACAAAAATAGTGTAGGTAGGCCAGATAGTATCTCAATTTTACAGATGAGAAGAATTAAGGCTCAAAGAAGTTCACCAGCATATCCAAGATTACTCAGCTAGAATTTGTACATAACTTTTAAAAAATTATAGACAACTGGGTGTAGGTGTAGAACTCACTGTGTGCATTTTTATCTTGCGTCACGATTCCCGGGCAGAGGAGGTTTAGAGCTGAGACCTTGGGTGTAGCTCTTCCCCTTTCCTAACATGGCCAGATTGCACAATCTTTCCATGTTGCAGTTGGTACCCACTAATAGACTCTGGCTGGAACACGACATTTATCTCCTTCTCATTTGTACCGCACAAATGAAGTTAAAATAATGGCACTTTGTTGGCACAGAGGAGAGCCAGTTCCAGAGTGTCCCACTTTCCCCCTTCTATTCAGTGTCGGAGTCGATGCAAACTAACGAGTGCTCTGGCCCAGTTTGCGAACGCAGTCCGGTCGCACAGTAAAGATTAGGACTTGTCCTTCCGGTGAGCGGTGCTCTCTCATGGGGCCTCCCGTCCCACATGGACCCGCCAACTCTGAGCCCCTCGGAACCATCTCTTAGTGAGATGCAAGAGGGGGATATGGGGCTGGTGAGTGGGTGAGAATTCCCTTTGAAACGAGGCTGGACCAGGAGTCGGAAGACCCTGGTTGAAGTCTCCACTGTCATATCCACTAACCATGGGAGCCTGGGCGAGCCACACACCACGTCAGCACGTGTTGTCTTGGAAAGAGCCCTGGACTTGAGGCCAAACTTGGGTTTGAATTCCCACTGGACATCTTACCGGCCGTATGACCTTGGACCAGTGCATCAGTGTTTCTGGCTTTCATTTCCTCATCTGTAAAGCGAAGGGGCCGTTTGGCTGCGTTTGAAGGAACCATTTCCTGCTAGTTCATTTTAAGATCTCCAAGGATGCATGTTCCTTCCTATCTATGAAGTGGGGAGAGTGATTCCTGCCAGTTTATTGGGTTGTTTGGAGAGGCAAGGGGACCGGCTAGTGGTAGCACCCGGGAGGTTTTCTTCGCATTAAATGTGTTGGTCTTGAGAGCCGTTCCCTAGATTCTCAGCAGCATAACCATTAACCATTAACCCCACTTTCTTTTATGGTCCCTTTGATAGGCTGCATTTCGTAGGAACCATTATCTTACATTAGCGGCCTTTTCAAGGTCTGTTCCTTCCTCAGTGAAGAGGCAATTCAGGTTCCTCACCTAGAACCGGCAGGACAGCATTCCACTGGCTACCGGAAGTGCTCCGGTTCTACTTCTACTCACTCTCCTCTTTCCCTGCCCCTCCCTCTCACCCTGCCCCGGACACCCAGCCCCACGGGAGACCAGAAGGGAAATGATCCCCATCTCCTACACACACACAGTGTGTCTGAGGCTTACTGCATTGCTGTTGGAGACCGGCAAGAACAAAGCCTTGTGCCCGTGGGGAGGGGCCAGGACTCCCTTGTGGGTGTGGCTGGAACACCCAGGGAGGTGGGAAGCAGAGACACCTGCCTCAGGGGTCTCCTTCCGAGTTCACCTGACTTCAGGCACGCTTGTGGTCGCTCTGGGAGGCAGGGGTGTTATAGGCTCTCTGCCTTGTGAAGATGGCCAGGAACAGGGCAGGGTCCTCCCTCTGAACCTCAGGGAACCATCAGATTGTCTGGCTCTCCCTAACTCTGGTGTGTGTGTGTGTGCGCGCGCATGTGTGTGTTAAAGAGGCACAGCACTCCCTTCTGTTAGCTGCCGAAGAGGTCAGAGAGAGCCCCAGGACAGCAGACATTTCAGAGGTGGACAGCCTAGGCTGTGGGGTCCAGCCATGCCCCTGCGTGAAGACCCTTTAGAGGGAACACAGCCCTGCCAGCCCCTTGATTTTGGACTCCCAGGCTCTAGAAATGTGAGAGAACACGTTTCTGTTCTTTTCAGCCACTGGAGTCATCGGAGGCTGTGCTAAGTTGAACAGTGTCCCCTAAAACTTCACACCCTCCAGGATCCTCAGAATGTGACCTTATTTGGAAATAAAATCTTTGCAGATGTAATTAGTTACATTAAGGTAAGGTCCTACTGGATTAGGGTGGGCCCTACCCCCATGACTGGTGTTTTTTTGAGAAGAGGGTACTTTGGACAGGGAAATACACTGAGGAAGAAGGCCATGCATGCAAAGACAGAGGTGGGATGAGGGCAGGGCAGACAGGAAGTGCGTGGCTGACCAGCGGGCCTTACTGTGAGCCAGAGGAGAAGCTGTCGGAGGATTCTGAGTAGATGCTCTGGTTGTTATATGGAGAAGAGACCTCTGGGAGCAAGCTGGGAGTGGGAGCCTCAGCCTTGCAGGCTCCCAAAGGCATCCTGTGGGCTAGTGGCTGGACGCATAGACGTAGTCGTGGGCGTTTGATGGGTATCGTTTTGTGTGAAGGTATAAAAGCATTTCCCCTTCCCTATTCTGCCAGTTTCCTTCCAATAGTTTTTGATATTCACCTCTTCCCTGGGTTGGGCAGAGAGAATCAATGACTTCCCACTCCCTGTACTCCTTTAGAAGAACAGAAGGTCACATAAAAGCCACAGACTTGCTGGGGATTGAAAGAAATGTGGGGAACTGGTCTTCTGTTCCACTGTGCACTGAGCATGAGGCAGGAGCAAAGTAACTGGATTCAAGAAGGTCTCGATGAGGGGCTGGGGGCAGGTGGGCAAAGGTGTGGAGGGGAATGGGTACATCTGCAATAGTGTCAGTAATAGCAATAAAGTAAAAAAAAAAAAAAAAAGAACGTTCTCCGTGGGAGGAGACATCTCTCTGACCCTAAGGACCATGGGGGATTTATGAAAGAGAGCTGCCCTTGAAGTCAACTCTGCCCAGTCTCCTTGGGCTGGGGACCGTGTCATTTTCAGATTCATGTCTCCAGCACCTGATTCGAACCTGCACTCTGGTCCACAGTGGGTGCTCAATACTAGTCTGATGCGTGTCCGGGGGGAGGACTCTTGCTGCTTAAAGTGTGGGCCCCAAACCAGCAGCGCTGGCTGACCGCTGAGGTGCACAGTTTGCTAAATGACCATCCCCTGCAGGGCGCTGTCATTCCAGGGCATTGAACGCTTCCTGGGTGCCCCTGGCCACGCAGAGCTGTACTCACTTTATACCCAGAAGTGTCTCAGCCTCACAGAGAGCTCCCATCAGACCAGTGGACACCTGCCTTCCACGCAGCACACGCTCGTTCTCTCTGTCTGTCTGTCTGTCTGTCTCACTCACTTATCTGCCTTAGCGCAGATGCCGACACACAGCAAAGCTTGAGGACTCCTGGAATCAACGGCCTCTGAGGCCCCTTACGGCCCTGACTCCAGGGTTCCCCCACCCGTGATTCTGTTCTTTCTCTCCACGCTGGATCCGCCTGTTGGCGATGAGGAGCGGCGCCATCAGCTCGTCAGCCTAGCTTCACTGCCCCCTGAGAACGCAGCCAGCTGGCAGCGGTGGAGGAGAGTGGCAAACACATTAGTCCTTTCTTCATCGTCTGCGCCGTGTACGCAGTGCTCAAGAGGACTCGGTCTCTGTGCCAGGGCCAGGGAGGCTTTGCGTCAGGACCAAAGGCAGGCACAGTCTCTGCTGTCTTCCCCTGCTCCCTGCTTTGACCCCCGGTGGGCTCTAGCCGCAGGCAGCTACTGCCTAAACCCAACCCCAAACCCACTGGAATGACAAAGACAAGCCTCAGGGCAGGTGTAAATGTACCCACCCCCGGCTCTCTCCCTGGGTCAGCCCCTCGAGGGGCCAGATTGACACCTTGGCTCCCAGGAGGACCCAGGAATAAGGAGCCCAGAGGCAGGCTGGGCTCCCGGAGGCCATCCTGGTGTCTTCTCTTCTCCACATGGCATGTGGTGATTTTGTAGCAGTAAAATTTACTGTGGGTAATGGAGTGTCAAGCTCCTTATTTGCTAAAGGAAGATTTCAAATGTGGAGAAAGATTTATTAAATAAGTCAAGCATACGCCTCTGAGACAAGATTACTCTGAGTGAAAACAATTACATAGTTAAACAAGGAGGAAAGAAAATGTAAATGCATCTTCAGAGTTCTCTAAATGAGTTTAAATGTGTGATTTTAAAAGGTTGGGGGGAGGTTGGTTTTAGCAAATTACTCATCAAGGTTTTTCTTTTTTTGGTTCCACAAGAAACCAACTGCCCTACTGGGCTGCCATTTAAAGAGGTTACTGATTGGTGTTTGGAGAAGGGCGGGGGAAGCTAAGGGAGCGGGACCTAGTTTGGTAGCTCCCTGCAGCTCCCAGGTTCTGACCTCCTCCAGTGTAAGTGGGCTGTCCCCTGAGCGGAAGGGAGGAGTCAGGACAGCCGCAGGGACTGTCACCCAGAGGGATTCCTGATACTAGACTACGGCCAGCACCTTAGAGCTGGAAGGACTTTGGAGGACCTTTGGTGAACTTCATTGTGTGGCCGGAGAAGTTAAGGTCCAGAGAGGGAAAGGGACTTTTCTGAGGGCACACAGCTTGTAGATTGCAAGGCTGGAAGCCGGGCTGCCTCACTGCTCTCTCCGTGAAATGGGAGTAATGGTGCTGACCTCACAGGGAAGTGTGGGGAGGAAACCAGGAAACAGGAAGGGAAGTGCTTTGGGACGTGTTCACATTTAATACTTGGAAGGGCTGGCGTGGTGAAGGATTGGCCGCGAACCTCCGCGGTGGGTCCATTTTGGTGAGGGGCCCACCCTTCAGCCTTTTCGCCAGTTCTGCAGCCAGCATCACAGCTGGCCGAGGTCCCCAGGAGCTACACTACTCCCCACCCCCGACTCCCCGGGGGCCCCGAGTTGAGGAGATGCACAGGCAGCCACAAGCCCTGACATTTTCCTCAGACGGTGACAGCTGGTGGGACTTTTAACTAAGGGGATAAAGAGCAAGAAGGCAAAAAAAAAAAAGTAACTGTGTTAAAAAGTGGTTTAAAAACGTGTTGTACCATCTGTTTTGCCACCAAGGCTTTTAGGGTGTGTGGGGAGAGAGACCTTCCCCACTCCCACCCTTGGGTCTCACCTTGGTCAGCGCCCACAGTGTGCAATTTATCAAGTCAACTTTTTTTTTTGCTCTGTCTCCCAGCCTTTCTTTCTGCTCCCTTCCCTTTCTGGTGCAGGCCCTCATTTTAGCTTCCTGAGAAGACATTTTCTCCTGTTCCCCATTGCCGATGACGTCCTCAGTCTGCCAAGCCCTGCACGCTTGGCTCCGAAGTCGGGCTTTTGGGTCTGGACTTTGCTGTCGGAGTGTGGTCCTAGTGTAGAGATAAAGGAGTTTAAAAGACAGCTAGTATTTAAGCTCCTCTCCACCGGGCGATATCACAGTCTTTATGTTTGTTCAGGTTTTTCTTCATGTCCTAACGCTTTATACTTTTCTTTTGCTGATAGTTCTTGGTAATGTGTCTGAGGTATTTTTCAGATTCTTTCCCTTTTGTGAATAAGCTTATAAAATGCATATTCTAATCAGTGACTGCTGTGGGATAGGAGAGTTTAATTAATTTTGTACGTCGATTTTATATCTGTCACCTTGATGAAGTCACATTTGATTAGAATGGCCTTTTGGTTCCTGTGGACTTTCTAAGTAGATGGTTACACCGACTGCAAACACTAACCGTTTTTGTATCTCCCTGTTCGGTGTTACA
>CM052550.1:6091585-6138286 GCA_028533065.1 Trachops cirrhosus | reverse complement strand
TTTTATAAATGAGCAAATTGAGCCCCAAGGAGGGGTTTTGTCCCAGATCGCCGAGCCCCAGTTAGTGCTCGAGTTAATCCAGGAAAAGATCTCTGAAAGCCGAATGGCACAGTTTCAGCCGGCCGGTTTGCAGCCTCCCGGGGACTGACCGTGCAGTCTGCAGGTCCACCGGTCTCCTGTTTCCTTGCCTTTGCCGCTCATTTTCTTTCTTTAAGAGCAGCAGGAGGCAGGGGTCCGGAAGTCAGACAGAACCAGGTTCAAATCCTGCCTTTACTTCTGTCTCACTGTGCAACCTTGGGCAAATTGTTTAACTTCTCTGAGCCATTGATATGGGCATTAAATCAGATAACGTGCCTGCACCTAGTAAGTGTTTAATAAATAATTTCCTACAAAGTGCCACATCCTATTCCAAGCCCTGTAGTAACCAGGGTTAACTCACTTAATGACTAAAAAAATCTGTTAACAACTCCAATTTAAAACTAAGGAATGTGAAGAACACAGAATTAGATTGACTTGGTCAAAATCACGCGTATGTGAAGTGAGGGGCAGAGGTGGATTTGAACTCAGGTGGCCTATAGCCCCCCTTTGCTTTGAGCAGGGCCTGGGTCACACTCGGCAGGGCCCCTGGTGCAAGCAGACACAAGTGCTTGGTATGCCCAGTTGAGATTTAAAGGCAGGACAAGAAAGTCACTATAAGCATGCACGAGGATGGGGCAGGGAGGCATTTGCAGAGAGGGGGCAGGAGGCCCTCAGAGAGACAGGCCTATACCCAGGGAATGGAGCAGGGGCTCCAGGACCAGTCTCTGGGAAATAAAGACTGGTTCCAGGCCAGACGAACAGCATTGAAATGCGCCAGAGCCAGGAAGTTTCCTTGCATTGTCGCCTGCAATAAAGAAAAATCCAGACTGAACTGGCTGCTTCCATTAGAAGTGATGTAACAAGCTGGCTTTGGCCTAGTTTTCTTCAGCAGGCGGCCCCCTGGCTCTCCCACACCCTTCTCTGAATCTGCAAGTGACTTCTACCGCCATCTAGTGGTCAGAATGGCACTGCACAGGCATGGCTGTAGGGGGGTGGTGCGGTAAGGTTGGGGCCCCAGGGACTTGGAAGACGGCTCTGGCCTCCCTCCCCGCTTCCAAAGATAGAGCCCTTTATCTGAGTAGGGAGTTTTATTCGGTTCAAAGCACGCCCATTATGTCTCCTCACCGATCCAGGGAGGTTAACTCAGTTTAATGGGTGAGGCAACAAGTCCCTACAGGGGAGGGGTCTTGCTTAAGAGCTGCACTGTCAACTATTGATGGAATTGGGACTGGGACCCAAGTCTTCACAATTTCTGGCCCAGAAGTGACACATGGAGGTGCTGTCAGGTCCTCTTAAATCTCCTTGGACAAGGAAATGGAAGGCGACTTGTCCTGGAGGCCTTGGGCACTTCTCTACATTGAACAAGGGTCCTTTCCAGCTCAATGACGGGTGAGATTTTCCCCTGGAATGAGAACCCCGGCGGGATGCCTGGGTCGACGGCGTTCACAGGGGGGTTTCAGAAGAAGATAGGTGCTACTTGTTCAGCTCCAGACGCTGGTGCAGGGCAGGTGCTTACAACTTACCTAGCTCGGGTGTCTGGTATGAAAGACGGAGGAACCGAGGTTCGGAGAGGGGGCGAAGGGGCTGACATCACGCAGTGGCAGAGCTACAGTTGAAGACTTTCCTCTCCAGCTGGTCTTTCTGCTTTACACACGCTGATGCAATAGCTGGTGCGTGGAGGCTGTGCTATTTCAGGCAGATACCACTATTTTAGCCCAGAGTGAAAATCAGACTCTAGTGTCTTGCCAGGCAAGCCACACGGGGAGCAAAGGGTGCGAGGAGCCCGTGGACAAGTGTGTTTGTTTTAGCATCGGTGACATCAGCAATTCTCAAACTGTGCAAATGAACTTGAGTATGTAGAAGGGATAAGAGGGGTGAGGAGCGTGGAGGCCAACTGTCACGCGGCCCCTGGGCGTCTGCAATGCCGAGAGGGAGGGAGAACGGACATGGAAAGCCAAGGCATGTGTAAGGGGCACTGGCCACGGGGTCCTGACACCCGGGCTCTGGTCCTGGCTCTGGCGCATGCTGGATGGCCTCGGGAGTGACTCCTCCCTCCGATCCTCTGCCAGTGTCCTCATTCATAAGACAAGCCAGTCTTCCTTGTGAAGATTGTTGAGAAGATCAGATGGAAGGAATAGGGGAATGGGTGTGAAAAGGTTTTGTAGAATTTCAATGGCTATATTTATAAGGGTTTTTTCTCCTTTTTACTCAATGAGGTACAATTTATATACAATAGAAACACACAACTCTTAACTGTTCAGTTGCATGAGTTCAGACGGTTGTAATCCCCCGTGAAATCAACTCCTCAACACAAGACATAGAGCACTTCCATCATTCCAGACAGTTCTGTTGGGCTCGTGACGAGTGAACCTTTCCCTCAGGCATGCACTGTTCTGCTTTCTACCATCTTCGCTTAGTCATGCATGTTCTAGAACTTTGCATGGATGAGATTGCATCACGTTTTCTTTCGTGCCTGCCTTCTTTTGCCCACCATAATGTTTCTGGATTCATCTAGGCGTCCTTTGCTGCTGAATGGCCTTCCATTGTAGGGACATACCAGTGTTCATTTTCCTGTTGAGAGCCTTTGAGTTGTTTCTGGTTTGGGCTGTCGTGGTTAAGAATGCTATTGAGCTTTGTTGTTCATGTTTTAAGTGCACGTATGTACAGGCTGAAATGGGAGTGGAAGGTTGGAGCATGTATAGATGCATGTTTAACTTTGTCGCAAACTGCCAAAAGGTCCACCAAAACGGCTGCACCGTTTTAGATTCCAGCAGCGCTGCGTGAGCGCTCCGGCTGGCCCCAGGCTCAGTGCTCGGCACTGTGGGTCTTTTTGGGCATAGCCGTTCTGACGGGCATCCGCGTCTTGGTCTTGATCTGGGGGAAGCACTTAGGCCTTCGCCGTTAAGTGCATATACTATTTCCTGTAGGATTTTTTTTCACAGGTGTCCTTTATCAGGTTGAATTTTGTCAAATGCTTTGTCAACTAATATGATCATGTGGTCTTCCCTTTAAAGTTTTAATGTGGTAATTACATTGATTGACTTTCTAATATTGAACTTGCCTGTTTATTTCTATGATAAATCTCACATGATTGTGTGTTTTGTCCTTTTTTATTTATTGCCAGATTTGGTTGCTATTATTTTGTTGAGAAATTTGGTTTCTGTACTGATGAAGGATTTTAGTCTGTAGTTTTTTGTTACCATCTTTGTATATATTTTTTGGTATCAGGATAATGCTGTTACCAAATGAATAAGTGGGGATATGCTACCTATATTTTAATTTTCCGGAAGAGATTGTGTAGAATTCGTGTTATTCCCTTTTAAATATTTTGTAGAATATGCCAGTAAAACCACTGGGCTTAGGAATTTCACTCTTGGAAGATTATTAATTACAGATTCAATTTCTTTAATATTTATAGGACTATCTAGGTTATCTGTTTCATTTTTAGTGAGTTTTGGTTGTGGTTTTTGGGAATCAGTTGTTGAATTTATATTAATGTTTTTTAGTATTTATTATTCTTTTAACAGCTGCAGAATCTGTAGTGATATCCCCTCTTTCATTCCTGATATTAATCATTTGTGTCTTCTTTTTTTGGCAGTCTTTCTAGACACATTTCAATTTTATCAATCGTTTAAGGAAAGAAGGTAATAGAGAATATTAGTTTTCTGTATTCAATTTCCTGCATTCTGTATTACCTTTACTATTTTTTCCTTTGGGTTGCTTTGGTTTTATTTTGATCTTCTTCTTCTAGTTTCTTGTGTTGGAAGTTCAGACTACTGATCTGAGACCCCCCTTCTTTGCTAGAGTAAGCATTTACTACTATAAATGTCTCTCTAAGCACAGTTTTAAATGCGTCCCTCAAATGTTGATATGCTGTATTTTTATTCAATTCAAATATTTTCTAATTTTCCTTGAGACTTTTTTTGACTCATGTATTATTTAGAAGTGTTATTTAATATGCTAGTGTTGGAGATTTTCTCTTTTTCTTTGTGATTTTTAGTATAATTATAGTTTGAGAACATATTTTGTGTTATTTCAATTATTTCAAACTTGTTACAGTTTGTTTTATGACCCAGGATGTGGTCTGTCTTGCTAAGTATTTAATGTGTACCTGAAGAGAAGGTGTGTGTTGCTTTTCTTCGGGAACAACAAGGAATCTGTAAAGGTCAGTCATATCTAATGTGTTGTTGGTAGTGTTCAGTTAGTTCATCGGGACCTGAGAGTCGGGAGCTCCCCTTCCCAGTCCCACCCAGAACGAGCGAGCATTCCTGGAGCTCTCTGCTCGTGCGAATGGCCACACCAAGCTTTCCGGCCCCGTTGTGTTCAGATGCAGGGATACCAGAGGGGAGAAGGTCATCACAGCTGGTTCAGATGGACTTCAGATGCTGGTCTTTTTCTCCTTCCACTTGTTATGACCCACTTCATTGAGTGCTTAGCGTGTCCATGTGCTCCATCCAGTTCCAGCTGGCTTTTCTTTGGGGGACTATCCCCTCACACTTTCAGTTCACTAGCTGAGAACGGGGTGACCTTCACTCCCAGCTCCATGTGCCCTATTCTGCCCCATTCATGTATTCTACCCTGAGGCTACAGTGATTGGCTAAGAATGGGCACGTGACTCAAATTATGCAACAGGAGTCATTTCTGAGACGTCTGTGGTAACCAGTGGAAACCAGAATTTCTGTCCACTAGAGTTAATGACTAGGACAGAATCTTGCCAAGCTTGGGAAGGGTTTGCCTGAGTGTGAAAGGGTCCATTGAGGAAAGTGGGCTGGAGAGGGAGAGAGACAAACTCCCAATGCATTTGCTCAAGCACCTAGATCCAGCCTTTCCTGAAACGAGCAACAACCCCTGGCATTCTAGACTTTTCAGATGCATGAGAAAAAAAAAGTCACTTTCTCTGCATTAACCATCATCAGCTGGTGTTTCTGCCACTTACTGCTGAAAGAATCTTAAACCATGTCTAAGTTTCCTTTCAAACCTATTAATTTCCTCAGTTAAGATCCTTGGGACCCATTGTCCCCTTAAGCCCCGGGGTAGAACACCTTTCCTTGAGACAGCCAACGCTGATTTCATGACTGCCAAGCAGAAACAGTTGTCCTTAGAGCATCTCAGCGTGAAAACTGGCTGGAGAAGCCCAGAGCCCGAAGCCTGCGTGCAAGTCTGCGTCTGTTGGCAAGACTAATGTGGAAGGCGGGCTGCGGGCCAGGGTTTATTTTTAATAATCATAAGCCCATCTTACTTTTGAAATGTGCTGCAGCTTCCTGTGACGAAAAAGAAAAGATGTTTCATCCCTCTTTTCCCTCACCCCACGGAATCTCCATTTCTGGGAATTTGGAGATGACACAGTGATTTTACCCTGGGGCTCAATATTCAGGAAGGGAAAAAAATGACTGAGGGTGGAAAAAAGACCGACTTTCTAAAGATGGGGAAGGAACACTATCTGTTTCTCTGTAGTGTTTTGTTGTATTTGCTAAGATTCATCAGGCTCTCAAACTATGAGGAAGGTAACATTTTTGCAGGTCAATGAGGCATACGCCCAGCTTGGTGGTCAGGATTGTGGAGCCTGAGAACCAGAGAGACCACGAGTTTATAGCCAAGATTTTCCTGATGGGGAGAAGGAGGGCCCTGGAGGGAAAGCACCGTGCCCAAGGTCACACGGAGAATGAGCAGCAGAATAAGAATCACGCTCCAGTGTACGTTTCCGTGTCTGTGTCCCAAAGCCTCCCCTTCTCAGCCCCCACAACTCAGACCCCGTTTGCAGCTTTCGCTCGTCTCCAGGAGTGGTCCTTCGCGGGGGGCGGGGTTCCAAGGCACGGATATGTCAGCTTGGCTGGGCCACCTTCCCCCTGTTCTATCACTGATCCATCCGCCGGTGCCCGTGGGGGTCCGTGCAGCCCAGCTGAGTCTGACTAGCCAAAGTCTGAGGTGCAGAAAGTGCAACCAGGAGCGTGTGACTTGCTTCGGCCAGTGGAATGTGAGTGGAAGTGACATGCGTCTCTTCATGATGGGAGCCTTCAGGTAAGCCCGTGTCGTCTACCAGGGGCTTATTGAGCACCTGTTCTGTGCCGTGCTCTGCCTTGGGAAGGCCCTGGGGACACAAACTGCAGGGGCTCCCAGCCCAGCAAGGGGGCAGATATGGAAGCAGTTGCCACACTGGGTGCTCAGGACGGGCCAATGCTATGTCCCAGGCAAGACGGAGCAGCGCAGGGAATGGTCCCCTGTGTGTGTGTTTGCGGGGCTGGGGCGGTGGTTAGGGGTTACAGAAGTCTTTACTAAAAGTCACAGACCCTGGGCTGGCTCTGGAAGAACGTGCCAGGTTCTCCAGACAGACGAGGCACATCGGGAGTTTCAGCGAGGGGACCCTCCTCTCCACTCTCTTCTCCTTTGGCATTGAACTTATTCTGTCCTTCTTGATATCACCCACGTGTCCGCCAGGTCTCATACAGCCCGTTTGCTACTGTACTTAACCTCCTCGTGCCTCAGTTTCCTCATCTGTAAAGTGAATATAATAACAGTGCTCCCTCATTAGTGTCATTCCGAGGACTAACTTGTTTAGTCTGTATGAATAGGCATGACGAATATGAGAGAATGTGCAGTGCATGGTGAGCACTCAGTAAATGGTAAAGTACCACACTGTATATATAAGACATGCTCAGAAAAAACATTTCTTTTATGAAAGTGCTCCGTAGCTTCCAGTAACTCCTCCTTTGAAGTAGAAGCTTCTTTCTGGCCGTGGGGAGCCTCTAGCAGTCTCAGGCCTTCCCTCAGAGGGCATTGCTCACTTGCACTAGCCAATTCTCTGACCTGCTCGGTGCCACTCGGGGATCGGCTGGGGCTGAAGGAGCTCCTACCACTCAGAGTCTAAGAGACATGAAAGAAGATATCTGAGGCCTGGCTCTAAGGCTTGGGGACCCGCTGGAGAGCCACGAGGAACGCTTGGATGCAGCCATAAAGAGACACCATAGGGCGACCCCATGTCCAGCTTGTAGGCACTTCCACGTGAGACCATCACCACTGCCAGCAAGGTGGGCTTAGGGGAATAGTCCCACCTGGGAAAGAGGTCCCAGCAGGGTCTCACGTGGGGTCTCCAGCGCGTACTCCAGACGAACACACTCTGGAAGGGAAGATGTCGGCCTGTAGGGTCGCAAAGATGGCAAAGCGAACGCCAGCTCTCTCCTTTCTCCTTCTCTCCGTCCATTCTTCAAGGCATGGGAGGTGGGTTTGTAAATATCACAGGAGGTCAGAAATAACGGGCAGTTTCTGGGGGTCCTGGGAAGGCCAGGGATGGCAGAGGCCTCGAGGAGATGTCAAAGTGCACAGCAAAGAACGCCGAACAGTCAGGAGGCGGGGCCTGCGAGCACGGACTCGCCTCTTCGGGGACCGTCTGCATGCCGGAGTTTTGGCCGCAGAGGCAGTTTCAGCTTTCGTGTGTCATCTCTCTGAGTCAGTGTTTCTTTATGTTGATTCCTGTTTATTAGCTTCCATTCCTGATAACTCTGTGATGAGGGCATTGGCAGGCACGCTCGTCCCAAATTTCACACGGTCCCGGGTCCCAGGAGGACGAGGTGGAGTGTGCGTGGCGGGAGGATATGCAAAAAAAAAAAAGCATGAATCAGTGAAACTGAGTCCCAGGAGAGTTCATGGAAAGATGAGCCGACAAAGCAGTGACACGCAGACATCTGAGCCTGAGATGACCCGACTTAAAAGAAGAAGGTGTAGCGCTCAGAGCTGGGAGAGTGAGCAGAAGGACTTCTAGGAAGAGGTGGTTCTTGACGGGGCCTCGACAGGTGGCTGGACTTTGGATGTGTGGAAGGGATGGTATTTCAAGGTGGAGAACATAATTTCTGAAGCAAAATGGTAGTAAACAAACACTCAGTGAGGACTGCTGTGGGTCAAGCACTGTCCTTGTCACTTTGTGCATGAAAAGTGACATACATGTCTGAGTCTGGCCCATGGATCAATACTGCACCAATACATAATTAACAAGTGTTTATTGAGCACCTACTATGGGCAAGCGTTTTCCCCATCCCATATGTTGACACATTTCACTTTCTCATTTATTTAATCAACAAATATTTACTAAATGTCTGCTACATACTTGGAATGCTCAGCAAACAAAATAATGACCCATATCCCTCTTAAAGTTTGCCTTTTAGTGAGGGGAGGCAGAGCAATAAACAGTAGATATAAGAATGGTAATTGTAAAATTAAAATTATGCAGTGTGTTAGAAGGTGATAAATGCTATAGAGAATGTTGGTATAGTAAGGGAGTATACTGAGATTAGGGCTCAGTTGCAATTTTAAATAGGATAGTCAGGGAGTCCTCACTATGAAGGTAAAATGCGAGCAAAGAATTGAGAGAGAGGTGAAGGAGTGAGCCATGCCGATATCCTGCAAAAAAAACAGACCAAGCAGGGGCCTGGCAGGTGCCAAGGTCCTGAGGTGAGAACATGTCGGGTGCATTGGGGAACAGCAAGGAGGCTGGTGTGGCTGGCCAAGGGGGAGTGAGGGGAGAGTAGAGGTGGGGAGGCCAGAGGGCGTAGGGCTTTGTAGGCCACTGCAAAGAAGCTGGCTGAATGCTGAGACAGGAGTCCCAGCGGAGCTCTGAGCAGAAAGACTGAGTGGGGTTTACAGTGTACCAGCCTCACCCCTGCGCTGCAGGGGCTCAGGTGAGAGCTGGTGGTGGCTGGGACCAGGGCAGCAGTAGCGGAGGTGAAGGAAGTGATCAGATTCTGGTGTATGTCTGTGAATATGTTACATATAAAATAAATATATATAAGTATATGTTATATATTACCTATTGTATCTATTGGGTTGGCAAAAAAATCCATTTAGTTTTTTCCATGAAATAAAGGGCACATTTTTCATTTTCGCCAATGACTTTATTGATTTGGGTACTGTGAGTATGTCAGCTATCTCCCCCTATTGGCTTCCAGTGGGCAGAGGCCAGGGGTGCTGCTAAACATCTCCCAATGTGTCAGACGGCCCCACTGCAAAGAGTTATCTGACCAAGATGTCATGGTACCCAGAAACTTCACAAAGCACTTTCCACACTTTCGATCTGTCATAGCACCGTCTCCAAACACTGCACAAGTCTTTTTTTGCATTTCAGTTTCATTTTTACCTTTCTTGACGTAATAAAGCATAATACACTGAAAATGTTGCTTATTTTCTTCAATCTTCAATATTAAAATGGCTACACAAACATTCACCATTTTTGATAAGTTTAAAAAAATACACGCTGATATGACAGCTGTCACAATACATGTAACAAAATTATTTCTAATGAAGTTAAAGACAAGTAAGCACTACTCGAGCCATCGTACAGAAAAAACTAAATTAAATTCTTGGCCAACCCAGTATATAAGCAGCTTCATTGAGATATAATTTACATACCATATAAGTCAACCCATTTAAAGTGTACAATTCAAGAGAGATGCCAAGGTGTTTGAACCGGGCAACCAGCACCATGGAATTGCCACCTGCACGATGGAGGAAGAGAGCAGGTGAGTGAGAGGGGAAGGGAAATAGTCTGGTTTTGGATATGTTAAATTGACCGCCAACTGCCAATGCCAGAAACCTGGCAATTATCCCGGACTCTTCCCATTCCCTTACCATCCCCCCTAAACCCTACATCTGATCCATCCAGCAATCAGATCACTTCTGTCTCTGAAATATGTCTTGAATAAGCTCATTTCAGTGGCAGGCTAAGAGCTCACCAGATATTCCCTGTCCTCCCCTGCACTTCCCATCATCCTTTGCAGTCTGGTTGGAGTCATGTGACTGATTCTGGCCAATGAAGCCGCTGCTGGGGCTGATGAGGGTGGGTGCTGGGACCAAAACTGGGTTGGACTTAACTGGGTGAGGAAAGTGAGGCACTTGCCATGGGTGCAAAATTTAATGGCCAAAAACCAGTAAGTCCAGTAAATGATATTTTAATGCAATATTAAAAATTTTTTAGAGTAATGCCAAAAAATTTTAATAGAAATCTAACCCTGCATTTGCATGACCTGGCCTCATTCACCTCACCCCAAGCTCCACCCCGTTGGAGGCTGTGTTTATGTACATTTTGTTATCTTGCTCATCATAGATGTTTTTGGCATTAATTTCAATTCTTAAAAATATTGCATCAAACTATTACTTATGTTGATTGCTGAGTACTTTTGGCTCCTCTATACATGGTGTGCCTCATCCTCCTTACCCTAGTCCCTGCCCTGGTTTTGAGGTGATGGGCAGGCTTGTGGGGAGTGGAGACCCGGGGGCCAGTGGAGGAGGGGAGGAGCGGGACGCATGTGAGAGATACAGTCAGATTGCATGAGCGTGGGTGGGAGGAGATGTGCAGGCAGGCCTGCTGCTCGCTCCCCCTTGGGTACGTTCTGAGGAGGGGGCAAGGGGGGTGCTGTCAGCAGCCCATCTGCATCGTGTGCCTGCCAACCAGGCTTGTGAGCCAAGCGCCCGCTTTCCTCAGCGAGGCTGCTGAGGAACCATTTTCCCAGGAAGTGGGAAGCACCTTACGGTTGGACCAGGCCTTGCCTTGGGGCTGATCTGAGGTGGTCCCCAGAAGCAGATGGACCCCTGTCTGCTCTCTTCCAGTGACCACTCGGACCCGCTGTCCTCAGTTACAGCCGATGTGATTGCTGGAGCTGCCTGTGACTTCTCTCGTGTGGTCGGTGGAGAGCCCACCAGCCTCAGACCCCGAGACACCATGAAATTGTGGACCTGCCTGTGTCACTAAAGTCTCATATTGTGCCTAGACCTTGAACATAACCTACGTCCGTGGCCCTGCAGGCTGTGACTGGGAGGCAGACCCTGGTCATCCATTTAGGGCCTTGGGCACATGCTAGAAGGCCATTCCATGATGCAAGGTCAGAGTCAAGCGTGCTTCTGAGTCTCAAGGACGTGGGCAGGGTTCAGTGCTGTCAGACCCGGAGCATGTTGTTTCAGGCTCTGAGTAAAGTAAGAGGGGCAGAGGGGACCGGGGAAGGGCACTGGCCCAGAAGTCAGCAGACCCGGGTTCTAGTCCTGGCTGCTGGGCTACCTACTTTGCCTCTCCGAGCCTCAGTTTCCCTGTGTGTCATATCAGGAAATTAGGCTGAAGCGTCCCTGGTGTTTCTGATACCTGAGTATAGACTCGGTATTGGGTGTTGTGGGGGTGGGGAGCTCAAGAGGAGAAGGATCAGTGGCTCTGTTTCTGAGGCAGAATCATTAAGCTGGTGTCACACAACAATGCTGTGTGACAAATCAGACCCCACTCAGTCTCGGCCTTAACACAGCAGTCATTTATCCTCGTACTTAAGGTCTGCGGCTGGCTGCCACTCGCTGGGCTACGCTGGCCCCGGCTGGCCCCCAGGTCCCAGGCTGCAGGCTGTAAACGGGGTCAGTTCACACAGCAGGATGTGCGCTCTGCTCCACGGTCACCACGGCACAAGACAGTCAGCCCAGCTGGGACAGCAAGTGCCTGGCCACTTCTCCTGTTCTAACACCTACTGGCCAAACAAGTCACCAACCCCCAAGTCAGGAGTGGGGGAGTTTACTCCACCCACCGTGAAAGTGTGGTGGAGGTGTGACTTGTAATACTGCCGCTACAGGAGAGAGAAGAATCGGGGCCAGTGGCTCAGCCTACCTCAGCTGGGGAAGACAAGAGTAACGCAGGGGCTGTGAAAAGGTGCCACACGTCAGGGTGTGGCCAGTCCCCCTCTACCTGCTCCTTAACGGAGTCTGAAATCTGCCCCAAGGCATTGGTGTCGTCAGCCAACTCAGGCTTCGAGAACACCCAGGCCAGGCATGCGTTGATGGGGCATCTGGAGCCTTCCCCGTCAGCAAGAGCGCCAGGAGGGACTCAGTGGCTGCCATTAAGCAGCTCTGTTTTTTTCTAAACCTGATGTCCGCTCACCAGCCTGAGTGCCAACTTGTGGAGACCATCCCACCATGCTTCATCCCTCTGGCAGCCGTTGTATCACTATGCAGAGCCTGGGCAGGGAGCAAAGTGAAGTGCAAAGCTGAGTCATCATAAGAGACCAGGTCCTTATCCCTCGTCGGAGCTCCTTGATACAGCTGTGCCTGAACCAGAACTTCTCAGGATCAGAATCAATCAATTCCTTTTTTGTCTTAAACCAACATTTGAATTGGATGTTCTGTCACCAGGGCAAAAGTGGTCTGCGCTTAATACAAGAGCTCACCTACCCAGCAGGACTCCATGAGGGAAGGAGGGCTGTGGGTACTTCCCAACCTCAGTGCGGTATGGAGCCTGCTACTCAAAGTGTGGGTGGTGTGGGGGCTTGTTGGAGACGCAGAATCTTAGGCCTCTCCCCAGATCAGCAAAATCCAGATCTCCATTTTGATACATTTTAACTAGAGCCCCCGGGCATTCTGTGCACATTAAAATTTGAGAGGCGCTTGTGTTGAGCAGGGCAAGCCCCTCTACCTCTCTTGGCACTTTCTTGGGGACTGGGTACAGTTTGGCAGTTGACTAGAGTTGAGGACCAGGGTTTTCAAATCATGGTTTTGCCGTTTATGAGTCCAGGGGCAAAGAACAGGTGTGTTTTTAAATATCTCTGCGTCTCAGTTTTGTCTTCTGGAGAATGGGGATAGTACCAGTCGCTTCCTCGCAGGCCCCCCTGAAAGGACCCGTGTAATTAACTCAGGGGAAGTGCCTGGCGCGCCCCGGGGGAAGAGGAAGAGCTCACAACGTGATTATTGCCGCAACTCTGCAGTGTGGCGGCTTTACGCTCACCCCGCCTAGTAACTTCTGATAGGTCGAACCACGCAGCAGGCGGGAAGCGTTCTCAGAGTGTGTGAATTGATGAAAAAGTAGTGATTTTTCTAAATCTTCTAAGAAAATCATCCACAGGGGTTGTTCCATTTGTAGTTAGTAGTTGTTTGGTTTTGAGCTGAGCCTTTGGGCCAGGGTAGGAGCCAGGCGAAGAGGAGAGGTCACCAGGAGGGGGCAGTGCCCTGAGCTAAGAGTCCAAGGGCAGAAGGGCTGTGCCCCCTAAGGAGAGAGAAGCAGAGCATTTGGACAGGCTGAAGATGGACCCTAGGGAGGCCTGGTGGTGGGTGAAGACTTGGGGCTTCCCCCAGCGGGCCCCTGGGGTAAAACTAACCATAGTGGCACTGGCTTCTCTGGGGCTCTTGGTCCTGCTGGATTACGACACTGATTCTTTGACAGTGTGGCTTCCGTGTCACACAAATCTCAGAAGAGCTCCAAGTGGCCTTGACGCCTGACATAGCCCAGCCCTGCCGCAAGGGACACAGGGGGTAGTGGCCTGGAAGCTGGCAAAGGCCACAGAGGCGGGGAGCCTGCTGCCTGGGGGTGACTCGGGAGGCTCGGTCCACGGCCTGGGGCCTTCTGTCATGGATCCTGTGTGTGGCTCAGCGTTGGGCTGCTCAGCCGAGGCAGGGGAGGAGTGGGAAGGGGTTCTGGCAGGGCGCTGCCACGGCTCCAGAATGAGATCTGCCCTGTGGTCGTGGAGAGGGCGCGTGGACCCTCTGCTCACAGGGATCCTGGGCGTCCTTGGCTGCACTATGGGGACCCACCCCGGGAGAGATACCGACCTTGGCTTTTGAGATCTGTAGTGGTTGGGAAGTGGAAGGCATAAAAGTTTATTAAGTACTATTAATGTTCACGATCAATCTCTGCGGCACCTGTGGTTTACGAGTGAAGCTGAGACTGAGAGGCCGAGGAACTCCCAGCCCCCGCTGCAGGCACGAGGCGGTGTCACAACCGGATAAAGAGAACGGACCAGAAGTCAGGCAGGACCAGGCTCCAGTCCCCCTCTCACTACTGTCTCTTTTGTGGCCAGCTCTCTGAGGTCACGAGCAAATCACTTCACCTCTTTGTGTGTTCATTCAGAAAGTAGGGATAAATACACACTTTTTGCGGGACTGATGTTGAAATTATCCACGGTTGCACAATTAAAGGAGACAGTGCAGTAGAGGGGACATAGTAAGGAGGTAAAGGTGGCTGACTATTATCTCATTCAGAATCTAGTGGTCTAGAGGGGCTAACACATGGACAGGGTGGTGAATTCAGGGGAGGCCTCTCTGGGGAGGCGACACGTCAACTGAGCTAAGGGTAGACACACGTGTTTAGGGATCATTAATGTATAACAGTATTTAAAGCCATGGAGCTAGATGATATTATTTAAGTAGAAACAGTAGCCAGAGAGCAGCAGATATCTGAGGAGCGAGCCTTGGGCCTTTCCGGCACTCAGCCGTGGGCAAAGGAGAGGGGCTCGGCAGAGCAAATGGACATGAGTTGGCTAAGGTGGAAGGGGGGAAAGCAGTAAGTAGGGCGTGGTGCTGGGAGTCGAGAGAAGGTCAGGGGTCAGGAAGTAGGAGGGAGGGATTCGTGCTGCTGGGAGGTCAGCAAGGTAAAGACAGAGAAGCACCCGTTAGCTCTGACCACATGCAGTTGGTTGGCGTTCTGCACAAGGGTGGAGTGGCAGCCAGCTGGAGAAGACCGAGGAAAGTGGGGAGGGGAGGCGGTTGGCCCCCCTGACTGTGCAGCGTGAGGCGTGCCTGAAGAGACAGGGGCTTGCCCTCTTACTTCCAGTGTGACGGTGCGTGTTTGCTTTCCTGCGAGATTCTTGGCCTTGGGAGATGGCAGGCTGGAGAAGAAGACGGAGGCTGGGCAGAATGAAGCATGACTTTCGGGAACTGGGTGCAGCTGGGGAAAGTTTGGTGGCAGAGCCAGGGAACTCAAGAGGAGACGTTCATTAGTTCAGGTAGTTTCTTTGTGTGGCCTGAGCTAGAAATCTGTCCTTCAGTCATTCGACAAACACTTGCTGTGTGTAGGGCTCTGCCAGGCGAGGGTGATCTGTCATGAGGTCAGACATCACCCCAAAGGGAGTGGATTCAAGGTCTAGAGGAAGGCAGGTGTTTAAACATTACAGGAGCGTGAAATGAGTCCAGGATAACAAAGGTATGTCCTGTGCTACGAGAAAGTGAGGGAAGGAAGGCCTGAGCTTGTCTGGGGAATGGGGTAGGGTCTGGCGAATGAAGACTTCTTGGAGGAGGTGGCCTGAGGCAGAGGCCTAAAGGCTGAGTGGCCGGCACTGTGTTGGCAAGATCATTCCAGGGCCTTTCTCTCCCCTTCCCTCCAGCCCCACCTGCCCTCCCTCCTCTCTCAACTCCTCCTCCTTCTCCTCTCCCTTCTCCCCTTCTCCTACTCTCTCCCCTCCACCCTTGGCCCACGATGAAAGGCCTTCTGTGGCCTCCCTTCCAGCTGATGAATTATGCATGCCCTTCCGCGGTGTGCCTGGCATCCAATTAGGGCTGTGGCCAGGTTGAAAACATAGATTAAAATGTAATTCATTGAGGCTGACATTTAAGCCCCAGTGTGAATGGCAGGGGAAAGAAGCAATGCTCTCCCAGACCTTGTGTGTGGGGCTCCCTCTCAGCTACCTGCCTTGTTTGAGTGATGCCGGCCAGCGGGCTGGGCCTTCTGATGCGCCAGGGTGGGATGGGGTGGGGGTGGGGCTGGGGAAAGGCCAAGGAAGGCTTTGGCCAAAGCAGTTTTATTTTTTTTAATTTGAGCATAATTTGAAGTTTACACAAGAGTTCTGACAATAGTACAGAGCGTTCCCATATACCCTTCACTGAGCTTTCCCTAATGCTAACATCTTACGTAACCATGGTACAATGGTCAAAACTGAGAAATTAGCATGGGTACAATACCATTAACTGAACCACCGATGTTTTCCGGGTTTCATTCAGTTTCCCACTAATGTCCTTTTTCTGTTCCAGGATCCAATCCAGGATCTCACATTGCAAAGAAGGCTTTTGAGACCATGCCTCTGCAGAGACAGCCACCCCTCCCTGCACCCTAGGCCCGTGGTTCTCAAACTTCTGAGAATTAGGTGGGGTTTTTTTTGTTTGTTTGTTTAAAAGGGATCTTGTTTAAAAGGCGCATCCTTCCCTAAACATTCTACTTCTGTGAGTCTCGGGGAGAATCCTGGCATCTGTAAGTCTAACAAGCACCCTAGGCAGCAGGGACCTTCTGCCTTGACCAGCTCTCCAAGCAGAGTTGGGTTGGTTCCTATTTCCTTTGGCGAGTCAGCTGTCAACTTGCAGAGTCCCTCATCCCCTGGCTTGGCCCTAAGACAGAGCAGGGCTACCCCGTCCGTCCCCTATTAAGCAGACCCTGGTGGAGAGGAGGGCTGTGCTAACGAGCTGGCCAGGGCGAAGCCCCCGAGAAGCCCTGCTGGGAGAGGAGATGGAAGGCATTCCCTTGCCAGCCACAGACAGATACATTTTCTCATTTAATCCGCAAAACGATCCCTATGAGTAAATGCTATTTTTCCCATTTTAGAGATAGGGAAATGGAACAAGAGTGATATTAACAGTAGGATTGCCAGATTTAGCAAATAAAAATACAGGAGGCCCAGCTAAATTTGAACCTCAGATAATACTGGGGACATACTTATATTTTAAAAACTTGTGTTCGTCCGAAATTGAAATTTAACTGGGACTCCTGTGTTTTATCTTGCAACCCTAATTAAGTGACGTCCTTCGGTTGTAGAGCTGGTAAGTAGGCCTCGACCTGGATTTGGCTCCGGTGTCTGTAGCACAGGGTACCCTGTGCTTCCCTGCTCAATGCCCGCCTCACCTTCCGGACCACAAGAGGTGGGGACCGTGTGTATTTGTCCCCCACTGTGTCTCTGGCATCGGCACAATATGGCAGCAGGTGTTTAATAAATATTTGTTGAGTAAATGAGTGGTTAAATGCATACACAAATGGATTCACTTGTACAAAGAAGCCTGCAAATGACGGGCGATTCACTGGAAAGGCTGAGCTGGTGAGGTGCCGTGTGGCAAACCTGCCGATAGAAATGCAGGAGGAGTTAGGGGCTGGAGGCCTCGTGCCCACACCGGGGAACCCCAGCCCCTGCGCCCTGAACAAGGACAGAGAGCCAGCTCTTCTCGTCACCGCTCAGGGTCTCTGCTCTCCCAGCTGGGAAGTGGGGTTGTGTCCTTTCTAGCTCTGGGCCTCTGCGATTCTACGATTTTTCTTTCTAACCTCACCTTCCTGAGCAGATGAAAAAATACAGCCAAATTAAAGGGGTTGCTGCCGACTACTAGATCTTTATTCCCTAAGCCGATATTTCTCTTCTCGCCTGCCTTTTCTTCCTCTCTCACCCTCCTCCTCCACGACAATTTTCTAAGCACCCCCGTGGAGTCCGGCCTCGTGTGCCTTTGCTCAAATGCTCCCTTCCACCCTGTCAGACGAAATCAGAAGCCCAGAGAGACCCGGCCCAACACAGTTCCTCACAGACAAGGAAAGACGCTGGGAGTGCATTGTATCTTTTAAAATAGACCTGTTGTCGTCGGAATGTATTTTTAGCTGTGGGAGAGATTGGCATGCTCTCCGTGCCACCATCTGCCAGAGGCAGTTGCTAGGCAACTGACACTGACGACAGCAAGGGGATGACTTCATGGAGGATCTGGGGACCCCAGTGGCCCTATCTCGTTCCACTGTCTAATTCTTGCATGCCAACAGCCAGGCCCAAGGGAATACGCTCTCCTCTCCTTCTGGGAGAAGCCAGAGCTGCGTCAAGGCCTGGGAGCTGAGCACAGAGGATGCTGTGTAGGTAGCAAGGGACCCTGAGCCATCACTGCCACCTCGATTGGTAGCTTTTCCATTTAGAAACTTCAGATGCTGCTGTTTAGATGCTACTTTAAGGCTCTGGACTCAGTGACTCCACAGTTCGCACATCCTTCTCCTCAGCAGCCCCACAGGCGCGGGTCTGAGTCAGAGAAGCTGCTGCATGCAGGCATTTAGCCCAGGGCCGGCTTCCTGGGCGAAGCCCTGGCTGGTGGCCAGGACCCCTGGCTTCTGGCCTGATTCTGCCCTCAGCTCTCTGGGTGATTTGGGGTAAGTTCCTGACCATTTCTGACTCCCAATTTTATCACCTGCAAAGTTAGGATAGTTGATCAGATAAAATGCATTTATAGGGCTAAAAAGCCAAATAACCATAGAATAAAATAATCCATGAGTCAGACCAGGGTCAGATCCTGACTTTGCCCTTTACTACCCATGTGTGACTTCAGATAAGATACTGAGTTTCTCTGGGCCTCAGTTTCTCTATCTGTAAATGACAGCAGTAATACACTCATCGTGTTGTAGGGATTCAACAAGACAGCTCATGGAAGGTGTACAACAGAGAATCTGTGTTTTGGAGCCCAGTAAATGGATAGGTGTTGTACCATTTCTGTAGCAGAGACTTTAAAGCCTTCACCACAATCATTTCTCGTCATCCAGATTGACAGACTTTAAGCTAGTCACCACTCCAGCCTCCCTTGCAGCTACATTCTCACTGAAGACACTTGACAGGGAGGGATAGGTACAACTTTTTTCACTCACTTATCTAAATGGCTTCCCTGGCTGTCCTTTCTCTTTTCCTTTCTATAAGCCAGGGCATAGATGTACCTGTGATACCACTTTGCAGGGCAAAGTGACAGGCTGGGGGTTGAGAAGGGGACAGCAGAGCAACAAGGTGGGAGGAACCTGGGCTCACACACTGAGAATTGTGTGTGTGAGGTTTGCCTGGGAGGGCTCAGGACAATGGCAGGGGAGTGGGGAGAGACATAAAGAAACAAAGGGGAGAGACAGTCACTGATAAAGACCAGCCAGCACAGTTGATGATTAGGGCATAGTTCATGGGAAGGCTCTGGGGAATTGTGTAAAACACAGCCTTCAGAGACAGTCACGGGTGAGGGAACTGGGCCACATGCATCCTCACCCCATCAGTCCTGGGGGGCATCAGCTCCCAGGCACTTCTGGTTTTTCTTGTGGCATGGGCACAGGGAACGACGGCCACCAAGGGCAGACCTCTGCCACGGACGCAGGTGCTGGCCGTCAGAAGCCAGGCTGGTAGGCACGGGCATGGGGAGGGCGCCCGGGGGTGGTGGCGAACCCAGCGCCAGCAGCAGCAGCTATGGTTTTGGGGAAGAGAAATTAACTTTTGTGTTCTTTAAGCCACTATATAGTAAGGCATCTTTGCAGTTTAACTTTTATCCTAACTTAATTTCCAAATGCTACGCATGTGGGAAGTTTTGGTTTTACATAATCTCTCCAAGCTCCTGGACTCTGTGTGATATTCATGGAGGTTATGTCATGGTCGGGGAAACGAGGTTAATGCTAAGGAGCAGAAGTGTCTCCATGGAGCGTGCATCACATGGTATTTCTGGGGCTCAGGAAGTAAGTGGCGACGGCCCCCAGAGAAGGGCAGATGAGTGTGGACCGGCGGAGTCAGTGAAGTCTTTCTGGAGGGGGTAGACTCAAGCTGAGCCTGGTCTGCTGGCGAGGACTTAGAGAGATGAGGCGGAGACCATCCTCATGGAGCCATAGGGCAGCCCCTCTGCAGGGGTGGGGTAAGCGGGTGCCTGGCTGGTGTCGCTGCAGTGTGGTCTCAAGCTGGTGGAGGCTGCCTTATGCATTTAGAGGACTGGGCTGCGGGATGCCTCTTCGCTGGGGGTGACTTGGTGGAGGGGGTCCAGCTGCAGGGTACATCACACCTTTGTTCCTGTGTTCTGAGGTGGGAAAGCTAGTGGTAGATGCCCCTCGTCGTACACCTGGGGCCACTAATGTCCAGGGGGCATGTCAGGGCTCACCGAAGCTGTGGCCTGCCTGCAGTGAGGGCACAGAGGTGAGTGCCCTGCAGTGCGCTGGGGCTGGCTGACCAGTGCAGGCTGGGCGCTCACGTGGGCGGTGTGACCAGCCGTCTCAGCGTACAACGAGCACTCAGGCTGCCTTGGAAGGCAGAGCTGGGGGTCCCGTAGAGACCACCTGGCCTAGCTCCCTCATTTTGAGTATAGTGGCACTTTACCCAGAGAAGGAATGAACTCCTGAGGCCAGCAGAGGAACCGGAATCCAGATTTCTGGACACCCCAGGTTTGGGGGAGGGGCACAACTAACACAGAGAGGTGGGGCTGCAGTCTCCAATCTGCCGCCAGCTACCTCTGGGTCGTTTGCTGCACCCATAGGCCCCTTTTCGTATTCCTGGAACCTCAGAACGAGAACAGAGCTCAAGAAATGACCAGATCGGTCTCTCTGTCTCATGTCTATCCTTAGTCACAGCAGCTGGCTTGAGATGACCTTTCCCTGCCCTCTACCACTTTTATGTGTTCTGTCACTGTGATCTGTCAGTTCTCCATGATGTCTAACTGCAGTCACTCCTGCTTTACTTTTGATTTCATTTATTTTAACCCGTAGGCACAGGTTGATTTTGCTAATGACTCTGAGGAATGGGTTGAAGTCAGAATACCTACTTTGCCTCATTCTCTGTCCTATTTCTCTGGGAAAGGTGGGTGGCAGGAAGACTTTAGCCCTTCACCCCCGACCCCCAAGGACTGAGGACAAGAAGAGAAGAATGGAGCAGCACACCTGGGCGTCCTGGGGCCCAGGCCTCCCCAAGGCTCTGGAGGGAAGGGTGGAGGGCAGTGTCTCTCAGTGACCAGTGGGCTCCACGGCCTTGACCCAAACCCAGGCGAATGAAAATCATCTTTTGCTGGCTTGTCAAAAATTCCATCACCTCTCTTCACTCTTCATGTCTGTAAATGTGGAACATTTTTCTAGAGTCTCTGCATTTTATTCTCTTTGGGAAAACACGAGCAGCTTTCTTTGTTCTGTTGGGGAAATTCGTGTCTGGACTGGAAAGAAAGAAAGAGAAGGGGGTCCCAAGGGAGACCCAGTGCCAGTGAGGAAGTGGGGAGAGGCCTCTGTGGGGCCCCTGTCTGGGTGGAGAATCAGACCTCTAGGTCAGGATGCTTATGGGCAATATAAGACATAGATGGACCCAACTGTGGGGTCAAGGCCCCCCCCGAATATACAGGTAGCAAGAAGGGAAAGATCAGTGTGGACTCTAGTAGCTAGAGAGGGTGCTCTGGAATAAGGAATGGCCGTCCAGGTGCTGACCAATAGGATTTGGGCAGGACCAGGGGAGACAGTGAAGAAAGCAGGGGTCCTGTGCTGTGAAGGAGTAGGGACAAAGCTGGAGAATTGGGCCAATTTTGGAGGCGGATGGATAGGGGCTGGGGGAGTGGGCAAATGGGCAAAGCACCAGGCAGGGCAGGGAGAGGAAGGGACAGTTATCCAATGCCAACTCCAGTCAGGAGGCCAGCTGGTGAGTACCAGACCTCTGAAGGCCTGGGAAGGCTTATGGGACGGGGAAATATCCATGCCTGTTTTCTAAAAGCTGTTTGGGATATGGGCTGGGTGGGAGTGGAGGGACCCAGTGAGTGGGGCAGAACGAGGGATGATGGGCAGTTTCTTGCAGAATATGATGTGTCTCAAATCCCACATCAACCAAATGCAAAGTAGCTAGCTTTGATTGTGCAGTAAACATGTAATAACATTTAATCTTTGCAACAACCTTACGGTTAGAAACTATCATTCTCTCTCATGAAAGAGGCCACTGAGGCGCAGAGAGAGACACAGGTCTGTCGGCCAGCACATGGCGGGGCACTGGATACGTCGGATAGTGAGCTTCTCGCACACCACGCTCACTTGTGCCTCACAGCCTCTCCCCAGGCTACACCCCCTCCGCCTGAACTGCCTCCCCAGTTCCCGGCTTCTCGTCCACCCGATGGACCCAGCCTGCAAGGCCTAGCTGAACAGTCAGCTCTTCTGGAAAGTCTCTGCTAGCTCCCCAGCACACCTCAGTTATGGTGTCGCAACTGGCTGCTGAGGTTTTTGTTCATTGGCCTGCTATTCCCCTCAAAGCAAGAAGCCACTCTTATTTTTTTAATTGTTGCACTTTTAAGTATCCATGTAATTGATCTGTAAAGAAACCGCATTTTTATTCGGCTTCATGCCTTTCCTCTCCCTTCCCACCAGGATCTGGTGCGAAGCAGGGATTCGGTAAATATTTATTGAGTGGAGACATCCTTCTGCTCCCACTCAGCTCCTTTCCCGACCACCCCGTTCCCGACTCTGCTGTGTGGGAGAATCCAGATGTTTTGCACAGCTGCAGCTCAGTGGGGCCCGTTTTGCCTGGAATTCAAGGAGTAATTACAGACAAATAAGTATTATTACCACCCACATCAGTCAATGTCCCTCTCCTCAAATGCTCTTTCCAGGAGACAGGGCCGGTCTCAGTAAGATGTCGTCTTGTTAAGCCCAAGCTTCTTGCTGGTGCCCAGGGAGTGACACTCAGAGGGACCCCAGCACTGACTGTCTGTAACAGCCTGGGGACAGCACTGCCTGTGCAATTTGAGACCGCAGGCCCCTGAGGCAGACAGATCTGAATTCAGCTCCCATCTGTTACTGTCTCCCCCCGTGGGCTTGGACAAGGGGTCTAACTTCCCCGAGTTTCAGTGTTCTCATAGGTAGTATGGAGTCACTGTATATAGTGTTGTTGCAATGATTAAATGAGATAGTGTGTGTAAAGCGTCGGAAGATTTCACAGGCGGTTAATAAATAAAAACGTCCCTTTCCTCCCACTTCTTGATTAATTATGGAGTTCTCTGTCCTCTATGGTGGGAATGGCTTTGGAGTCACGAGGGCTTTGGGTCAGCAGCTAGATGTTAGGTCCCAACCCTATTCACATTCCAGACCTTTTTGCAGGGCACAGCGGAACCTGTCCGGAGAAGCTTTCCTGGAGGAATCAGGGCTTGATCTAGGCCTAGGTGAAAGAATCGCGTTTAATATCAGATTTATAGATCTTTTGTGGGCTGCTAGGGTATCCTAGAGAAAAAGAAAATGGAATTAGAAGACCCTAACCATGAAACTCCCCTCCCTTTGCAGCGCCATATTGGGGGCAATCCATGACTTGTCTGCAGAGGAAGTTGCCCGTGTGACAGAGGCCTGGATGCTGGGGCCCGGGGCACCGTGGGTGGCCAGGGCGGGGCTTTGCTGCTGTGGGAAGAAGAGCTTGTCCTGGGCCACTGGCTCCTTTCGCAGCCTGTTTGGAAAGAAAGTTCATCAGACTTGCGAGTCGAGTGGCCAGGTGCCTCTATTTGCATGGATGGTGTTGGGTGTGATAGAATTTGGCTTCGTTTTGCCGGTCTGTTCAATTCAATTTAATAAAACATCCTGATACCCTAATTGAGTCCGGAGTTGAGGATCCAGAGAAGGGCAGGACAAGTTGCCAGTCTCGGTGCTCACTGTCGTCTAGAGTAGTAGACGGGACGGTGCAAACTGGAAACACGGGTGCTGACTTCTGCCTGGGAGCCCAGGGAGGCCTGGCCTGAGACTTGAAGGACGAGGGATCTGTTGCTGTTATGCTGGGCCGGGCGAGTGTTTTCACGTCAGGAGTCAGAAACAGCGCCACGTAGTGGTTCACAGTCATCAGACAAACCCGGGTTCCACCCCAACTCTCTCACTTACCAGCCGCGTGGCTGTAGGCAAGTCGCTGAGTTGTTTCAGCCTCACTTTCCTTTCCCGAATAATGGAACATGCTCACTGTGACATAGACTTTTCCAACTTCTCCATAGTTTTGCCTGTTAACGTGTTATTTCCCCCCTTACTTTCCTGGCAGGTTGTGCTTTATATATTTGGAAGCCATGTTATTGGGCACTTACAGGTCGTTGGGTGATCGCAAGAACTTCTTGGTGGATTTTTTTCACCATGGAGTACTCTTCCTTGTCCCTGTGCGTGCTTTTCAACTTAAATTCCATTTTGTCTGATTTCAGTATTAGGAAACATACTTTTCGACCCTTTTATTTTCAAGCCTTTTCTTATTTTAATTCACATATATGTTTTGTAAACTGCATTTAGCTAGATTTAAGTTCAATCTGATAACCTCCAACTTTCTTTTAATTGAAGGTATTTGACATTTGTGGATTGAAGATGTACAACATGTTAACTTGATACAGTTTGTATTGTAATATTATTGTCCTTGTAGCAATATTTAGCACCTCTATTGCATTACATAATTACCCCTTTTATGGTGAATCAGGATACTTAAGTTTTAGTCTCTTTAGCAAGACCGATGATGGTAGTTACAATATTGTTGCCTGTATTCACTATATCGCGCATTCCATCTTTATGGCTTATTTACGACCCGTTGCAAGGTGGCGCCCTTACACAACATCAGTCTTACTTCTCTGCCCCCCAGTTCTGGTAACCACCACTTCACTCTGTTTTCTATGGACTTGACTTTTTGGCTTTCACATCTAAGTGGTACCATATCATACTTGTCTTTCCCTGTTGGACTTCCCTCACTTAGCACAGAGCCAATACGTGCTCGAGGTCAGTCCGTGTTGTTGCAAAGGACAAGGTACTCTTGTTTCTCATGGCTGAATTTTATGTGCATATAAGATCTCACATCTTTTCATGTCTTCCAACTTTTAGTAAGTGATTCTAAGCCATTTACATTTGTTGTGATTACCATTATACGGGGTTTTAGTTCTACAACCTCGTCTTGTACGTCCTGTACTTTACATACTTACCCTTTTTACTGCCTTATGTTTGATTGTTAACGTTTTGTTTGTTCTTTTCTTTTTCCTTCCTCTGCTAGTATAATTTCTCAGATTTGTTGCATTTGTTGGCTACCTTTCCGTGACTCTGTGTGTGAGTTCGCATTTTTTGGTGAGAGTTTTTCTTTTCTCTCTCTCTGTGCTCATCACTCTCTGATTGTGTGTGTGTGTGTGTGTGTGTGTGTGTGTTGCTTTCATTCAGCTCCCTTGGTTCCCATTTTAGATCCAGGCTTCATAATGGAGTGTGTGGGGGGGTCTCATTTCATATGCATATTGCAAACTAAGTGATTGAGCCAGCAAATCACCTGGACAAGTCCTGGCTGCCAGGGTGTCCCATGCCTGTCCAGCCCCCTCTCAGACAAGCCGCTCAGGATGGGGCACAGCCCCAGGCAGAAAGCGCAGCTTTCCTGAGCCCAGATGCAGGTTTGAGGGTTGGGAACCTTGCACGAGGAGTTCGTCTCTCCTCTTAGGCTTCAGGAGTTGAACTTGCTGCTTGTTTCAGGTGTGGGAGCACAGTAGGTTTTCAGGTTCTCTGCATATCTTTAAAATAGGCCCTAGTATAGGACTCTGTGTCCAGAGGGGTCTTAGTTCAGACTGAAGACTAGACAGCAGTAAAATGGCCCCCTCTAGGGTGACCTTTTGTCAGAACTGCAAAAAAAGGCAGTTAGTCTGTGTTGCCTCATCTTCTTCTTTCACCTCTGTTCCCCCACAGTCCCCTCTCCTCCCGGTACTTCCACGGTGACCTGGAGTCTCCTGGTCTGAAAAACTCATCCTCCTCATCCAAAAGCCTGGAGATTTACCCCTTACCCTCCTCCAACGCACTCGTGTTGTAAAGAAGTCACCAATGGCATTTCAGGCGATGGGAGGAGATGGGAATTCAGGTGATGCCCTTCTCGTTTTCCTATAAGCCCAGGGGTATAAGGCTGTATCTGGCAGCGGCCACACGTTGTGTCCTCTGAGTCCCCTCCAGACCTCACGGGGCCCGGGACTCTGACAGCGGCGGCTGGCGCCCCTCATAGCCCTACTCCATTGTGAGCGTGGGAAACCTTTTCAGGGAAAGGTCTGGCGAGACAGCAATTTCACAGGCTGTTGGTAAAGAAGACTTGAAAGAAGGAGCCAGAGTGGTGTGTTCCTCTCATCATCGCGTCTCCTCTGGGCAGGTCCTCGGGAGGGCAGTCCTGGGGGTCGGTGAAGTGCCATCCCTTCCCACCTGAGGGCGGAGGGTTGCCCTGCTGGGGACTTGGCCAAACCGGACAGAGGGCAGCACGTCCGAAAACTTCTACTGCCCAGCCTATGCCCGCCTTGACCACAGTCTCCCAGAGCGCCCAGTCGCCACGCGAGAGTGGATGTTCACGTGTCCCGTGCCCTGCCACTGGCCGCCCTAGCCTGCCAGGCGGGGAAATTTCCGTTTCATTCTACACGGAGCAGAGGCCGCGGAAAATCTTCGGTGGCTGCTGGCAGGTGAAAGATCAAAGCAGGACGCAGCAGTCAAAGGCACAATCAAAAGGGCTGAGATCAAAGGGAAGTGGCTTCTTCCAGAGTGAACTCCCCTGCGCCCCATCGCGGTCCTCACTGAGGCCTCTCTCTTTCTCTGTTGAGAGGAAGGTGGATGAGGAATTCGGGCTGCGTTTGGCTGCTGACGCCGTGTGCCAAAAGACAGACAATCCCAGAACAGCAGCCGTGCAATTGTAAGCCTTGAAATTAAAATAAAATCCATTGGTTTATAAGAGGAAAAGAGGGTGAGCACTAGTGGGGCCAGAAAAACCATTTTCGAGATACCTTGGGTTGGCCTAAATCCTGCATGTGAAGTGGGAGGTGGAAGCGTTCGCCATGGAAACTGGCAGAGGGAAGCTGAGGGAATTCAGGTCCTGGCAGGTGATTGCAGGACTCCAGCGCTGTGTGTGTGTGTGTGTGTGTGTGTCTGTGCGCGCCCACGTGTGGTAGGAGGAAGGGGGCAGGGGATGGGGGGGAGCCGGGGTGCTCAGTGCACGGGGGGGGGGCGGGGGGGGGTAACCGAGGCCTCCATCAGTAGGGAACGTGGTGAGGCCGGAGCTGAGGCTCGGATGCGTTTTGTAAGAGGAAGGTTTCCTTTCTGAGGATGGGGAATCTGCTTCCCAAACCATATGGTTGGCAGCTTTGTGGATTTTGTTTCTGTAGGGGTTTATTTTAACTTGATAGTAAACCTTAACACAAACAAACAAACAAAAAAACTTTGGCTAGGTTGCTGACAAGGTATTTGCTTGCTGGCTTTTTTTCCCCTCCCTGTGTGGGAATTGGAGAGGTCAGAAGCTCTTCCGCTGACTCAGGCAAGCCCCCTCCCCTTCTTTGTGCCTCAATTTCCCCATCATTCAATGAGAAAAGGTTTAAATAAGACTTGGACGAGGCACGGGTGGATGGGGTTTAAGTGGCCTAGTACTAAAATGAGTACGTGCAGGTTAAGTTCAAGGCGGCACATAGTCTGCCTTGTAGCGCCCTGGCTGCTGGCTGCAGAGTGAGGGTAAGCTTGACTCTTGTTCTTCACCCCAAACCTGCTCACTAGGGGGTCGCCTCCTGGGCAGTCTCCAAGGTCCTTCCCCACGTTGACAGGCAGAGCTGCAGGCTGTATGTCCTTGGCCCCTCGAAGTGGCCATGTCATCACAATTTCATTTTTTCCTGGAGGACAAGTTCCCCTGGACTCCCAGAGGCCCCTGTCCAGCTTTATTATAGGATGACACCGGGCTCTTTCTTTCACAGTGAAAAGCTTCTTGTCCATCTGAGGCAAAGCTATTGTTCCCCGAGAGGAAAGCCTTGTCATTCCCTACACGCTTCTCTTAGGCCTTTTCTCTCTCGAGCAACAACGTGAGTGGGTATTCATCCCGCCGAGTTCCCAGCAGCTGGCCTCCCTTTGCGTGGCTGTTTGGAGATAAGGTTCTTTTGTTCCCCTTTTCTTCCCTTTTAAGCAAACAGATTTTCTTTTGAGTTCTGGATGAACGTCAGCCCAAGTTTTGGGTGGGAAGCGGCCCTCTCTGAAACAACTTCTGGGGCCAGGCAGCAAAGCAGCAAATTGGGAAGGAGCCATCTCCCGTGGCAGGAGAACTGAGCTGCCATGGGCTCAGGCTTTTGTGTTGACAGGAAGGGTGGGTAGGGGCTCAGGGGCCCGGGTTTAGGTCTGGATCCAGCAGCACACTTGCTGTGTGACCCTGGGAAATTTCCCTGTGCTCTCTGGAGCATATTCTTGCCATCTGTGCAGTGAGATCTGCAGTTAATAGTTAGTGTGCAATGTGTACGAACACTTTGGAACTCTCTCGTAAATCAAAATCTATAGAAACCCAATATGAATCAGGTGAAATCGCTGTTTTTGTAAGTCAAACGTGTCAAATATAGGCTCTATCGTAGTGTTTAGCCCAAGGTTTCTCAGCCTCAGCACTATGGACCTTGCAGGTGGCGGAGTGCTTGGGTTCTCACCGAGGACCACTCCCTGGGGAGAGGTCCCTGGAAGTTAGATGCTCTCAGCCAGGGCCTCGGGCAAGCAGAGCACTTAGCAGTCCCCTGGAGACACAAGGTGGAGAAGAGCAGAGAGCTCTTTGCACACGAGTGAGGGAGCAGGTTGGTCTGGCCCAGGCCTCCAGGAGCAGCCTGGGGAGGTGGGGTCTGAGCCAGGCATGTGGGAGTGCTCCCGGGGCCTTCGCTGCAGTAACTGAGCAGAGCCCTTTCCTATTCCTCACCTTCCTTCCGAGAGGGGTTGCAGCGCCTTACCTCCCTGGACGTGGCCCTGCAACTTCCTTGGGGTTAGGTGTCAGGGTTTGGAGCTCAGCGTGGGAGGGTAGGGGAGAAAGTGCCCTTAAAGTGGTGGAGTGGACCAGACCGGGGGCTGGGCGCCGCTCATCCAACAGCTCTAAGTGTAAGGGTGAAAAATAAGTGGGTATCTTCCGTGTCGCCTTAGCTAGTGATCTTCTTTCTTCGTACCCCATACCTATCCAAATCTCAGTTGGAGAACTCAGCACATTCTAACTTCTAGTAGTTACCTGCATTTCCATGGTGATTCCCTCATCAGAACCCAAGCTCTCTAAGGCAAAATTTATGCTTCATTTTTCTCCCACCTTCCTGCTCACAAAGTCTTGAACATATTGTTGTAGTTACTCAGCAAATTCCATGGGAGGTCCCAACACTCCCCAAGGAATATTCTTGGCTCCTTTGTAGCAAATTCGTTGTCTATGTATGTGTGGGTTTATTGCTGGACTCTCAGTTCTGTTCCACTAGCATGTCTGTTCTTCTGTTGATATCATACTGTGTTGTTTGCTATAGGACATTGTATCGTAAAGACTACAGCAGAGACATCAACCAAATGTATAGGAGGAAAGGGGACAATGATTCCAGCACTGAGTTCTGCATGGAGGAGATGGTATCTCCATGGGATCTTGACAGATTAGTAGGATTTCACCAGGTGAAGAAATCAAGGCAAAACATTTTAGGAGAGAAAAAGGCAATTAACAAAGACTGGATACAGTGATGGGTGCAGTGATAGGTGTAGTGATGGGGGTGCAGTGATAGGGGTACAGTGATGGGGTAGCAGTGATGGGGTGCAGTGATGAGGTTATACTGATGGGGTTGTAGTGATGGGGTAGAGTGATAGGGTTGTAGTGATGGGGTCATACTGATGGGGTAGCAGTGATGGGGTAGCAGTGATGGGGTGCAGTGATGGGGTTATACTGATGGGGTTGTAGTGATGGGGTGCAGTGATGAGGTTATACTGTTGGGGTTGTAGTGATGGGGTACAGTGATAGGGTTGTAGTGATGGGGTTATACTGATGGGGATGCAGTGATGGGGTTATACTGATGGGGTTGTAGTGATGGGGATGCAGTGTTGGGGTGCAGTGATGAGGTTATACTGTTGGGGTTGTAGTGATGGGGTACAGTGATAGGGTTGTAGTGATGGGGTTATACTGATGGGGATGCTTTGATGGGGTACAGTGATGGGGTTGTAGTGATGAGGATGCAGTGTTGGGGTGCAGTGATGGGGTTATAGTGATGGGTTACAAGTGATACAGCCACCGGGAATGACAGGATAGAGCTAAATGGGAAAAGATTTGAACACCCTGTTAGTATATTTGGTTTAACATGAATGTGAGTTGAATTTGAAGGAAGGTTATGAGAGGAAGCTCTAAGGGTCCAGCTCCATCCCCATGTGGGGTGTGCGGGGCGTTTCCCAGTGACCTGGTTCCATCTCCAGAGCATGCTCTCTTTGTTTTGTCCACCTGTAGGCTGGTCTCCATGCTGGGGTCACTGCCATTGCTCCGATGCCTTCAGGGTTCCTTCAGCCCCCCTTTGATCTCCAGTGCCTACCAGCCGGGGTAGATTAGCATATGTTTTAAGCCAGGCCTTGGACTGAGGTCCTCTCTCATTCTGGCTTCTCCCTCAGGGCAACGTGGGAGAACAGAGAGGACCCATCAAAGGTCTGTGGCTCTGAGGGACCGTCCAGGCCACTGATCTGTGCTACTGATGGTACATCAAGATCCTAGAGGTGATGTCAAAACACTATCCTCGTTGCAGTAGATATGTAATGATTACTTTGAAAATCAACAGTTTTTTTTAAGGTCAATATAGAGAAAAATCTCAAGTCTATCGATGGTCAAGTTAGTAGTGGGAATGGGACAAACCGTGAGGCTGGAAGCCCCATGGCCAAGTTCGGGGAAATGCCAGGGTGCGTGGAGGGCGCTGTGATGGAAACATAGGTGGAAGAGACGGCCCTCTCAAGGAGGGAGGCCATCGTGTACCCAGCTGACTAGGGAACAGGAGGGGCTGGAAAAGCAAAGCGTGAAGGGGTTCAGGAGAACCAAGACAGATTCTCAGAAGTGGCAGGTGCACTGGGCTTAAGAGGATGAAAAGCTGGAGAGACAAGACATCTAAAATGTGTGCGTGGCAGGGGGAGACGTGACGACAAGGTAGTACATGTGAAGGCACTTTAATAACTCGAGTCGCAGTAGAGGCGATTAATACTATTTCTGGTTGGATGGGCGGACAGGGCAGTAGGGCAGGGAGTGTCTTTTTGGTGGCAACTTGGGAGGGCTAGGACAGGAGGACGGTCTAAGAAGTCTCCAAGTTGTTGACAAAACGGACGTCGAAGCCCCCGGTGGACAGGGCCAGCGGAGCTGCTGCTCGGAACCGGCGGTCGGCGCCTTTTCACCGCCACTCACTTGCCCTGTAGCGACCTTCCTCCTCGTCTCAGGGATCTCTCCGCCTCTCTGTCCTACTCGGGGCTCTCTGGCCAGTCTGGGACCTTCATTCCTACTTGGGTCTCTGGAATGTATAACCCTAAAATATCGGCACAACCCTCATGAAAAGATGGGGAGACTGAGGCCCAGAGGAAAGGAAAGATGTGTTCAAGGACGCCCTTGATTCTGAGGGAGAATCCAGATGGGACTCAGATCTCTGTGAAGGGCCTCAAGGCCATGGGCAAGAGTGTAATAGGCAGGGCCCACCTGGAATATTATAAAGGCAGGAAAATGAGTCATGTTCTTCTTGACAGCTTTTGTATGGGTGGGTCTTTAGGCTCCAATCTAGCAGACACTACTGACCACGCAGTCTGTGGCCTGGACATGAGCTGAGAGCTTCCATGTCTAAAAAGCCCTAAGTCTTTGACCCCATCGACAACACACATGTTTAAACTCAAGCCTGTAGAAACAATGCACAGGGCTCCCATTGTGATTTTTTTAATTGAGGCCATATTCAAAAATAGAGTAATATTGTACACTTCTGGTTTGCCCTACCTACTTGGTCACAAAACAAACGTTCACCGAGGTTGACAAGTCACTGCCCCTGCAGAGAGAGCACGTGTGTGCAGTTTTCCACAGTCCCCACCACTCCTTATCGCTCCCCTGGCCCAGCTGCATTCACTGCTTGTTTGCTGCCTTCCAGCCCCCGAAGGCGTCTGAATTGAGGTCTCTGGCTTCCCTCACCCCAAATCCAGTTCTCTTCTACGAGCCCAAAGCCCAACAAATGACTGTTCCCCAGCTCAAGAGTTAATCTGTAAACCAGAACCGGAAAGTCTTGCTTGACCAATTCCTCTCTTGAATCTTGGTGTGACGCTGTTCTTCACCAGTCCTGCGTCCTGTGTCTGTCTGCTCAACGTTTGTCTTCTAACAGGCAGCTCTTTCTTGTCCCTGACCGGAGCTCTCTGAGGCCAGCGGCCACCGTGGATGTCCGGGAGTGCAGGCGGACCAGCCAGATGAGTGGGGAGTGGGTGCACCCAGGCCAGACTCTGATCTGGGCTGTTTGGGTCCTTGCAGCTGCCACCGAGGGTGAGACACCCAGTGGGAGAGGAGGGCTCTCCGAAGACAGGGTAGGGGGGTTTCCCTGTCTTGGAGGATTTTCCACTGGTGGGAATGAAATTATCGTTCAGAGGTCTCTGGGGGCCCGTGGAGGACTCCGTCGTAACCTCAGGGCACCTGATCCTGGTGCTGTTGAAAGCCCCAGGGCCAGAGTCTCCTGCCGGGGCACGTGGGCGGAGCACAGAAAACCCCAGTCCTGCCCTGGAGTTGCTTGTACTCTGCAGAGGGCACTTGGGGAACCCTCTGCCCTGGGCACTGGGGAGGGGTGTGGGGCAGAGCCTGCGCTTCTGTGGTGCTGGCTGCCCGGGCGGGACCTTCCCTGTTGAAGTGACGTTGGCAGAGGTAGCGCCCAGACATCGGGGTCCTGCTAACTAAATGGCTGGGCTGTGCCCCCCTCAAAGCTCCAGGTCCTGTGTGGGAACCGGGCAGCCTGCGCTCTCAGGCTGAGTCTTACCCTCAGGCCCTGGAGGGTGATTTCAGGCGGCATCTGCATGAGAATTTCCTATTTTCACTGCGATATGTTTACTTCCATGCGTTCTCAAAAGCATATATCTAACTCAGCAAAACCACAAGTGCATAGGTGTTATTGCTTAAGATTCCTCTAGGTAAATGTGAAAAGTGTCCTTAAATTTAAGTTAAAGAAGATTAACGAGTCGGTAGCCATATAAGTGATGCTCAGACCCTGGTGCTGGTGGCTCTGACGGTGACGAAGTGCGGAGGACTCTGGGCCCCGTGGTTGTGTGCGGTCCCAGGGTCTGCACAGCCCGGTGCGCATCCTCAGTCCTGTGGGACCGGGAGGCTTCTGCACACCGGAGGGAGGCGGGTTCCCGAGGTCCCCAGGGGAGATTCTGTGGCTCGGTGCTGTGCTCCTAACAGGAGCTGAGTTGGTGCTCTGATGCAGGTGACTGCTCAGGCAGTCTTGAAGGAAGCAGTGGGCCTGCGTTCCTTCAGAAGGAATCCACATACTTCTGTTACACAGTTTCTTGGCGGAGAAAGAGCGCCCCCAACTGGGGGAGCTCTGAGTTCAGGTGGTGGCTGGCTGGCTCCCGATTCCTGATTCCTCTCCACGTGTTCCCTCAGGGTCCGCTGGAGAAGCCCCGGTGAGGAGCACCAGGCTGGGATGGGTCCGGGGGAAGCAAGCCACCGTGCTGGGAAGCGCCGTGCCTGTGAACATGTTCCTCGGGGTCCCCTTTGCTGCGCCCCCTCTAGGACCCCTGCGATTTGCGAACCCAGAGCCTATGTTGCCCTGGAGTGGCTTCCGAGACGCCACTTCGTACCCTAAACTGTAAGACCAGGCTTGGTCCCATGGGTGGCCTGCGACTGGGAGTGGGGGCAGAGCACTGAGGGGGAAAATAGGCCATGCAGGCCAATGGGAAGGGGTGTCAGGGAGGAGGGGGGACGGCTACGGAAGTGGCTTCAGTGACCACAGGGCATCGTTAGACCATGCAGCTCCCCTGGGTTCTCATCTGAACCTCCCGAATTGGAACCTCCAGACCTGCCTGGGCCCGGAAAACTGGATGGTCTGAAAGCTCTCTAAGGATTCCGAGTGCAGTCAGGTCAGGAGGGACTGTCAGTGTTTCCGTGCGGCCTCTCAGCTAGACCCAGTCCCCACGGCCAGACCAGACGAGGGCTGTAGAGGGAGCATCACCCTGTGGGGAAGTCAGCCCCGGCGGTCAGCACAGCGCCCGTACAGAGCCCGGCCCGCGGTGGAAAGTCCATAAACACCTGTGGACTGACGACTGGAGTGTGTCTCTGTGACGTAGGGGGCTGGGGGTAAGGAGCTTCCAGTCACTGCAGATTTTCACGCTTAGCTAGGCAACCAGCTTCCCCGTGAACTGTGGAGGGGCCTCGTGCATTAGGTGGGAACTGAGACTTGGAGGTCCCCGGGAATCCCAATTTTGTCATGTTCTCGCGGTTGGTGGCGTACCTGGCATTGGGCTTCCAGGCAGAAGGAGTACCCTGGTGCCAGGAAGCTCCCTCGGCCACAGAAGAAGACCCCATGTGGCCCAGGACTGAGGACACTAAGCTGTCCTCAGATGAGGAAACTCATCTGTTCATTCATTCATTCATTCACTCACTCAGCTCCTATCTGTTAAGAGCTGACCCAGTAAAACTGGATCTCCATGAGGCCCTGAATGACAGATACCACGGTGGGTTAGGCATAGCTGCCCTCGGGAACCCACAGACTGGTAGTGGTGGTGGGGACATAAACCATAATGACAAGTGAAATGAAGAGTGACAAGGGCTGCCGTAGGGGATCAGAGAAGGAGCTGAGGAAGCACAGAGAACCCCCTAACCTCACGTTGAGGGGGCGTGGTCAGACGGCTTTGCTGAGAGCATGAGGCCTCGATTTCTGATAAACAACCCACAAAGGGGCAAAACAGGCATAAAAACTTGTCGGGGGGTAGATTTGCAGCAAATCTGTGTACTATTCTATCAAAAATCTGGCATTAATTGAGTGATTGTAGAAATATTCACGTATACAATGTCACTTAATCCTACTATGTGTCAGGCTCAGTGATAGGGGCCATGTGGCACTTAGGTGACTAATACAGAGTCTTAGGCTTCTAACTGCTCATGGTTGAGTTGGGGAATATGATAACACCCATATGCAAGTCTAGGAGAACTTCAAGGGAAAAAGCCACAAAATATGCAGGTGTTTCCAAAGACACCTATGGTCTGACTGGAGAAGTCTCAGAAGGCTTCTTGGAGGAGGTAACATTTGGACTGAAGCTGAAAGAGGGAAGAACATGAGCAAGCAGGTAGAGGAAGAGGGCAGTCTAAGCAGAGGGACTGACTTGAGCAAAGGTCTGGATGCAGGAGTCTCTCTGTACACTACTTCAGTTGGTTCCTGGTGGAGACGCCTGGGGAAACAGCCTTCTGTTCCTCTGCGGGCAGCAGAGGGAGCTGCCAGAGCAAAGCCCTTGGTGTGCAACCAGCACCCTGACCTCTGCAGTTTGGGGAGTTGCTGAACCAGCCTGAGTCTTTATGTGTGTGCCTGGGTTATGATGGTGGGTGTAGGCACAGGTGGGTGCGGGAGGTTAATGGTGCAGTTATTGTGCACAACGTACTTTCCTACCCAGGACCCATATCGAAGAGAATCAAGGTTTGTCTGTCTGTGCCATCGGGGGAGGGCATGATTGCCTTTGTACCCAGAGCCCCCATAGGCGTCTTCTGCTCAGGTGAAGGAGACCGCCAGGCCTCCTCGCTGTCACAGGAGCTGGCTCCTCCAAGGCAGGTTCGCTGACAGCAACTCTGGGGGGTTCTCCTCCCCTTTTCCAAGGTGCCTCCAGAGCTCAGATTGGCTGCCCTCATATGAACACATTCTCAGGGTGCGTTTCCCCTACTTGGGAGTGTCGGAAGACTGCCTGTACCTTAACATCTACGCCCCAGCTCGTGCGGACACCGGCGCCAAGCTCCCCGTAAGGCTGCGTGCTGGGTGGGGGCTCCGGCTGGCAGGGCCCTGGGCTGGGCCCCAGGCAGACTGGCTGGGGGTCTGGAATCAGGCCCAGCCTCCTGCCGTGTGAAAGGGAGACGTACCTTTGACACGTCAGGAAGTTCCTTAAAAGTCGTTCTAATGACGGATTCACTTCTTCTTTTCTGATTGCTTCTTTATTGTCAGTGATTTGGGCCTTTGACTTTTGTTTTGTCTTTTCCCTCCTCTGTCAAGTATTTAATGGTCCGTGAACATTTAGAAAAGACACTGCTTAAAAGGACTCTGATTTTTTTTTTTTTGTTTATTTGCTTGGAAAACCTTTGTTTAAAGAAGGTAATTGCATTCTCCAATTTTTCTGTTTGCAGTGAAGACAGTCAGGTAATAGTGTGGAGCATTTCATTTAAAAATGTAGAAATCCCATGATAAGTGAGAAAAGAGGCTCAGTCTACCAGCTCATTTTCAGCCACACCCTCCCATCATCCTCTTCTCTGCCCCACGCCAGTGCGAGGGGAGACTCGCTGCATTGCTTTATAGCGGCAACATCCGCTGATGTCCGACAGGTGGCAAGCACGGTATAGCATCTCATCTAACCCCCACGATAACCCAGACGGTCAGGACCGTTGGGCCCATTCTACAGATGAAGAAGTTGAGGCACAGGGAGGGCAGAAGGGTCCTGCTCCGCGCTCTGCCCACAGTGAGTGGCAAATGCTCGTGTCAAAGCCAATGCTTTGTTCGGGTCTCCTTTTCCTCGGTGGCTTTCTTCTTTCTTCCTGCCCCAAGGGTGGCAGTCCTTAGTTGCAGTCCTCAATACAACCTTTAAAAAGGAGAATGGAGGGGATTTATTATTAATATAAATAGCAATAATGCCATTTGAACAATGTTTTATGTTCCCTGTCCCAATTTTTCTAGTCAATATTGTAAAGTTTCCATACTCCTCTTCCCTTTTTCCTCTTTTCTCTTCTTTGTAGGTAGCCCACAGCCTTAGATTAGAGCAGCCTAAGCTGCGTCTGCTCTCTCACACGGCTTACAGTGGTTTCTCTCTCCCCGGGAGTCACGAGTTCAGTATTTAGTTAGTACTTTCTGAGCACTTGAAATGTGCCAACGTTTTCTGTGAACCTTAGATGCGGAATCTTTTTTCAACCTCGTAATATCCTCATAAGTGAAATACTTTTATTTTTCACATCTTACAGATGAGAAAAGCGAGGCTCAGAGAGATTAAGTAATCTGCCCAAGGTCACACAGCTGGTCAGTGGCAGAGCTCAGAATCAAACCCAGGCACTCAGATGCCAGAGCCCGCATGTGTAACCCAGAGTCTTCTTCAAAAGACAGAACCTCTGATGCTCTTTAGAAGTGAAAGTGAGACATGGATATTTCCATAAAGAAAGAAGGACCCATCAGGCACAGGGAGGGGCTCTGGGTGCTGGGCAGGCTGACTGGAAAATTCCTCTCCCCTCTGTAGGTCATGGTGTGGTTCCCTGGGGGCGCCTTCCAGACTGGCTCAGCCTCCATGTTCGATGGGTCCGCCCTGGCTGCCTACGAGGACGTGCTGGTTGTGACTACCCAGTACCGGCTGGGGATGTTTGGCTTCTTCAAGTGAGTGTCCCCAAGTGACTGCCACCCACCAGAGGGGCAGCCGTGTGGGAGCCATAGGGGATTCGGTGCCCAGCATCCCAAGGAGGAGTGAGCCTTCCGTGACACTGAACAAATTTGACCCAAATTCTTTAGTTAATTTTAGCAACTGTAACAGGTAAACCCCCAGGTTGTAGGGCAGTAAAAATCGCTTTCTCACTCCCATGAAATTTAACGAGTGTTCCTGATGGACAGACATCCTTCTGCATGGCCAGTCAGGCACGTGGGCTCCTCTGTCTGGGGCTCTGCCCTCCTGTAGGGCGGGGACTCGACCAACACCCCCCCCCCATCCCCCATCTGGTCAGCCGGTGCAGAAAGAGATTGGAGAGTCCTGCGAGGGTGGTCCCTCGGTCAGCCTGAAGGTGGCGCTCATCACTTCTGTTCGTATACCAGTGGCAGAGCTCCATCAGATGGCCAAACCCAACGCTGGGAGGATGGGGCAGCTTGTGTGCCCTGGAAGATGAGGGTGCAGAGTGTGTGAGCAGTTAAGGGTCTGCCTCATTTCAAGGCTCCTCAAGTGCTCACCTGGGAAGAGTCACTCCACTGCATCCTGTCCCCTCCTCATTAACTGCCCACCCATCCTGGGAAACACGCTCTCTGCACGGGCCGCAGCAGGGGGCCGTGGCCCGGAGCATGGACTTTGGGGTCAGACCCCGTGGGTTTACATCCCCCGTCTGCACCGTATTAGGTCCTGGGCAAGGGATTTCCTCTCTCTGGGTCCTGCTTTCCTGTCTGTGAGAAGGAGCCGCGGTATGCAGCAGTGAGCTCGGGGCTTGCCTGCAGATGTCACTGCAGGGAAGTGGCCTGAGCTGCAGCCTCAGAGACATATAGCCACTGCCCACAGCACTGCCCAGCAGAGACCTGGGGTGGCGGGTAAACGTGCCGGTCTCCACAGCCCACCCCAAGGCCCTGGCCGGGGCCGGCCACTGACCGCACACAGCGGGAAGCCTGGGTGCAGTTCGTAGGGGTCAGCCCTTTGGGAGGAGGGTGGAGACGGTGGGGACAGAGCCCCCAGGGGCAGCGGGAGAAACACCAGCCCCGCCCACCGCACCGGCTGGGAGGACTATGGAAGCATCAGCTGTAAAGCCCTCAGGAAGTGTCACCCGTGGTGCTGCCACTGCTGTTACTGTCGCTGTCATTCCTTTAGTCATTCGTTGGAGCCTCTGTGCCCAGGGGGCCCTGCTCCCTGGTGCAGACGGCTCTCGGGAGCAGGGCTCTGCTGGAACCCACGGGTCAGGGCAGCCTGTGAGTACCCGGAAGCTGCGCACACAAGACTGTCTGTGTGCTTTGCTGGGGTGTGTGGCATCCCTCAGATTCTCAAACCCAAATCCCGGCAGAGGGAGAGAGCCAAGCCTGGCTTTCCCCGCTGCCCAGGTCTCTGATGCTCAGCCCCTCCCTAGTCAGCGGCGGTGCCCTGCCCCCCGCCCACAACCCCTGCACCCAACTCCCCGGGCTGCTGCGGGAGGCAGACCGTGGCCCACGCGTGTTCTCACCGCCTCTCGCCCCTAGCACGGGGGACCAGCATGCTCCAGGGAACTGGGCCTTCATGGACCAGCTGGCCGCCCTCACCTGGGTCCAGGAGAACATCGAGTTCTTTGGCGGGGACCCACGCTCCGTGACCATCTTCGGCGAGTCGGCGGGGGCCATCAGCGTGTCCAGCCTTGTGAGTTCTCCTCTTTGGGACTTGAACGAACCTCGGTGGGGGGGGTTACAAAAGTGAGGGTGACGAACCACTTCCATCCGGATGGTGCTTCGTGTCAGACACTTTTATACACATGGTCCCCTTGGAGCCTCGCGTTGTGAGTTAGGGGCTCAGTCTCATGTTAAGGACGAGAGCTGTCATCAGAGAGTTTAAATGAATCTCCCAAGGTCACACCGTGAGTGATAATGTGAGGAAAAATCATTCGTGTTTGTACAGTTGAATCCCTGGCATCCAATTACCAGGACAGGTCATTGTTTAATAGAAAAGCCCAGCTACAGCATAAAATAACAAAGGACTCGTGTAAACGTTTTATTTTAACTTAAAACATACAATGCACATCCCTCCACCAGCAGTTTCCTGCAGGGTCTCACCTTTCCATAGCCAGCTTGCGGGCTGGAGGGCCGCATGGCTCTCTTGCATAAACCAGCCTCACGACTCAGGGCCCTCAAACTGTGGCTCCGTGTCCTCGGAGTGAGCGCCCACCAGAGAGGCCTGCGGAGTAGCCTGTGAGTGCAGCCACCAACGGCGTTTTCCACCCCCCGCCACATGGTTCCTTCCTGCCTTGTTCACCCCCTATTTTGATAGCTGTATTTTTTAGCTGTCTGCGTCTATCAAGGTTTTTCCCCAAAAAACATAATTCTGTTTTCTTTTTACACACGCACATCCACGGGTTCCCAGTTCACTGATTATATAATTACGGTAGCAAATGTGACGACACAGGTTTGGAAGCAAACACGCCAGACTCTTGGCAAGGACTTGATGGGAATGGAAACGTGTGGACGGGCGAGGGGAGGACAGCTCTGAGTTCTGAGTGGTCGGCTGTCCTGGGCGGCGGTAATCACAAGTCAGTTGCAGGGAGGTGGGTGAAGCTTCTGCTGTGTAACACTTGGCAATGTACGAGGTATTCTCTGCCTTCCAAAAAGCCTTAGAAGCCGGATTATATCAACTTCAGATACGCGACAGCAGCCACCATGTCGTGAGTGCTTGTTAATTAACCAAGTGTCGTGTGGAGCCTTCTCCAGCCATTACTTCTACTCCCCAGAACAGCCCTGAGATGTGGGCTCGATTTTTACTCCAGTTTTGTAAGAGAGTAAACTGGTGCTTAGAAATATTCAGTAGCTTGCCTGGGGTTGCCCAGCCGGGAAGTAAGGAGCTTGCACTCACACGCCAGAATGTGTGACTTCAAAGTTCTTGAGGAACCGGGGGGCTCGAGAGGTTATAAAGCTTACCCACCCACTTACCCACCCCTTCACAACTAGTCCTTAAACCTCAGACCAGGACTTTTCTCTCTCTCGTAAGCTCTCGTAAGGAGGCTTCCTGGGAAGGTTTCTCTAAAGAAGGGATGGGCGGTGTGTGAGGGGTGGAAGCCCCCCGGATAACTTTTGCCTGGTCTCCTGTGCTATCTCTCCAGGTCCTGTCCCCACTGGCCAATGACCTGTTCCACAAAGCCATCATGGAGAGCGGAGTGGCCATCATCCCTTACCTGCAGGCCCCTGACAAAGAGAGAGATGAGGATGTAGGTACCTTGTTAATGCCTCTCCAGCTTCCTGTCCTGGGAACACCTGTCCATAGACCCTGTGCCGGCCTTACTGACCACGGCCAAAGCGTCTGATGCTGGCCTAAGGTGAACCTTGCTGCTCCGTGGAAGGCCTGGCTCAATAAAAAGTGGGTCCGGGTACACAATGCAGTACTGCCGGTGGGTATGAGTGTGTGTGTGTGCGCGCGTGCGTGTGTGCGTGTGGGGGAGAGACAGACCTCATATTTTATCTATTATTCTTTGCTTGTGATATATGTCTTTGTCCCCTGCATTATATGCAGCTCACCTCCCGTACTTACTCTAGTCTACCTAGAGTACTCTAGGTAGAATAAGATTCTGGTGCTGTTTGCAGCTCACTAGGAAATAACACTGTGACTTATTAATATTGTCTGACATGAGATCGTGAGGGGGTAGGTGAGGCATAAGCCCCACCCAGATACTCTGTCCGCTTGTCTTTGCACTGTACCAGGACCTACAGACCAAGGTCTCCTATATCTTCCACGTCCCAGCATAATGTCTGGTAAATATTAGGTGACTATGAGCGTTTGCTCAATGAATGAGTTCACCAATGAGCTCATTCATTTAATGAATATTAATTAAACACTGGGCTGTGGAGCCATCTCCTGGGTATTATTTGTATTAGTGGAGCATTTTCTTATAGAAAAGAGCAACATATACCAAGCACAGAAACGGAGTTACACTATTGCAAAAGCACCCTCTCTACAGAGGGAAAATCGTGGTTGGTAAGATGACATATGGAGCTATGGGGTGTGTGTGTGTGTGTGTGTGTGTGTGTGTGTGTGTGTGTGTGTTCCCCCGCCACACACATCCCGAGTGCCCATTGCTTTCCCAGCTCTGAGTTAGGATCTGTGGGTTTTCACATGGAGAAGGCACATACTAACCCATGGAGACTCTCATCACTTTGTGACAAGACCTTTAAACCTGGAGCCCATGGATATATTTGGGAGGTGGTCCTCAAACTCCTGCAATCGTATGCACGCAAACTCAATAGGTGTCTGCATTTTCCCAGGGGGAGGGTCTGGGGCTTCCGCTGGACTCTCAGAGCATACACGACTCCCAGAAGATTAAGGACCACCACTTTCAAGGGACAAATTTTACACATGTGGATAATTCAGTGACAGGGCAAGAGGTGCTTAGCAAAGGGCTAGGTAGAGAAGGTGGGGATCCCTGGAGAGATGGGCGACCAGAGGAGGAAGGATTCGTGGGGACCGCAGTGGTTGGAAGGCACCTCCTGGAGAAGGTGGGACTTGGGCCTTCCAGAGTGAGTGGCATCGGCTAGAAGACAGAAGAAAAGTGTTCAGGGTGTTCCAGGCTGGGGGTGAGGTGACAAGCCGAAACTCTGAGCTGGCCTTGTGCTTCAACAGACAGTTAAGGAGCTTGCAAAGCAAATCCTCACTCTTGGGGGCTCCTGACTCCTTTCAGCACCCCGGAGTTAGGTTTCTGGGCTCTGTGGGGCCAGGGCCAGTGGAGCCACCGCCATAGGACTGTGACATCACAGGTCACTCCGTGACCAGGAGTCTTGACTCCATCCCATGGCCACAGGCTGGCGAGCCCTCACCCCCAGCCTCAGCAATGGCTGAAGATGACCAGGAGCGTCAGGTAAGAGTGAGGACGACGCAGGGCCCACCTGTCCTCACTGTGTCCTCTCTCCTGTGGGCACATGAGGGTGGGGAGGGCCAGCAGGCTGGACGTCAGGTGTGACTGCCTGCCTGTGGCTGGGTTGAGGGCTCTTTCCGATTCCCTTTCTCCTGGAGGCCCCCAGTCCTGCGCTCTAACCTGTTCCTCCCTGGAAACAGCTGCGGGTTATCGCGAGCACATGTGGCTGCGACGCGGGGGACTCCCAGGCCCTGCTGCAGTGCCTGCGGGCAAAGCCGTCGGAGCAGCTGCTGAGCCTCAGCCAGGTGAGGGCGGAGGAGAGGGCTTGCCCTTCGAGTGAGTGGCGGGCACACCCTGCCGCTCTTACTGATTTTGACTCGGGACTTGGAAAGATGGGGGCTGGGGGTTTGCAGTAATGGCCGTAAGTGTGTGGACTCTAGGACCCTAACGGGTAATTTAAAGGACTTGAAGGGTCAGGAGTGCCTGCTTAGCCGGGAGAAGATCCAGCAAAACACAAGCTACAAAAGTTGTGTCCCAGTCTCTGAAGGCACCTCTCTGGGTAGAGGGGCCGTGCTTGTTTCACAAGACCCCCAGCAGCTAACGTGAAGATCAAGAGCCACAAGTCCTTTAGGGGCCCCTGTGACTTGGTATGACCAAGAACTTCCCAAACACTCAGTTGCCTGACAAAGGGTCTGCTCTTGTAGAAGGCAGTGCGATACCCACCTCTTCTGAGGATGCAGGAAGGGTCCCGATGGCAAATTTCGGTCCCTGGGTGACTCACTGAAGGGACTAGATGATCTTTTACGTCCCTTCCAGTCCCCAGAGCTTCTGACAGTCCTTGGCAGAGCAGGGTCATCATCTGTCAGATTCCAACCGTTGTTACGTAGTTATTTGGCCTGAGCTGAGGATTTGCTGTGAGCTGTGCTGGAGTCTGGGAAGCGGGCAAGTCCTTGACCTGATGGAGGGTCTCGCCCCACTTCCAAACAGAGACCTACCCCCACTCCCCATGAATAGAGCCAAGCGTTGCTTCCTGAGACCCCAGAAATACCCAGCCCGACCCCGGGCACAGTGCTGGGGAGGACATCTCGGGAAGGGGCTCCCACCAGCCCTCAGTGCCCTGGCCGTGCCCCCCCTCCCCCGTCTGCCCGTTGCTTTCGGCCAGTGGTTCTCACACTAAAACGTGCATCAGAATCCCCTGGAAGGTTTTTTTTAAGTTGGTTGGACGGTATCCCCAGAGCTTTGTGTTCAGTAGGCCTGGTGTGGGGCCTGAGAACCTGCATTTCTAACAAGTTCTCGGGTGATGCTGATGCTGGTGGTCTGGGAGTCACACTTGGAGAACCTCTGTGCACGGCCACTGTTTTTCTTAGGTAGATACTGTTTTTACCCCGTTAGCAGAAGAGGAACCGAAGGCACAGAGAAGTTGCCCCCCATTGCCCAGGCCCACGGATGCATTGGGAGGGGCCCCAACTGGCTTGTTTTCCCTTTCTGACCACATTTTGCTGCACTGTGCCGGCTCAGCCAGGCTAGGGCCTGGGGACAGCAAAGTTCGCGAACAGAGAGAGCTTCCAACTTTTCTCTTCTTATTTCAGAAAACCAAGTCTTTCACTCGAGTGGTTGATGGTTTTTTCTTTCCCGATGAGCCTCTAGAGCTATTGATTCGAAAAGCATTTAATTCCGTTCCTTCTATCATCGGAGTCAATAACCACGAGTGTGGCTTCCTGCTGCCGGTGGTAAGAATTCCGCCCGTGCCTTCGCGTGCTCCCTCGAGGGTGAGGCGGGGGTTTGCTTCCTTCCCCGGTCCCTCCCATGGATGTGGAGCGCTGTGCGGGTTGGAGCCCATCAGCCCAGTGCAGGGCGGTCACCTTTCCTCTCTCTGAAGGAGGGTGACAGGCCTGGGGTCAGCTGTAGCGAGTGTCCACCCTGCTCCTCATGTAGGCTGTTGGTGAAAGAAATGACCGTGAAATGCTAAGAGATGCTGGCGTCCGTCCGAGCTTTGTTCAAAGCATGACACGTGACTGTTTCACATAAGCACAGCTACTAAATATTTCAAAGATGAAACCCATGTAGGTTCAGAAACCTTCCGGCCTTTACACTTTCCTGTTCAGCCTCGGTTCAGGCCCTTGGGTTTCCAAGAATGCTCTCTAAGCCGGTGCAAGTTGCAAAACCACGGAATCGCTTCAGTCATTCAACAAGGATGAACCGAACATTTACTGTAGGCGCTAAACTCTCTGGGATTAAAACCCAAGCTTGCAACTGTGAATGAGTCACTCGGCAAGCTTTCATTCCCGAGGGCGGGACAGATGAAATGCAAGGTTTCGGAGAAGGGTAGGGGCTGTGAAGGACATAAACCGGGAGAGAAAGCTTCCTTAGGAAGGAGAAAGGGTGGTCATTGAAGGGCCTCTGGGAGGGTCCGTTTGAGCTGAGGCCTGAATGCTGAGGAGGAGCCATGCGTCCTTGACCGTGTGGTTTGAGAAGACCCTCCACGTTTGAAGTAACCCTTCCCTCTGTCCTCAGAAGAGTGGAGTGTTCAAACTCGTAATGCTCTCACAGCTCATTTCCATAGACCGACCTCCTCTCAAGCTGGGGGCGTGAGCCTGTGAAATGCAGAGGTTCGCCAGAGCTGTGGATGGTCACAAACCCCAGCTTCCGAACACGCAGAGAGGGACCTTCGGAGTTAGACTATACCTGTGGATAACTTCAATGACTCCGGGGGTTCCCTTGTATTCTAGGAGACAGATATGTTTGAGTAACTACCCTAGAGTTCAAAATTTTTAGCAGAAAAAGTACCAGGGAAATTCCCTTGACAATGAGTAGCATTTCTACCCCCTCATTTTAAAACTGTAATATCGGCCAGTGGTGGGGCTCATTTAACAAACACGTACCCGTAGCTCTCACTGTGTCCTAAGCAGTGCTGGTGCTCTTAACCGCCAGCCTCACCACCTCACATGCCGCCTGCCAGCGCCCGGCTTCTCGGAGGCCCTGACTGCAAAGGTCTTTAGAAGGAGAACAGCAAACCACCGGTTTCGAGAGCCTCTGGTCTCTCGTTGAACTTGGTGTTGACGTTGCAGCCCGTGTTAGTTAGCGAGGGCTGCTGTAACAAAGCGCCACACACTGGGCGGGCTAAACAACAGGAATGCATGTTCTCACCGTTCTGGAGGCCGGGAAGTTGAAGATCAAGGCGCTGGCCGGTCTGGCTTCTTCTGAGGCCTCCCTCCTCGGCTTCCAGCTGGCCGCCCTCCAGCTGTGTCCTCACGTGGCCTGGTCTCTGTGTGCACACCTTTCCGGTGTCTCTTTGCGTGTCCACGTGGCCTCTTCTTATAAGGACGTCAGTCAGATTGGATTGGAGCCCAACCTAGGGTCCTCATTTTAACGCAATTGCCTCTTTAGAAACCCTGTCTCCACACGCAGTCACATTCTGAGGTCCTGGGGTTAGGGCTTCAGCATAGGGACTTGTGGGGACACAACGCAGCCCATAACATGGCCTTTCCACAGGGAAGCCCCTCAGGCCCCACCAGACTACGGGTGTAAGAGGGAGTGGCTGCCTTTTATGAAAATGTGAGAAGAAACTGTGTTATCAAGCCACCCACTGAGGCTGCTTCTGCACACGCCCCCTGGGGGCCGAATCGGTTACTGCTTCTCCCGGTCTCCCCTCTGAAAGGCAGGGCCTGTGCCCCCAGAGAGAGCAGCTTCCCCTCTGATGACCTGATGTGCTCACGGGGCTCCCTGCTTCTCTCCACAGAAGGAGTTCCCTGAGGTCCTCAGGGGCTCCAACAAGTCCGTCATCCTGCGCTTGTTGCACACGGCTCTGGTAAGTTCCGAACTCTGCACCCACCTGGCACCGGGGGCTGTGTTCACTACTTGCCAGCCAGGCGTGTGCTGGGCGCTAGAAATTCCCAGGACCGTTATTCAACCACTCATTCATCCACTCCCTGCACAAGTACCTCCCAGACACGAGGGCGTTGATTCCTTTCCTTCTTCCCTTGCATCTTTCCATGAACATTTATTCACCACGCACTCTGTTCCGGGCTCGTTTCAGTCATTTATTTGCTGACCAAATGTTTGCTGGGAGGCCACCTGCCCCAGCACTTCCCGAGGCACTGGGGTGCAGTGATAAGCAGGCACCCCACCCCCTTCCACCCACCCACACTTGAGGAACCTGTAGACTGTGGGGTGGACGGACCCGACGAGACCCTTCAGGGCATTGCCACACAGACCAAGGCCGAGGGATGTCCGGGGCCCGTGGTGTCCACAGGAGGGAGGGAAAGGTTTTGCAGTGTGAGTTAGGTTTGTCTGGCGGATGGAGGAGCAGCGGCGAGGGGAGCAGGAGGAACCCAGAGAACTGGTCAGAGCAGAGAAGTGTTAAGAGATCCGTGGGAGGGGTCGGCTGCGTCCGGGGAGGGCGCTGTGGCAGCTACACGCTGTGCAGGAATGTGAAGTTCCGCCCAGGGGCTGGGGATGGAAGAGCGACGTGATTCAATACGCACTTGAGAAAGAGCCCTGTGGTTGCAGCCAGGGCCAGACCGGAGGTAGGGGGTCCCTCAGGCCCTAAGGCTTGGAAGGGATTTGGATGAGTCTTGGCCGTCCGGGGATGAGAGTTAGGACTAAAATTAGGTATTTAGACTAGAAGTTGGCCAGAGGAATCTCAGGCTGGGTTGGAGATGGCCTCGTGGAGCAAGAGGTCACTGATCTGGGCCGTGGGGAAGGGGAACACCTGAGCAGGAGGGAATTCCAAGAGGAGAAGGTATCTTGAGCCAGGTCCTAGGAGTGGGAGGTGGGTGTGGGGAGGTGCATGAGGGCCAGCAGGGGTGCCGTCTCCCCTGGGACCAGGCAGCATGGCGGGAGGGGCTTCTCAAATGGTACGCAGTTCTCCAATGCAGATGGCGTAGCCTTGCCCCCGACGGCCCTGTTGGGCCCGCCAGAGGCTACACAGAGCATCTGTTCTCCCTTGGGTTGCTTGCTCTGGGCCTGATCAGAG
>CM052550.1:6053976-6091085 GCA_028533065.1 Trachops cirrhosus | reverse complement strand
GCACCTCTGGCCCGGGTGCCAGCCCGGCACCTATTTTTAAAATGAAGTTCCGTTGAAACGCAGGCGTGCCCGTCTGCCCGGGCGCGGTCTGGGCTGCCGGTGCTGCACAGGGGAGGTGCGCAGTTGCCGCAGAGACCCTGTGGCCCAGAGAGCCGGAAGTATTTGCTGGCGGGCTCTTTCCAGAAAGCCTGGCTGACCTGGTAGATGCCTGAGGGACCATACGGCCGAACAGCACCCTGGCTCTTCTGATAAGCAAGAAAGAAACCACTGAAAGTTTGGGGCCCTCATTTCACAATCCCTGCTCACTCGGCAGGAGCGGAACTAGGAGGCCCCGCGTGGTTGCCCAGTGGAGATGCCCGTGTGCCATCTCGGATGGCCTTTGGGCACCCCTGGCAGGCGCGGCTGATGCTCACTAGGTCCTAGGCCCCGGCCAGAGTGTCCCACATGTGCTCTGTCTCCGTACATCCTGGCACCGACGGACCCCGGGGAGTCACCACCGAGTCACAACACAGCATGGAGGGCCTTGAGGTTGGTGAACATAATGGGACTGACACCTGTGGCCGGAGCGTCAGAGGGGAAGCGCTCTCCGAAGCTCAGTGAAGCGCATCGGCTGTAGTAAGGTCGACCCGCGATCAAGCCGGTGCCGGGCCGCCGGGCCGGTGGCCGTGACAGTGGACTGGGCGGCCCTGCCCTCTCGGTACTGCCCACCCACAGTCTGTGTTCCCCGCTCAGTAACTCATTTTTGGGTGTGCACTTCTGTGGATGGACTAGAGGCAACAGTACTTACAGTTCCATATCCACTTTTTATTTTTACCATCGTTCTCACTGTTAAAGACAAGGACACACTTTTCCTGCTTACTTGTATTCAAGGGGAGTTATATAGGTCTTGCATCGATGGAAGTGATACAAATTTTCTTTTCGAATGAGTGTGCTTAAAGTACAAAGACTCTGCCCATTTAAGGAAAACTGCTAATAACAGTACAGATGGGATGCTGAAATGGCAAAAAAGGGGTGTAAGTGTGGGAGTAACTCAGGTTCCAGAAGCGCTGCACGCGTCCAGGCTGCTTGGGAAAACGTCCTGGGACTCGACTCACGGGATGCTGGTCCAGGGTGGACAGTACGGGAGAGGTCACCGCGCCCACGGCCGCCCTCTGCCCCTCCCCACTCCCTTCCGGAAAGGAGCCCCCAGCGTCGCCCACTGGGCTTCCCAGCCTCCGGTCTCCCGGTGCAGGGTCCTCCGCCGGGAAGTCCATGCCAATCGGCGCCGTGAGGAATGGGCAAAGCCCCGTGGAGGGCACAGGAGGACGCGGGCTCCCACTCGTCCGGCACTTGCGTCAGTGCGTGCTGTCCCTGTGTCTGTTGAGTAAATTGATGGGGATGGAGAGGTTGGGGGGCTCATTGGCGACCCCCAGGGGTGTCTTCTCTCCTAAGACCCCTCCAGGCACTTAGGAGTGAAGGTCAGTTCTGAGGATTTTTCTGTCCAGATCATCTGTGTCCACATGGGAGCCTTAGGAAAGTCCCCAGGGGAAAAGCCGCATTTCCAATCAGGAGCCACCAAAGCATGAAGCGCTGTATCGCTTACAGCTGATGTGAGGCAGGGGGATCACGCACATGCGCAGAGCTGAGGTCCAGCTTCAGGCGAGGTGCGCTCCAGCTTCACCCATGGCTCCTATAGAGTCGCCGTGAGCCAGGAATGGGCTTCCCAGCAGCAGCCAGACAACAGCGAGGTCTAGGAGTGGCCACCTCCATTTGTGAAGTGGACTGGTGTCCCAAGCAGGCATGTGATCGAGCAGTGAGACCGGAGGAATAATTCATCCTCACGTTCCACATCAATACGGCATCCTGCAGTCTCCCTGAGCTAACAGCCAGGTCTGTATTCCCAGGTTGCAAAGGCCAGCGTGTGTTTGTGTGCGAAACTAAACAGCCTCTTTGCTTAGGAGACACCCCAGACTGCCCCAGGTGGACAGAGATTCGGGTGCCCTGCGTCGGCGTGCTCCTTATGACCCGAGGGTTTTCCTAGGTGAAAGGGAGGAACCGCAGTCACCTCTGGGGACTGGCTCTAATGCTGTCAGAAAGCCACACCCCCACCACAGGGACGCTAAGGAATTCGTCTTAAATTCCCCAGTTGAGCAGCTCCGGGGCTGGGAGTTGCTCAGAAAGTTTTCAGGCTTTTCCTGAGGACCCCAGACCAAAACTTCCCCTTGTCCACAGGCTTGTGTCTTGTCTGCCTTGGGAAGCTCATGGCAGCTAAGGTCGAAATCCCCCAGGGAGGAGCCCTTACATAACAAGTTGTTTCACGACTCCAGTGAGGGTAATCCTAATCCGGTAATCGGAGAGCTGTGTCCTCACTGAATGGGGAGATAGGCAACTCAGAGTGGGTGTGGCTTAGAGGCCCCAATGAGTGAAGTTTGGAAGAGGGGGTTGCTTTCCTGTTGTCTCTTGATTAGGCTGCCGGGCAGCAGCAGATGGAGGAGTGGCCGGAGGAGTGGCCAGATCTGGGGCTGTTGGGAGCTGAGGGCACAGCCCTTTGGAGTCACAGGAAGACCTGCAGGCCCAGGAACTGCTGTCCTTCCACGATGAGGTTTTTTGCCCTGGTCTTGGGCTTCCTAGCCACTTCCACAGCGTGGGGTGAGTCCTCCCGAAATACAAATGGAGGGGGGCACGGCCACCACGCCCGGTGTGCCCCACGTCCGGTGGTGAGGGGGGGACGCACACAGGGCAGGGGTGTGGCAGCTGCAGTGCCAGCCCAGCCGCCCCGAGTCCACAGGAGGCGCAGGGGTGGTGAGCACTGGAGACCACAGCGACTTGTGCTGCGCACACGGGGACCCCCGCTCACCTCGCGCCTCGCGCACCAGGGCTTGCGGGAGCTCCGTTTGTTCCCCCCTTGGTTCTGAGTCCAGATGTGGCCAAGTCCTGGAGAGTGACTCAGCAGAATATCAGTATCGACTCGGAGGGCTTGTGTTCCAATCCCAGCTCAGCACGTACTAGCTTAGTGCGTCCTTCGGGGAGGTGCCCCCTCTCCCACGTGGAAGGTGACGAGGCACCGCCCTCGTGGAGCTGTTATGAGGATGGAACCGGTTGGGTTTTATCTAAAGAACTCAGTGCCTGGGATGGGGGAAGTGCAACAGAAAGGCCCATACGTCAAGGGGGTGTTTTAAAGAGGAGGGTACTAACAGAAAATGCGGGGAAGGCCAGCAGATCAGGAGCCACGGCCACTGAAGACATTGTTACTTCCAGTTCCCAAGAATGGGGGGGCTGACGAAGCAGAGGGAGGGGGAGGCGCTGCGGGCAAGGATCTGCGTTCCCGCCCTTCAAGGCCAGGCAGGCCCGTGGTCTTCGGGGAAAACACTCACGGAGCTGTTGGGATGCCTGGCACGCCTTTATTCACAGGTGGGCGAGCCACGCACGCTGCCAGCTGCGTGTTTGTCTGCAGGTCTCCTATCAGGGCCCCTGCTCCCCAGCGTGGCGCCCATCGTGGCCCCTGTCCCCTTGTGTGTCTCTCATCATCCCCCTCCCACCAGGAAGTCCCTACCTGTTTGAGCACTAGAGGGGGACAAAGCCAGCAAAATGCCAGAGACTATGTAACACAACGTAGTTCTGTGCACGCGAGCTCACGTCACATTATGGGAACGAAGCCCAACGAGGCGCGAGTTTGCAGCCGAGAAGGTCAGGGTTTCCGACGGAGACGGCGCCGTGCGCCGAGCCGCAGGTCGCTCAGGCTCAAAGGCCAGGCTCCGTTCCGCTGCAGCTTCCAGGGGACGGGTTCTCTAGGGGAAACCAAATGCTCAATCGTGGTGACTCATAGAGGTAGGGCGTGGTCTCTGCCGATCGGCTGGCGCCAGGGTAGAGGGTAACTGATCGTTGCATCTGGTCCCGATGTCAGCCTGTCCAATTTCACAAGGGTTTGTTCTGTGGGGTCGTTCTGCTCCCCCGGGTCCTCGGCTAAAGCACGGCTGGCCGAGGCCAACGCGTCACGTTGCGTCTGAGTGGGAGCTCCGTCTCAGCAGTCAGTTGACCGAGGGTCTCGTTCCTAAGACTACTGGTTGCGGACCAGAGCCTCATTGACCTGAGGGCTTGATGGTTAAGCAACAGAGAGAGATGTGGGTGGTTGAGGGAGCTCGGTGAGGCCAGTTTGAATCAAAGGGAAAATAAATAAAAGCCAGAGTAAAGAAAAGAAGATTTCTGCACAGTGACACAATCTCCCCCTCCTGCACCCACGGAGCGGTGGCCGTCGGTGCCCTGACAGCCCAGCGTCACCTGGGTTTCGTCTTCTGTCTGGTGGGGTGCACTCCGGGGGGCCTGGAACTGAGTGTGAGCGCAGAGTCAGAAAAGAGCCAAATTAGGAGGGGGACAGCCCCTGGCTGCCGGCTACCCCTGGCGAGGCCGCCCGTCGCCCTCTTTAGGAACTCCATTCTGGCTGCCTCCGTTTCCTCAGTCTCCTCCTCTGTGAAACGGGCTTATGAGTGCGTCCCGAGCAAGGCTCTTGGGAAGACGCAGTGAACCGCAGGCACACCTGGTTCACAGGGAGCACTCAACCTGCAGATGTCACCTACACCGTGAGCGGTTGCTGCCGGGGTTACCCTGGTGGCGTGGGTCTCCTAACCCCACCGCCCACCTCGTCGCCCTTGCCAGCTGGACTGCTGTGCACTTCATCTCTCTTGAAGGTTATTACCGACTCCCTAAAGGCCAGGCTTTCATCAGGTCTGGCTTCTGCTCAGACTTCACCCTCCCTCCCCAGTCTCTTTCTGCCCCGCTTCTTACAAGGTGCTCTCCTCCCTCCCTCTGCCCAGGTGGTCCTGAGCTCTCAGCTGCAGCCCCCTGGGCTTGCTCTGCCACTTTCCCTCTTCTCTCTCCACTTCAGTGGCGTTCTGTCTTCCCCCGTCTTCGATGACGCCATGTCCATCCACGTTAGTGCCTTCACCTTCGGGTAGCTGGTTCTGCGCTGCCTCCTCCCCTGGCCTCCTCAAGTCGCAAAGGGCCCACTTCCTGGGGCGTCTTCTTACCCTAATAGTTCATTGACACCCGCACCGGCCGGGCCTGAAACGGAACTCAGCGTCACAGCTCAGCTGTTTGATCTTCTGCTTCGTCTTCTGTGTCTCCCACCTCAGATCAGGGACCAAGCCCTTCTTCAAAATTCCTGATAGGCATCACTGTATTTATTCATAAGAAAACCCTTCTAATTGTAAGAAGGAAACGGTGTTCGATGCTGAAAACTCGGGAAGCACAAGGAAAAACCTTGCCTGCCACGACACCACCCTTTGATATCTTGATGGACACGCTTCCGAGGACGCCCACCTCGCTGCTTGCAATGATTAGCGGCCACAACAAAGGAGGACAACCCGCGTGGCCACAGCATGGGGTTGGCTACTGATAACGTGAGACACGGACGCTGTTCCGAAACCTGCTTTTGCACATAGTGGCTCTAGTGTCACGGGGCGGGCTTCTGTAAGACCAAATCTGAATTCTTTTTCGTTCTGGCCGCACTTTGAGAGACATTGGCCTTTCGCCTGTGTCTCAAGGGGAGCAGTTGGGAGGATGCGAGGCCAGAAATAGTTTCTGGAAGGGGGTGCGGAAACAAGCCAAGGCCGCCGAGGGTGGGCCAGGGAGGTGCGAGGGAGGGCGAGATCGAGCATCTGAAAGTTCAGGACGGGCCGCGGTGGGTGCAGCCAGGACTCACAGGGGAGCTGCGGGGAGGGGAGTTCAGCTCAGTGAGGAAGAGCCGTCTGCTCCTGGGAGCAGGGCAGCCAGGGATGTGACCCTGGCTCCTCTCGGGGCCCCTGCTCAGAGCCACCAGAAGAATCTCGAACCCTGGCCTGGCGCTGAGGCTCTCGCAGACACCCCATAGGTCCCTCCGGCCCGATGGGTCACTCTCTCTTCCGCGGGCAGGTCCTGCACTGTGGTGCCTCAGAGCCTCCCCTCGGCACGGTCTCACCTCTGCTTTAGGCCTCCGTACCCCCGTTCCATCGCCCCTGGTCCAGGGTTCCCCTCCTGCAAGTCCCAGTGCCACAGTCGCCGCCTCCACAATGCCACCACTCCTGGAGCACCTCACTGACACCTCTCTCAGAACACTGGCCCTCTTCCCAGCAGTAGGGCCAAGTGTGTTGGTGGCTCATTCTCCTTCCAAGGCCCAGACTTCTGAGAAGGGGGGCTGCCCCTCACCCACCCTCTCATCCAGCGTGCAGCTCGGCACCGGCACCCTAACGGAGGACTGTTTCCGCAGGCTCCTAAGCGTGGGGACCGTGTGTCTTGTCCACACCCAGCAGCTCTCCTTGCTTTTATGTTTTGCTTGATGCTGTTACACCTCCATTCCCACGTGCTCCTTCAGAGAAACCCGTGCATGAAGAAGGGCAACCGCCTCGCCTCCTTCTTACATAAGAAGAAACTGGGACCTAAGAGTTGAGCTGACTCATTCAGGGTCACGTGTCCACCTGGAATGCAGCTCAGACCTCTCACCGCTGGCGCGTCCTCTTTTCTTCACAATGTGCACAGGGCACCCGCCTTCGCCGCCCGTGGTGGACACCGTGCAGGGCAAAGTCCTGGGGACGTACGTCAGCTTAGACGGGTTCGCACAGCCGGTGGCCGTTTTCCTGGGCGTCCCTTTCGCCAAGCCTCCTCTGGGACCCCTGAGGTTCGCCCCTCCACAGCCTGCAGAGCCGTGGACCTTCGTGAAGAACACCACCTCTTACCCTCCGATGTAAGTGCTGGCGTCTTCTGGTGGGACATTCGCCTCAGAGGGCCGCAGGAAGGCACCGAGGCCAGCCTCTGCGTAGCTGCCCCTCGTTCTGGAGTCCTTAAGATACCGTCGGCCCTTAAAAACATTCCAGAGCTCCCACAGCGTTCTGGAGCCCTTCAGTCCACAAGTATTTATGGAGCACCTACTGTGTGCCTGGCGCGTTCCCGGTGGCGGGGGCCCCGTCAGTGAAGGAAACGCTTATGGGCTGCCTTCCCGGGGCTTCCGTTCCAGCAGGGAGAGATTCCATAAACAACACGCAAATTAATTATGTGATAGGTCAGAATGTAAAAAGTGCTTTGGGGAAAAAAAATGAAAGTTGAGTAGGTGATGGGGATGAGAAGCAGGGTTCTGTTTATTCTCCTGACTTGAGCGGGGAGGGCCAGGAGGTGTCTGGGGGGAGTGCTTCGGGGTGTCCGCCGGCAGGTTCTCAGTTCCCACATGCGTCTAGCTACCTAGTCCCAGGGACTAGTTAATGCCTGGCACACGGTGGGGCAGGGACTCAGGAAATGTCACCGGTCACAGTCTCTGCTGGCTCCTTGCAGGCTGTCGTTGGGGCGAGCAGCAGTGCTTGCCTGGGGTGGGCGGACGGGGGTGGGGGGGTGACAGAACCCTAGCGTGTCTGGGCTGCAAGACCCTTGGAGAAATCACAGCCCTCACTTGTACCCGGCCCACTGGGGCCCAGAGCAGGGAGGGAGCTCACCCAAGGACACCCAGCCCCTCAGTGGCTGAGGCCGTTCTGATGCTACCCTATCAGGTCTTCACCCCGATCTGTCATGGGCCCCAAATGCCTGCTGCCACTTGAGTGACTTCTCACGGTTACCAGCAGTCTCCTGTGGCCTAGACCCCCTGGGTTACCTGGTGGAGGAACATGGTCGCCCTGCACCCGCCCCCACCCCTGCCCCCGTGGGATCCCAGCAGAGAGCCAGGCCGAGTCCAGGGCGGCAGGGACTGTCACGTCCCAGACGGGCGCTGGCTGGGTGGCCTCCCGTTCTTGACACAGCGCACCAGGGGTCCTGAGGGGCAGGAGAGACGTCATGCCTCCTCACTGTGCTTGGTCCTGGGAGGCTTTAGTGAGGCCCAGGCAGGGTGTGGGGGGGAAAGGGGACCCAGCCCCGCCCCCTCCGGTGGCCCCGCCCACCTCAGTGCCTTCGCCCTGGTAAGCAGCGCCCTGCACAGGCCTGGAGCTCCCACTCTCGGTCCCAGGCCCTGCCTGAGGCCTGGGTGCAGGGGATGGCTCCGTGCTCAGCTCCGGCCGGGCCTCAGGACGTCTCCTGTCTGCCCCCTCACCCCAGGTGCTCCCAAGACCCAGTGGGAGGCCAGGTGCTCTCAGAGCTCCTTACCAACCGCAAGGAGAGCATCCCTCTCAAGTTTTCTGAAGACTGCCTTTACCTAAACGTTTACACTCCCGCCGACTTGAGGAAGAAAAGCAGGCTGCCGGTAAGTGGCCGGTTCCAGCGCTGGCAGCCCTTCTGGTGTGGGGGGAGGACGAGGCAGCTCGTTCAGGGCCCAGGGCTTCCTCTACCCGTGCAGCCAGGCCGAGTGCCCACAGGAGACACGCATGCACCGTGCCTCAGTCTCCCCCAGTGGTCGTCACGGTGCCTCTGGGACTTTGCTGTGCATCTGTCCCTCGAAGTCAGTGTCCCCACATCCTTCCCTGCAAGAGAGGGACAAGAGAGATCACTGTTTAGTTGCCAGGTTAGGAATCTTATTTCCAGAGAAGCTAAGATGCAGTTTTCTTTCTTTCTTTTTTTTAAAGCTATTAATTTTTTTAAAGATTTCACTTATTTGTTTTAGAGAGGTGGGAAGGGAGGGAGAGAAACATTGATGTACGAGAGATACACTGATCAGTTGCCTCTCGCACACCCCCAACTGGGGAACCTGGGACCTGGCCCTCAACCCAGGCACATGCCCTGACTGGGAATTGAACCAGCGACCCTTTGATTCGCAGGCCGGCACTCAATCAACTGAGCCACACCAGCCAGGGCTGACATAATTTTCAGTAAAGTTAGAGCTTGAAGGAATCTTACAGAGAAGGCGGCAACCCAACCCTTCTTATACTAGGTAGAGAAACCGAGGTCCAGAGAGGGGAAGGTGAGGCCACCCACACAGACGACAGGACCAGAGCAAGGGCTTCCTGGCCCCCCAGCCCGTGCCCTGTGGTCTTTCTCAGCACTCGGAGACCCCGCTCTGACAGCAATCAGTGTCCCGTGGGGACACAGAGGTGTGCAGGCAGATCCTGGGGCGATCTGTCCTTTGTCTCTGCCCCAAATCCGAGGTCTTCTTGTCGCTGGTGCTGGATTGAAGACCCAGTGAGTCAGTATCTCGGTGCACAGAGTCTCAGAAGTGGAGCAGGCTTCCAGCTGGAAGGTGTGGGTGGGTCGCTGGTGGCGACCCCTGGGATGGAGAGGGAGGGGTGTGAGCACCCCATTGTATCCCAGGAACAACCTTGGCAAGATGTGCCCAGGGAGGGGGGAGGGTGTCTGTGAACTTGGGGCTGCACATAGAAGCAACACTGCACATACTTGGCTCGAAGAGGTGGGGACAGATGTTTACTCCCCACTCATTCTTCACTCATTCTTCTATTTTGTACTCAGTGCCCCCATAGACATACACACAGCTAGAAGTGGGTTTAGGAGAAAGGAAGAGCATTAAACCATTACCACGTAACCCCTGCCTTTGAGGGTCTCACTCCCCGGGCTGCACAGACAGACCAGCATCTTCAGCAGATCCCTGCTGACCATCCTTGGCTCGGCCGCCACTCAGAGGTGGGCAGGGATCGGAGATGCAGGAGGAACGGGTGCTCTGGGAACCCAGAGGCAGGGGAGCCTTCACTTACGGACACAGGCTCTGGGACTCCAGGGCCTGGGTTTAAGTCCTGGTTCCGCCTTTTACTAGCGGAGAGACTGTTACCTCAAAACAGGGCTAACGACATACGAGGACTCAATAATGAATATCAAGCTTGGTCTCATTGCCTGGCGCAGAGCACAAGGCAAGCGCCCTTGACCTGTGAAGCAAAGATCTTGTCCTTAACCTAAGAGCCGACCTACTGCACCATGTCCATTGGCTGCAGTATGTTGGGTGGCTCAACATATGGACTCTGGAGCCAGAATGCGTGGGTTCAAGTCCTGCTTCTGCCACTTATTAGCTGTGTGACTGTGGACAGGTTAAGTGCCTCAGTGTTCCCGTCTGTTAAATGGGATAGCAGTGGTCTGCTGGAGGGTTTATCGTAAAGTGCTTAGAACTTGGCCATGTGGTTCTTGTAACACAATAATTACAATGTTGTTATTTTAGCCACGCTCACCTCCCTGCAAAGTGAGCTGTTTAAATGCAAGAGCCATTCATTATGAAATGTGTCCACGCTCACCCTCAATTGTTTTATTTATTTATTTATTTATTTATTTTTTAAATATTTTATTTATTTATTTTTAGAGAGGGGAAGAGCGGGAGAGAGAGAGAAACATCAATGTGTGGTTGCCTCTCATGTGGTCCCCACTGGGGACCTGGCCTGCAACCCAGGCATGTGCCCTGACTGGGAATCGAACCTGCGATGCTTTGGTTCGCAGCCCGCGCTCAATCCACTGAGCTACGCCAGCCAGGGCTTTCAATTGTTGTTTTTAGAATTCTCTAGGTTTTAAGAGCACATGTGTCAAATGATTGAAGACTTCTTGGAGGAGGTGACTTTTAGACTGTGCTTTGGAGGATGGGTGGGATTTGGGGATCCAGAGGAGGGAGAGGGAAGGGATATCAGGAAGAGATGCCATCAAGGGCATGTATGCTTCTTGAGATAATCATTCACGTGCACGAGAGAAGTTCAATTCACTGCACAAGAGATAACGAATGAAGCCGAAATCCATGGGCTGCCGGCAGGGAGTGTCGAGCCGGGTGAGAGGTCCGGGCGTGAGGATGATGGGAGTGTTAGGGAGAAGATGGCACCCTTGGCCTTGGCTGTTCCCGTGATGCTGTTTTCAGCATGAAGAACCTTGAGGGGAGGTGGTATCAGGGCTGGAGAAGTAAGCAGGGGCCGCCAGGGTGCAGAGTTGGGGGTGGCCAGGTCCCAGCTAGGAGGATGGGGAGGCGAGCGACTGCCCGCTCCAACTTTGCCGGGGGCTGATGAGCTTTGGAGAACAGCCTCCCTGAGAGGTAAGTGGCCAAACCGGAAAAGCTCTCCGGGTCCTTCCCAGCTCTGCTTTTAATAATCAGTATGATTGCTTCCTGCCTGTCCAGGTGATGGTGTGGATCCACGGAGGTGGTCTGATGGTAGGTGGGGCATCCACCTACGATGGGCTGGCCCTCTCTGCCCACGAAAACGTCGTGGTGGTGACCATCCAGTACCGCCTGGGCATCTGGGGGTTCTTCAGGTGAGACCCCGCACTCTCCTCGCTGCACATCGGCCCTCAAAGGGAGGGTGCTAGGACCCAGTTCTGGTCACATCAGCCCTTGAGGAGAGCTTTGCTAAGTTTCCCAGTAAGGCATCCAAATCCCTTCATCATTGGGCTCCACCTACCATTTCCCAGTCACACCGGTCCCCTGGCTTCTGAGCTTTGGCCTGTGCTGTTCCCTCTGCCTGGAAGGCCTATTCTACCCGACAAACTCCTATTCATCCTGTAAAGCCCAACCCGAACGTCTCCTCCTCTGAAACACTCATCTCCTTTTCACCTGCGTTGCCACCGCACATTGCAGGCCCCTGGAGGGACAGCGGCACAGCCGTGGGAGCAGCGGTTCCAACGCCTTCCCTCTCGTGGGAAAGTAGGGAAGGGGCAGGCTCAGGGCGGGAGCTCAGGGGGCGCCTGTGGCGGATGGGGCCTGCGGCTAGAGCCGGGAGGCTGCCAGAGCCCCTGACTCCGGGCACAGCCCTCCCGGGAGGGTGTCGGCGTCACCCACCCCATTTCCTTCTGCATCTGCCCCGTGCGGGACTCACGGCTGGAGCCCAGAGACAGGAGTCAGGTCCCCTTAGGACACAGTTCCTGGGGGGCTTTCTAAAATGCTCAGGCCCTAGGACCTCCGGCCCCGAGATGGCGGATGGACGGGCGGGCTGGAGGTGGGTGGGTGGATTCTCACTGGAGAGGCCCACGGGGCCGGAGGAAGGTCATCCAGGCGAGGCTGTCCCAGGGTGCACCGGCTTCATCAGGACTCCTCGTCTCTTCCGTCTCCCGGCCCATCTCCCTGTTACACGAAGCCACTCCGTCGGCTCTCCACGCTTTCTCCTCTTCCAGTCTCTCCTCTCCCCACACCGGCCAGGCTTCTGCTCTGGCCACGCCACACCACGCCACTGGACTGTTCTGGACGAGGTCACCAGGACCCCCCAGCTCTTGGCCCCACCTCGGTGGCACCCACACGTGATCCCTCCCTCCTCTTTGAAATGCTTCCTTCTCTTGGCCCTGGCCACCTCCTGCCTGAGGGACCGCTCCTGCTGGGCCCCTTCGGTGGCCCCTGCTCCTCCTCCCTGTGGTCGGGCCTCCGGTCTCCACTCGTCTCTGAGTGACCCCGGGGTGGGGGGCCCTTTCACAGCTCCCTATCGTTAGCCCCAGCCTTTCCGTGGAGGCTCAAGTGCACACAATCAACTACTTCCCAGATGTCTAAAGGGCACAGCGCTCGACTTGGACAAACTTAGCACAGGACGGTCCCCACCCCCGCCTCCCTTCCCACCTTCCCCAGCGTTGCCCTCCGGCTGGCACTGGCTGGTACGGCCAGTCCTCTGGTTGCCCAACAGCAAGGCCCGGTGGTGAGGCTGGGCTCTCCCCTATTTCTCACACCCACACCTGGTTGGCCAGCAAGTCCCATGGCTCTCTGCCTTTAAAATGTGTTCGGAATCCAATCACTTCTCACCTCCTCCCCCGCACCTACCCTCATCAAAGCTCTCTGGCTTGTGTCTGTCACCTGGATTACTGTTATAACCTCTTACTTTTATACCACGCCTGACCCACACAGTGTGACCCGCACAGTGGCCAGAGTGATCATTTAAGACCAGCAGAATCATGTCACCCACGTTACTGACAGTGACGTGGTAGCCCCTACTGAGGCCCGTGGGGCCCTCCCAGCTGCAGGCTCTGCGCCCCCACTCCTGTTCACTGGACGCCGGGGCCTCTGCACTCGCTGTTCCTGTCGCCCGGAATCCCCTTCTTTGCCTCTTCGCAAGCTCACGTGCTCATTCATTCACTCAGGTCCCTGCTCTGATGCTGCCGCCTCAACGCCGCCTTCCCTGGACCTCTGGTTGGAAACAGGACCCCCCTTCCCCGCCCCTGCCTGTCCCCTCACCCTATTTTTCCTGAAAGCATTTTAACTACCTGCTATAGTATCTATTTATTTGTTCATGTTCTATAATGTGAGCTCTGTATAGTTAGAGATTGTGCCTGTTTTGTTCTCAGATGTGCTTCCGGCTTTAGAACAGTGCCTGGCACAGAGAAGATGCTCGATAAGCAGATGCCAGGTGAATGGGCGTAGAGCCCTAAGGAAAGCAGTGCTGCAGGAACAGAAGGCGGGCGAAAACCTCCGAGTCGGGCTCTGGAAGCCTCGGCTTGTCCCCGAAGGCTCGCCTGGAGCCCCCAGTCCCAGCTGTGGCCCCGAGAGTCCTGCGTGATGATTGCTCCTGCCCACACTGTTCTCCCTCTCACAGCACGGGGGACGAACACAGCCCGGGGAACTGGGGCCACTTAGACCAGCTGGCCGCCCTGCGCTGGGTCCAGGAGAACATCGCCGGCTTCGGAGGGAACCCAGGCTCTGTGACCGTCTTTGGAGAGTCAGCAGGAAGCACAAGTGTCTCTGTCCTTGTAAGTGTTCCCGGCCCTGATGTGGCTGCTGATGAGACCCCTTGGAAACCAGGCAGTGTAGCCGTAGGCAGCTTCGTGGACAAGACCCAGGTTCCAGGCTGGCCCTACTCTGCACAGAATCAGATGGGGGCGAGCCAATGGCCCAGCTCTCCTTGGCTCCCAGGAAGCTCACAGCGCAGCAGTGCCCTGAGGCCATACTAACCTCCAGACCCAGCCCACAGCATTCCTCCTCTTCTGACTTGGCGGAGCTCTCCCCTTTGCACATTAGGACTCACCTCACTTCTCTGGGGGTCTGGGGGCGGGCATGCATGGTGAAGAAGTGGAGGCACCCAGGAGAACTGGGCACAGTCCTCGTTTGGCTGAAAGCCAGATCTCCACGCCAAGAGGATGGGAGCTGTGAGGACAGGCTCTGAGGTGATTTGTCCACACCCGAGGCGGAGGACAGCTGTCTCCATGCAGAGGGAGGGGGCAGGGCCGGGGGGCAGGTGAGAGGCAGGAGGGGAAAGGGGAGGTGGGAGGGGGTGGGGGTGGGACAGGGGACATGGGGCGCAGACCAGCTGGGAGCCTGCTGTGGGGGAAGCAGATCAGATGGAGAACCAGATCAGGGGCCGCTGGGAGCTGCCAGGAACCCCTCTGGCTTGCTTGCTTTCATAGTTAAATGCCCAGAGGAGGCATGCCCTGTTCTGTAAAGTGGGGAAACAGGAAAAGTGCAGATAAGCCCGAAGAAGAAAAAAGTGTCACCCACAATCCCATTACCCTGGACAGTCACCATGGACGTGTGGACCCTTATTCTTCCGCCTTTTTCAATGGCTCGCCCTGTCATCTGTCTGTCTGTCTGCCTATCATGTATCTATGATTTTTTAAACAAAAATGCTTCCTTAACATTACAACTATAACAGGAATATTTCCCTAACCATTAAGTACTCTCCCATAGCTTTATTTTTTGTAGTTGCATGGTATTCCGTGGTAAGAGTTGAAAATCGCTGATTCACCCAAAACCGTCACTGGGGAACCGGGGCGCTGCCCCACTTTCGCGTCCAGCAGCCCGAGCGTCCCAGAGGCCACCGTGTGCCCCGCGGTCGTTTCCCGCAGGGCAAGCTCTCGGTCCCGGGACGCGGACTCGGGGCTCGCCAAACTGTCTCTCAGGGGCTGTTGGTCGTCACGATCCGTGCTCGCCACACGCTTCCTGTTCCGCTCCCCACTCTGTGTCCTCGGCTTTTCCCTAAGTTTTTCTTGGAGAAGCGGGGCCTCGGGTCAGTCTGAGGAGCAGGCCAGGCGAGGACCTATCAAGTCCACTGAACCCAGGTCCCCAGGGGAATGGGCGGAGTCCGAGCTGGGGAAGCTCTCAAAGACCCCCTCCCCAGGAGCCTAAACTCTCCCCTCCCCCCTCTCCTCCCAGGTGCTATCTCCCCTAGCCAAGAACCTCTTCCACCGGGCCATCTCCGAGAGCGGCGTGGCCACAACTGCTGGCTTGGTCAGGGCGGACTCGAAGGCTGCAGCTCAGGTAGGTCCCGCACGGGCAGCCCTTACCCCGTTGCTCTGCTCTCTGGGTTTCCGCCGGAAACTCCATTGCTGGGGTCCGGCCACATGCTTGGAGAAGCACAGAAGGGCTGAGCAGATACGCAAGGAAACACCTTTCCCTCTCACCCTGTCCCTTTTGCACTGCTGAGCACGCTGGGCCAGAGAGCAGCGGCAAGTCGCCAAGGTCAGCAAGTGGTGGGGCAGAGCCAGGACTCAAGTTCGCGACTCTGGATGGCCAACACAGTCACTGTTCGCTGACCTCGCTCCCCAGAGTGTGTGCCAAGATGGGGTGCTGGCCCGGAGCCGCAAGTGGACCGCCCTCGGGTCTCGTCTCTCTTAGGGCCTGAGTTCTGGTGACCCCCCGCAGCCTGTGGGTCTTGAGTGGTTCCCCCCGGGGGCCTTGCGACTGGGGTGGGTGTCTGGAGAATTTATGTGTCGATTCGTTTGCTCACTCAACAAATAATTTTAGTAAAGCCAGACATCTAGCAACCCTCTGAGGCTTCCCTTCTAACGGAGGAGACAGATTAACGATTATAATTGATAATCACACAGTTATATCAACTGCGGAGTGCAATGAGGAGAGGTACTTAATGTCATACGCTCGGTTCTGCGTACTTAGTCCGGTATGCAGGGGGCGCCACCAGGAAAGGCGTCCTGAAGAAAGTGATCAGTAAGTGGAGATCACAGGGACGAGCAGCAATTCCCTCGGTGAGGAAAGAATGTTCTAGGAAGCAGGGACAACGTGTGCAAATGTCCCGTGGCCAGAGGACGTGTCTTGGGTGAGAGCGAGTCAGGCGGATGCGGCCGCAGCAGGAAGAGCAGAGGGGACGTGGGGGGAGCTGAGGACGAGGACGCTGGCAGGGGCCGTGCTGCACCGGACCCTGGGGAGGACTTCGTCCCTGGGATCTGACTGTTGGGAATCCGAGGGGGAGAGAAAGCCAGGGGCCAGGCACGGGGGTGGCGCCCTGCTGACCAGTGCCCCCTGGGGAGCATCTCAGTGGGGCTGTGGGCGTGGTTTCCTGCCGTGGTGGGGTCGGCGGCCAGACTTCCAGGGGCTGGTGAACAGGAAGGAGGAAATGAAGGCACCGGGAATTTTGAGAACGGTTTTCAGAGCTCTTTGGTTGTAAACAACAGAAATCCACTTGACGGGGCTTAAAAGTCAAGAAAGCAGGGGATTTATTTAAAGAAACAGGTGGCAGAGATGGGGCTGAATTTCACTGCTTACTAGGAACTAGAAATTGGCAAAATGAAGGGAACGTAAGACTCTTATTCTTGCCCTCGTGGGCTCCCCCCTTCATGTATTTCTCTCCCACCCCCTCCCCGTCCTCCCCCTCCTGAGTACTGATTCTGTTTCAGAGCTCTGCTGGGCTCTGGGGCGCCCCTGCACTCCCTCCGCGGCCCCGCCTTGGGGAGCCTGCCTTCCTCTCTCTATTTCAACCTCTCCTCTGGCCGCACTTTGCGGTGCTTGCTAGAGGCCAAGTGCCCGTCAGAGGATGACCTGAGATTTGAAACCAGACACCGGGGTTCTGGATTCCTTCTTTAGACATTCAGCTTTGAGATCGTTTCGCCCACGTTAAGAGAGACAAGCTAGCTGAGACAGAGGTTGTGGAATTGGCCTGAGCGAGACCCAGGACCACACCTGCTGGGCTAGAGAATTTTCCGCTGCCCCTGCTGCCTTTGGAGACGGAGGCTGAGCTTGGGATGGAACACCTGTTGCTGAGGGACGGGAGGGGCAAGGCTCTTGAACCCCGCTGTCGCCTGTGATCTCTGCAGCAGATCGCCATCTTCGCTGGGTGCAAAACCACCACCTCGGCCACCTTGGTGCACTGCCTGCGCCAGAAGTCGGAGGACGAGCTCTTGGAGGTGTCGCTGAAAATGGTAGGTGCCCCCGTGCTCCCGGCCACACACGTTCCCCTGCCCCGTGAACTTGGCCTTGCCGGGACAGCTGCCTGTTTGCTCCAGAAAAACTCCCCGAGACGGGACTGTGTCTCGTCTCTCAGGAGTGATGTCGCCTCTAAATCTGAAGGGGGGACTTCTTTCTCCTTTTTCTTTTTTTATGGAATATGTCAAATGTTAGCCAAGTCCAAAACGAACATGACAATCAAAAGTGTAATAGTCCTCCGGCTCTGTCAAAATTTACTATTTTGCCGTTCCTGTTTTCAGAGATATTTTTAAGAAATTAAACAGTATCTATTCCCAGAGGTAACTACCCTCCTGAATTTGGGGAGTGGGGATATTAAGAACAAAGATTTTCAGAAAGGTTGTCAAAATTTATCTTGGTTAGTTTAGAAGTGATTAGTGATAACCTAGTGGTGGCCCAATTTTCTAGACTTTCTGAGGCCATGCCTCAGCTGCGATTCTAGGATAACCATCCATCCATCTGTCCATCCATCCATCCGTCCATCCATCCAGCCATTCACGCATCCACTGGTCATCGTATTATCTATCTATCCATCCAGATATATCCAACTTATCATTATCCTTTCATTATCTTAATATCAGCCTGTCCATAACTTGCTTTTGTCTATTATCCATCATTCGTGCATCATCTAGCCCCCATACACCTCCACACCATTACTCATCCCTCCAGAATGAATGCATCATCCATCAGGTCTATGCTGGGCGTGGCCCATCTATCCACTCAACCACCCAGCACCACACACTCCAGGTTGACCAAATCCACCCACCTACCCACCCACCAGTGTGGCGGGAGTACAGAGAAGAGGGCCACCCATTACTGTCAGCAGGGACGCTTCACAGAGAAGGTGACACCTGAGGACAGGTGGACGGCTGTGGCACGGGTCACCACACGGAAGCTACAGCAGGACAGACACCCAGAGCACAGGGTGGCGTCTGGGGCCACGAAGCCAGTGCCCCGCCTCCTTCCTCTGGGGCCCGTCGGGGTGGCTCCGGGCGGGGAAACCTGACACTTCAGGCACAGAGGCGATAAAGATCAGCTTTTCTCCCAGGAAGCCTTCTCACCCGCCTCCTCTGCCTTTGTTTTCACAGAAATTTTTCGCGCTTGATTCACCTGGAGACCCTAGAGAGGTAAGGACCTTTGGTTTCTTGATTACCGGGTTTAAATCTTGAAGCTCCGGTAAAGATAGTAGGAGAGTTCTGCGCGCAGACTCATCACACGCCTTGGGTTTACGTTGCTGAGGCCCTGGCGGGGGTGGTGCCTTGCCTGGGGAACCCAGCGCAGAGGACCCAGAGGACCAGAGGACCGAGGCAGGGCTGGATCCCCTCCCGGGACTCCCCAGCCTCCCTTGCTCCCAGCAATGGCCCTGTGGGAGAAGGCTGGACAGGAACTCCCACCACAGGGAGGCGGGGGCCTCCCTGGAGGGGCTGCCCAGCTGACTGACGGCACAGGTTGTGCGGTGTGCACATCAGGGAGGGAGCCGGGACTCTGTCCTGAGGACACCTCCCTCCCCCAGCCACTCGGGGAACTCCTGCGGCACCCCCCCACCTCCTTGCTCCTCCTCTCCTCCCACCCCCCAAAGGGTTGCCAGGTTCCAGTGTCCTGACCTCTGCACCATCTCACCATCCCGCCCTCTCTCCTTTCTCCTCGGGGACAGCACACTTCCCTTAGAAGACTCCCCCCTCGAGGAGTAAATGACACTCGGTCATTCCGCAGAGCTTTCATTGGCGCTCACTGCGTGCCAGGACCTGAGTTGTGAGCGGGGGAGTACACCAGTGAGAACAGACACAATCCCCTGTCCTCTTGGAGGGAGGAGAGAGCACGATACACAAAAACACTCTGCGGGGGTTTGCGGGTGGCTCGGATGTGGAGAAGGAGAGCGTGGGAAGTGGGGAGAGCGTTTGCCAGCAATGTAGGTTCACGTAGGTAGCCAGGCCTGGGAATGACTCGGGGAGAAGGTGATGGCAGAGCTGGAGGACGGGAGGGGCTGCTGTCCGGAAGAGCGGAGGCAAAGGCCCTGCGGCAGGAGGCCAGTGTGGCTGGAGTGGAGGCAGCGAGGGGAGGGAGCGGGCTGAGGCTGAAGGGCAGGGAAGGTGGGGGGTGGTCACTTAAGGGCTCGGATTGTGATTGCAAGTGAGATGGAACCTCCTGGGGGGTTTGGAACAGAGGAGCGACGTGGCCTTAAGTTTAACTAAGGGGCTCTCTGGCTGCTAAGTTGAAATGGACAGTAGCAGAGAAAGGACAGGGAAGACCTAGGGACACCAGCCGGGAGGTCCCCGTGCCGCCCAGATCAGACTGGCCCTCGTGGTGTCTCCTGGACTCCCCTCCCCTCTGCTCCCCTCCCACCTCCCCGCTGCTGTGAGGCCGGGTCTGGGCACCCACCCCTTCTTCGCAGCACAGGAAGGAATGGAATCTGCGAGCCTGCGGTGCGCCGTCGTGTGAAACAGCCGCCTTCCCGACCTGTCCCTGGCCTGTGCCCCTGGGCAGTCCCCCAAGCCCAGGACTCGGGGGGGGGGGGGGAGGCTGGAGGTCCCTTTGCCCCTGCAGTTCCCACTGTTTGGAAATGCCCACCCCTTTCTTCCTTCACCTGCCGATGGGGCTCCCTCCCCAGAACCTGCCGCAGAGGTGCGGCTGCCTCCGGCCTGCCCTGGGTCTTCCTTCCAGAAAGCATTGTTCCGCTTGCCGGCTTCCGCAGAGCCTTCGGGGGGGCAGTGGCGGCTCCCGCACCCTTCTCAATCGTCATTTGTTAGTTGTGTTGGACTAAGACCTGGGCCCTTGTCCCACTGGGTCAGGTACACGAGACAGAACCTCTGCAGGCTGCCAGAACCGGCCCTGGCTCATCAGCCCTCACAGAACAGACGTTGGTCCTGGGGGCCACCGGGGCTCAAGTCCTAGGGCCTGTCCAGGCCCACCAGCCGGCAGGGAGCAAAGCGGGGCGCACAGGGCTGCCGTCCGTGTGCGGGGCCCGTCGTGACCCTGCCCGTGAGCGTGTCTGATGCTGATGGAGCCCTTTCCACGTCCCAAGGACCGAGCCGAGCGTTTCACACCTGTGCGGTCATTTACTCCCCACAACCCACCTCATAGATTAGGTAAACTGAGGCACGCGCAGGTGAAATCACTCTCCCAAGTTACCCGCTGGCAAGTGGCAGAGCCAGGTTTAAAATCCAAGCCTGTGAGCCGAGGCTGGCAGGCGCCTACCCCCTTATTTATTTCCTCTGGGAGCTGCGGCCGGGGCTCACCGATTCGGAGCCCCCGGCGACTGTATAGAATGAAAGCCCTGTGTGTACGGGGGACTGACAGCAGAGAGGGCTACATATAGACACACATCACTTCCGCTGGAAATGTATATAACATGTTCATAATGTATATATACTTATACAATTATATAAAATACACATATTAGCGTTTTATGTATTCCAACTCGAGGGAGATTGCCCCTTCACCTGCCCACGGCTGTCTCCCACCAGTTCTGTCCTCTGGGGTCCCAGACTTCGCCCCCTTGTTAGGACCTGCAGCTCTGTGGCCGCTGCCCGCAGTGCTCAGGGGCGTGGTGCCCAGACGGGCCAGGAGGAGGACACGGACATGGGGTGGCCGGACAGGGGCCGTGCGGACATGCTCCCGTCCTCTTCCCCAGAGCCAGCCCTTCCTGCCCACGGTGGTGGACGGCGTGCTGCTGCCGAAGATGCCCGAAGAGATTCTGGCGCAGAAGCTGTTCAACCCCGTCCCGTACTTGGTCGGGTTCAACAAGCAGGAGTTCAGCGGGGTCATTCCAATGGTGAGCTCGCTGGGCCTCTCCCCCTCCTCCGCGCCCGACACCAAAGCCTCCACCGTGGGGCTCGGGACCGCCTCCTTCTCCAGACCCCTCCTGGGTCCCGGGCAGCCATCCCCTTCTCATGGGTTGACATTCCCATGGAAACCTCTGGAATGGCCCAGCGGACTCCTGGGTGGTGAAGTCTTAGGGACCCCTCTCCCAAACTCTCTGATTGTCCCCAGCCCAAGAACCCTGAAGTGTAGGTGCTGGGAGGGCCTGTGGAGAGACTTACTGTGCAGATGAGGAAACCGAGGCCTGCGAGGGGTGGAGCTTGGGAGTAAGGGGAGTGAGGCCCGGGGCCCTGCAGCCTCTGCCCTTGGACTTCACAGTGTCTGCACAAACCCCCACGCGTGCTCTCGGTCACCTGGGAAGATTCAGGGGAGCTGGCTTCCCCTCGCGGTAAAGCTGACTTCTGAAAGTCAGGACGGACTTTCGCTTCCGCCAGATGCAAAGCCGCACACTGGTTACACCCCAGCCGCAGGGAGAAGGTCCGCTGGACCTGCACTCAAACCCTGAAACAGAAGGCGGAGCCACTGCCAGGCTGGACGTGCAGGGGTCGTCCCTGCGCCCCGGCCGCCTGGGTTTGCGGGGTGGCCCTCGCCTCCCGTGCACGGGTCAGGAGGCTGCGTCGCACGTCACAGCAAGGCGGGCGCCCACCGACGTCAGGCGGTTCCCCGCCCACAGGGACCGGGGCAGAGGGCACGACTCATCCCCAGAATGTCTGCCCTGCAGACGGGTGCTCTCCTGTCCCCGAGCAAACAGTTTGGTGGCAGGTTTACATCTCCAAGGGCAGAGCGGGGTTCGTGATCGCAAACAGCTCTACGAGGGCGTCAGGGACCTATCTGCCTGCCACAAGGCTTTCACCGGGACAAACAGTCAATTCTCCTGGCAGAACAGAGCTTTCTCGGGGCCTGGGGTCCGCGTCCCAGGGCCTGGGGCCGTGGCGCGGTTTGGCCAGGGCTCTTGGTGCAGAGGTTCGGGTGGACCGTCGCATGCAGAGGTCTCCTGCAGTGCTCGCTTGAGGACGGTTTCAGGGGTCTCGCTGAAGGACCAAAGCCACACTGGCAGGACCTGGGGCTTCCTCGGGCATCAGGGCGGGCGGGGCACTTGTGAGGTTGGTGCTGTCTGCCCCAGAGCTCTGGCCTTCAGCGCTAGCTCCTGTTGTGTTCCGAAGGGCTTCATGTCCTTTGCACTCCTTGAGTTTCTGGATGGGAGTCCGTTTCCCGCACTGGTTTTGCCCAGCTCACCGAGACCCTGCCCGTGGAGACATGCCGAGTCCTCCAGCCCGCGTTGCTTTGGTTGGTGGGTCGGTTTGGTTCTTCCCGTTGACCCCAGTGGTTCACAGGTGTTCAGTGGTTCACAGATGCTACGCCATTGTTCTAACAGATGATGGGGTTCCCGATCCCCGAAGGCAGCCTGGACCAGGAGACGGCCACGTTGCTCCTGTGGAAGTCCTATCCCATCACTGTAAGTGTCCAGGGCATCCCGGGAACTGGCTGGGACTCAAGGAGGGGCAGGGGGTGGATCGCCCCAGATCACTAAGCAGTTGAGTGGCAGAGGGAAGACTGGGGCCCGAGGGCTTCCACCTTGCTGCTGGGGGAGGGGAGGGCTGGGCCCCGGCCTGGACACGAGCCTTCCTCACTGGCTGCAGGAGCCATGTCACTCACCAGGAGGTGGTGGTCACTTTCACTCTTGACCCCTTTCAGGGTATCTCTGAGGAACTGACCCCAGTGGCCATTGAGAAGTATTTAGGAGGGACAGACGACCCCGTCAAAAAGAAAGACCTATTCTTGGATTTGTTGGGAGATGTGCTATTTGGTGTCCCATCTGTGATTGTGGCCCGTCAGAGCAGAGGTGAGCCTCAGAGATCGGACCGGAAGGGACACCAGCCCCACCACCCTCGCTGTCTGTCCTGCTCCTTCCCCACCCCCCCAGACACAGATGTGCAAACTGCTGAAGGTCAGTCCTTCTAGGCTGATTCCAAGTGGCCTGGGGGGCAGGGCACTGTCCTGTTTTGGTTTCTGCCAGAAGCAGACTCTGAGAAAAGGCCTCAAATTCAAGCAGCGTCTTTGCAGGGGGCCCCAGAAACCACCACTGGAGGAGCGGAGAGGTGACGTGGGGAGAAAGGGGGCCGTCCCGCTGCACGGTCAAGCCAGTACCCACCGTGGACCCCTGGAGCCGGGTGCTCTGGGGACCCAGCAGAGGACAGGTCTCAGGGCTACCCTGGCGACAAGCAGCCTGAGTCCTCGGTTCAAGGCTGTTCCCAGGAGGGTGTTAAGTCCCTGGAACTTTGACCTCCTGCGTGCGCTATGGGCAGAGTGGTCTCTGCTGGCTGAAGACCCCAGGCAAAGGACCGTGGCCACGGGAGGTGTAGTGAGGCTGGCCCACCCAGACGCAGGGACTGGGGGCCCGCCTACAGCCTCTGCTCCGGGGGCTCCCCACTGAAGTCCTGGGGTCTGTGGGGCCAGAGGGCTAATCTTGGAAGATGTGTCTTGGAAGGTCTCCAAGGTCAGAGCCGAGTGTGAACTGGTTCATTAACCGGTAGAGCTGGGGAAAGAGGGAAACCAAGCATCGGACCAGGAGGGTTGTCTGGGACCCAGCAAGGCAAAAGGGGTGAGCAGAGGCAGGTGTGGGGGGTCAGGTGGTCCAGGGAATGCCCATGTCCATGGCCGGCTTTAGCGAGGGACCTCCCGACAGTGACCCTAGGCTGTGTGGGCGGAGTCTGAAGGCAGGGATGGATGCACTCAGCCGGAGAGGAGGTGACCTTCGGGGTCCTTCCTCTTGCAGGAGGCCTCGCCCGCCTAGCGCCTAGTCTGCAAGCCTGGAAATGGTGCTCCGGCCCCTGCTTCTCTCTCTGACAGTGCCGGCGCCTTCCAACTTGGTACGAGTGATAGGAGCCGTGCTGCCAAGCACTTGGCAGTGACCTTCGCCCTGGTTACTGCCTCCTCCTCCCCAGGGTCCTGAGGACGGGGCGAATCTGTTCTGTCATAACCTTGGCCTTGCCTCTGGTTCTGTGTCGAATTGGCGGTGTCCCTCCTGCATTATTTGCTGGTCCCAACCTGGACCTGTGTTCCGTTCATCTGATTTCTCTTGACTTTAAGTTTAGGGGGAGTTTTTGGCCAGGACTACACAGATTTTTAGCAGTGTTACTCTTTCATTTTTGTATTTGTCTCATTCTCTTTTTGATTAAAAAAAAAACTTTTCTGAATTTAACATTTGTAACTTTCAGTTGTAGAAAGTTTTGAAAACACAGGAGCATAGAAAGAAGAGATCATTTTCCCCCTGGAAGTATCTGCTATAAATTTTCAGTATTTTCATCAACAGTCTTTTCACGCCTTACCTATAATTTGAAAATTAATTTCATATTGTTTTTGTTCCTAGAAGGCTATGTTGCAGGCACCTCCTCAATGACAATAAAAAGTCATCAAACACCCATTTTTCATGGATTACAATTTACTCTAGTGTTTCTGCCACGGATATTTAGGCTGCTCGCTTTTATTTTGATGCTACCAAAAAAACAAACCAAAACAAAACAACCAACCCCTTTGCTTTGCTGTGAGTGCGTACATCCTTCCCCAGGTGTCTGCCGACTTTCTGAGGACCGGTTGTTAGCGATGCAATGAACTCACCGGGGCCACAGATGGTGACGCTGGTTTCCAGTGTGTAAGATGGGGATCTCTTAAGTCTCTCACTTGACCTGCTAGGACTAAAACAGTGAAAAGAATGGTGCCAATCTTATAAGCCCCTTCCCACCCTCTAAAGGACATCACAGCAGTACGATGTGCGGACTTTGATTATCACCTCTCCCCTTCCCTCTGCCTCTCTTCTTGTCCCCAGTTGTTCCCCAGATCTGCGCCCTGCTTCCCGGTGAAGGCTTGTGCTGGGACTGCAGGAACTCCGTGCGTCTCAGTGGGGTGGGCAGAGGCGAAGAAGAGTCGTAACAATAATATCATCATGTTCAGGCCAGAAATAAGTTCTCTCATTCATAAAAGTTCTTGCCTTTATGGCTGGGTCCTGAGTTCATTTTTTTTACAAGATTTTATTATTTTCAGAGAGAGGGGAAGAGAGGGAGAAAGAGGGAGAGAAACATCCATCGGTTGCCTCTTGCACGCCCCCTACTGGGGACCTGGTCCACAACCCAGGCATGTGCCCTGACTGGGAAGCGAACTGACGACCTTTTGGTTTGCAGGCTGGTGCCCAGTCCACTAAGCCACACCAGCCAGGGACTGAGCTCCTTTCTAAAACTGCTGAGTGGCAGAGGCAAGGTTAAACTTGACCCTGAGGAAGCTGTTTAACAAGGAGATGATGGGACCGAGAAGGATTGCTTTTTCCAGACGACACTTCTTGCTACACCAAGGGGGCAATGATGAGGGCAAGGGAGGCAATTAAATAAATGATTCTACCCCCTCCAGTTGGGATCTAGAATAATTTTGTGGGTGAATATTGAGTGCTGTAAGAAATGATTATTGTCATTACAAGATTGCATGTCCAGTATTATCCCAACTTGATTTAAATAGAAGGGATGCGTGCTAAAATACGAACAGTGGTCTCTCTGAGTGACGGGATAAGTGATTTTTTGGGTCATTTTCCTTTTCTCAGCATTTTCCAAGTTTTTACTGTCCCTGGGGGGTACCATTGGGCAGCAGGTATTCTTCAAAGGAATGAAAGGCAGCCTGGTGTCAGTGAGACACTAAACTGAGTGTGTGTGGATGGACTCAGTGCTCCTATGAGGACAGTTGTTGCAAATGGATTTTCCCAAGGTTTCAACATTCACCATTCATTAAGTCATTCATTCAACTAACACCTGGCTCACATATGTCCTGCCTGCACCCACTCTGCACCCTTAATCAACTCATGGACCTTTCCAGAAACTTCACGTCTCTGCTGTGCTGAGAGTTCGGGTGCGGGGGCACCGTCCAGCACACAGCCGGCACTCCCAGTGGACGGCCGCCGTCAACAGGCTCGTCCCGTGCGCAGGACCCGGGGCACCACTGATGCCGAGTGCGCAGGGCCCCCGGAGACCTCGGGACCCGCTGGGGGTGTGCCTGGTGAGGCGACCCGCACGTCCGTCCTGTCTCCCCAGATGCCGGAGTCCCCACCTACATGTACGAGTTCCAGCACCGCCCAAGCTTCTCGTCGGACATGAAGCCCAAGACAGTGACCGCCGACCACGGGGACGAGATCTTCTCCGTCCTCGGGGCCCCGTTTCTGAAAGGTGACGCCCCGCACGCTTGGAGCCGGGGGACCAGGGGCCGAGGCCTGGCTCGTGGCCCCGGGCAGGTCGCCCCTCCCTCCAGGCCTTCGTTTCCCGAAGGCGCCGAAACGGGCTGAACCCCCAAGGTCCCCCCTTTCTCTTGCTCCGACATGCGTGGTGGGGCATGTGCATGTGTGTGCCCTCCTGCCTGGTCACTCTGAGACTCCAGACCTGGGTGTCAGTAAGGTGGGGCCCTGCTCAAGGGCTGGAAGGTCACCTGTCCCTTCCCACCCTCGAGAGGGTAGCAGAATGAGTGTGAGAGTAGGCTGGAACGGGTGTGACCTCGAACCAGGGCTCACGCAGGTCCCCGCCTGCCTGCCCAGCCATCTCTCCGTCATCTAAAACTCGTATTTTTTAAAAAGTTAATATGCAGGGTCTGGCAGAAGTAACACCTGCTAGAGTGTGGTTGGTAGGGTAATAATATGGGTGTAATAATTTATAGTTTTAATTCGAACACTTCACCTAAAATGTCACGTGGTGTGCTTGAGTGTGATAGTGTTCTGTTCCAGAATTACACGCCTGTGATTTTGTGCTAAACGATCGTGCAATAAAACGGGGGCGTTACTCAAGCCCCACCCTGTGTTTAGGAAGGTGACATTTTAAAGACGACCTCTCACAAGTGTCTCCCGTGCCTTATCTATCAGCAGTTGCAGATGACTTGTGTGTGACCCACCTCAAGGGCGTTTGGGACACGCCAGGGCCATACCCTGAGTGGATGACTCTTTAAGATCATTGTTACTTTTTAGGCCCTATGGCAATGTGGGTGGTGACAGAGATTGAGAACACACCCATGGAAGGACAATCCTGGGAGGTGGCGGGGGAAACCCTGGGTGTGGCACTGCGACTCTGAAGTGGGGCGGGACAGGCAGGCGCAAAACAAAGCCATCGGCTTGCGCGTGGGCCGCGGCCGGGTCGGGGGCGCTCCCGCAGGAAGTGAGCGCAGTTACCCCGTCTTCTTCACGTGTAGCTTTTGGCTCGGCGGGTCTGGAGGAAGGGCCGAGATCCCGGATCTTTAACGAGCCCGCAAGTGGAGTGGCTGCCCTTGGCCCACGAGCACTCCGTGGGTGACAGAGCCTCTCCCCCTCTTTCCTCCAGAGGGGGCCTCAGAAGAGGAGACCCAACTCAGCAAGATGGTGATGAAATTCTGGGCCAACTTTGCCCGGAACGGGTGAGCGAAAACGGGGCGGGGCTGGGACGGCCGGGGCGGGGCGGGGCCGGCCAGGGCGGGTCTGTCGGGAGGGGTAGCTCCCAGCACTCGCTGGTCCAGCTCCTGGCGGAGGCCTCTGACGTGAGAGCTGACCACGAAGGGCCAGGCTGCGCGGGAGATAGCTCCCCTGCCTCCGGGCGCACGAGCCTTCTGGGGGCGGTGAGGCTGGGGGGCCCAGCACACCTCCGAGAGCAGCTTTGGGGCGTTTCTATTTGATTTTTTCTGTTCCCAGGAACCCCAACGGGGAGGGGCTGCCCCACTGGCCTGTGTACGACGAGAAGGAAGGGTACCTGCAGATTGGCACTGTCACCAGGGTGGCCCACAAGCTGAAAGAGAAGGAGGTGGCTTTCTGGACCGAGCTCTTTGCCAAGGACACAGCCAAGAAGCCACCCCAAACAGAACACATCGAGCTGTGAATGTGAGGCCCTGCCGGCCTCAGAAACGGGGTGGGGGGGGCACTTAGGGCTAATTCTACAGGAAGGTGTCTGTGGGCCCCAGAGGTAGCGTACTATCTGGTGGGAGTGGGCAGGGGCCACGGAGAGGGAGATTCTGTACCCGCGGCTTCAACCTTGGAAATAATGTTCTTCCGGTGACCAAGTCAGTGTCTGCGTCTTGAGCTGGAGATGAACCCGTCCTCCTGGGGGGGGCGGGGGGGGCGCCACGGGCAGGAGGTGCCTCTGGCGGGGTGGTCGGCACAGGCACACTGCCATTCCTCACGGGCGTCTGTTCTCGGCACCGTGGCCTGCCTCACGGAGGAAGCCCTCCCGCAGGCAGAGAGCCTCAGGTGCATGTGGAGAGAAGCCGCCAGCATGTGCGGGAGCCGTGAGCCTAGTGGGGACCCGAGCCGAGGGTTGGTAGTGTTCCCCGATGGATCCAAGCTGGAAGGGCACCAGGGCGGGCACTTGCCCACCTCCACAGGCGGACGCAGGGCGGCCCAGAGACCACAAGGACCTGGCTCCGAGTCACCCAGAAGTTACTGTCCCAAGTGCCGGAGCCAACCCGGGGCCTCCTCACCCCTAGAATGAGGGTTTCTCTACCGTATCACCGAGCCACCCCCGACGGACCCCTCCATGCAGGAGAGCAGCTGACCCTTGGCCATGCTCTCTGCCTCCTGCCTCTCACATCTGCCCACAGCTGCTCCCCACAGCCCCCAGCTCCAGGGCACGAAACCAACTCTTTCAAACACGTTTCCCCTCATCCTGGCAGCCCTGGGAGGCCAAGACTTGAGCAGAGGGGTGGGCGAGAGGGTGACGCCCTTCGAGAACGCTCCCCCTGGTGGCACCCATCACACACAGCCCCGGGCGGGCGGCAGGGCAGGCGTGTTCACAGCCCATACTTCCTCTCGCTCGTCTGACAGGCCTGGAGCAGGGCGGCGCTGCTCCCCATCAGGTGCGGGCTCCTCGGGAGGGGCGCCCTGTCCGAGGCTGCAAGGCCCAGCTGCTGCAGCCCAGCAGCCCCGAAGGGACCGGTGCTGGTCTTCAGATCCCGGTGGCTGGGACTACTCAGTGCTGGGGGCTGTCGGCTGGTTGGCGTTCTTGCACACACAGGCACCAGGAATAAAAAAGGAAGGAAAGTTCGCTAGTGACCAGAGGCTTTGCTGCCAGGCTGTGGGCTCCTTAGGGTCAGGACCAAGGTCACGTTCATTTGCATGGTCCCCCAGCAAGTGTTTGGCAATGGCACTAGGTACATGGACGGCTAGATGGCCAGCCGGTGCCTCTTTACAAGGTGGAGGTGGCCATCAGCCTTTGGTTATCCGGTGACTATACCTGTGAATGCTCTAATAATAATAGTAACTGAAAGTTTGTGTCTTCAGAATAAATTATTTTACATATTAATTCTAATAATCTTCACAGCAACCCTTTGAAGTATATACTTGGTATTAACCCTATGATGGCTAACACAAGAACACTTAACTAGTGACAGATAAGACCAGCTACATAATTTGCTGTGCAAAAATGAAACCACCAAAAAAAACCTCCCTTATTTTAAAAGTTATTAAGAAGATGCCCTGGCTGGTGTGGCTCAGTGGATTGAGTGCTGGCCTGTGAAGCAAGGGGTCGCTGGATCGATTCCCAGTCAGGGCACATGCCTGGGTCACAGGGCCAGGCCCCAGTAGGGGGCGTGTGAGAGGCACGCACACACTGATGTTTCCCTCTCTCTCTCTAAAAATAAACAAAGAAAATCCTAAAAAAAAAAATTAAAAAAAAAAGATGGCGACAGCAGAGCAGGAAAGCAACCGAGGAGGCTGGAGCCTGGCGACAGAGCTGGGAGCGGAGCCTGGGCAGCCTGGCCCCGGAGCCTGAGTCCTTCAGTGCAAAGCAGGCCTGGCTTCCTGCACTGGACAGAATTCAACAGTCCTCTGTCTTGTCCTTCATCTCCAGACCCGCCAGAGGCACCCCTTTGGCAGACGGTGAGTCTCTGCTGCCCTCTGGTGGAAAGTGTCCACATAGCCACAGCGGCTTCGGATAGAGCCCCAGCTGCAACCCCACGCCCAGACTCCCAGCAGCTTCCAAACAGCAGTTGAGTCCCCCTGTGCCCACTAGTGCAGGGACAGCATTCAGACCGGTTTCCTGCAGATTCTAGAGTCATAACTATGCAGGAGCTGCTTGGGTGGGAGCTTCCCAAATCATTTCTTCTTCCAATTAAGATTAACTGCCTGTGGGCCCACATAGCCTCCCCAGTCCCCAAGATGGAACTAATCCTGTCCCTGGCTCCTGGGAAGTCTGCATGGCATTTCTCTGCACGGGCTCTGCCCTTTGCCTGTGGCCTGGGCTGGTCTGAGACGCCTAACTGGTCTCCCTGCCTCTATTCTTCGCCTCTCCTGCCCTCACCCGTTGCCACATGATTTCTGCACTCCTCTCATTAGGAGTCTGGGCTGGCCTCTGGACTTGCTGCAGCACTAATCTATGGCTGGAGGGACAGGAGGTGTGCCAGCTCCCAGCTCCCCGGTTCAGGAAGTGGAGAGGCTTCAAACATGCTCTGAGCCGGGAGTCCTGGCTTCCCTTTTCTGCTGGGCAGCAGAAGTGTGTGTTCGTGCCCCCTGGTGGCCACAGTGCCTGGATTTTCCTTTGATCAGCTGCTTCCACTGATTGCTAAATGCTCTGTCAGTCCCTGGGGCGGGGCTGGGCGGGGTGGGGGTGGGGGGTGAGCGGCGGGCAGAACACTTGCTCGCTTCACCCCTCTCAGCCAGCTCGGAGACGCCTCCGTGAATGCTAACCCCAGGTCTGTCTGTTCTCACCGTGAGAGACCTGAGTCCTTCACGTGAGCCCATAGGCTGGAGAAACCCGTATCTATGACCGCCCAGACCATGGTGCTTTTCACCAAAACCCTGTTGTTGCTGACTATGGAATCAGGGGAGGAAGCCACGAGGAGGGAGGCAGTGCCCTCCCACTACCCTCTTCCCACGACGACCCTGACTCTGTCCGGGCGGCAACGTTCCCGGCGACAGTCTGGAGGTTGTCCGGTTGTGTGAACCTGGGCAACTAGATGTAGGTGGACGTCTGGGTGGGATTCTGAGAAAGCTGCTCTCCTCCAGAGGAAGGGGGGACAGACGGCTGGCCTCTGCCCTTCCCCCTTCCTCTTCATTCCTGCTCTTCCTGCCGGAAAGGTGGGCAGGGTGTCTGCAGGTGGCTAGGCACCGTCTCTCTAGGAGCAGAGAGCCGCATGCTGTGGGTGGTGGGACAGGAAGCTGGGGGCCCGAACCCCTGGCGACTTTCTTAGGCTTCTCCCAGGCCTCAGAGCCGGTCCAGGGAAGGCCCTCACTCACGTTCTTCCCTGGGACCAAGGACACCTTGTCAGCCTACAGGGCTGTCAAACTCATTCTCACCGGGGGCCACATCAGCCTCGCGGTGGCCTTCAAAGGGCCGAAGGTAAGTTTAGGACTGTGTCCATGTAACTACTCCGTAACAGTTAAGCGAGAGCTCGGCGCTGCCGCAGGGTAGAAACAAGGTGCCGGGTAGAAAACACGGCGGAGGGCCGGACTGGGCCCGCGGGCCCGGTGTTTGCACCTGTGTTCTAGCATCTGCAGGTGGAATCTTTTGCTTCTTGATTCAGAGCCCAGATGGAAGGTCTATGTGGCAGCAGAGAGCATGGGTTGGGGCGTGCCTGCAAAAAGCCAGAACAGGTGCCTTCCCGGGAGGCAGAAGACCTCTGTGTCCGCCGGCTCTCTCCGACCACGGGGCTGGGGCAGCCCACTGTCGGCACTGAAACAGGCGTGCACACGCTTCCTACAAATGCACATTTACATGCAAGTGTGTGCATATTTAATTATGCGTATGTAGGTGTGTGTAGGTACAGATTACATATATGTATGCGCACATAAGTACGTGTCCTTATTTTACATAAACGTAATAAAGAGGCGTTGGTACTAGCTGAGGCCCCACGGCCCCACCAGCTGGCCACGTGAGGGGGCAGGAAGTGGCACATCAGAGCGGTTGAGAGCACAGGCTGGACCCAGACTTCCTGGGTGCCAATCCCGGCCTCACCAACCGGCAAGTTATTTCACCTCCGTGTGTCTCCGTCTCCCCGGCTGTGGAGGGGATGAGAATGCTGCCTCAGCGGCTTCTTAGGTCTTAGGAGGAGGCAGCGAGATGAGGTTTGTGAAGCTCTGGGAGGAGGAACTGGGGCTGGAGAAGCCCACGCGGCTGCTGAGTCAAGGCCAGCTCAGCGCCGTGGCCTTGTCCAAGGTGCTGATGCTCCTGAGGCCTCAGTCCTGGGCCCCTGGCTTGTGAGCCTGGGGCGGCGGGCCCCATCCCCTCCTGCACAAAGCCAGGAGCTCCCTGCACCCTGCTTCCCTTCCCATTCCAAAACTCCAGTGGAGTCTTTATAAGTGTAACTGTCTAGCTACTCACGCTAACCCTCACTCTGACACTGCTGCCGTGTTCTTCCTCTGACGGCCGCCCTCCCCCTTCTCCCCACTGATAGGGTTTTGTTACTATCAGGTGACTGGAGATGGGGGTCAGGGTTCAATGGCAACCCCCGGGGAGTGCGGGGAGCTGAGGTGCAAGAACAGAAATTTAGAGGGACCTGGAAATGAGTTTGGGGTGGGCAGCAGGCAGATGCCTTCTGGTCTGGCTGACCGTGGCCTTCGGGTGTGCGCCCGGCCCGCTGTGGCCAAGGGCTGGGCTTGCTTCAGGCCCCTCCCCCTCTGACGCCGAGTCTGCCCGTCCTAGCTTGGGGCTCAGGAGTGTGTAGCACCTGAATCGGTGTGGGTGTGGGGCCTGCCCTCTCTAAAGACATCCCATACTGCAGAGATAAGGGGCCTGTGGCTCTGGGTGTGTCCAGGCCACGGCCCTCCCTGGGGTCTTCTTTGGGGACAGAGAGAATCTCTCTTCATTTCCTGAAAGCCAACCCCTTGCCTCCATGCCCAGCTAGTCAGACCTGTTCGAACAGTTTCTGTTCGAGATCCCCCAAAGTTTCTCTCCGCAGACCTCATGACAGGGGCAGATACACCCCAGCTCCCGGGCACGGATCAGACCCCGGAGGGCTGGTGGGGGGCCGGGCGTGGGCGTGTCGGAGAGGGGGATGTACGGACACCACCCCAAACCCCGCCGGGTTTTTGTTAGTGTCTGGTTCTGGGTGGCTGGTCTAGCGACACCCTCCCTGGCGCTGGACGGACCCAGGGCTTCCCCTCGGCCTGAAGCGCCAGCAGATGTGGGGGGGATTCGGCCCCAGCCTCGGCCTCAGCTCGGGCTGTCTCTCAAGTTGCGTCAGGTGTCCCCAAAACAAGAGGGTCGACAGAAGTCACTTTTTTCAATTCTCTACTTTTTTAAAGTATATTATATCGATTATGCTATTACAGTTGTCCCAATTATTCCCCCTTTGCCCCCTCGGCCCCATACCCCTTCCCTCCAGCAATCCCCCCTTAGTTCATGCCCGTGGGTTGTGCGTATGAGTTCTTTGGTCCTGTTCCCGCCTGTCCTCTTCTCCCTCGAGGCTCGCTGAACAAAGCTCACAGCCCCCGGGCCGGGTGAACAGAAGGTGAAGGAAGATCAGACCACGACATCATTTGGAGCGGGGACAAGAGGAAGGGGTGGGGACAGACGGGCACCTGTGGGGGGCGGGGAGGAGTCCCTGGACAGCGTCTGGGTGGGAGTGAAGCAGACACCTGGGCCTGGACGTTGGCGTGGCGGGCTTCCTCCTCGGGGCCGGGTCAGATGGCCAGCCAGTGTCGCAACTGCGGGGACACGCCAGGCCTCAGCGCCAGGGCGGGCGGGCGGGGCCGGAGGACCGAGGCCCGCTGCAGAGCACAGCGGAGGCCGGAAACACCCCTCCCTCCCAAGACCCAGAGGACACGCAGCCCGGTTCCCTGCTGGCCGCCGAGGCTCAAACAGGGCAGAGGAGAGACTTCCTAACACCAAACAGCAGGTCCGAAGCCGGGAGCTCACCGGGACCCTCCCCCACCCCCACCATGGATGTTTTTAAGAGAAAAAAGGTGCGACTCGGGGCAAAATGTTACCCATGCACCCACAGCGCTTCCTTCAAGACAGGAAGTCCTCAGCCTGGCTAGGCGACAGTCTGGTGATGGCTCAGAGTGGGAGAATGGAGCTTAGCAAAGTCAGGGCATTTGGCGTTCCCGGACCAAGGAGCAGAGGGGCCAGCCCCCTGCCCCACTCCTAACACCAGACCCTGGTGAGCTCCAGCCCGCTGCACACGGCCCTGCCTCTGGCTCCCAGTGCCCAGCAGGGGGCAGCGAGGGCCCTCTGCACGGCCCCCACCCCCAGTGGTCAGGCTGCACCCACCTGGAACTGCCTGACGTTCCTCTGGGCCACCAGGTGGTGCTCGTTCTCCGGGGTGATGCCGTAGGCCAGTCTCTGTGGGAGGTGGGGGCGGGAGGCCTCAGCCAGGCCCTCGGCCCAGGGCACAGCCCCCAGGTGAGAGCCACCTGCTGTTTGGGCCTGAAGTCCCACATGGACAGCATACGAGACCCATAGAGGACTGGAGGGCGGGGCGCCACCTTCTCGCATGAGCCCCAGCAGTAGGCGCACGCCTGTCACTCACAGTGCTCGTGACACGAGACACAGTGGCTGGTAACACGGGTTGAATATCTGCCGTGTACCCGGCACCGAGCAAGCACTCTCTTTTCCTTTAAGGTCCGTGGGACTGTCCCCAGGTCACAAATGTGGGAACCGAGGTTCACGGTGGGTCTGTCTGACCCTGGGGCCCCTGTCCCGTCTCCCCTCTCACCCTGGCAGGAGTGGCCCGGATGTCCCCTCCCAGACGAACCCCCGCCCTCCCCCTGGGCCGAGCTCACCTCCCACAGGGAGCCCCGTGTGCTCAGGAACTTGTAGGCGACGTAGGCGGGCACCAGCGTCATGGAGGAGAGCGCGACGCCCCAGCCCACCCAGTTGGCCCAGGGCGGGAAGACGTAGTCGTCGTAGGTGAGCTGCTTGAAGTTGATGATGCTCACCACCACCACAAACTGGGGGGAGGGCGGGGGCAGACAGAGGAAGGAGGGAGGGCGGGCAGGAGTGGAGGAATGGGGGTGAGGGGCAGCGGGTGGGTGGGCGAGAGGGAATACAGGGGCGGAGAAAACGGGAAGAAGAAAGAATTCAAGAAGCAAATGGTAACAAGAGGGAGGCAAAGACACAGGGAACCAGAAAAGAAGAATGGAGAGGTGACCTTGGAGCTGGGCAGAGTGGTGGCACACAGCCGCCCGGGGACCTGGCCCGGGCTGCAGAACCCGCTGGCAAGGGAGTCCACCGCCCTGTCTTGTCCGAGTGGCCAGGACTCTGCACCCCACAGCCCTCTCCCCTAAGAAGCAAATGTGTGCCCCCACCCCCACCCTGGACACAGCCCCCCGGGGCGCCCGGGGCCCAGGGCGCCCCACCCCACAGCACGCACCAGGAGGAAGGCAGGGCTGATAAACTTCCAGCACAGTCTCCAGTACAGGCCCGGCTTGAACCCCATCATCTGCTGGATGTCGTTGCTGAACCTGTCCACACCTGTGCACACACACACCTGTCACCTCGGCCCTGCAGAGCCCTGGGCAGAGAGCTGGGTGGAGAGGCAAGACCGGACACCCCAGCACTTGCTCCTGGGCATGGGCCCTTGGCTGGGGCAGAGCAAGGGACAGAACACGCTCATAGACAGTGCCACTGCTGGGCCGCCCCCATTCACTTTCCAGAGGGAGACAGGCTCGGGGAGCGGAGGGGACTTGCCCCAGGCCACACGGCCAGGTCAGCCTGACTCCAAAGCCTGGCTTCCCTTCTGGTTCTCACTCCTAAACCATGAGGCCACAGAGACCGGGCTCTCTCTGGCTTCAGTCTGGTGGAAGGGCCCTGGCTCCTGCCGAGATCTCTTTGTGACTCGCAGCAAAGACCAAGAACAGGACTCATTGGGTGTGACAGGGAATCAACAGCGGCAACGCATCGACACTCGGTAACACGTTACACCCGCTCAGCTGCAGAAAAAGCTTCCCAGACAAAACACAGGACTCCCGGTTACACGTGAATTTCAAACAGACGATGAAGACCATCTTAGTTTAAGTGCATTCCGTGTGATTTTTGGGACACATGCGCCCTAAAACAGTTGCGCACCGTTTGTCTGAAGTTCAGGTGTAACTGGGCACCTTGTCTTCTGTTTGCGGAATCTGGCCACCCTCCTTTGGAGTGAACTACAGGGCTGGGGAGGGGCGGCCTCTTCAAGTCCCCCTTTAAAAGCTGACTCCGGGTGCCTTTGTGGCCCCCGCTGAAGGGGGTGCAGTTCTCACAGGGGTGAATGAGGCCTGGGGGGCTGCTCCTGACAAGGAACCGGCCAGATGCGGAAGCCCCTTTGCACTCCCGGGGAAAAGCTCCAGGAACAAGAGGGGCCCAGGCTCTTGCACACATGCAGGGCGCAGCACGCACCGTAAAACCAGGAGACGCCGATGGCCTCCATGAGCACCGCGAACAGGATGGAGGTGCCCGCCGCGAACGTGTCCAGCAGGGTCAGCACGTATATCCCGCCCTGGCGTGGAGGGAGAGAGCTGAGGTTGTCCTGGCTGGAAGTGGCCGCCAACAGTTACATCCATCTCGACGTCCCCATCCCCTGTCCCCTGTCCCCTGTCCCACTGGCTCAGAATCCAGTTTGACAACGTGGGTGACAGGGTTTGGGGGCTACTGTGCTGGTGTCACATGCGTGTGTCCTGACCGAGGCCTTCCAGAGTCACAGGGTCTGAGGGTGTCAAAGGGATTTTGCTGCCTCTGACACCAGGGCTAGCTGAAGAGCCCCAGGCTCAGAGGTGGGAGATGACAATGGGGTGTGACCCTAGGGCATCGGGCCATAGGGTTGGGGATGTCCGGGCTCACCCAACGCTGCCTATACCAGCCCTGAGGCTGGACATGTCTGACCAGATTGAAAGGCACCCCCCCCCAGCAGGAGGGGACCCAGACCGGACCGCTGCCCCTCCTCACCTTGGTGATGCAAAACAGGGCCAGGAGGAAGGTCCCGAAGGTGACGCCAAATGTGAAGAGTTTCCGGTGTCGCTTCAGGACCTGGAAGTCATCGGCCAGACCCGTGATGACAGCCTCCATGCCTCCCATCTGGAGGGAACCAGGCAGGGTGAGTGCAGGAAGGGGGGGCGCCCTGCGCCTCAGGCTCTGACCACCCCCTTGCCGTCACCGACTGCCTCGCCTCTCCAGAGACATCGGTCAGCACTGCCTGCCTCCCCAGCCTCTCGCCCTCTCAGCCGGACTCAGCACTCAGAAACCATGTGGGGCGGGGGGACAGGTAACTCTGTCCCCCCTGATCAACAGACACCTGTCCCCTCTCCTGTCACTCAGCCCCAGTGGGGTCAGGCGAGCCTGCAGGAGCGTGAAAGGCACAGCGTGCCCAGGTGACATATCAGCATGTGAGCAGGGTCTCCTGGAAACGGCCGCCAAAGCGGAGCTTCTGGTGCTGGGGACTCAGGCAGCAGCTT
>CM052550.1:6034638-6053476 GCA_028533065.1 Trachops cirrhosus | reverse complement strand
GGGGGACAGGTAACTCTGTCCCCCCTGATCAACAGACACCTGTCCCCTCTCCTGTCACTCAGCCCCAGTGGGGTCAGGCGAGCCTGCAGGAGCGTGAAAGGCACAGCGTGCCCAGGTGACATATCAGCATGTGAGCAGGGTCTCCTGGAAACGGCCGCCAAAGCGGAGCTTCTGGTGCTGGGGACTCAGGCAGCAGCTTCCCACAAGGACCAGGGCTGCTTTGCTCATTACCCCGAGTGTGGAAGGGTCACTTAGCCCACAGCTCCGGGCTAATTTATTGCTCATGGTCTCATATGAGTAATCGTCATGTGTTTGCTTACTCGACACCCCGACCAAGCCTGGGACGGCAGACAAGTAGCATACAAGCCACCCCTCCCGGCCAGCCATGGGCATGACCCTGCCCTTGGCAGGCTTTGCTCAGCAAAAGCAGGATCCCCTCCGCAGGGCCTGGAAGCAGCCTCGGACCCTCCTGCACACCCCTCTCCTGCAGCTCCCCCCACTGCCGAGACAGCGAGTGGAGGCCCGCCTGCCAGCCCTACTCTAAGACTTCTTGCAAACTGGCAGGCATGATGTCCTAAAGGCGGACGGACAGAGAGAAAGAGGCCAGGAAATCTAATCTTGCAGATGGGTCAGTTACAAGTTCTAAGACGCGAATGAGGCTGCGAGGGCTTTGGTTGATGACGTAGTAAGGGGAAGAGCGCCCTCTTGGATTTCAGTTCCCGTCTGCAAGAGGAGAGCGCTGGGCTGGCCGATCTGCGGTCCCTCTGGCGTGGATTTCCATGGTGCCACTGGGTTTCTATTGGGTCCTGGCTGTGGCTTACATCTTGCCTTTTTGAGTGAGGACTCACTTCCTTGTTTGCATTCAAATAGCGCCTTCTGGAAAGGACTACTAATCAGGGGTCTGAACGGTGGGGACTTGAGGCTGAGCTGAGTCGGGGGTGGTGGCGGGGGGGTGTCCTGAACAGGGTCACTCACTGAGCTGTCAATCCCCAGGGCCAGGAGCATGATGAAGAACACCACAGCCCAGAACGTGGACCCCGACAGGGTGGAGATGGCTTCGGGGTACAGGATGAAGACCAGACCAGCTCCTGGAAGAAACATCAAGGGCCCAGTCACCGGCTAGGACTGGAGGGGCAGGTGGGAGGAGGGCCTCGGGCCAGCCTGCGGCACGGGTCAGCGGTGCATGGGCAAGAAAAGCCAAGGGCCTGGAGATGACCGACAAACCCAGGTCCAGCTCGCAGCTCGCCCACGTGCCGAGGAGGTGGACCTCCGGCGGCCAGACCAGAGAGCAGTGCCGCGTCTGGACAGCTGCTGCACCTGCCCTCCTCCCGCACCCCGTGGGGGGTCCTCTAGGCTCAGGGGCCCCGCCCCAGGCCTCAGCTTCTTTGTGACCACGAGAATACTGGAAACAGTGGGAAAGGGCACAGCTCCACGGCTGGACTGGTCAGCTGGGGGACCTTGGGCTGCTTAGCTCGAGTCTCAGCGTTCTAATCATTAAAGTGGGTCTATTCGCTCTCACCCATGAGAATGAGTGAAGGTGCATCAGTGTGCAGCCCAGGGGCTGGAGCCGAGCGGTGCTCAGCCGGACTCAGAGGAAGGCGCTGCTACGTCGCAGGGCCCAGGACCACCTGGAACTCCCACGCAGACAGACCCACAGTGCCTCCCACGGGCCGGGCCGTCTGGAAAGCTCCCCATCGGGTGCTCTCAGTCCCACCGCCACTGCAGAGCGGCAAGGCCTTGAGTGAGGCGGGTTGCTCCGCCCCCTCGTCCTCCCGGGGCTAGGTCCGCCCACCCACCTTCAGTGGCGACATCCTCGATGTTGACCTTGTGTTCGTGGGCCATGTAACCGAGGATGGAGAAGATGGCAAAGCCAGAGACGAAGCTGGTGACACAGTTGATGGTGCTGGTGAGCAGGGCGTCCCTGGGGGAAGAGTCACTGTTAGTTCAAGTCTCCAGACTCCCCCCGCCTCTGCTCATCGACCCCTGGACCACCTGGGGATCCCGCAGCCTCACACGCCTCCCGTGTCCTTGCTGCCCCGGCCCCGCGGCCCCACCATAATGAGGTGAGTGCCCGCAGCCGCAAGAAACAGGGGCACAGCTGCCGGGGGGATGCTCTGAGACCAGAGTCTGGCCCCAAATTCTTGCTGGGGAGCAGAGTCACCAGTGCCCTCCTCAACCTGCTTTCCGTGGCTCCCCACTGTCCCTCTGCTTCTCAGTGGGCAACCAAGAGCTTTGTTCAGGTGGCCCAACCTCCCTTCCAGGCTTGTTTTCCATCCAAGCAAACCGGGGAGGTAAGGCACCTCCCTGTCGCTGCTGAGGCTGCTCCCCGCCACGCCTGCCACCCACTCTGTGTCTGCCTGTCACGGTCCTGACCGTCCTCCAAAGCCCGCCTCCAGCTCACCTCCAGGCTTTTGCCGATCCCCCCCACCCACGAGGCTGATCACCCCATTTCCTCAATCTTCCTGCAGCCTGCCCCGCTGGTGTGCGTCAGCCTACTCTGTCTTGCACCAGAGGGGCTGTGATTCTGTCTTTGGCCTTTGAGAGAGAGGGACAGATGGAGGCCCAGTCTGTGCCCACGTGCAGACCCCGCCACCCACCCCTCACCACTCCTGGGACCAGCACCGGATGAGCACCACTCCTGAGCACCGGATGGACAGACAGACAGTGCTGTCTGCTCTGAGCGCCACGCCCTGTCCCGTGTCCAGCCACCCATCCCTTGTCCCAGAGCAGCGCGCTCTCTCCCCTTGCTGCCAGGGCCGGTGCCCAGGACGTAGAGCCGCCCGGTGCCCGGGGAAGGACCTCACCTGTAGCAGTTGTTGTCGAACTTGTTGTAACTGGCGAACGCGATCAAGACTCCAAACCCAGCCCCCAGGGAAAAGAATATCTGAGTCGCAGCGTCAATCCAGACCTGGGACGGGCAGACGAAAGCCGTCACCCTCGGCTACCTCACACCTCCAGGAGGGCTGGGGCGCCCAGGGACGCTCTGCGACCCGAGGACATGAGGTCTGAACCGGAGGTGGCAGCAGGCCACTCCCAACCCCCGAAGCCTGGACAGAATGGCGGGACAGAGAGCCTGGGGTCTCTCCGGCATCTCCCGGTGCTGGGTGGTCCTGACAGGCACTTTCTGGCCCCACCTGGAGGCCCAACTGGCAGAGGAAGGTAATGTGCCCACAGACCAGGCTGTGTGGGTGGGGCCAGGTGACCACCCTCCCCGGAGCTGCGGAGGCTGCATCTTCAGGAAGGGATAAGTTTCGAGCATCTTCGACCAGCCACACAGTGGTTTCTCCTGGGGGCCAGTGGGGTTCACTTATTCGCCCATCTTTTGCGTGATGAAGGCACATGGCCCACAGCCTAGAGATCCGAGCCCCCGGCCCAGCTGCTGGCCTCCTGGGCTGGTCTGGGTCCGCTCCACCGCCCTGCCTACCTACCGGTTCCACATCCTCGTCCTGGGGACAGTTACACCTTCCCCTCCCCCACTGAGGGGTCGCCCTGAGGGTTTGTGAGGTTTCTGTCGTCTCCCCACTCACATTCTTCTAGGCTTCCCCAGCTCTGTCGGCCCAAGAGAGGCAGCCTGATGGAGGAGGACAGAGCTGCTCCCCGGGACAGCGCCGAGGTGAGGCTTCTATGCGTCGCAAAGACTCGGCCCGTTTAAACACTCTCGGGGCAGAGAGACATCTGACTTGCTTCTCAGTTCACAAGGCTGATTCTTGCCCCGTACTCTGCCATCTTTCTGGCAGTCACTAAGGAAACAGGCTTTTCTCTTGGTGGCTGAGCTATAACCCTGTGGTATGTGCTGCGTCATAACGTGGGGAGGCGTGTAGTGGGAGGGGTCCCTCCCGGTCCTGCGTGGCCAGAATCGCTGTGAGGGACAACGCCGAGGAGCTGTCACTGAAGCGGGGCGGAGGGAGGAGGTGAGGTCACCCCAGCCACGGTTTGAAGAGGCTCAAGGCTTTGGTCCCTCTGAGACTGTGCTCCCAGCCTCCACCCCCCCCTGCTTTGGGCTCCACTCCAGTCTCGCCCCCTTCACTGTCATCTGTGACCCTGGCCGGGACCCAGAGCTGGAGGGGGTGGTGGGAGGGGCAGCAGCAGATCCAGGTCTCCCCCTGGCTGATGAGGATGGTGGCAAGGACCAGCGTTGGGGACCTCAGAGTGGCAGTAGGACAGGGCCGGCTGGGGTAGGTTGGGGCCCCACAGCACAGGGCGGAGGTGAGAACGCGGGACAGAGTATCCCTCCCCGGGAGAAGACGGGTCTACAAAGGCCACCGGAAGGAACCAGGCAGTGCCGGACCATCAGAGCTGGGCGGGGCAAATCAAATCAGCGTGGGTCCGGTGGAGACAGGCCGGCAAGGTTGGGGCAGAGCCGGGACCAGATTCCCTACCGCCGCCGCCCGCCCAGAGAGCCCTCCCCGGCCCCGGCGTGTGGGTGGGGGTCCCCGGGCACGGACCGTGGCCTCCTTCAGGCGGTAGAAGTCGATGTGCAGGTAGGCGCTGATGCCGTTGGAGGCGCCGGGCAGCGTGAGGCCGTGGACCAGGAGCACAAACAGCACGAAGTAGGGCAGCGTGGCCGTGATCCACACCACCTGCCGGGAAGAGGTTGCCCTGAGGGCCTGGCTCCGCCCCAGGGGCGGGGCAAGCCCTCTCCTCCCACCTCCCTTTACACAGTGCACGGCCCTCGGTCTCCAGGCCAGGCCCCGGCCGGAATCCAGCAGAGAGTGAGCAGGCCACACCCCGGGGCCACTCTGAGCTGAGAGGGGAGTCAGCCACCCCGGGCACAGCGCTGCCACCAGGGCCAAGGGCGTGAGGACAATGACCAGGTTCTCGCAGCACCAGCCGCTTCCTGCTCCACAAGCCGCCTCTCCTGGCCCCTTCAAGCTGCCCAGGAGGACCTGAGCACACCCACCTTTCCTGCCCAGGTAGGGGGACCGAGAAGGGAGGGGCTGTGTGGGCTTCCTCACTGCTCCTTCTCACCCTTGACGACATGCTGAAATATTCCAGGGGAAGTTATAGATAAAAATGTCCAAGTTCACACCCCCTTCTTGAAGTTTCTGGTTTAACTGGTGTGGGCTGGGGCCTACACGTCAGGATGCTTTAAAAGCTCCCCCTGCTGGTGTAAACGTGCAGCCAAGGTTAGAGTTGTTGCTAAAGGCAGACATGGCCACGGGCAGACGCAGGAAGCAGACCTGGCCCCCAGCAGAAGTGTGCTCAGGGCTGGGACGACCTCACCCAAGGAAGACTCCGATGTGGCACTAGAGGACATATGACTTAAGGACCAGATGGCCCGCCTCGCAAAGCCCTGACACCAGACAGCCCCCAGAGCCTTTATACATCCGTAGGGAAAAAACAGAAGCCTCGAACCATGTCTGAGGGTGTCAAGTTCTTTGCCAGCCTAGAGAGATGTGGGCCCACCACAGACACTGAGATGTAGGAAGTGAAGTCATATGCTTCCCACAACTATGTTTACGGGCTGGCATCTAGCCTCCTCGTCTGTCTTTCCCACCAGGCCATGAGCACGTTAGAAGCAAAACAGCCATAGTTTTCAAACTTGTCTCCAGCACATGGCACACACAGATGCTTAAAAAAAAAGTTTGTTGGCTGGGTGGAGGGATGGTTGAATGGTTGATAAATAGGGCGGTTGACAGATGGACAGGTGGGTAAAGGAATGGATAGATGGATGGATGGATGGATGGCTGGGTGGTTGGGTGGGTGGGTGGATGGATGGATGGAGAGATGGATGGAGAGATGGACGCATGAATGGAGGGCTGGATGGATGGCTGGATATATAGTGGGGTAGGTGGTTAAGTGGATAGATGGATGGTTGAGTGGGTCGATGGATGGATGAGTGGGTCAGTGATGAATCAGGAGGTTGGTGGATGATTAAATTAGTCAAAGAATCAATGAAAGAATAAGTGAATAAGTGAACAAATGAATCAGGGAGTAATTAAATGTATCAGCGGTCAGACATGTCCTTTGAGGGAAACAATGGAGGACTCAGGCTCATCTGATTCGAGGTATCCAATTGTTCCTCCATCCCTCCCTTGTTATGTGGCCGGTAGGGGGCGCTGTGCACATCCAGGCTTTCGGTTTCTGTCTTCTTCTGGGTATAGGAACAAGGCGGACACATTTCCAAAAGCAAATGAGGCGGGAAGCATGCCTTAGAAAGTGAAGTCGTTGCATCTGACAGCCTCACATTAATCACTGATTCATTCCCCCGAGCTGGGACAAATAGGACTAACCCCTCAGTGACAGGCACGAGGAGGAGCCCTTGGACACCCTCGCTAGGTCCTGGCAGCTATGTTCCCCTCTAAGTCATGTCACCAGCTGCGGGCTCGCCACCCCACCCGCAGGGACACGGAGCAGGGCCCCGCACGCCACCACTCCACCCGCTGGGACACGGCACCCCTGGCTGGACTCGAAGGACCCTCCCTCGGGGTCGGGAGGCAGCCCTGCCCCGGCCATGCCTGAGGCTCCGGCATGGACTTCGCTCCCCCAAGAGCACATCAGAGCGTGACAGAGCTGACCCCGGCTGCAGTCAACCATCAAGGAGGGCGTTCGCTCCGTCCCTGCACATGTGTTCGAAGTCAACCATCTGGGGCTCGTTGAGAGTTCTCAGAACTGAGGGCAGGAGTGAGTTCTGCGGCCCTTGTGTGGAAGGGGAGGCGCTTGGGCCTCGGCCAATAGCTCGCTCATACTCACGGGTGCCCTGGCTGCGCCCTGGGAGGAGAAAAGGGACCCGCGGACCACGTCAGCCCCACCCCAGGCTTCTCTGCTCCCACATTTTCAGCGCACAGTGAATCTCTGGCCACGAGAAGCCAGACTGGGTCCATCTTTGAAAATGAGAGGAGAGGAACAAGGGGGAGCCTGCTGGTTCTGACAAGTGCCATCAGTCCCCAAGGGAAGACACTGCTTTCTGTCACCTCACGTCCAACTTCTTCTCCACCTCGCGTTTCTGTGGGTGCGGGTCAGAATGTGCATGGTTCCAGGGTGCCGAACGCAATGGCTGATAACCCCAAAGTGGAAGACCGAGGCTCCGGCAAAGGGAGAGCTTTCTAGTGGACAGAGCCCTCTAAAGAGGAAAGGAGCTGCCCAAGGAGGTGGTGAGCTCTCTGTCCTTGCGGGCATGCAAACCTTGCTAGGATCCCAGCATGAGGCAAAGGACTAGGTCAAGGGGAGGCCCCTGGACCAGCGGCATCAGCAGCACCAGAGTTTGTCCGAAATGCAATGCTTGCCCCCAGAGAGTCACCCTCTCAAGGAGGGACCCAGGAATCTGAGCTTTAACAAGCCCTCCACGTGATTCTGATGAGCATTAAAGGTTGAGAAGCCGGCTCAAGGTTACTGCTAAGCCAGGCTGCTCAGCCTGGCTCAAGGTCCTCTCACAGAGAGGACAGAAAGTGCCTTCATGGAACCTCCGGTGATTTATAATTTATACTTCTCCGAACTGGGTCTCAGGGACATTTGCACTAACCATGGAGACATACTAAGATTTGTGGGGTGAGGGGCACACACTCGTTACTTAAGAAAATGCTGAGCTGTGAATGTTTCAGCCCATTCACCCGGTCACAGGCAAATGATGCTGTCTATCGCAGCAGGGTCCAGCAGAGGCACGACAGCAAGCCAGACCAGCCTGCGTTGACAAATTAGTGAGGAGACGTGGCTAGACTGACGACTTGAACGCAAAAGGTAACAAAAAGACCTTTCTGTTTAAATGTTCTAGAAGTCAGGTTTACCTTGAATTGGTTCAGCTTTCTCTGCCCCTAACCCCACCAACTTTATCAATTTGAGAAAGTGCTCTGTCTTGTCCCACTTCCCAGAAGGCCCAGAGCCTGGCCGGGAAGAGGGCAGAGAGTGGTGGTTGACCCCGGCCAGTGCTGTGGTCCTGACTTATCTCCAGGGGCAAGGAAGTCCGAGGTTTCTGGAAGTTGGGTTCAACAAGTCAACAGAGTAGCTGGGAGCCTGGGCTGCGCCCTCCTCCAGCCCCACAGGAAGTCGGCAGTTTGAAACCCCCTGAGCACTGGTGGGGGGGAGGGGGGCTGATGACGGGGCCAAAGAGTGACAAGGGTCGTTAACTGAGCAATTCCCTCTGTCAGCCCTGCCCTGAGGACATCTCCCTCCACCCTCTGGGCAGCCCTGGAGCCTGGTGCCACCCATACTTGCTCTCTCGTTGCAGGTGAGGCCAGGAAAGCGTAGGGGGCACCATTAACCTTGGGGCCACCCAGTAGGAAACGATGGTGCCTGGACTTGGACGTAGGTGGTCTGACCAGCAGGCCACATGCTTAATCACTCACTCTGCTGTGTACTCGAGACCCAGGTTCAAGTCCTAGCCGTGCTAAAGATTGCTATGAAACCCTTCCCCTCTCTGGACCCCCAGATTCCCCATTTCTACAAGCAGGAAGGAGCAGATGGCCCCCGAGTATCTCCCAGGGGTCCACAGTAGGTGCTGGCTTACTGGGCTTGCCGTCTCTAAGGGCCAGTTCAGCCAAGGGCTGGGAGGTGGGGGAGGCGGGCAGGGCTCCAGGATGGAGAAGGGGCACACACACTTGCCGGGCTCCCTGCCTGCTAACTCCTGACTCAGACCTCCTCCCCCTACCCTGGGGTTATCCGTGGGTCAAGGTCACAGAGTGTGTGGTCTGGGTAACTCCTTTCCCAGGTTCAGACTGCACCCCACCCCTGCACCGTCCCAGCAGGGGACACACATCTTCCCACCAGAGCTGCGGGGAAGTGTGAACGTTTGCGATGCATCTCAGACCGCTCTGTGGCTGTGGAGGCCGCTAAGGAAGCTCAGGCCCTGCTCCACAGGCAATCTGGAAGATATAAGCAGCGCTCTTGTTTTTCTCCAGGGCCAGTTTATAAAAACAGTTAGAGACAGGGCACAAGAATGTCCTACGCGAGGTCCCTCCCCGTGGACTGGGGGACTTGCGCAAATGTGGGCTGTGGATTCTGTTGACGTGTTTCCACCTGGGGGGCTTCTCTGGTGCCACATTCCTGCCCCGCCCCTCCTGTCTCTCCCCAGCGCGGGGAGGGGGCTCAGCTGAAGGCCCCTCTGCCCAGAGGCACTGCGCACTCCGCCCCTGCTCTCTTTAACAGCACGCGGGCTCTGCTCTCACAAGTGCTAAATTGGGTAGGCAGGCTCCACCCCCTGGCTACTGCTGGCTTCGGGGAACTTACTCTCAGGGCTCCATCTTGGAAACCTGCGGTGGCCCCACCCCCAGGCCAGCGGAGGTGGGGCTTCTACACCTAGGTACTCACACCTGCAGAGGCTGGGAGAGCCCCGCCCCAACCTGTGCCCCGGGGAGCCCTGCCCCCGCTGCGGGAGAGGTTCCAAGAGGCTGGCCTGGGCTCCCGCGCCTTTGCTCAGGCTCCTCCCCTGAAAACCCCCTTCCCCCTACCCTGCCTCCTCCTCCTCCCTCTGTCCTCTGAGACGCGGCCCAGACGCCACCCTCTCCGTGGTCCCGCAGACCCTCTCAGTCGAAAGAACCTTCTTCCTTCACTAACACAGCCTCTCCCACTTCTATGGCCACGAGGCCTCATGGTACTAAATACCTTCTGTGTTGAGACAAAATACACAGAAACGCACCGGTGCTGGGGCTAGAACAACCCGCACAGACAGCTCGTGCTTTATCCTCTGTGCGATGCACGCGGCTCTTCTCTGGCCTGTTTCATTTAAAACAAAATTCTTCGTGGAGACTAAATTGATGTAACGACAGTTTAGAAATCCACATTTTGTACGTGCGCTACAGTGCAACCTGACTGCCTGATGTGAAATTATCTCCAAGGTAAAGTTAAATTTTAAAAAGCAAGGTCTATAATACTGTGTACTTTTTATTTAATAATGTTTGTTAATAGTTGGTGAGTATTTCTGCTCATTCAAAGGGGGACACACTTATGTCTCTGGATAAGACTTAAGAAACCAACGCCACTGGCTGACCCACGCCTGTTTGTAATACGCGTGGACTCTAGAACAATTAAAGAAGGAATCTGTCTTATTTGCTTTTGCATCACCGGTACTAGCATCAAGCCTGGCGCATAGTAGGTGTCCGTGTTTAGTAAGTTGAACTGAGTTCGACAGAACATTTCCTGAAGGTCCCTGGACTTATTTACCCGCCGGCTCTTCTTCCTTCCTCCCTACCCTCCCTCGTTCACCTTCGATAAGCGCGTGCTGAAGGCGCTGGACCGCGTGGTGCTAGCCTGCTTTGCTCTACTCCAGAATCCCTCCCAGACTTGCATCTATCGGGGCTCTGCCTCGGGATGGACACTGTGTCTCCAAGGTGCTGACAGGAAGTGCCACCTCAGGCTCTTCTTGAGAGACTTCCCCTCCGCTGGCTATTGGTCCCCTGCCTCTACCTTTGCCCTCAATGGCATGACCAAGAACCCTGGGAGTACCAGAGAGAACCCCGATACACCCTACGTTCCAAAATTGTCATCCATCTCACGAGGCGCCTCACAAATTCACGCCTACCTGATTATGGGAGACGGTCGCCTTGCGACCCCCAGTGAACCCACAGCAGGGTGGCGTCCCCTCCCTCGAGGCTTATCTCGGCCACTGGGGCAACACCAACACAATGCAAGTGGAGACTGGAAGGGACGCTCACGCATCAGGGCTCCTCTGCTCGGAGCACGCACTCGGAACTCGGCTGCCCCAGCCACAGGGAGAGGCTGTGTGGAAACAGCCCAGCGTGTTCTGGCCGACGGGTCCAGGGGGTACCCAGCTGCCACCAACTGCCATCATGTGCGCACTGTCTTGGACATTCCATCCCCGTTGAGCCCCCAGTTCTGTGACCCAGGCAACGTCACACGGAGCGGAAGGACCACCCAGCTGATCCCAGTCCACCCACAGAATCAGGAGAGAGAAGGGAATGGTTGATGTTTTACATCACTGCACCTCGGGGTGGCTTGTTACCCAGCAGCAGCTAACCAAAACACTGGAGAGAACAGCTCCCAGCTGCACCCTCTTTAATGCGGTCAAGTTCCAGGGGGAGCCCATGGGGTCCACATGGAGTGGTGTGTTCCTCAGCTTAAGGATCAGCAGGGGCCTGAGTCTGCTCCACCCTGAGGGGCTGGCTACAGGGGGAGGTGACGCTTAGGTTCAGAATGCTAACTCTGGCTGGGCCCTCTTCGGTCATCTGGACCATGCTCCTCTCTCCAGGGCACGACAACCCTTAGGGGCATGCAGCACTGGCCCCCAGCATACACAGGTATCTTCCAGAGCATTCTCTTTTACTCAGAAATTCAGACGGGCAATGGTTGGTTTTATCATGAAGCAATGGTTAGGTTCCATAGTAGGCGGGAACATTTGCATGCAGTTTTAAGCCAGAATTAAAAATACATGAAACCCATGTCAACAGTATCCCATTCCCACATCCCTTAAGGGAGCTTTGGAGGAAAAGCGTGGGCGCCCTGGTCCACTTGCAGCCCCCACCCTACTGTTGGGGAGCCTGGGCTCAGGGAAGGGAAGGGGCTTGTCCCGAGTCCCCCAGAGAGACGGTGGAGGAGCTGGGAGCCACCCCAGGCTTTGTGTGTCCAGTTCCACCTTTGCTTTCCTCCAGCTGACAGTTCCAGCTAGAAAAACTCATGGTTTGAGGCCGACCTCCCAGCGGACAGAGGAACGAAGATACTACCTTTCCCGACGTCTTCACCCCTTTCCAGAGGCTGAAGAACAGGATGACGACGACGACCATGAGGCAGAGCAGGAGCTGCCACTGGGGCAGGCCGATGTCGTGGATCCCACTGCTCTCGTGAAGGTGCAGGACTCCTCGCCTGCGGGGGACAGTGCGGGGGGGGCAGGGGGAGGTCGGGGAGGCGCCATCAGGCAGGGTCTTGACCACAGGCCTGTCTCCCCAGGTGCACGTGAGGGAGACGCAGCTCTGCGTCCCCTGGGGCCACTGTGTGCACCGAGCCCCGTGCCCAGCACTGCCCTCCCCGGGGCCAGCAAGTCCTCCAGGAGACTTCGCACTCAGGGCTGCTTTTTAAGCAGAAACAAAACTCCCCAGTGCCCTCCACAGGCCTGGTCCCGGGCGGTTATTAATAGGAAGGCGCCCGCCCTGGTAGTCAGAGCAGCGGGGCTCTGCAGGAGTGGCGGGGGGAACTTCCCCCCCCGGGGGACATTGGAAAGTTCGGCAGTGTCTGGGGTGTCTTTGATTGTCACAGCCTGGGGAAGGGGGTTGCTGTTGGCATCGACAGAATACAGACTAGGGACACACTGCAGACTAGGGACACAGGACAGCCTCGGACATCCAGGAATGGCCTGGCCCGAAACTGCCCTGTCGCTGAGGTTACGTGTGAGTCCCTGGTCCAGGGGCTGACACGAGAGTCAGCGTTTCTCCCGCCTGGAACACCTGCCAAAGCTGAGGGTGTTCGCATCCTGCGCCCTGACCATTCCGCTCCTGGGCGCTCACCCAATAGCAGTGTGGGCATACGCTCTCCAAAACACACGTTCTAGAATGTTCACAGCAGCGCTATCCATAATTACCCCAATTGCAACATACTCAAATATGCATCAGCACTAAAATAGATCAATTTCGATATAGTCCTAAAGTGGAATATTGTGCAGGGACGTGCTCTGTGTGGATGAATCCTCACAGGCGACTTTGCTTACACAGAATTCTGAGAAAGACGCCAGAATCAGCTGAGTGCCTGCCTTCTGCACGGTTCCTCTCGTATAAAGTATAACAATGGGAAAAACTAGCTGAAGGGGTCAGAAGTCGGGAAAGGCGGACCCTGGGTGGGGGAGGGGACGCAGTGGGGCCTTTTGGACACTAGCCAGTTATGTGTCTTCATCTGGGAGTCTGTTACATGGCTGTGTTCCGTGTGTGACATTTGCTGAGCTGTCACTTCATAGCATTCACTTCTCTGTAACACAGTATCTATCCCTCAATGAAAACAAACAGAATCAACATCCGTGGGGTTGGAGAACATCAGGGCCCTTGGACACTCTGCAGTGATTGATGGGAAAGAGCACTGTTGACAGGTGACAGTTGCTCATTAGAATCTGGTAAAGCCCGTTAGCATCTAACGAGGGTCCAATACGACCCATCGATGACCTTGTGGGCCAGGACCTGGGGGAGGGAGGTTCCACACCACAATCTATGCCCTTGCAAGATAAGCAGAGCTGTCCCCAGGATGGGGGGTGGGGGGAGCCCCTCACACGCAGAACCTACCTTCGGGGGCTTCTCTCCTAGCACTGGAGGCAGCAATAAAGCCACAGTCACAAGGACAGCTAACAAGGGCTGGGATGACCAGGGGAGCAGCGCGGTATCCAGAACTAGCCTCTGCCTGGTCCCCCTTGGCACCTCGCACCCAGAGGCTGCTGTCAGCTCACATTTCCCCACACCCTTCCAGGCCCAGTGCCAATGCCACCTCCTCCGGGAAGCCTCCGTGATCGCTCCTGATACACATCTGTCAACCCTTTCAGTTCGGTGGCTCTTGGCTCATGTCCCAAGCAGGGCCTGCTCCTGCAACGTCAGAGCTGCCTGTATCCAAGGCTCTCCTGGGACGAGGACAGAGATTTCTAGCAACCTTTTTTGTAGGAGAAAATGAGCCCAGGATCACCCCCAGGGGAATTGAGAAGGAAAGAGGGTCAGTCTCACACTCTCACTTCTCTTAGCAACCCCTCCCCTGACTGACAGGTCCCTCACCCTTCTGTCCAGGTCTCCCCTGCTGCCCAGAGCTACTGTCCATCACCCTGTACGAGCTTAACTTCCTGAGTCTCGCTCGGCAAGGTCTGCCCTCAGCCAGGGGTCCACTCAGAACGACGTGCCTGGTGAGTCAATTCGCACCGTGTTAAGGGCGACGTAGCTTAATAGATTGTGCTTCTCTGGAGCACTGCTCTAACCCCGAAGGACGCATGGATGGCAAAGTTTTGCACACTGCAATGGATAAGCTAGAGGGTAGTCGTATTCTCTCTCTTTCTCTCTCCCTCCCTCCCTCTCCCCCGCTCCCTTTCCTTCTCTCCGTTTTTTCCCCATGTCCCCAAAGAGAAATACGAGGTCAGGGAAATGCAATTTTGAGGCCTACCCACAAGAACTGAGCGGTCACTGGAGGTTTTAAATAAATGGCTGGCATCTGGGCCCTGCCGTCAACCAATGGAATTAGAACCTGCGGGGAGTGGGGCCGAGGCACCGTGTCCCCGAAAGTCCCCGGGGGGGCTTGTCCGGGCAGCCAAAGCGGAGACCCACCGAACAACAGGCCTGCGCCAGTGGCAGGCTTCTTTAGGGTGAACTGACGCCTTCCGGAAGCTGCCTTTACTTTCCTGGTGAAAAGAGATTGGCTTTCTGCTCCAAAGGGAAGAAAGGCCACGAGAGGCTCGCAGAATGTGGGCCTGAAGCAGTTCGGAAGCCTGGGTGTTGGGTGAGCCCGCAGACCCCGAGGCGGGTGGCTGCCCTCCCTGGAAGCCGTGCATCAGACCCTGGAAGGTCCTAGACTCGTGGGGAAAATGTGCACTCAGGCCCGGATGCTTGGTCAGCGTATCCCTGGGCAGGAGCTTGACTTTGCTCCCGGGCACACGAGGGACAGGAAGCCACCCCGGTGCTGTGTATGTCGCACTGACTCAGTCATCCGTTTATGCATTCATTCCAAATCGGCGCCTGTCGTTTGCAGGATCACAGGCTGGTCCTGCACAGAGATGGTCCAGGCTCCGGGGTCCCACAGACCTGGGCGGCTCCCCGCTGGTCCGGCCTGGACCCCATCACTGATTCCATAAACTCCGTATATCTGTGGTGAGCCAGGCAGTATGCGAGGGGCCGTGACACAGCTGTGGACAAGCAGGTGACAGCTTGGCCACACGACGCTCCCAGGCCAGGGGACAATCGATGGTACGAACACTCCCCATTTTGAGCCTTTTTGCTCTTCACGAAAACGGCTCGCCATGGTGGGATCTCACAGGATGGCAGACAAGGCCTAGAACCCAGGAAGTGTTAACAAATGGTATGGTCACTATCAGGATGGTGTCCCGGCTTTCCAGAGCAGCAGGCGCCTGCCAGGGAGCTAAGGAGCACCCAGAAAACTCTGCCAGGGAGTCAGCAGGGCGGGCTCCATGGAGGAGGGGGCCTTCTCTGGCCTGGGGGAAGACAGGTGAATCGAGAGGTGATGTACCTCTCAATTGAGAGGTGGTTGAGGGAGAGATGGGGGAAGGGGGAAGTGGACCGGCTTCCACGTCTGCAAATGAGCATGCATGAAGGAATGAGCAGAGCCTCGTGGGAGATCAAGGCCCCCAGAGACCCTCCTCCCAGCCCACCTGCCCAGATGTTGTGGCTGTGAACGACTCACCCTGCCTCAGTTTCCCCTGCAATGCGCCTCTGTGTCTAGCCCCTCCTAGTCCTATTTCTTGGTCAGCTTCCCCCACTCCCTCCCTCACAGCCTTGTCCCAGGCCAGACCCCATTCTCTTCCTCCAGGACAATTGTAGAAGCCCCCCCACCTCCCCACTACCCCGGTCTCTCTGTTCAGTCTCCTTACATCCACTGACCGTGCCGCTGGGGGAGCCCCTGACCCATCGGAAGGTCAGTTCTAACCTCGTCCCTCCTGCCCCCAGATCCTCAGAGACCCCTCACCACCTAAACAGTGGTTCTCCCCGGGGGCAATGCTGGCGCTGCCTCCCAGGGACATGTGGCCCAGTCTGGAGGCACATCTGGAGGGGGTGCTGTTGGCATCTGGTGGGCAGAGGCCCGGGATGCGGCTGAACATCCGAAATGCACAGGACACAAAATTATCCAGCCCCAGATGTCAGAAGTCGCGAGGTTGAGAAACCCTGGTGGAGAGTGCGAAGACGCAAGCCTTTCCGAACCCAAGGCCTTTCACAATGGCCCGGTGACCCCCTGCCTCGGGCTCCTGGCGGTGGCCGCCACTCGTCATTCCATAATCACAGGATGCTCTCATTGCTTGGAGCCTGGGGACTTGGTGTTTCTTTTCTCCTAGAACACACTCCCCAGCCCGACTTGTCTGCCTGGCAGACTTCTTCTCGTTCCGCTAGTCTCAACTCAAACATGATGTCCTGACTATGGCTCCTTTCCTGTGGAGTGGGGGGCAGGGGAGAGGAGGGGAGGGGAGGGTGGCAGGCACTGAACATATCAAATAAGACAGAGAACCAAAATCAGGTACTGAGCTCACCTGACTTAATTCTGCCCCTTCCCACGGCTTTAGAGCTAAGTATAAATGCCCCTAGCGTCTAATCAGCAGGCTGAAATGTCCCTAGCAGGCCCAGGGGACCCCACAGGCAGGTGACGTCCACCTTCAGGGCCGAACAGGCTGACTCCCAAGATGAGGAGTGCGCACCCAGCCTCCTCCCCCCAGCAGGCCCAAGCCTTGGGGTTAGTCAGCTCCCGAAGCTCGGGTCTGCTGGAGCTTCCCCAGCCCCTAATGAAAATGAATCACGGTGACGCATGTGGTCCGGGTTTCCAAAGTCTACGGGCCAAACGGGCTTAGTTTCTCACTTGACATTTAAGTGCAGGGGGTTGGAGGAGGGGCGGAGGGGCAGTTCTCTTCCCACCGGGATCAGGCGGGGGTAGAGGTTCTCTGCGGCTGGGCATGTGGACCCAGGGCGCCCTTGTACGGATAGGGTCCCAGAGCATCGGGGTTGCTATGAGCCGCTGGCTGTTTGGTGTCAGGCCCCGAGCCTGGTGGGAATAGTGGCTTCATTCCCTTGAATGGTACGTCCAATCCATCAGCCTAAATGAGTACAAGATGCTAGCAGAACGGGCCAGCAGGCTCTGAGGGAGGAGAAGCAGCTAACCCCCTCTGCGCTGGCTCTCGCGGTCCTATTTGCTGGGTCCCCAGACTGAGAGGGGATGATTGTAAAGTGCAAACATCTGGGTAACAGGGCCGTGTGCCATTGAAAGAAAACCCAGAGGCCGCCCACAAGTTAGAGACTTAGAAGCTCATGAAAGCAGGCTCCAGGTGAGAAAGCGGGGCTTGGGATGGACTCCTGTCTGCCCGGAGCGACTCCTGCACACCTGTCCCCGGACCCCCCATTGCAGACTCAGACAGGAGGAGGAGAAAGACAGGAGGGAGGCCTGTGGGGGGCGGGTGGGGGCGGGGAGAGCCTCGACTCAGTCACCTGTGCTTCTGCTCCTGGCCCTGCCTCTTATCTAAACACTGAGCCTCCACGTTCTTATCTGTGAAATGGGAGTAATCTCCACCGACAGGAACTGTGAAGGCAGAATGGGACTTGGATGGGAAGGGATGCTTGGTGCCTGACTCTGACTCCTGGTAACTCCGAAGCTTGGCAAGGGAGGAGTAGGGCTTAAAAAGAGAGGGGAGGGGAGGGGAGGAGAGCGGAGCTCTTGGAGCAGACAGCTGCTACAGCAAGCCTAGGATTCTGCTCCCCGCTCCAACCCCCAGCCCGGGCATGCGCATGTCATCCTTTCCACCACATTCTGCTCATGGCTGAGCCTGGAGGAGGTCTGGGGCTGTGGTTAAAGTGCGCAAGCAGGGTCTCGAAACCCAGCTCACCTCTCCCTGCGGCTGGGGCGGACCTGCAGGCCGTTAGGACGGCACAGGAGGGAACAAGTGGTAACTAGACTGGAGGCCAGGCCATCCTTTTCCGTTTTCATTTGTAAGGACGAGCACTGCCAAGAGCAAAAAGGAAAAATCCGGCTTTTTCCTTCACTGTGCAACGATGACGGGGCAAGCGTGGAACCAATTACATGTCTCCGCAGCACCCTCTCCTCCCGGTGAGATCCACAGTCACAAACTGGGAAGGCCTGAAGCCTCCGGCCACAAGCTCCACAAAGGTTCTGGCATTTTCTGAGGCAATGCGCCTCAGGAGAAAGCGGAGGAGGCGGCAGATTTCCCATGATGTGACACAGGGGGGCTGTCAGCCTGACCGCAGCGAGAATCTCATTCTGTCTGAGATGGGACAGTCCAGTGGCCAGGCCCGGGGCTCCCAGCCCTGGCTGGCTATTAGAATCTCAGAGGAACTACTAATACATGTCCCCCTGGCTGACTGCATCCGTTCTTATGACACCTCCTCATAGAAGCCCTCCCTGACTACCTTTACCCCCACAATCACTCTCTACCACCTAGCTGGTTTTTGTTCCTTAGGGCACTTCCACTCCTTTATTCCCTCAATGCCACATCCATGCTCTAAAACACTCTTGCTTCTTTACCCGAGTGCTCAGGTATTATCTCCCCACCCGAACTCTCCTGTGCCCAAACGCAGTCTCATCCCTCTGCCTCGTCCACGGCTGTATCCTCAGCTCCCAGCCCGGGGTCAGCACCTGTTGCAAGTGGTGGCAGGCATGCCCCCTGCCCCTCCTGCGGCTTTCCTTAGCGTCTGGATCAGGTGCTGCCCTACACAGGACTCGGCGAGCCCACGCGCACAGGACGAGGGGTGGAGGACTTACTCGTAGAACTCTGCGGCCGGCGTGAACTTGTACTTGGAGTACTTGGTGTGGTTGCCCAGCACAGAGGCGTTGAGGAGCTTGGGGTCCGTGCAGTTGGGGCTGTTCCAGGCGTGGCCACAGTTGGTCCAGGGCAAGTTGAAGGTGAAAGAGGAGAAGAGGTAGTACAGGGACCAGGCGATGATGACGTTGTAGTAGAAGCCAACGTAGAGGGCGATGAGGATCACAGCGTAGCCGACTCCTGGGTGGGGGCAGAGGGGCTAAGCAGGGCTCCCCTGGGCCCAGCCCAGAGCCGGCTCTCCTGGGGGCGGGGGGTGGCCGACTCCAGCCACTGTACCACCTGACCCCACAGCCTTCTTTCTCTGTAGCAGATTGACGGGGCCCCACCTGTGTCTCCTAGGCAGCCCCCTCCCGCCCACACGTGGGGCAGGCCAGCTGTGCCAGGACCCACACGTCCCCAGGGAGCAGCAGGGTCAGGCATTGGAGCATAAGTGTCCGAGCTCCCTGCCTT
>CM052550.1:5987535-6025166 GCA_028533065.1 Trachops cirrhosus | reverse complement strand
CCGCTGCCTGGATCCAGCTACAGACCGGACATCTCCCCCCGGCTCAGGGAGGGCACCTGGGGCTCATCAAGTCCCAGGCAGATTTCTGGACCTGCCCTTCTGATCCGCCCACACCTGCTGCTCCTCCTCCCTCAGGTAATGACGTCCCCCCTCCGGCTCCTCAGGATCAAAACCTTCCAGTCGACCTGGATTCCTCTTTCTCACAAAAGGAGCAAAGGTGTCCCTTTGAGATGGAGCCAGTGCAGGCCCAGCCAAGTCATGCAGGCCCCATGAGGTGGAGGACCAGGCGGGGACTGGGGAGGAGAGGACAGGAGGGGCAGGTGGGGTGGCAGGAAGGGCACGGGCCGGAGTCAGTACCCCAGGCCCAGACTCCTCTCTGCTTCCGGGCTTTGGGGCGAGGCCTGAGTCTGTCAGTGGGATGCGGATGGACCACAGGAAGTGGAAAGGCAGGTGGAAGGTGTGTCCTCGGAGAAGCTGGGGGAGGAGAAAGAAAGGAGGTACTCCAGACAAAGGGCCTCGGACTCCTGGAAGGGAAGGCAGACACTCTCCCCTCTCTGTGTTAGCCTCCACACATGTCCTGTGGCCTTCAGGGGCTCATGTGAGTTACAGTGACAAGGACTGACACCTGGTTCACCTCCCTCTCCGGGAAAGAGGCTGGAGTATCTGAGCAGGACTGGACAACAGGAAGCTCCATGCCCCGGTGCACTCTGGGGGGACGGGGGACCAGGCATTCCTTAGAGAATTGGATGAAACGTGGACCCTCCCAGAAATGTGCACATACTCCCAGCACGTTTAAATTCCGTGTAAAATTTACCATACAGAAGAAAGAGTATATGAAAACATGTACGGACAGTTTTCATACCATTAGTGATAAGGACATAAAGAACCGCTTCCCCAGAATAAGAGATAGATCATTTCCAGTCGCCCATGAGACCCGTATGTCACCCCTCGGCACATCCCTTCACCCCTCCACCACTGCACGGGAACCACTATTCTGAGTTTAGCAACTGTTTGTTGTCTGGCTTCTCTTTACAGCATTAGCACCTGTGAACGTGTTCCTAGGGATAGATTGTTCGGTTTTGCCTTTTGAACTGTCTGTGAAAGGAATACACTATTGGTCTTGTCCTGGGACTTCTTCAGCTCAGTGTGACCTTCTGGGGATCCGTCCACGGTGGTGGGGTGAGCTGCAGTTACATCTCCTTGTGCAGTCGGGTTTGCCGCTGAGCTCTCCCGGCTGCTCCATCGGCCTGTCTGCGCCTGAGCGGTCCCGCGTTGTCTCCGTTGACATTGCTTTCCAGGCACGAACTTGGCTGTGAGCTGAGTACGTTCTGGGGCTAAGGTACAGCCTGGGGACCACAGTCAACAGTCCTGTCCTGCACATCCAGAAGCGGCTAACGGAGCAGATCTTAACTGCTACCACCCCGTGCACACGAAGGCGACTATGTGAGGTGACAGATGGGTTAATTACCTCGATTATGGTCAGCATATCTCAGTGTATATGGTCACAATGTATGTACAATACGGTGTATCAAATCATCACATTGTACCCCTTAAATATATACATCTTTGTTAGTCAGTTATATCTCACTAACGCTGGGAAAACAAGCGAACATCGCTTTCGAATGTGTTTTCCCAGCTGATAGGGCAAGACACTGTAGCGCTTTTTCTTTGGAAATGTCTTGGTGATGTTCTTTCCTACGCATTTCAGAGTCGGCTTGCTGAGCTCCATGAGATTTTGCTGCTGAGCCCCAAAATCTCTTTGGGATGCCAACTGTGATTGCTTTGATTCTACAGATCAATTTGGGCAGAACTGACGTTTTTTACAGTGTTCTGCCTTGTGCCCATCTGGGAACACTGTACATATCTCCGTGTGCTTGTCTTCTTAACTGTGCACAGCCTTTTAAATACAGTTTTAGGGGGCTGGCAGAGGCTTGCCTGGAATCCGTCTCAGAATCCCTTAAAATGCCTCCTCAATAAAAGACCCCCATAAGCTGAAATTAGTCTCCTTGGACCACATCCCACTAGTCCTTGAGCTCTCTTCTCTTCCTCCTCAAGAAACACTTCCCAGTGACTTCCCCAGTAACATGCGTGAACCCCAGGGACTCTTCCCACTACCTTCCCACCCCTTCCGGTGGATCTCTCTGTCACACTGATGCCTCTTCCTAGGAAACTGACCGAGGCCAGCTTTTTTGCAGCCTGGGCTGGGGGAGGCAGACTGGGGTCCGGACCAAACACCAGGACTTCGGAGCACCAGAATTTTTGTCCCGCTTCCACCCCCGCCTAGCTGTGAAATCTTGGCCACGTGCTCCTGCTTGGTTTCCTCGTCTGTAACATGGGAGGGGCGATGAAGCTAACAGTGCCTACGTCAGAGACTCGTCAGGGGGGATTCAGTGAATAAATAAATGCGTGTAAAGCTTTCAGGACAGCGCAGGGCGCAGCGTATATGCTGCTTCTTCCTGCGGTTTCTAAAAGTTGAATTTCCCTACATCTGTGGGAGGCAGGGACTTCTCCAGAGTTTTCACCGAGGTTTGTCTGACTTCAAAGTCCAAGCCTGGGGTGAAACAACCGATGTTGGTTGGTATGACAATTACGCGTGTGGCCTGAAGAGTTTAAACAACAACAAAAAAAGTGTTTTTGAAGACTGACCTCACCATTTGCCTGCCAGGTGACCTTTGGCTCCTAAGCCTTGGTGTTCCCACCTGTAAGATGGGGACAGTATACAAGTGTAGCTAATTGGCGGGGACGACTTTGGTAACACAGTGGAAAGGGGCCCATTTATCAGGGCTCCGTGATGACAGTTAAAGTCGCGTCCTCGAAGGTCGCTGCCTCTCCCTGGAGACCCTTTGCCTCTTCGCCTTTCCCACGCTCACGCCGTTCTAGCACGCTGTGCAAGCTCAGCTTCCTGGGCCGCACCCCAGAAATGTGGATTCCGCCACAGGAACCAGGAATCTGCGTATCTGCGGCGTGTTTAGTTCCTGTTTAGATAAAACAATCCCAGTGGCTTGACGTTTCCCAACCACAGCCTCAGGGGAGCACAGCCCGGGCGGTTTACCCTCGGTTTGCCCAACCCCAGCGCCTTCTTTTCTCCGTGGGCCGGTATTTCTTCCCTTTGCTGCACCGACCACCCTTAGCAAACACAGCAAAAGCGCAGGGCCACTCGCAGCCCCGCGGTCTGTTCCCTGGGAGGCGTGAACGGGAGCCCCCTAGGGCACGGAAAGGGGAACAGCAAGCAGCTCGGTGCTCACTGTCCAGGGGCAAGTCCTGGAGGTACCAGGAGCAGCCACAGACCCCGCAGAGCAGGTGCGCGGGATGAGGAGGGGACAGCGAGGGGGACTGAACCCTCATCAGAGCAATCTTCCGGAGGCCTCAGGCCGGACCCATCCACAACGACGCTGGAAGACGCTGCCCACCCCCCCCACCTTGGTCCCCAGGAGCCTGCATCTGATCAGCTGCTTCGTGATGGAGGTGCAGGCAGTAGTAGTCCACCTGCCTGAGGTGTGTCCTGGCGAAGCAATCCTCCTTCTGCTCCTGTACCCTGGGCCCCCAACAGGAAAAGCTGACTGTCTTAGGGCCCTGATGGCGGCGGTGGGGGAACTAGGGAGCAGGGCTCAGGGCAGGATCCTTCCGCCCTGTCAGTGATAAGCGCCATCACCCTCCCCTTCTCATTTCTTAGGCGACCTGACCCCTCGGGGATGAGCAGGCAGAGTGGCGCTCAGCTTTCATACTGACTGCTTTGGGCTTCACCTCCTGGCTCTGTCCCTTACCAGCTATGTCGTCTTGGGCTGATGGGCACCTCAGTTTTCGCTTCTGTACAATGGGGCTCATCATAGCTCCACCCCCTGGGGCCGCTGTAAGGCACCAATGCGCAGTGACTGGGAAGGGCTTTGGCGGTGTTTGGCACGTACCACTAAACACGCCACAGACAGTGGCTGTCTACTCGGCAGTCCTTCCATGCATCCAGCATTTACTGGTTTCAGGAACCACGCTAAGTGTTATGCCATACAATACTCACTATTATTATCGCCATTTTACAGCCTGAAGAATTAATGCTGAACGTGGTTCAATGTCTCTGAGGTCCCATGGCTGGGGAGGGACAGAGGGTAGGATCTGAACCCAGACCTAGGCTGCCCCAGGGCACACACACCCTTAACCACTGCTCTGCCCCAGTGGCTTGGTGGTTCCCTGTTTGGTCCCCACCCTCTTCATCCTCCTCGCCTCCTCGGCTTCCCCCTCAGCACTCTAGGTCCCCATTCCCAGCAGGGCCCTTCCCTTTCTTGGGCTGGGATCCTGGAGGTCGTGGCTGATGCATTTCTGAACCCTAGCATTGTCTGCTTCTAGCCACCGTCTGCTCTGGCTCTTTCTCCCCAGAGCTGGAGTCCTGCCCTCTCCCAGGCTCTTCTCCTCCCAACCCACCCACCAGGCTTTCCAAATTATGCTAACGATTGCTAGTGATTTTGCTAATAACAATCCCTCCCCCTTTTTTGTCTCTCTGTCATGCATCCCACTCTGCATAAGACCTCTCCCTACCCTCCAAGCCACCTAGAAGCCAGGACAGCCAGAGCTTAGAGGGACCTCGTCCTCCTTTCCTGAAGGGGAGCCAGACAGCAGGTCAATGAGATGGCTGGTCATTGAAGACCACACAAGCTCTGACTTAAATGGCTTTCAGTCATATAGGGAGGAAGTGCGACCCCATTCCCATGTCCTCGTGACCCTGATTATTGAGGGAGCAAGTCTCAGTCTGGTCGAACATGCCTGGGGTGCCTGTCCCTCACTGACTGATCCCCGTTTCAACAGAGGGAAGCCAGGCTCGGGGGCGGAGTCTTCAGCCCACGGTCCAAGTACATTTGAATAACAGCGTTTTCTTCTCCTTGCATTTGTTTTTACACTTACTATCTATTTATGGCATGTGGCATTGGTTTTGGATTTATGGTAGTGACATAAAGGCTTTTACATGACTGATTACTTTTAACTTTCTGATTTAAACATTATGAAATATTTCAGACGCATAAAAATATAGACAAATCACAGAGCAAGCAACTAGCTGGGTTAAGACCCAAAAGCACCAGAAATACGGTGATGTCCCTGGTGCCTCTCCTCCGTTATATCTCTCTCCCTCCCACCTGCCCTGGCCAGGTGCTGGCCTGTTGATTATTCCCAAACACATATTTATGTTGTGTTCCTAAAATTATCTTCTGTGCATGTTTGTGGGTGTCTGTGAGGTGTAACACACACATACAGGTGTGCACTGACTCTAAGTGCACTTTTTACCTAGGAAATACAATAGAATCACCATCAAGACCATTCAAACACGACCAGCCCCCCAGAAGTCTCCCTCGTGGCCCCTCCCAGTCAGCTCCCCCAATCCCCGCCACCCCGAAAGAAACCTTTGCCTTGACTCCTGTGGCATAGACCCGTCTCGCCTGTCTGAACAATAGAAAGTATCGTTTCGTGCCTATTTCAAAGTTTATACAAATGGTATCATTCTGTATGGATCGTTCCGCAAATGTTCTTGAGATTTTTCCATGTTGATACTGGAGCTTCCTCTTTAGAACAAATGTCTTTCACTAAGAAGAGTGTGTTGACTCAAGGAAACATCAAGTGCATACCAAGACACGTCACGTTTAGGAAGCAGCAGCTCTAACTCACTACCTTCCTCTGTCGCAGGTGTGAAAACTGAGGCCAGAGAGGAGGGGGGCCATATCCCCAGGCCACTTTGCACGTGGGTGGCACAGTTGGGACCACGGCCCCAGCCCCAGACGCCTGAGGCCAGAGACCTTTTCCACTGTGTCCTGTTGGCAGGAAAAGGCCCCCTCCACCCCTCCTCAGAGCCACAGATGTCCGCTCCACTTCCTAGCCAGGGCGAGTCCCTAATCTCGAACTGCAGAAAGTAGACTGTTCTCGTCGAGTCGATTGTTTTAGAACGGAGCCTGGGATTGGCACAGTGTGCTGTTGGGGGCACGAGACAGCTGTCCAGCCTTCAAAGTTATGACAAGTCTTCCACTTGGCAGCCCACCTCGGTGACCTATATTTTAATATGTGCTATTAGATTAGTGCTAATGAGACATCTTAGGGATAAAAGAATTATGCCTGCTGCCCAGGCTGTGGTAAAAGTACAATCGAATTAAGGGCTGAAACCGTTTAGGACTCAGCTAGACAACCTGGCCCCCAGGCTGGGCCCGAATGGAGATATTAAGCTTTGGAAATTACACAGAAAAAAAAAGGGATAATTGATCTAAGGTAACTTCACTCGTCTAAATTAAATAATGTGATTGTTCCAGGCAGAAAAGATCGGGACGAGGAGCCGGACGGAAAAGGCTCGCTATCTGCAAACAAAGTTATAAGTTGAAGCCCTGGGGAGCTGACTTTTCCCGGCGAGCAGAGCATGCCCTGATGGCTCTGAGGCCGCTTGAACGTTGGCAGGAAATGGATCTCGTCTGGGCATCACAGAACCTGAGGTCCGGTAGGGACCCCCGGCTTCTGTTCCCATCATGCCCTACCCAACCCCAGAGCCGATGGTGCTCAGCACCCCCAGTGTGGGGAGCCCCCCGAGGTGGGCTGTCGCATGCCTCCACGTTTGGTCAGAAGAGATTTCTCAGCAGGTGGCCGCGTCCACCCGCAGGAGGCCGGCCCTCTGGAACGCCGAAGCCCGGCGCGATCCCAGGTCCCTGCAACCAGCCTCCACCCCTCCCGTGCCCACCATTTATCATCGCACAGTTGTGTGCCAAGAGCCAACCCCAGGCTGCTTCTTGAGTCAGTGTGCTGCAGGGAACTCCGGGGCCGAAGGAGAGAAGTGCCATCCCCTTCTCCGGCCTCACTGTTTGCATGCCACCAATGCTTTGATCGCGTCTGGGTCTCCTGGGGACAGTGCCGGTGCTGGTGCCTCTGGTGAACAGCCAGCAGCTGCCATCCCGAGCCTCCCAGGGCTGCTCCGGTACCTGCAGACCCTCACCTCCTCCACCTGGACCATCAGCCCTCGGGCAGCTTCCCGACCTCACCTCCAGCTCCCATCTGTCCTTCCCCCAGGTGACGTAGCTGGCTGCGTGGAAGGTGACACTTGGGGGCTCACCAACCCCCCCAAACATTGCTGCTTCTGTTGTCTTAAAACCCATAGTTAACCATTTTGTTTTCATTGTTGCCCTCTTCCAGCTAAGAGGCTTCATCCCTCCATCCTTCCTGTTCTTCTTCTCTTTCCCTTCCTCCCATCCTCCTTTCCTTCCTTCCTTCCTTCCTTCCTTCCTTCCTTCCTTCCTTCCTTCCTTCCTTCCTTCCTTCCTACAAGCATTCCCTAAGCAACTATTCTATGTCAGGAACAGTGCTATGAGCCAGGATAATGGTGGTAAACAAGACAGATGAAGTCCCTACCTAAACACAGGCAGAAGGAAAAGTCTAGACACAAAGAAGCAGATAAATAAGATATCAGTGGGTGTGGACCAGTGCTTGAAGTCACTACCGGAGTGTGGGTCAGCTTAGAGAGCCCTAAAGGGCCCCTGGTGGGAAGCCCCCTCGGAGGTCTCCCAAGGTGAGCGGTGGCTGCGGCAGAGGGCGCGATGTGTGTGGCGGGGAGGGAAGAGGTGAGCTGTGGTCTGATTGTCAGGCACCTTCCGGCCACACTGAGGAGGACGGTGTCACTCTTGATGCAGTGGGAAAGTCTTGAGGGCTTCAAAGTTGTATTTCAAGGGTCTGCCCAGCCAGGGTGCAGAGTGGAGGGCAGGGGTGAAGCGGGCACCTGGTCAGGAGGCTCTAGGAGCACCAGGAGGGGGCGCTGAGAAGGGGTGGAGACTTCGCTCACGGGTCAGAGGAGGGCGGTTGGCAGGGAAGCAAGAGCTGGTTGTGACAATGACTCTGAAAGAGCAGCCCAGGACACTTTCTGATTCTGGAACTGTATAAGAAGACTTAAAGAGTACATGGACGTGCTCTCTCGAGTTCCTTACACATGCAAACGCCGCCCGCCTTGCGCAGCCCTGCCGGGACATCACCGTGAGGCTTCTCTCTCTGTCCTTCCATGTCAGACACACTGGACGCGCTCCCGGGGCTGCCGGGCCCAGAACCACCCCCGAGCGGACCTGTCTCCTCTGGATGGGTCTGTGAACAGGGCGGAACACGGATTTTGATTGTTCCTAAGGACGTGCCCAGATCTCACCCTGTCAACAAAAAGATGACCTTTGCTATGCGGGGCAGGAGAAATCTCTGTTCCTCCGACACCAGCTCCAGAGTTGAAGTGACTCCTGTCTTAGAGCCCAGAGAAGGTGAGTCAAAAGCAGAAGCTCTGGCTTTAGCACGGGAACTTCTCTGCTAGCTCAAGGGAGAACACACGTGGACTCTCACACCCCTCAGCCTGCCCTGTTTCACTCAGCGTGGGATCCACTCGAGGCCTCGGCTTTCCCTTCTGTGCAATGGGCAGACGGATTCCCAATGTTCACTTCTGGGATTCTCTGTCCTGACTCAGAGGAGGTGATGGGTGGTGGCCTTAATGGCGCTGGAACGGGGACTGCGGGAGACTGCTCTGAGCAAATGAGGAGCCCTCTGCCTGTCTCACTGTGTCCTGGGCTTGGGCTGCCACTGCCCAGGCGGGGGTCCAGTGTGAGGGGCGGGCCAGGAGCAGGATGGTCTGGCTGCCGAGGAAGACTCACATATCAGTGCGTAATTACATTCTCCCGACTTGTCCTATTGTTCTGGTCACCTGGGGTCTTTGCAAAGCCTTCATTACCTTCCAATTATCTGGAAAGTATTTTTTTCCCTTGTTTCTCCTTTCCTCTTACCTTCAGACTTTGAAATTAGCTCAGTGACTCAGCCATTTGGCTTTTTATTAATTCCAGGCCCCTGCATCCTATCTGCCCATTCCCCTTCCTGTTTCTCAGAAGTCTGGCTTGCACTTGAACTCTTCCAGGCAGCCTCAAATTAAGCCACTGCCAAGGACTCCCTGCTACCTTCACCGCCGAAGTACCAGGATTTGGGGGTTACCTTCCACGCATCATAGTTCCTGTGCCGAGAGCTCCAAGTCTCATTTCTCAAGTACAAAGAAAATTCTGAAGTTTCTGCATATTTTCTAATAGAAACCCCACAAAAACAAGATCCTCAATAAAACAGGCCAATAGGACATTGGGAGCTGTGGCTAATAAGGTAAATCACGAAATTTCTTGGACAGAGGAGACTCCACGTTCATCCAAAGCAGCCTTTCTGTCCACCCTATCACCCCAAACAGAAGCCATTTACCGTATTTTTCGTACTATAAGACACACGTTTCCCCCCCACCCCAAATTTGGGAGGAATAATGGTTGTTAATACTGCTGTTGAGTTTTGTTTACATTTGCATTGGTGAAATACTATGTTATTTATGTTATTAAATATTTTACTGCATTTTTTGCTTCAAAAAATTTTTTTTCCTATTTTCTCCTCTAAAACCTGGTTATGTCTTATGGTCCAAAAAATACGGTAATATGTGCTTGAATGCCCCGTCATGACGGAGAGCTTACTTCTTTGAAAGACAATGGACGCTGCCGGCGGGCCTGTCTGATGCCGAGGAAGCCCCCTTCCTTTAGGTCAAGCTGTCTTTCTACCCCTTGTTGCCACGCAAAAGAAGCCGATTCCCTCCTTCTGCGAAGCAATCCTGTGTCTGTCTGAGCGCAGGACTAACAAGACCGTCTCCCACCCCAGCGCTGCCCCACGCCCACTGGGTTTTCTCTTCTCCGGGCCACGTACCCAGCCCCACTGCTTTTACGTGTGTCTTCAGGGACTGATTCCAAATCAAACGCCTGGGATCACCTTTGGAATCCAACGGCTGCCAGGGGATGAAAGCTAATTGCTTAAGAGGCCATGGGGACCGATTTCTCTCCCCTCCTCAGCCACTTGCTTAGGTTTCCTTGATCCGGTTTGTGTCGATCGCATCCTGGTGAAAAGTAAACGTTTGTGAGGCTCCACCATCCTCCCCCGTGAGAACTGTGTGTGTTCCTTCACACCGGGGACAGGCCACAGCCCGTCGCGATCACTTGGGCAGGAGCCACAAAGCAGCGGTGACATCGCTCAGCCTGATGTCACGGTGGCGGATGGAAGGGGATACCTGTTCCAGAAGGTCACCAACCAACACCGTGGGGGCTAACTCCAGGTCCCCGTGTTTCATCTGGCTCGCCCACTGCTTTGCAAACCAAGAAACTTCACATAAAACTCTCATAAAGCGTTGGGAGCTCTCTCCAGCCCTTCTGAGTTTGGGAAAGGGTGGAGCTCTCCAGCGGACCCCAAACTCCTTACTCACCTTTCTGCCGACCTCTGTGACGCGGGAGAGTTTACGACCCCTGCCCCTGGCACTTCGGCCTCCTTGGCTCCAGCATGGTCCCCCGTTGTGGCGGCGCTGTCTGGGGAAGCCTTATCGCCTCGCCTCTCCACGCGCACCCGCCTCCCCGGCCGTGGCTGGCCCTGTGCCTGAACTCCTACCTGTCTGAGTGCCGCCAGGTGTTTCCCCGCTCGCCCAGTGCCTTTGGCCTTCCTGCTGTTTGCGCACACTGCGGCTCAGCCGCCGGCACCCGCCCCGCCTGCCCCGCCCAGGTCTGCTAAATAAACATGCACCCTGCCGTCGGGTTTAGCTGGCGTCCCTTCCTCTGAGGCAGGGTGCCCTGTAGACCTTCTCCCCTGGGCACCCTCAGCATCATCCGAAGGTGGGTTTGCTTTTGCAGTTTTCCCACCTGGGAAACAAGAGAAGTGCAGCCTCTGCACTCAGCAGAACTTACCATCTACTCAGTGACCTCAGAGCTGGGGGTGGGGGGAGGTGGAGGGGAGTGGGGGAGGTAGAAGGAAGTATAATCTGGTCAAGCCCTCGTTACTGTTGCCCCTTAAAGGACTTGAGAGTTTTAATGTGTGTTCACTTCCTGATGTCCTTTGCCGTCATCCAAATGTGAGCTAGAGAGCAAATGACAGAAAGTCAGGCTGGATGAACCAGAACAGGATTTCGGTGTGACCTCCCTCGGGGAGGGTTATTGGGTATGTCTGCGTGCGCCTGGTATTTGGAGATGGTGAAGCCAGACCGGGCTGACCCAGCTCAGCACCCCGATTCCCGAAAATCCTGGCCCCGGTGGCCCACGCACATGGCATGTTGTCTCAGGGACCTGGCCCAGGATCGGGGCCCACTGCGCTTTGGGGCCCAGTGTGACCTGGGAAACGGCCACTCCCAGGGCACCCGGACCGAACCCTGCGAGTCCTGTGTAACAGGCGATGTGTCCACTTTCACGGGGACTGCAGACACACTTCAGTCTGTGAGCGGCGTCTCCGTGCTAGTGGAGGAGAAACGTACGCCTCCCAAGAGTGGCCTCTACCCCTGGGGGCCAGCAGCCATTTCTGGGAGCCGAGGCTGCAGCGGGCTCTTCTCTCTGGGCCAGACACCCTCTTTGCTCGAAGAAGGAGCACTCGGCCGTTTTTGCTCTTACAGCTGGGAAGCGAGTCCCCACCCACTGCTCTTGGGCTGAACCGGTGAAGAAGCCGGAACACGGATGCTCAAGGCTGAGGGATGATCACAGGATCCGGTGTCTCTTCACAATCCCTGCCCTATGGACTGTCCCCCCCCACCCCCAAATGTGGAAAAAAAATAAAAGAAGTCATCGTCTCTTCTGCTTTTAGGGATTTGCTTACGACAAAGTACAAGATCAGAAGGCTTCCCCACCCAGGAGCCCCTTCCCCAACACACACAGCGGGGACAACAGAGCCCTCCGCTGTGCCTGGTGCAGGACAGGACTCAGCTTGGAGCAGCACCCCCGGCCTCGCCAGGATGGAAAGGCCAGGTGCCAGGGGTGTGGGGGGACTTGCTGCCCTCTTGCGCAGGCCGTGAGGGGCAATGAAGGGCGCAGCAGCCCTGGAGGAGGTGACTGGTCCAGTCACCGCCCAGGGAGAGGAACACGGTGGCTCTCACCTGGGCGGGGAAGCCCCTCCTCTCCCCCAAGCCTCCGGAGGATAGCAGGAGAGTTGCAGGGCCTCCAGTCTGAGTGACAGAGGCCACCCTGCTGCCGTGTGGTGGCTGCCAGCGCCTGTGCCTGGACAGGCGGTCAGTGAGCCTGAGGCCCGGGCGCCAGTTTTGAGTGTTTGTTTTCTGCACTGGAACCCCTGTCAGGGCCCCGAGGCCTGCGAACCCTGTCGCTGAGCCCTGTGTCTGGGCGTGAGCCTCTCGGAGGAACCAGGGAATCCCTGTCCCCACTCCTGGGCAAGGCAAAGAGGCCTAGAGAGGCAGGAGCTGGGGCGGACGTTGGAGCGACAGGTGGCGGCAGGACAGGCTCGCTGGATGTGGGAGCTTGTGTCGGGATGTGTGGGAAACACTGTGTCCTCCAGCCTCCTCACAGACGTGGTTTTTACTAGTTCCAGAAGGTACAGTCTTACCCTGACGTCCTGGCTTGCTTGCGAGCCCGTGATGAGAACGCGGACACAGGTGGTTTTCCTGGGGAGGTGACCCCAGGAGGCAGGAGTGAGGCAGTGGGGCAAGTGAGCCAGGGAAGGGGGTGTTGCCAGGGTCGTGCCTACATCTGCCAGTTCCGCCGAGAGGCCCCTGTGCCCAGTGCTTCCCAGCATCGACCCCTGATGGACAGAAGGCCGCACATGTGTCCAGCAGGCCCCAGCCCCGACTGGGTGGGGGCTCCCTCCAAGGTCAGCACCCTGCCTGCCTTGTCAGGCGGCCCGCACACCAGGAGGCCAGAGCGCAGAGCAGACAGGCGTGCTGCGCCCTCTTGAGGTCGTGCGCGGCCTGCCAAGGCCAGTCTCAGCCCACGGAGGACGTTCCCTGGCAGCCGAGGCTGACATCAGAGGCGGGCCCAGTGGCCGTGACGTGAGTTCCAAAGGTGTCTCTCTACAATTCGGCATAATACACAGGAGGGCAGCCTGTGAAGCGCCGGTCTTTCTCCGTCTCTCTCTCCCTCTCTCTCTCTCTCTCTCTCTCTCCCTCTCTCTCTGACACACATATGTTTGGTCTGAACTGACTCAGAAAATCCCCGGGACAATCTGTAGATAAAGAGATGTCCCCATTGCACAGACGAGGAGACTGAGTCCCAGGGAGGGCAAGGGATGTGACAATACGTCGTCAGTGCATGGAAGCAGGGACTGGAACCTGAGTACCCCGACCCTGGTGTTCCTTTCTCTGCGTTACAGACCCCCTCAAAGAAAGGTGAGCTGAAGCAAAAATGGGGGGCAGGATGGGAGAGTCTTGAGCACTAGGAGGGGTGCCTCTGGGTTCTTTCCGGTGCTGCTACCCTCTGCAGGTGCTTCTGCAATGTGCAGAAACCCTCCCTTTGCCTCCCCCCACCCCCACCAAATGTGCACCGAAGCCCTGGCCCCACGCCCGGCTATCAAGCCCTCCAGGAATAAACAAGGCTTTTCCTTCCATCCCCAGAACACTGCAGCTCCCCTCCCTGAGCCAGGCGTCACCGCTGCCACCGCGCTGGGGCTGGGCGACCTCCGCAGGAACACATCCGTAAACGCACGGACAATGGCTGAGGAAATGTGTGTGGGCTGTGGATGTGGCTCCAGGGCTGCCTCGGGAGGGATCAGAGCCGAGGGGGTCTCCGTTCAAGGTCACCTCACCACGTTGGCCCTCTGTGAGTCCTGAGCTCTGTCCAAAGGCCCGGGTGGTAGACCAGGCGGCGTGCTTACCCGGCGCTGCCGGGAATGGAAATCAGTACAGGCACTTGGGGGAAACGTTTGGCAGTTTCTTAGGAACCGGAATGGCCTAGCAATTCAGCCCCTAGGCATTTGCTCACGAGAAGCGAAGGCCCACGGTGCCTTACCTGGCAGAGGACACGAAGGTTGCAGTTGGAATGGAAATTGTTCATCAACTGCCCCTCAAATAAAGAGATGACCCCGGACTGCCCTGTGCACCCTTGAAAGTGGAAAAGGGAGGCAGAAAAGAAGGTCAGAAGGATGTGTGATGAGGAAAAAAAAATCCTGTCTTTGCTAGTTTTGATGTGGCTCAGGGAGCCAGTCTGTCTGGTGGGGAAAAGGGGTCAGGAGCCCTAGACCGTTGACAACCTCGAAAAGCTGCAAAGCGTAGGAAAACGGACCCCCTCACCCCACAAAGCTTCTAGAAGTTGCAAATGCAGCAACGCTGAGTCCTTGACTTGAGCCCAGTGAGTCTCGGGGACATCCAGGATAAACCGACACATTTGAATTGTTTAAGTCGCTAAGTTTGTGGTAACTTGTTACAGGTGCAATAGGAAATGAATACAGAATGAATTCAATTACACAAACATATTGTCTAATGTTAAACCATCCTTACATTCCTGGAATAATAAAATCCACGTGATCGTGAGTTTTTTAATGCATGGTTGGACTGGATTTGGCCATTGAATCTATAGTTATAAATGAAGCAGAGTAATTACTGATCATTCTCATATTGCCCTTACTTAATTTTGGTATCAAGGTTACTTTTCTCTGTTAAGTGTGTATGATCTTGGGATTATCTATTTCTTGAATGTTTAAAACTTATCTGTAACTCCATCTGGGGGTTCTTTTCGGGGGGGTTAATTTTAAATTACTAATTCAAATGGAGCCATTCAGGATTTCTCTTTCTTCTGAAATTAGACTTACCAGATTTTTCTTTAAAATATTCATTTGATCTAAACTTTCACACATATTTACAGAATATATTTCATAGTCTTCTCTCATGATTTAAAAATTCTTTCTCAATATATAATCGTGCCACTTTCAGATCCCCAAAACTGTCTTTCTCTTACCTTCCCTAGAGTTTTCCTAGAGGTTGAAAAACCATTGTACAATGTCACCACCAGACAGAAACACTGACTGCCCTCCTCCGTCCTCCATGCCTATAATTTGTCATTTTGAGCAGGTCATCACATAAACGAAATCAGACGGTAGGTCACGATTGGGGGGTTGGTTCTTTTTTAACTCAGCCTCTTGCTCTGGAGAGTCATCCAGGTGGCCGACTGCATCAGGAGCTCGTTGCTCGTCTTCCACGAGGGGGATGTACCCCAGTGCCCTCACCCTCCACCCGCTGACCAGCGTCCGGGTTATTTTCCGTTTAGTCTTCTTACGCGTAAAGTCGCTACAGGTCCTTGTGCGGACATGGCTGTCGCGTCTCTGGGACACGTGCACGGGGCGGGTGGGTGACTGCTGGGTCACTGAGTGTCGTGTGTTTCTGCTTGTGAGAAGCTGCCGAACTATTCCCCACGGCGGCTGCGCCACTTTACGGCTGCGCCAGCCACGCGGGGGTGGTCTGGTTTCTCCACGTGCTCGCCCTCGTAATAGGTGGCCCGTGGTTTCTCCTGATAGGTGCCTCGTGCCATGTGTTCGCAAAACCGTACAGGTTTCAAGTGTACAATTCAACAAAACACCATCTGCCACTGCATCATGGGCCCATCGCCCAAATAAAGTCTCTTCCTGGCCCTGTGTATCCCCCCTTTGTCCCCTTCCCCCTCCCCCCTCTGGCTATCACCGTACTGTTGTCTATGCGTGTTATATATATATTGCTTAATCCCATCACTCTTCTTTTTTAAATATATTTTATTGAGTATGCTATTACAGTTGTCCCGTTTCCCCCCTTTATTTCCCTCCGCCCTGCACCCTCCCTCCCACCCACATTCCCCTGCTTTAGTTCATGTCCATGGGTCATACATGTAAGTTCTTTGTCTTCTCCATTTTCCATACTATTCTTGCCCTCCCCCTGTCTATTTTCTACCTGCCATTTATGCTACTTATTCTCTGTACCTTTTCCCCTTCTCTCCCCCTCCCTCTCCCCACTGATAACCCTCCATGTGATCTTCATTTCTGTGGTTCTGTTCCTGTTATAGTTGTTTGCTTAGCTTGCTTTTGTTTTTGTTTTAGGTGTGGTTGTTAATAACTGTGAGTTTGCTGTCTCTTTACTGTTCATATTTTTTATCTTCTTTTTCTTAGATAAGTCCCTTTAACATTTCATATAATAAGGGCTGGGTGATGATGAACTCTAACTTGACCTTTTCTGGGAAGCACTTTATCTGCCCTTCCATTCTAAATGAAAGTTTTGCTGGATAGAGTAATCTTGCCTGTAGGTCCCTTGCCTTTCGTGACTTTGAATACTTTTTTCCAGTCCCTTCTTGCCTACAAGGTTTCTTTTGAGAAATCAGCTGACAGTCTTATGGGAACTTCTTCATAGGTAACTTGCTGCTTTTAAGGTTCTCTCCTTATCTTTAATCTTGGGTAGTGTAATTATGATGTGCCTTGGTGTGTTTCTCCCTGGGTCCAACTTCTTTGGGACTGAGTTTCCTGGACTTCCTGGAAGTCTATTTCTTTTGCCAGATTGGGGAAGTTCTCTTTCATTATGTTTTCAAATAAGTTTTCAATTTCTTGCTCTTCCTTTTCTCCTTCTGGCACCCCTATGATTCAGATGTTGGAACATTTAAAGGTGTCCTGGAGGTTCCTAAGCCTCTCCTCATTTCTTTGAATTCTTGTTTCTTCATTCTGTTCTGGTTGAATGTTTCTTTCTTCCTTCTGGTCCACATTGTTGATTTGAGTCCCAGTTTCCTTCCTGTCATTGTTGGTTCCCTGTACATTTTCCTTTATTTCACTTTTCATAGCCTTCATTTTTTTCATCTAATTTACAACCATATTCAACCAACCCTGTGAGCATCCTGATTACGAGTGTTTTGAACTGTGCATCTGATAGGTTGGCTGTCTCTTCGTCACTTAGTTGCATATTTTCTGGAGCTCTAATATGTTCTTTCATTTGGGCACTTTTTTTTTTGTCTTGGCACACCTGTTACGTACGAGGGGCAGAGCCTTAGGTGTTCACCAGGGCGGGGCAGCCCATGTGGCTGGGTTGTGACTCTGTATGTGTGGGAGGGTCCGAGTGGAAACAATGGCGCTTGCTCCACTCTCTGCCGGTTTTCAGTCACTTCCCCTGCTCCCCACAGGCAAATTGGGCCCTTCTGGGGCTGATTCCCATGTGGGTGGGCCTGCGTACATTCTAGAACCCGTGGGTCTCTCCAACGAGCTCTCCTGTGAGGCTGGGAGTTTCTCCTGCCGCCACAACCCCCACAGGTGTTTTCAGTCAGAGGTTTGAGGCTTTATTTATGGCTCTGGAGGCCTGGGTTGTGGGTCTGTCTTGCTCTCCAGTTGTTCCTCCTGGTTTATCCGCATGTGGAAGTGGGACCACTGGGTCCGCCAGCCACCACCTTTCTGAGAGTCCTCTCCACCCAGCTGCCTGTCTCCGCTCCTCCTACCGGTCTGGGTGAGTGTTTCTTCTTTACCTCCTTGGTTGTCGGACTTTCATACAGTTTGATTTCCTGTCAGTTCTGGTTGTTTTTTGTTTTTAAATTTGTTGTCGTCCTGCTTTTGGTTATGTCAGGAGGCACAGTGTGTCTACCTACGCCTCCACCTAGGCCGGAAGTTCCCATCACCTTTTCTTTTTACCCAGCCTCCCAACCCCCACCCCTCTGACAGCTGTCAGTCTGTTCTCTATCTATGCTTGTTTCTATTTTGCTTGTTAAATTATTTCATTCATTAGATTCCACATATAAGTGACATAATATGCTATTTGTCTTTTTCTGGCTGGTTTATTTCACTTAACGTCATATTCTCCAGGTCCATCCATGTTGTTGCAAAGGATGCGATTTCCTTTTTATCTTTTTAACAGCGTAGTAGTATTCCGTTTGCATTTCTGCAGTGAGTTATGATGTGGAACATCTTTTCACATGCTTATTTACCATATGTACATCCTCTGTGGTGAAAAGTCTGTTCACGTCTTCTGCCCATATTCTGATTGGATTGTTTTATTTTTATTTACCATTGGATTTGGGGAGTTCTTCATATATCCTAGGTACTTTGTTGTTAGATACGTGTTTGGCAAGTATTTTTTTCCAATGTGCATCCTGCCTTCTCTCCTGCGGAGGCAAAGACCCGTGGAAGACACAGATCACAGCACCTGTGCTGACACAGGGTCGAACGGAAGCGCCATGCTGGGGGGCTCCTGTTCTGAGCGAAAAATATGCTGTTGTTCGAACGTGGATCATATTAAATGAAGATGTATATTGCAAGCCCTAAAGCAACCATTAATGGTAAATAAATTAAGTACGGCTAGCTAATGGGCCAAAAGAAAATATAAAATAATAAAATAAGAAGAAATGGATTAATTCAACCTCAGTCAGGAAAGGAGGAAAAAGGATCAAAGCACAGACGGAACAGACAGCAGACACAAAGCAAGACGTGGACTCTAGTCCACTCCTGTCCACCAGCACGGGCAACAGGGGTGGACGAAATGCTCCAATGAAAACACACGAACCGTCAGAGAAGGTAAACGTGCGAGACCCAAACAAACGGGCCATAAAACACTCACGCAAGTGACGCATGTGGAATACAAAGACGCAGATGGTTAAAAGAAAAAAGATGAAAAAGATAAACCATGCAAGCAAGCGCTGATCATAAGGAAGCTGGGCGGTGAGGGTGGTGACGCCACTAACGGGGCAGGGAGTGTTACCGGAATGAAAAAGGACGATTTCTAACGATTCGTCGAGGTGACAAAACAGTCAGGAGTGATTATGAACCTGATGGCAGAGCCTCAGACAGAATGACAGCTGGTAAAATCACAAGTGTAGCTGGAGATTTCAACATCCCTCTCTCAATAATTAACAGAACAAGGAAACAAAAAATTGGCAAGGATAAAGAAGGAGGCGGTATGATCAACTAACAAGATCCAACTGACATTTATAGAGCACTGCACCCAACCACTGCAGAATGCATTCTTTCCAAGTAGACATGGGACATTCACGGAGATCTGCCATAGGCTGGGACAGACAGTGAGTCTTAAAACATGTAAAGGAACTGAAATCTTAAAAATGACCATAAGAAAATATTCCACCTCAACCCAGGCCAAGACAGAAAAATATCCTCATCGTCTTCCTTTTCCAGAAGTGGAATTTTTCTAGTTCATTCTTTTACTGAGGGTGGTCCTTCGAATGTCTGTTTTTTTCTTCCAAGATCTCAGTTCCAAGGTCCCTTGTCTTAGGTCTCCCGCCACCACAAGATACTAAGTCCCTTTTGTTGCCGAGACCGACCAATGTCCACGGGTCAACCGTAACTTTTGGGCCTTCACACGGTTCTGGTTTGGGCTGCCTTTTCAGTTTTTGGCCTCTGCGCACTCAGCCCTGCTTTTCAAATAAGCGTGTGATGCTCTGTTCAGCATTCTAGGGGTTTTGTGGCCAGAGGGTTCTCAGATTATCCAGTTTCCATGTTTCTGGAACCTGAAGCCTGTCATGTAATTCTTGAGTTATTGTAAGGGTTCAAGTTGCCTTGGCCCAATCAAAAGTGCCCACATGTAGAGCCAGACCGCCTTGGGTTTGCATTCCAGCCCTGCTACTCACCAGCGACCTGACTCGGAGCAAGCAAGGAAACCTCTCTGAGCCGTCCTTGCCTTAAGAGTTTTAGGGATCATACTCCCAGGCTTTCAAGCTTGATGTCAAGATGATCTCTATTCTAACACAATGCAAGACACAGTAAATAAAAGGTGACATTATCATTATTCATTCACTCATCAAATATTGAGCGTTTCCTATGTGTCAGGCCCACCTAAGTGCCAGGGACAACAGACAATAAACATATAAACCAGTAAGTTCACAGAAGTTTAAATGCAGTACCAAAAAAGGTAACAGAATTGAGAATGTCTGTAGGGACAAAGTGGGCTTTTAAAATTGGGCGATGAGGGGCTCCTACTCAATGACATGCCGTTTGATTTAAAATCTGAAGGAAGTAAAAAATTAAACAGTTAGATGTGAAGGTTGCACAACCCTCCAAAGATGCTAAGAGATCACTGAGTTGTACACTTGAAATGCGTGAATCACACAGCGTGCAAATCACATCTCCACGAAGCTTTTATTTTAAGTCTGAACGAAGGAGAGCAAGCCAGGTGAAGATCTTAGGGAGAGAATATTCCAGAGGGAATAGCAGTGCAAAGACCCTGAGGCTGGAAGGGGCTTTCGTCAGACTGAGGGAAAGAAAGGCCGGGTGCTGGAGTTTTGCGAGGGAGGTGGAGACCACTGAGATCTCGGCCGCAGGCAGGGGCCGGACCACGAAGGGCCTTGGAGGATAACTGGGATTCTATCCAAACTGCACTGGGCAGCCTTTGGAACCAGGAGCAGTACCTCTGGTTTATGCTGTGAAACAGGCGCTGCGCTTTCTGTGCGGCAAGAGAAGTTATAGGAGGGCAAAAGCATAAGACGGGAAAGGCCAAGGCCGTGCTCCATGACAGGTGGAAATTTGATGTTCAGAACCCACAAGTAGGAGAATGCCTGTGAGTTCTATAGACCAGGCAGCTGGGTGTGTTGCTTTATATAAATGATCAGAAGTGCGGCCTTCGGAATCAGACAAAATTAGGTTCTGTTCCAAGCTGTACCACTTGGGTGACTTAAGGATAGTTTTAAACAATGCCTGTGCGTGAGTGTGTAAATGAGTTCAGGCCTATAGATCCCTTAACACAACGTCTGATACATGGTAAGCACACCAAGTTGGTAGCTATTATTACTACTATTATTGTTCCTTATTATACTAACTGGGAAGTCTGTTACTTATACAAAGGGAAAAATATTTTTAAAAATGTAAGTTTACTTACCTTTAAGAGACATGGACCATTAATCACTAAGAAGTTGAAATTACTAAACTGTATGTAATCTAAGATAATGTCATTTTTTTCCCCTGTAATTAAATGAGTTTGAAACAAATTTTAGGGATTATAAACTCTTCAGTGAATTTTTCATTTTGGAATTTCAAAAGTATAAATAAGTCCCTTAGCAAGCTATTTGTAATTATGAACTCTTATGGAGTATTGAGTTGGGTGTTTTTAATAGTCCCAAAATGAAAATGAAACTCACGTGTTCGTTATTAGAAGAATGATTACATATTTTATGTTACAGCTCCCTGAAGGGAGAGTAGGTACGCTTTTTAAAATTTACATTTACAGAGAGTGTTAATGACATTGGAAAATGTTCTAGTGTAAGTGAAAGAATAGGATATAAAATACCATAAATATTGTTCTCTTGAGAGTGTAAGAATATCTAAAAAAAGCAAAATAAAATACGTCAAAAATTAGTCATGCCGCATTTGGGATAGTGAAAATACACATGATTTTCTTTTTTGTTCATTCTTTTCTCTGCTTTTTAGCTTTTCTAATGTATATAGACTATTTGATAAGAATGATGAGAAAATGGTAAGGCTGACATGTTAGTAAAAAGTATAACAAAATGTAATGGAGACGATTTGTTCGATAGAACTCGCTGGCCCTTCAATACACTTGAGAAGTTTGTTGGGAGAGAATAACTACCTAGAAAGAAGAGGTAATTAAATGGGGTGAAAAGAGCAGAAGTTCTTCAGGTTATCGCCCTACTTCCCAGACTGGGCGGCGTGTATATCGGAAATACATCGACAGCTAGGTGAGGACCTCCGCCTCCATCATTCCACAACATAGCACTTATTTAACGCTCTGCTGTAATAATTCCTCCCCAGATTAAAAAGTTCATGAAAGTGAACCGGAAAGAAAAAAAACTGCACGTGTGTCTGCTTTCCTAGAGGATTTCTCACTAGCCTGTTTTTATCCTCTGCAGTGATGGCTGCGAAAAGGCAAAACACGGGGCCTCTGTAGGGAGGAGCTCGCCTGTCCCAACTCACTGGACACCCACCCGCTCTCGGGGTGCCAATCAACAGTCGTCAGGGAGACACGGTGCTCTAGTGCCAGGCCGAGGGGAGCTCGGGGCCTGGGGACTCGTATCTGCACTGCGTGCGCCCCCTGCAGAGAGCAGACTGCAGGTCTTCTGAAAGGGAGGCGGTCGCTTTGAAATTCCCATTGTGAGTACTAGCACCAGCCACCAGGCTCTGCCCCGCAGAACCGTAAACGCAGAGGCGGAGGAGACGAAATACATTACAGGACGGAGGCCACTCGGCCTGTGGCGTTGAGGCAGTCCTTATCCCTCCGCAGGACTCTTCCGATGGTCATTTTAAGGTGTATAGGTCTCAGGATCTAGTATTTCTCCTTTAGAAGAGTAACTTATTTTTTTCCCAACAATTATGTGAAACCACAGTGCATTTGACTGATTTAATGAGATGCAGCTCCTTACTTTACATCCTGCGAGGAGAAAAGCCTCTTTGAGAGAGATCTTGGTTAAGAGAAGGCCTCATCTGTAGTCACGCTGAGGGTCCTGGCTTGCGTTGTCACAACCCCCTTCCCGCCCCCCCCACCCCCTGGCTCCGCCCCTTCAGAAATCAACTTCTTTATCCTAAACACTAAGTATTGCGGCTTTGGCTAAAAGTTGAGCTTTTCATTAGAGTAAAATCATGTCTGATAAAGCTTAAATGCAATAAAAAATGATTAATCCCATTCCTAAATATGCAAACAAATTCAAACCCCAACATTAACAAGATATATCGAATTTGAGACGAAATGGCAAAACCAGAATTTTTTTAATTACCAGGATTGTATGTAGCAATTCTGTTTGTTCAGTAACATGACAAAATAGGAATATGACTTTGGCAGAAGTGGAATTCAAGACCATAAAATATTATTTGAAAACAGGAAGACAAGAGCCTCGTAGAAAGCTTTTAATATTCAATGCTACTTTGTCGTGACTAATACGGCTACTATATGGCTTTTCTATGATAAAAATAATCGTGGTACCTGAGTAGTAATACATTCAATTGCGGAGGCCAGACACTATTGTAAACACGTACTTTCCTAGTCAAGCAATTGTTTTCAGCTCATTCAATGCTTTGTGTAAATAGCTTCAAGACATATGAAAAAGTGAACTATTATCTATACTTGCGTAAGGTTTTTAGTAAGCAATTATCCAAACACGTATTTACCTTGGAACACTATGTACTTAGCGTGGGGAACTAGTTTAGTTTGAAGTTGTTATTCCAACCCCTCTCATGAGACTTTCGACATCAAAAAATGGCCTTAAAAAGCTAGCTTGGGGGTGAATCGCCATTATATTCAGAAACACAGCCATAACAAAGAGTTTAAATTCAATGACTAAACTCGGAATTTGAACCAACTATTTTTGTATATTAAAAAATTGGTCCTTTGTTCCAAATTTCAAACATAAATGATACAACACACATGATATCCCATAAAAACGGCACCAGTGGGAAATGACTGATCGACCCCAGGATGATGCCACGGCCCGATTCCTGCCTAGGGTTCAAAGAGGGGACTGCTAGGATTCTGGATTCCCTAGCTTTGGAATCTTTTGTGTGTCCCCTACAGATATTTCAGACAAGTTCTGAATTTTAATGTTATATCAGTAGAGCAAGTCTGATTCATTTACTGGGCAAGAGCCACATTCTGAACTGTCCAGCTCAGAGGGAACCAAACTCTGTGGCCGACAATTCATTTTCTCGTCAGACAATCAACGTTACCTTCAATGAGGCAAGCCCCCCTTAGCCTTTGGCCATAGCTGTTGTCTGTAAAAAAAAGAGTTCTAAATCGGTAGATCGTGCAGAAGGGTGTGAGTTCCCTCAGCGGGTGGTCAGGAAATCTACAATAGGGGTGCGTGCTAGAGAGAAGGGGGTTTTGAGAGTCTCATCTAATTAATGGAGCTCTCCTTTCCAACCCAACCATAGTCAGTGACCCAAGAACCGGACATGGAAATGGGAAACAATGACTCTGTACAGGGAAAGGTGTAAAATTCTGCAACGTTCCTCAGACTCTTCATTCTTATTTCCAGCATGGAAAGGAATTAGAAGAATAAAAAAGTGCTTCCTTCCCCCTCGTAGAAAACTCTTGAGCATTTCGCTGAATGCTCATCAGTCCGTGGGAGCATTTCATTCATTTGGATGTGCAAATTAAACTGGAAGTTTCCATAACAATAGTTATCACCAGTAAACCAATCCGTACAGCATCATATAGCAGAAAAGAGGAATTTTAAAATCCTCAATCCACTCATGTGAATAAAAGCATCTTAATACAAATCTACCATTTTTATAAAAAAGCTTCCCACTTTATACATCATCATTACTCAATAAATCCCATTCACAGTACTCTCGATGAATGCCTTTGCTATGTCGAGGAAATGCCACTCTGTGCTCCTTTCTGGGGACACCTGCTTTCAGTCATCCTTCTTGTCTGAGGGGCTCTCGTCGTGGTTCTCCGGACTGACTTTGTTAGTGGCGACGGGGGGAGGTGCCTGGTCGTCCTCAGGTAACGAGAAGACGTGGCTTGTCTGGAGTTCTAAGTACGTTGTAAATATCTTCGCATACTCCGGATGCTTCAGGGCGAACCTTTTAAATTCCTCTAGAAGAAGGGATGAAACAAAGTCCAGTAAATTGAGCGGGATCTTCCTTTGACATGATACACATTAACATGTGACTTTAATAATATCATTATTGCAAAATGCTATTACTCAACCCTCATAAATTTGTACAACTACTTGGGAAGACAGTTGTCCCATGATGTGGTCTAATTGAAGACATGCATGTTCTGCGACCCAGAAATTCTACGCCAAAGTGTAGAACCCAGAGAAATGGGTGCGTATGGTGTCCGGGGAGAATGCAGGAGACGGTCCACAGGAACATTAGCCATGACTGGAAAAGCAGGGAAACAGCTCCCAGGTTTGTCAACAGCAGAAACGGAAAAACACATTTTGATATGTCGGTGGGACATGGTGCTATGGGCAACGAAAATGAATGAACAGCTGTGTTGCCACAAGGCGGATGGATCTTAAAGCCACCACATTGAATGAAAAAACCCAGACACACGTGAAAACCTATTATATGAGTCTATGACATAAATTCCAGAAACCTAGAAAACTGAAAGGCAATTTTAAAAATGTGTCCTTTTGTGGTGAGATGCTAAAGTAAAGCGAGGTGGAGACCCCTTTTCGAGTCAGCTCAGCGGCCCCTCCTTTAAGAGAGAAGAAGGGGATGCGGCTGGGAAGGGTTTCTAGACTCCCTGACAAGCTCTGTTTCTTGACCCAAGTGGTAGTTACACGAGTGTTCACTTTATAAAACTTCACTATGCTCTGCGTTTATGTTTTATTCAGTCTCCTGGATTTTTGTTATTTTTTGGAATTAAAAGAGTTAAAAATTCTATCACCCTCGGGACTTCCCATATTACCGTCTAGAAAAGCTGAACCCTGACTTTTGATCCATAAAAAACAAATGAGAGTGTGTAACACATAATAATCATATCACAAGTCCTTTGAGTAGCTGGCCTCTTTTTATCTCAAGTGTCAAGGTAGAGGCATGGAAGGCTGAGTAGGTTAACCACCAGAGTTGGAACGACAAGCCTCCAAGAACCTGGAGTTTCTGAAACGCGATGCTGCCTTCAATTCTGAAAACTTCTATCCTCTTCTGTTTGGATGGGGAAAAGTTTATGGAGCGTATACAGCAAAGGGAACCTGGTCTTTGAATCAGCTTGCTATGTGGATCTATAGTAACAGGATTTTTAATCCAATGTCCTATTTCTATCCATGCATTTTTTTAAAACCCTCTGATAACCAAGAGCCTACCTCACGTCAAACGACCTAATAACTCGTGATGATAAAACAGGTCTTTAGTGCCGAGAAAGTCACCGTGGGCTGGGCCTGGATCATTCTCTGCAACTGCAATGTGATTTTGCATTCACGGTCCTCTCTACAGTTTCAAATCAGGCAAGCTGTGAATTATTTCTTAACATCCAAAAGAAAGGTTCACCCTCATGAGTCTGTTTCAGTGACAGAGACACAGAGAACTCAGGTGACTTCTAGATAAGGGACCGAGAGAGGTGATCTGCTGAAACCAAGGGCTTGCATTTCAAGACTTGTGGTCTGTTCAAAAGTTCCAGGTCTCTCTCCTCCTTGGGGACTCCAGTGGCATTAAAGAGTAACTCATTTCTAGACGAAGTGCTGTGAACTAACTTTAAGTGGAATTTGGGCATTAATGTGGCTAATGGAAAACCAGGAATGAAAACAATTTAAATGATCACATTTCAACAATTTAAAAGGTCACATTCATGATATATTTCAATACCTATTCTTTCATAAAGTAATACTTAAATATCCCAAACATTCCTGTAAGACCAACCAAACAAACAAGCAGCGGACTGGTATCCTATTGGGAAAAGGGAGACATTCTGTGTATTTCTGAGAAGAAAAAGGTTGAACTCTCCCAAGCAAATTAGGTTTCCCTACAGGCAAAATTATGACTACCTACAAATAATTTTTAGTATGAGCTTGCATTAAAATAGTTATTTCAAATAGTTTCTCAAAATTTGGTAGTTCAGAAAAATAGTCTTACTTATAAAAGCAAAATGGTCAGAGAATGCGTGTACATGGGGTTCGTGAATCCCAAGTTTTATCTCAGTATATACTTCCCCATTTCCTCACTCCCTTCCTTCCTCCTTCCTTCCTCCCTTCCTCCACTCTTCCTATCTTTCTTGGTTTCTTAAATGAACTCAATAGAGTAAGTACCCATGGCACTTAGTTACCTAAAATAGAGTAAAGAGCCACCAAAGCAACAGTCATTAAAAACAGAGAGCAGGAGAAGTATGTGATCTAATCTCCCCATCCCATAAAAGTTAAGCTGAAACTCTTTGAACACCATACGGAAAAAGACATTCAAGGGGACCCCTCCGCCAGCCCAAGGGAAGAGGCTGGGGAAAGTAAGCCGCCCTGATTTCCGCGACCACATCAAAGCTCAGGCAGGGAAACAAGTCACCATGAAACATGTGGAAACTGAGGCACCGCCCTTCTGCCCTATGGGACGTGTTCTGCTGTGTGGTCTTGAAGTCATTGGGAAAAGGTCAGTCACTGATGGATGAACCTGCCACCTGGCCATAAGGTCTTCCTCCCCGATAGTCCCTCCCCACAGGGGTGCCATTGACATGACGTGGGACAGTGACCGTGAAAGCCAACTTCTAACAGTGAATGTCAACAGATGGCTGGGCTGCTCCTGTTATGGCCGGTCCCTCGGCCACATCTCTCTACTGTGGTCACCGCCCAGCTGGGTGAACTTGCTCAGTGCTGCTTGGCCCCGCTGACAGCCGAAAGGAAAAGCCCCTCAAAGAGGGGAAGCAGGTCTGAGAGATGCACGAGGCACTAAGGCCTGGAGGTCAACGGGGCGGGCTCTGAAGCCGGACGGGCTTGGTTCTGGAATCCTGGTTCCGATATTCTCTAGCTGGATGACCTCAGGCAACTTACAGAAACTCTTTGCATCTCAGTAAAATAAGAATAATAAAGAAAAAGGGACCCTAGTGCATTGTTGGTGGGATTGCAGACTGGTACAACCACTATGGAAAACAGTATGGAATTTTCTCAGAAAACTAAAAATGGATCTGCCTTTTGACCCAGCAATTCCACTGCTAGGATTATATCCTAAGAACCCTGAAACACCAATCCAAAAGAACCTATGCACCCCAAAAGAACCTATGCACCCCAGAAGAACCTATGCACCCCAGAAGAACCTATGCACCCCAAAAGAACCTATGCACCTCCTAGAAATGGAAGGGAGGAGGGGAGGGCTGGGTGGGTGGGCTGGGATGGGAGTAAAAGATAGAAAATTGTACTTCAACAATAATTAAAATAAAATTTAAAAAAATAAAAAGACTTCTCAAACAGAAAAAAAGAATAATAAAGAGTACTGATTAAGGCTTGCTGTAAGGAATAAATGAGTCGACAGACATAAAATGTTCAGAAGAGTCCTTAGCACGAGGTGGGTCCTCAGTAGTTAGCTACCACCATGACACCACCACAACTATTTCACGATCGTCATCATCGTTACTGTCGTTTCCGTTGTTAATACAATTAGTGGAGGGCAACAACATTCTTGTAGGAGAGCCAGCCCATAGTCTGGATACTCTCTCTCTTGCAGACTGGGTCAGGAGCCAAACTGCCCACTCACCATAGGACACTGAGTCCCCCCGGGCTATTTCCTTGAAGAGACCGGAGACATCAAGGTCAGGCACTCCCAGGGAAGCCTGAAGAATGGTGGAAAACTCCTCCTCCGTTATGTAGCCGTCCTCGTCAACGTCAAAGAGCTGCAGGAAACAACATAAAAGGTAAGGCCTGGCTCCCTCACAGCGGCACTGGCACGGACTATTCTGGGGCAGTAAACTCTTTAATCACCGGAGCACTCCCTGCGGCCGGGCCAGGGATAGTTCATGAAGGAAGCAGGGCGTCCGCTGCCCTCACGACCCTTCTAGATTAGTGGTGGAAAGACACAGAATCAACATAGGGGCTACCACGGTGCAAAGGACAAAGGACACGGGAGTCCTGTGCAGGAGAAAAAGGTGACTCCTGCCCGGAGAGGTCAGGGAAGGCCGGGCGGGGGAGGTGACATGTGAGCTGGTCTCAGAACCTAAGGGGAGAGATCCCCGGAATGCACAAGGATGCTCGGGGCTCAGGTCAGGAGACCGAGGAACAAGCAGGCACGAGACCGTGATGGAAACAGAACACCTCACTGGCCCTGTAGGATTATGACGGTTGTGGGGGGTGGGGGTGTGATCACACGGGAACTGAGGGAGCTCTTCTCCGTGGAGCGTGGACAAGGGATTGGGAGCAGAAGGTTAATAAAACTAGAGACAGGAAAACCAATTGAGGGTCTGGGATGCAGAAACAGGAGGGATGCAGGAAGGGAAGACTTTACAAGGAAGCAAAGACAGGACACATATCAGGTAGAGATCAGGACTAACAGTGGAAGGACTTTTTAAGTCCAGCAGCAGAACTAAATAGCCGATGAATAACTAATATCCCATATTCAAAATCCTCTCCCGGGCATTAAAATGTTTTAATGATAGAAGCGCTTACTCCGCGCAAGCACTGATCAAACGTATTCAAATCACTGCACACGCACGAACTCGTTTAGCCCTCACAACAGTCTCGGGTACGGTCGCTGCCATTCTTCGCCCCGTCTTCCAGGAGAGAAGACTGAGGCACGGGGAAGCCAGGTGACTTTCCCAACGTCAGGCCCCTGGTGAGCAGCAGAGCTGGGACCCGTGTCCAGGCAGACAACACCTAGAGGTCCTGCTGTGAAGGTGTCTTCTTCTGACCAAATACATGATCAAAAACAAGAAAAACCCCCAGACACTGGGTACAGTGTGGTAACCGTGAAATGAGCAAAGAGCACATACAGCGCAGTGCTGTGACTGTCCCTTAGGGTGGAGGGAGAGAAGTGTCACCAAAGCTGTGATTTGCTGCCCGCAGCTGAGAAAGCACTGACTTCTACTCCGTTTTCTACCGCTCAGCCCCAACGGCAGCTAAGATAGGAGGAGAGCGAAAGGGGATGAGCATTTGTTTCCCCCGGCGCAGCCCAGGGCTCGTTCTGGGCCAGACTGGAAAACGCTGCTGCCGGGATCCGGTCCCGCTGCCCTCCCACAGGCTCTGAGCTCCCTCCAAAGGCCTTCCGCCCTACACAGCTCTCACCCCTCCACTCACAGTCTAAACTGTCACCACATTTGGTTTTTGGTGGCTCTCACTTCTGTGTTAAGTTCCCTTCATGTGTCCACAGGTCCCTATTGGGGACTTCCACTTCTTCTCCATCTGTCCTTTGTCACACTACCCAGACCGCTCCCTTCACTAAAACACCCAATTTCCCCTCAGTTACTCATCCTTCCTGACAGTCTCCCTGCTACACAGTCTCCAGATCTAACAGAAACCCCAGGCTCTGGTAGAAAGTTTAACACCCAAGTTTCCTTTGGGAAGTGCTGTCTCCCCATGACACAGAACGCCGTCAAACGCTGAATTAAAAAGTCCTGTCTTTCCCAAGCCATGGCCCAAAACCATCTGGGCCCACCCTGCCATGGGAGCGAGGGACAGAGCGGGACTGGCTCGTTCTCACTGGAGGCCCCAGAGCGGGTGCAGAGTCGCTCCCGAAGCCCACTCCTTGCCCTCACAACTGGTTCCTCGGCCGGAGCCCATGCCCCCCACTGCAGCCGAGGATCTCTGACCGGTACGCTACCTCCAGGGGCCACCGTGAGGATGGAATGAGGTCAAAGACGGGGCATTAACTGTGACGTGCTGCCCAAATGAAAGAACATGAGTGTCTCTCTCACACACACACACACACACACACACATGCACACACACGTATACATATACATACAAAGACACATATAAAATATGACAAAATATTTTCAAACACAGCCAAGAAGGTCCAAAAATAACCGATATAAAACATGACCCTTGCCTTCCTGGAGAAAGAGCTAATTACAGTTTTAGGCCCTCCTTTCCTCACTCTGTCCCCATACCAAGGTCCAGGCTAGACAGAATCTCAAGCATCTTTAAAAACAGTCATTACCGGGACTGAGGGCCACGGTTCCGATCAAGTCTTTCATCGGTCAGCCCCAAGTGCTCATTTGTCCAGCTCAACTTATCATTACGCGTACAGTCCCCGAACACACAGGAGTATCTGGGTCGGGATGAGTTAGCCACGGGGCTAATTTTAGGTTTTATGATGAATAAGGTTGTGAAAGCCAAAAGTTTTTGACTTGGAAGAAGTTCTGGGCCTTGTCTTCTCACCATCTGCTAACCATCAACCACGTGGGTGCTTCCGAGGCCCCGCAGTTAACTCGGTTTAAACCGGCCTGACATCAAAAATTAAACTTGGGGACTCCTGGGCCAAGGACAGAAGGCAGGGACATTCCTGCGGCTGTCCCTGCTGGTCCCTATGGTGTGAGAAGGGGTTCTGGGAGGACGAATCTGTCTAGATAATAGGGGGGGAAACTTGCTGGGGTCCTGGGGGGTCGTGTTCTCAGAGAAAACCAGGGGGAAACGAGAGGAGGGGACAGGAAGGAGAAGGCCGGCCCTCCAGCTGCTCGTTGGGGACAGAGCGCGGAGCCCAGCACACGCTGAAGGAACAGATCCGTAGCCACCACGTGACAGGACAGGAGGGAGACGGGGTTTTTGTTTCACTCGAGAGCGGACTGTACAAGATTAGGATTCTGAAGGGGGCACCCCATTCCAACACTAATTAGAAGCAGCGCCTTTGAACGCAGAAGAACCGGAAGCACACTTTGGGGATGTACTCTTCACCCTCTTTCTGCACGTGGGAGTGATACACGAAATCGGGCTCCTCATGATCCAGCCCTCCACCAGGTTCTGCTGGGGGCTGGGGCCACGGTCTCATTCAGCTGTCCCCCAATACTGCGGTGAAAATATATGGTATTGTCCCATGGCACCCCGCAGGGAAACATAGAGGGTGGGCGCTGGGGGCATTTTTGATGGAATTCACCCGCAACCATCACCACAAAATAAACTCCACCAGGAAAATATCTCCAAGACGACCCCAGACGCACACAGTGCGGATGGATGGACAGATCAGAACTTTCCACATGATGACTTAGGATGCCTAGTGATAGGTGACATTTACTTATAAACCTCTCTTCAGAGCTTGGAACTAGGGAGGCAGGAAAGAGAGAGCTTTTTAAGCTGATTTGTGAAATCACCTGCTTCTGGATTTTGGTGCAGTGGCCTGGGCTGCTTCCAGACGCCTTTCCCCTTAAACTGGCGCCTATGTTTCCCTTCTCAGCAGCAACTTTCTTAACCGCATTACCCTCAAGTGCCTGTCACCGCAGATCTATAAACTCATGTGGCAGATTCACCGACTTTCACACAACACACTTAGAGTCAACACTTGTTGACGCGGCAGACCCCAGTGCTCTCCGTGGGGACAGTACCTTAAATGCCACCTGTATGATCTCCTCGGTGTTGGCGGGGTTGCACAGGACAGCCAGGCCGATCACGTACTCCCGGAAGTCAATGCTGCCGTCGTTGTTCTGAGGGGGGGATGGGAGACATCAATTAGCAGGGACACGAGTGGGACTGCTGCTGACCCCAGCCCGCAAGGGGACGCTCGGGGATGCCACACAGCTCAACATCATTGTGAGCTGAGCCTGTCTGGAAAAAAGTGAGGTGGGACAGCAAGCAGGTGGCCACCCACTCCCAGTTCAAAAGGAAGAAGATGGCATTTCTGTTTAGCGACAAATGCAAACATCTTATCACTGAAGCTCATTTAGAGGGGCCCTGTGGTGCCCTGAGCCCCTCTGGGCGGCAGGATCTAGGACCTGCCTCCCAGGGGGGGCCAAAGTGTTCCCTCCACCATTGACAGTGGCCCTGCCATGGTGGCTAACACCAACGGGTCACTAAAGGGTCACTAAGCAACCCTCTACCTGCAGGAAATGGAAGAGAGAGGACAAGGGCAAGTGGAAGCAGTAGGGTTAGTGACATCCTTCTTCCTTCCAGGCTTAATCTGTAATAAACCAGCAGCAAGGGGGCAAACCCAAGCACCTTCAGCAGCCCCTTGGTGATTGACCCCAGGCTCTAAAAGATTCAGCATGCCTCAGCCTCCGGAAACTAGGCCTAACCAGGATGATACCACGACCAGTACAGCCAGGAGGTATTCCATCACGGCACGCAAGAGAAGGGGTTGGTCATTCCAACCCTGGCTGACTGAGCACCACCCTTTCCTGCACGTGAACCACTCCCCTAGACAGGAACTGTGAGGGGAGGGAGTGGCCAGAAGGAAGGGAGGGAGGAAGGGAGAGAGGGGCAAGACAGAGGAGGAGGGAGGGACAGAAGGAAGAGAGAAGAGCGAGAGCTAGAAAGCAGGAAAGGAGGGGAGGACAAAGAAAAGAGATGGGGAGATGAAGGGCAAGGATGGCAACGAGAAGGAGGAGGGGGAAGCAAGAGAACCAGAAACAGCATTATTTCTACAACCCCAGGTGTTAGAATCATTTTGGCAGCAGCGTCGGGCAAGTGATGAGTGCCCAGATAAGCAGTGAACTGGTAGCAATGACAACACCAGGGCGGGACTTCAGAGATTAACAGATGCTGGGCACCAGTGAGAGTATGATCCTCACACAAATCGGACTGGACTGTGACTACGCAGCGAGAGGGAAAGACCTTGAGTCTTTGACGGTACTCTAGAGATCCAAGGGAGTATTACTATTCAAATGCATTAAACTCTCCGTTATCCAGAAGAGCCAGGGAAGAGGTATTCTGAGTATTCTGAATATTCCTTAAGAGTATATTTCTACCCAGGGAGGGAATTGTATTACCAATTTTCTGGGGATGAAGTTGTTTTATCCACTCAGCATTACAAGTAAGCATTTGACGTAATTCTTTCTAAGAGCATTTCAAGATCAGCAGGCGCATCTACAAATATTTTCACGGCCCCACTATGGATTAGTTATGCAATGCTGCTTGATGAGGTTTCTGACTGAGGTTGCTATATAAATGAACTTGTAAAATATATGAACTATTACCCCCAAAATATTTTATTTTTTAAAATTTTTTTTAAAGAAAGAAAGGTAGGGAGAGTAGAGAGAGTAAAGGAGACATGGAAACATCGATGTGAGTGGGCAGCATTGATTGGTTGCCTCTCCTGTGCTCCAGGATGGGATCATAGGCGTCCAGAGCCAGGAAGAGGGAGGTTGCATTAGCTGGTGCCCAGACTGGGGATCTAGTGGCAACCTCGGTATGTGCCCTAACCAGAAATTTAATCCACGACCTTTCAGTTATGAGACGACACTCCAACCAACTGAGCCACACCAGCCGGGGCAACTCAAAAACTATTTAAAAAGTGGCTTTAAAATAACATACAAATGCTGAATATTTTTGGAGATTTGCTGCTTTTAGGTACACAGCACACAGCACTTTCTCCTGCGACAGATTTCAGAATTCACTGGACGATGTCAAGATGAAGGTGTTTTTCAAAATCATATGGGGCATTTAAAAATTATAAAGTGGAGAGGGTGCAATTTCACATTTTTTTGTATCAATTAATATTATTTTCACCTTACTATACTGATTGCAATGCTTAATACTAGAAATTTTAAAATAATGGGAGGGAGTTACAGGAATCAAAGGCCTTTGTTTTAAGCAATTACGTATTCTCCCATGCTGAAATGGCAACATTTAGAAAGAAAACTATCTGGTAAATGCTCCTTCTTACATTGCAAACTGTGCCTTTAGACCACCAACTATGGGGTGAAAACTAAGAAATTTAATTACTCACTCTACACCAAAGATTTGGTTACTGGGAAAAATCCAGAGTTCGGACTGAATGTTCTAGCATCCACTCCAAAGACTGAGGTTATTTGTACAAGTGTTATACAACATTAATTCGTATCAAATGTGTTTGTATAAATACGCAAAATCTTCCGTTCTCCAAAGAGAACGGAGAGAAGACCGCAGGGAACTTCGGGATGCTTTGCACGAGCGCGCAGAGAGGCCATCACCCGCAGTGTGACGTAATCGTCTCAATGTCTGTAACATATTTACAATGAGGTGCAGGGGAAAGTGTTGCTACTCTGCCCTTCCCACAACCGTCACGTGGAAAGGTTAAGTTATACCTTGATATTCCGAGGTCTTGAAAGGCACCTTGGCAGCTCCCCCCGTTACGGGCTGCATTCCTATGCCTGTGCGGAGCGCGTCAGTGGGCGGACCCTACGCACACCCTGATGGTAACCTGCGCTGGCCGCGCGCTGGCTGGTAGCAGCCTCCTGCCCATCCCACCACGCCTGCTCTGAGCAGCAGGCCCGGCCTAGCTTGAGTCACACATCCCGTGAGCAAAGTGGGGGTGCCCGTGTGCTCGACCCTGTGCAGAGTTATATGCATGCGGTTTCATAAATATTATGTGACGGAGATGACGGTGACCACAGCGGCCAATGCCACCTTCTTCTAATTTCACTGGGGATTTCCCACAGGCAGCAGAGGGCCGTTCACACACCAGTCACATCACTTCCCCAGTTACAACTCTCCTCCACGGGAGTCAAAAGAGAAAGGAGGAATTTATCTTCCAACCCAAGGAGCCTGGGAGAGAGAGGGAACCGACCGAAAACCAGGCAAGCAGGAGCGGGAACCAATCAGTTATGGGCATGGGGGCCGAGCACCTGCAGAGGCGGCCTCTCTGGCAGCGTCTTCTGCACCAGACTGGGGGCTGGATTCCGCTTGCCTTGCCATCACCACCTGAATCAAAACGATAAAGCCACACCAAGGGCCACATACACACGAAAAGCACGACTACCCCGGCTTGGGGTGTCGGTTTCTCGGCAAGCCCATCTCCCTTCTCTGGACGCCGGCAACACTGACTCTGCCACCGGGCCTGTTTCCGGGGAGACATTTGGAAAACACGGGGAGACAGCCTGACTTTAGAGCCGAGGCTGGCACCCTTGGCTGCTCGTCAGAACTGCTGCGAAGCTTTGAAAAGACTCCGGGCCCCACCCCTAAAGATCCCGAGTGAACTATTTGGAGTGGGACTCAGGCATCAGTACCCCTCAAGGGCCCCCCTGGTGAGCCTGAAGGACAGCGACGGCGGAGAATGCTGCAGGACAGGGCCAGAGATGCTGGCGTGCGTTTCTCTGTGTCGCTTTAAACACCACAGAACCGATGAGGGCTTGTGGAAGTTTTTCTTTTTCCTTTTTTTCTTTCCTTGTTTACTTTTTCTCCTGCCTGGTTTTCAGAGAGGAACAACAACCACCAAAATATTCCTTGTTCCAAAGGAAACTAATGAACAAAATAGAAACAGAGGCGTGGACACATGGAACAGACCCACAGCTGTCGGAGGGGCGGGGGAGGGGGAGAACGGATGAAAGAAGGTGAAGGGATGAGCCAAAGAACATACACAAACGACCCATGGACACGGACAACAGCGTGGGGTGCCTGAGGGGAGGGGGGCTGGGTGGAGGTGGGCGGGGTGGGGGGAGGGTGGGGACAACTGACAGCATAAACAATTAAAAAAAAATATTCCCTGTTCCAAGGCAAGGCAAGACATGACAGGAGCTGGCTGAAGGCTGGGCATGCCCGACTGGGTGTATGAAGTGCGTGCCAGAGCTCTGGTTTGGATCCTCACCACGGCCAGACATTCCCCAATGCCCTGGACCCTCTTTACAAACAGCGCAACAAAACAAAATTGCTACATGTTCCTTCTACACCTAAGGAACTCTAGAATTTTAGATACTTGCTCCACCATTAAAAAAAAATACTGCCCTTATATAGGACAGCTTCATCCACATTCCTGCACTTGTTTCTATATGGTTACATAGGATTCCGGGAACGCGTTTTTCATTTTCCTTTTGCATAATGGAAATATCAGCTGTAAAATTAGGAGGAAAAATAGGTTTTGAATTTGCCTCTTTCTCACCTTTCTAAAGGAAAAAAAATGCATCTCCCGAGTGCTTTCTTGATTTATTCCAACTTTTTTCCTCAAATTTTTACTCTTAACAACAACAAATACCCTGCTCCTTGGTATCCGTGCACTACCTGAGCAATAACCTATTCCAACCCAGTCTCCTGCGGCTCCGCCCTGCACCCCCACCCTGCATCCCCGCCCTGCACCCTCATGCCATTTAGAAGTCCGTACAAATCCAGCATCTCAAACAGCGGCTACACACACCACCCACAACATTGCTCACGGCAAATCCTTTTTAATTAAGCAGTAAAAAGCGGGCACGAGTCCAGACATCGGTGGGGGCGTGGGAAGAGGGGGCTGGGAGACCACAGCTGTGGGAGCTGGGGTATCGGTCGCAAGGCAGATGGCCAGGCGTGGCTTTCGGCCGTCCAGGCCTCCGGGGCGGGGCCGGCCTCCTCGTGGCCAGCTCAGGAATACATGGTCAGCTGCAGCCACTCTTGGATGGACACCTGAACCAGCCCATCTGCATCTCTGTCCAGGGATCTGAAGGCACGGAACATGGCGTCCAGGCGGATCAGGCAGCTGATGAAGTTGTTAAAATCCATGCTCCCGTCCTCGTCGGTGTACCGGCGGAGGATCACTGGGTACAGCTGTTCGTGTAGCTGGAAGCCGGCTGCCTGCAGGGCCCCGCGCAGCTGAGAGCTTCTCAGAGACCCGGCGTGGTCCTGGTCGTACTGCTTGTACACGCACTGCCACTTCTTCAGGTTGTTCCACAGGTACTTGAACTCTTCAAAGCCCAGCTTCCCGTTCGTGTCGTTGTCCATGACGGACACGATGCTCCGGCAGGTGTCCAGGCTGAAGCCGTCGGTCTTCAGGTCCTTGTGCTTGGAAAGGATTTTGTTGAGAATGTTCATGAGGTCGGTGGCACCCACCTCCATGTCCGGTCCCGCCAGCTGTGCGAATTGGTGCCGAAACCGCCTGACTTCCTCGCTTTCGTAGGCCTCCACATTGGTAAAATGTTGCTGGGTGGGAGGCGGTTCTGGGGTATACTGAGCTGCTGCGGCCTCGCTGATCATATTCACAATTCCTCCGACTATCCCTCCAATATTTCCTCCTCCTCCTCGCTGACCGCCTCCTCCAAGAAGACCTCCAAGGGCTTCCCCAAGGCCCCGATCTGCTCCTTCCAAAAAAGCCTTTGCGAGAAACATGGTTTCAGCGTAACAAGCTGCCAAAGTCTTGGAGATAGAGGAAGAGAGCTGAAATGGAGTCTGCGGATCACTGTGGAAGAACTGGCTTTTCTGTACCTGCTTCCACTGTGCCACGCCCCACGGCGTGGGTGTGATGCCTTACCTCCGACCGAAGTTGCCTGAATTCCATTAGGTCCTAGCACCTGCCATTTATAGGGGCGGGGCTCAATAAAATATCGAGCTCTTCCAGTATATATTCCTAATATATCTAATAACTATTCATAAGCTAGAGTATGTAGGACAAATGAGAAGCAACGATATTTGTAAATGAACATGTTGACTATACGTTTCTTTTTTTTTTTTTATTTTAGATTATTCAGTACAGTTTCAATCTTTTACTCCCATTCC
>CM052550.1:5900671-5987035 GCA_028533065.1 Trachops cirrhosus | reverse complement strand
CAAAGAAGACAAGAAACCCAATTAAAAAATGGGCAAAGGACTTGAACAGGCATTTCTCTAAGGAGGATAAGCAGAGGATCCAGAAACACATGAAAAGATGCTCAATATCACTAGCTATCAGAGAGATGCAAATTAAAACCACAATGACTATACGTTTCTGTATGTCATAGGTCTTAGAGCTCTTTCTCAGAACCTGGAGGATGACAGGCGGTTTCCTAACAGAAGCTAAATGATTCGAGGAAAGTGAGAAGCTCTTTGTAAGTGTAGAGTTGAAGAATTCTTGGGCAATGGGAGCCTATTTATCTACTCCCCTTCCGTTAGCAAAGATTTCCAAAATCCAGTGTTCTTAAGAAAAACTTGGGTCCTGATGGTCTGGCTCATTGGGTTGGGCATTCTGAAAGGTCACTGGTTCGATTCCCTGTCAGGGCACGTGCTTGGGTTGCAGGCCAGGTCCCTGGTGGGGGCATATGCAAGAGGCAATTTTTGGGAATAGCGCGAAGACTGTTGTTAATTTTTCTTTACATTCAGTATAATTCACTAGGGAGACTATCTGATCCTGGGCTTTTCATTGTTGGGAGGTTTTGTTTTGTTTTTAAGATTTTAATTATTTATTTTTAGAGAGATGGGAAGGGAGGGAGATGAAGAGGGAGAGAAACGCCGATGTGTGGGAGAAACATTGATCAGTTGCCTCTTGCACGTGCCCTGACTGGGGACTGAACCCATAACCCAGGCACTTGCCCTGACTGGGAATCTAACTGGCGACCTCTTACTTTGTGGGGTGATGCTCAAACAACTGAGCATCAGGGTTTGTTTTTTTTTTTTTTTAACGGATTCACTTCTTTCTAGCTGTAGGCCTGTGCAGATGGTCTATTTCTTCATGATTCAGTCTTGGTACATTGTGCGTTTCTAGAAACTCGTCCATTTTATCTAGGTTACCCAATTTGTTGGCATATCGTTGCTCACAGTACTCTCTTACGACACTTCTTATTTCTGTAAAAGTGGTCCTCTTTTCTGTGAAAGCGAGTGTCCTCTTTTTCATTTCTTATCTTGTGTGTCTGGATTTTTCTCCCCTTCAAAATTACATCGGTGAGATTTGATTTTATAGCGTTAATAAGTATGTTCAGAAGTCAGTGTAGGCCAGGTAGACCACCAAGGTAACTCCATGAGAAACCCTACCTTTGAGACCAAGCAGCCAGGGTGCAGTCCTCCAGAGGCCCCTGGAAGTGCCTTTGGGGAGCTCAGGGCGCGGCGGTCAGGGCGTAATAACTAAACTGTCTTGTCACTTAGCGTTCGGGGCCTCAGTTTCAGATCTGGGCAGAGGATCTCCCCGGCCTGCTCCTTAATGACTCGGTCGCCTTCACTACGCATCGGCGCCTGGGCTCAGTGCTTAGGATCCAGCAATGACTACGTCAGACCTGCTGTGCTGCGGGATCAAGCATTCCCACAGGACACTTGTAATTGCAGCCTGCAGTCTGTGTTCACGTTTCTACGGGTAACACCGAACCAATTCATGTGGAAATCACATTCTTTGGGATTCAGGTGTCACACAGTTCCCCTGAAGGATACGACAGGATTTGAGATAAGGAAAGAAAAACTCAGAGAAGCTACTGTTTGAAGGTCGTACAGCTACGAACACAGGCCACTGTATTATCAAACCACCACGAGCACCCACAAGGGGGGCGATGCATTCTGCTGAGGCAAAGGCAAGGACAGCACTTACCTAGCGGGGAGACCACGCGGAGGTCTCACGACAGAGTGACGCCCAGTTCTCCAAACAGACGAGGACTATGAAGGGACAGAAGAGTGTAGCATTGGACTGGAGAGGGGTAACAGCCCGTCTCATAGGTCACTGCGGGAACCACGGACAGCTCAAATGTGACATCAAAAAAAAAACAAGACTAGCTATGAACTGACTTTGTAAACTGTACAATTCTATCCTTGAATGATGACTATTCTAACTGTTACTAGGGAGAGAAGAGTGGTGAAGGCACACGGCTCTGTTTAGGACTAGAGAGCGCTGTCTCCTTCTGCCACACCCAGGGATTTGTGGAAAATTTCCCTACCACCGATAACTGGCCTCTGGGAAGACCAAAGGCCAAGGGTCTGCCTTAATCACAACGAAGCAGCGTCGTAAAAGGAGTATCTTCCTTTCAGGGGATCACAAGGGGCCTTCTGGCCTCTGATGGATTTAAACCCATTCATATTAGCTTCTCTCAGAGGAACTTACATGGGCTTTTTTTTTAGGGTATTAGAAATTAACTTCATAGCATTCACTGCCATATAAAACATGTCCCTTTACACCCACCTGAAGCGTTTTTCACTGAGCCTTAAATCCACTTCCTCGTATTTATTTTCTGTGAAGATGGAGGGCATTTGGCTAACTTTCTCATAAGCCATCCAAGAATGAAAGACTGTTACTAGATTAACAAGCCTTTTCTCCTCTGGGCCCTTTAACCCCCGAGGGCTCTTTATTAGAACAGTACTAGCTACTTTGGTCACTGTCTGGGGAGCTCTATTGTCTAAATCTGGAGACAAAGGGTAGGGGAACAAGCCACATCGGACAGAAAATTAATCCTCAAATTCAGGGGGAAGAGTTACTGAACTTCAAAAGTACCGAGTGACACATGAAGTGACATATAAATGCCACCAGCAACGTTATTCAGAATCACCCCTGAGTGGAAACAACCTCAATGTCTGCCGACGGGTGAGCGGATAAACGGGATGGGACACAGTGGAGCCCTAGCTGGCATTAAAAAGGAATGAATGACTTCCTTTGCACGGGATGCTATGACATGAGTGGGCCTCAAAAACACAATCTCGGGTGAAGGACGCCAGACACAAGAGACCATATACTGTATGGCTGCATTTATGTGAAATGTCCAGAAAAGGCAAGTCTATGGGGACAGAAGGTCTCTCTCGTACAGTGGATCTAGAATAACACAGGAGGACAACTTTATGGTGGTCGCCTAGGACTGAGGGGGTGGGTGAGTGGCAGGAATTAGAGTTAAAGGCACAAAGAATCATACTGGGGTGATGACAATATTGCGAAACTGATCGATGGTGATGGTTGCACAGCTTGGTAAATTTACTAAAATTGATCATTGCATGGTGTGCTTAAAGGGGGTAAATTACATCATATGTAAAATATGCCTCAAGAAAGTTATTTTTAAAAAGGCAGCAGGACAGTTTATTGTGAAAAGAATGCTGAATGAGGAGTTCTCATCCAGGCCATGCAATCGACTAGCTGTGCAGCCACTTCCTCCCTGGGCTGGAGCCTTCTGCAAAATGAGGAAGATGGGCCAAGTGACACCCGAGTCCTTTCCGCTCTAAAATTCTGTGAGTCTAATTTTCACGTTCCATGAAACCGTGACAGCAGCATCCTTCTTACCTGGCATTCATTCAGTTTCCTTCTAGTGCCCAGGTCTTCCTACGCTACATATGAATTCAAGTCAGTCAGTCTTTATCTTGGGTCTGGTCCCACAGCATTTAAAGACGTGGCTACTTACTCCTGTCCCCACTTTGACACATCTGGTTTTCAAAAATATTTCTGATTGCAACCTACCAAGTAGGAAGCCCTGCCAAACACAGTTCAAGGTGAGGGCACTGAACCAGGTCTGGCACAGCCTAGAAGGGACACACAGCCCCCACTCTGAGGGCAGCCTTTCTCCCAGGCGGGGCTTTCGCTCAACTGCACCATGGCCTGGACCAGGCCTTCCTAGTTTACCAACAAGAATGTCACGCTGGGTGCGACCCAACACCTTTCTAGAGCCCATACAGATAATATCTGTTTCTCTTTTCTTCCCCATCACGGACTGTCACTCTGTCACAGGAGGAGATTAAACTGGTCTGACGCCATGTGCTGGTTACCAAGCCCTGTGCTTTACTTCCTTACATTCTTGGAGGAAACCAGCAAGGACTCACTTGCTCTAGTTAGAAAGCGAAAGCTTTAAATGCCGTGGTCTCCTTTCCATTTCCTTTACACCTCTCCTAGGTATACTGCGTGAAGGAGCCAAACACAAATCAGACAAGCTTCCTGCTTCTGTGGGTATCTCTAGCATACCAACGCTCAGTGAGGGAAAATACTACGACGGACTCAAGGCGGGAGCTAAGTCCACGCCAAAACTGAGTAGGGACGTGGTCTGACAGATGGGACCACCACACTTTTGGGACAACTTGTACCAAATAGAAACACTCATCCATCCCACTCAGAAAGTTCTAGCCTTTTTCTGTTTATTATACCACATACGTTATAGAGCAGATGTCGCAGAACAAATCCTGACTGACTGAGATTGGAATCAAGAGGAGTTCTTTCCACATGAGCTGTGAAATAAATACTATGTTCCATATCAAACCTGAACCAGAAACGTAAAGGACAGAAGACGTCACTGTTTGTTGCAACGATTCACTGGAGTGATAAAGCAGCTACAGGCTCTACCTAGAGGAATGGGTATGGTGGTGTCTCAATAAAACTTTATTAACAAAAGAAGTGTCAGACTTCTTTTGTTAATGAAGATGTGGTCCATCCGTTGTAATTTGCTGATCCCTGTTAAGCTGATGATAGCAAAGGCTGCTGGGAAGTTTTAAGGACTAGACTGGAGGGTCACAGTCAGGACTTACGATGACCATTGCTAGTTTGTAGGAGGCTCCACATCTGATTGAAAGGAGGCTGCTCTGAATCTTTTTTCTGGACTACTCTGTCTACTCTTGTTGATATTCTCCCACAGTTCTAACTAGGGGAATATTGCTCATCTTTATAGATGAGGGAGACTGACTTCTAATTCCTAAGCCCCAGTCTGGCACGAGCTCACTCTCTCCTTCCACCAAATCCGATTATGCTCTTAAGAGACCAGAGCTGAATAAAATGTAGAATGGTTTCTCCATTCTGCAAAAAATCTGAAAACAGTCCTGAGTTCTCCCATTTCTGCCTTCTACCTGGCACTTAGTTCTTCTGGCTTTACCACGTACTTTGTTTAAATATTAGACAGGAAGAGCATGAGTACACTTTAGCGCTTTGACAATCCAGCATTTGTGGCTATTGTAAACTTCTGTAGATCTTTTATTACCGTTTCACATTATGTGGAATGAATGTGCTTCTTTATCCCAAGTTCTTCCTGTCTGCCCTGTTCTTGGTCTTAGTTCAAGTGTCAAATCACGCATGCCAATAATAACAAGCATCCTTGCTTGTTCCTTCCTGCTGGAGAAGGTAGGGTGCTGCACTACGCAGGTTTTCTGCTCAGGCTAAGGGGCAGGATGGGCACGTACAAGGCTTACGTGATTGGAAATAAACAGGGAAATCGTTCTGAGGGGCAATGAGGAACTTTTCTATTCAATCGTACAAGTTGTTCTGAAGGTTTGGGACCATGTGTCCTGCGAAGTCAAGAAGATTTATTATCTGGCTGTTTCACAGAAAACGCCTGCCAGCAGCCGAAACGTGGCTTTGTCACTAGGGAAGATGGACACTGCTATGCTGATACGCGCCGGATGGGACATTCAGCTGGAGGTAGCATGTGATACGGCGTGGGAGAGACACAACTCAGCTCTTCGTTTGCAGTTAGAAAGAGGCAGACCGTGAAGCTATCAACAATGATGCATGCGCACTGGAACGTTCAAGGACTTGGTCTCCCAGGTAAATGAGACACCGTCAGCCAGACACCGCATGGCTTTCCCAATGACGGTGAAGAAGAAGGACGGAGCGAGTGCTAACGCTGTGATGGCATCGCAGGACACTGTTGTCACTGTAAAGACGAGTGTCTTATAAGCTGAATTATGAATGCCGGACATGCTGAGAAGACACTGCTCTAAACTAGTGTCTCAGCCCTCAACTCCAATTGTCTGGATATTCGACTAGCCCCAAATTATTCTCTGGACCCAGAAAGTTCAGTATGCATTCATGAAACTAAAGAAGCTAAATGAAACCCAATGATGAAAAGGGTCTTTTTTTTCTCAAAGGGATGGGACCTGTCCGAAGGGAAGCATATCCAGAGTCAGGACTGCGCCCTGCTTTGGACCATGAATGCCACCTCTCTCTTGGGCCCTACCTGTCATCAAATATCTGAGGATCTAGAAGAACAGGATCAGATCATCAGAAGGAGCTAGAGAGACAGCACATTTTTTAGGACAAATTAAGACAAGAGAAAGCCATTACGATGTTTTTGTGGACTAGCCAAGAATGTACGTGGAGAGAAAGAGAGAATGTGGGGAGATACTCAGGTCTGTCCTCCGTCCCCAAAATAGCGACCACAACTACGGGAGATGTGGGGGGCAACTGAGAGAGGAAAATAAGAAGAGGGAAAGGAGGATACAGTAGGGAAGGAACAAGGGAGGGGCTCCTGGGAGCCGGTGCACAAAATGCTGGCTGCGGAAGAGCAGCAGGAACACCCCACCCCTTCTCTTTCCCACCCTTCCTCCTCTTCCCTCCCCCCCATCCCTCATTAAGCATTGAGGTTAGCAAGATAAGCCACTGGGAGAGAAACAAACTATGAAGTTACTGAACTTCCTTGTCTTTCCGAGGGAACATTCTCTAGCATGGAAGCGGGTTTGGGGACAGGGTGTGACAGCCAATTGCATAATTGAACTTCTCAAAACAAAACAAATCTGCACAGGCACAGACACGCAGGTATGTTACAAACAAAAAAGAAGAGCTAGAGAGACAACAGACAGAGACAGAGCGAGGAAAAAAGAAAGAAAGGGGGCAGGGAAGGAGGGAAAGAAAAGGCAGTCAAAGGCATTAGTCATTAACTCTCCGGACTATTTTCTCTGCCTTCCAGTATGTTGGAGGTCGAAAGAAAAGTGCTCTAAAGACCACCAGCTCATGGTCTCTACCTAAAGAAGCCAAGTAACACCATACAAAGAAGGGAAGGGAAGTCACAGTTGTAACTGACATGTGAGCCAGCTGACGCAGACTGTGCTAAAATGTGATCGAGCAGGTGGGCTCCCGAGGAGGCCCACCTGTCCTCTACCTCCTAGAGGCGGCTGGAGTCTCGCGTTCAGAGTGGTTCAGTCTGTCTGACCGGGGTTATTTTAATTCTTGGATCACGCTCCCTTCCCCACTCCCAAATCTCCCCATCCTTAGGGCTATAGGAACAACGGGGCTGGTGCCAGGTGTCATCAGTCATCCAAAGACAGAACTGCTGTCACAGCAATCCTGTCACTGCCAGTTATGACAGTGCGACACCTGAAAGAGAGGGAACCCTCCCTAGATACTATTTTTAATTTTGATGAAAAATCCTGGGGAGCTCGAAGTCTAAACTTCCTCCTCGGTTCCTATTTCAGGTCACTTCCACTTCCCCATCTCCTGTCCTTATTTGTATGCCCCTGTCATCTTCCTTCCTGTCACCAAGTTCACATTTATAGACACTTTATTGAAACATACTTGCGTGGTTTCTAGAGCCACATGATGGAAATCTCTCAGGAAGACCAGTCCTAGTATGAGTAGAAAGTTCCCGTTTTCCCAACTTGTAGTTACAGCCAATAGTTTTCCTCTCCTTTCTCCTAAATCTTCATTACACTTTATAGCAGCGCTGCAGAAGCACTATTATAAAGGGCTGTGAAGACCAGACATTTCAGGGACAAGGAAAGATTATTTGTATAATGCAAGCAAGCCCCGGAGAGAGGCCTGGGTACTCCCTATAGAAGAACGTTCTTCTTTTTTTTTTTTTAAGATTTTATTTATTTATTTCCAGAGAGAAGGGAAAGGAGGGAGAGAAAGGGAGAGAAGCATCAATTGGTTGCCTCTAGAACACCCCCAACTGGGGACCAGGCCCACAACCCAGTGCCTTGACTGGGAATCGAACCAGCGACATTTTGGTCCGCAGGCTGGCACTCAAGCCACTAAGCCACACCAGCCAGGGCAGAAGAAGGTTCTTAACTTCATGGGATTAAAGAATAGTTCATGTATGAGATCACGGAGTAAGCCATAAGGAATATTAGGGTGCTCTGGGGAAAAAGACAAAAAGCCCTGTCCTGGTGTCTGTCATCAGGCTACAATTTCTTCGCAAAATATCTTTTTCCAGTGGTTCCTAGAGAATGGGGACTACGGCGCCAGAGAAGATGAAGTGAGCCCATTCAGTCTGCCTCTCCTGCTGATTACAACTAGAAACCCTGGTCAGAATACAAAAAGCAGCTACCTCTGGGCCACAGGCCGCAGCAGGCGGAGCGGTGAGCAACGTCAAAGCTTGAGGCCCCATCGGGAAGGCAGGGACCGTGGGGAGGCCTGAGGACAGCAGGACATCGTGAACGGATTGTGGAAGGGAAAGAGCTTTCAGCTGCGTGTTGCTTATACAGCAAAACTATCCCTCTGGAATGAGTGCGAAATAAAGCCATCCTCGGATGAGAGCAAAGAAAGAGATCCCAGTCCTTGGTATGTACCCAAGCCTATGTTTGCTCAAAAATGCATGCCTGAAGGCTTCAAGTGCTGACATTGGTAATTGCCCCAGACTGGAAACAAACGAAAGGTTCCTCAGCTGAGAAACAGATAAACCAAGGGTGGCACGTCCATGCAATGGAACACTGCCAGCAGTACAAGGAAAGAGGCCATTGATGCAGATGACACCCTGGCTGAGTCCCAGAGGCAGCGGGCTAAGTGAAGGGAGCCAGACTCGAAAGGGGAGATTCTGCTGTCAGGGGTTAAAGGTCGGGGAAGGGCTTGACTGCAGCCGAAGAGCTACAAGGTGATTTTTTTTAACTGTTGTGTATCTTGAATGTGGTGGTATTACACGCCTCTGTGCATTTGTTAAAATTCATACAACTGTAACCCAAAGAGTGAATAATTTTATATATTAAAAACAAATTAGAAAATAGAGAACTTGAAGTCTTGATACACCATGCCAAGGAAATTATTTGACAATTATCTAAGTTCATGTACTTACATATTCATAAGCAAAAAATTGTATCCTCAATATGTTATGGCAAATGGATGGTCAAGCTTTCATTGAAACCTCCATTATAAAATGTTACTTTAAAATAAAATCTATTTGGTTCTCACCCATTTTGGGGACCGTCCAAATTCTTCAGAATAGAATAGTCCAACCCAGGTCACCCATATATGAGTTTTGACACAAGTTTATAAATTCTTACCAGTTCCATAAACCTTCCTGATTCTATATCACAAACATGATTATACAGTCAGAATATTTATTTCTGGCCTGGTGTTTAAAATAAATAGACATTATCACAACAGTCACAAAACACACACACACACACACACACACACACACACACACACCCTCACGTATGATGACCACTGTTCAGGGAGAAAGCGGAATCACGCAATGAAACCACGGGCTGGGCCCGGCTTCTACGAGCATCGTGGAACGGTGACAGTGGGTGACAGCGTCTGTGGGCTGCCCGCGGGCCGCGTGAACACGTTCGCACGTGAGAGAGGGAGAGAGATGGGATGCTGACATACCCTGTCAAAGAGCGCAAAAAGCTGTCTCAGCACAGCGGACACAGGCAACTTCAGGTACTCGGCGAACTCTTCGATTCCGATTCTCCCTCCTTTTGAGGAACTCGCAATAGCTGCGTATTCATCCAGATGCTTACGGACGCTGTCCCAGTTTAATCTAAGCAGAGAATTGGAAACACGCCGTCTTAGCCCTTTCCGACCCGCGTGACTTTTTCACGAACACCGTCTTATTCACTTGTCTCAGGGAAGCATTTCAAGTCTTGAATTTGAAAAGGAGAATAAACTGTATTTTAAAGTACAAACTGTACAGGTATCCAGGCTTTTAATTTTTTTTTTTTAGGGATATTAGCATCACTGTAAATTTCCCAAATATCTGAGGGAAAGAAAAGTAACTGAGAAAAGCAATGTGGTAGAATAGTAAATGACTCGTGAGAAGAAAATAAGAAATCACATTTAAATCTAAACATTACTTAGTCAGTCAATAGTACTTATTGGGTTGTTAAAAAATACAGTTTTTTTCTTGTTGTTTTCAAGGTGCTTTCAGGCGGATAAATTTATATTTCACGAAATGTTGGTGTGGGAGAGTCATCCTACCACACACACTTCCTCCAGTGTTAGTTATGAAAAGTCAGGGTGATAAATGCTGGCAGATACACTGCAGCTTACATCACGTTCTTTCTTTTTAAGTTAATTTTATTTGAGTAGCATTGGTGAGTAGGGTTATATAACTTTCAAGAGCAGAGTTCTACAAGACATCACACATACATCGCTTTGTGCGCCCACCCCCTGAAGGTTAGACTCTTTCCATCACCGTATATCTGATCCATCACGTCCCTCCTTTGTCTCCTAACCAGGGGACGTAACACGTGCTTCTCCTGGGTCCAATCTCAGTGCCTGTCTAAACTTTTCAAATTGTGAGGGGTGTGGAGGCGGAGCTCTGTGCACCCCCACGTGCTGTCGCCTGCTCTCCCGTGACCAACTCGCACATTTTTGAACTCACTGCTCTTGAAGAAACAGGGCGAGGTGAACTACAGGGAAGATGAACTCACCACCCCGTCTTCCCTGATAAACCCCGGAGCTGGGCCTTAATGAAACCAGAGGAAATAAACGCACAGGGATGTAGATCTCTTTTGGACACCTTTATGAAAGTCTAGCAATTTTAAAATATGCTTACTTCAACTTCCGGCTAATTTTGGTAAATTCCACCAACCCGGCTTCCATAGGCAGCGTGAGCTGGCCCGCCGAGATCATCAGCCTGCAGTCTTCGTACGTGTGCTCTGTCATCGGAATTCCCAGAGCCCTAGGGCATTCAGAGGCAAAGTGGCATTCAATTTTTTTAAAAAGCAAATGATTTTTCATGAGGCCTGAAGTGGCCAACAAACAGCAGTAAATGGAAAAGGAGTTCCTGCTTTTTTTTAAACCAGGAGCTTTGGCTAGCATGAGAACCCTTAGCGGGGGAACCACCCAAATCCTTAAAATTACATTAAATGTCATTCACTAAAAATGTTCCAACTCTCTACCGATTATAATCACATGTAGACACTTACTGAGCCATCAAATTCCGGACTCTTCCAGCAAAAAGGACAGGGTCTCTCTTCTCTTCATCACTGGGCTCTTGAACAGGCATGAACTGAAAGATAAATACACCGCTCGGTAACAACTGGCAGGACTCAGACATTAAACGCTGAAGCCGTTAACTGGTAAGTCACGTATCATTCTGCTGACCCTGCCTTCCCGGCGCATCAGCAACACGACTGATGGAAGGAACTGAGCTCGGACTCAGGAGACCTGCCTGCAAGCCCTGGTCTTCCTGTGTGTCAACCTTTAACAGCATGCCCTTTAACCTTTCTGAATGGTCCCTCGGCTCTACAAGGAGGGCCCCGATCCGCTACCTCCCCGGCTGGGGTGAGGAAGAAATGAGGAATCTGGGAAGGTGGAAGCTGGAGCTACCGAGATGTTCTCGGAGTTGCGTGTTCTAGCACGACCACCCCTTCGCATGAGAGTGTTAGTGATGATGATCATTTTGTCTTTTGCGGTTTGTCTTCTCCATCCACTCCTCGATCTGCCATATTTTTAGCATCTGATGGAACTTCACGTTTAGTCATTTCATCTGCTTTATGTTTTTCTTTAAGTTAGTATTCGCTTTCTAGCTTTTATGTAACACCTGGTTTGGCTTTACCATCGTTTAAATTTTGCTTTTTTCTCTAGTTGACATCCTGTGATGCCTCATTTGTACTATCCTTGTTTTTCTTAATAGTTTTCTGACATTAACAAGGTTTTGGTGCCATCATTAAGTCATGGCATATTTTTTGAGCACCTACTGTATACCAGGCAAGGTCAACAAGACCCTATACATGTTCTAAAGAAAAGGGACATCTTTGTGGGATAGACCGACACAGTGTGTGCTAAGTATCACTTCCCTTATCACCCCCAATTACAGATGGGGCTGAAAAGCTTCATTAACTTAGTTAAAGACCTACAGCTCACGTGACCAGGATTCAGTCCAAGGTCTGTCAGCTTCTAAAACCCTTGGTTTCCCCATTAAACCATCTTTCCTGGAGTGTGCAAGAGAGAGAGAGGAAATGATTCCCTTGGCAGGAATGGGCAGGGGAAAGCAGCCGAAGAGGGTTTACAGAGAGCTGATGGGTGACCTTGGCTTAAGGATAAACATGATTTCTCCGACAGCTACTGCTTATGGAGTTATCCTTACAAACCAGGTCCCATGCTAGGGGCTCTACATGCATTAGTTCATTTCGTTGGCCCTCCCAACTTAGCCATAGGGAACTGGGATTCACAAAGATCAAACGACTGGCTCAAGATTCCATGGATCACTTCCACTCAATAAATATTGCTTAGGCGCCTACCATGTGCCAGGCCCTGCACTAAAGCCCTGAAGGCCTGGCAGTGAAGTCCCTGCCCTCCAGGAGCTGTCCTTGTACCAGGGTGGGAATTTATGACGATGAGCTAAGTCCGTCCATTAAGGACCTACTGTGTGCTGAGTACTCTATGAGAGGGTCTTCAGAAGATTACCCTTCTTAACAATTCCTTGAAGCACATTCTACCGTTTCCATTGGCTACAAGAACGTGGCTAGAAGGGGCTAACAATATACCTACAGCTACATACCAGTGGCAGGGCCACGATTTGAAAGAACAGAAAGATTTGTATAAATAACACCTCTTTTGGACTCCTGTGGACTGGTTCTCAAATCCTGATAGCCATGTTAAGAAGCCAATGGGCAGTGGTGACTCAGAGGTGTGGCTTGAGCAGGGGTCAAGTTTTTGAGTGGCACCTTTGGTGGCAGGGAGTGGATACACCAGAGAGGAAGAGGCTCAGAGCAGGGAGAACCTCCTGCGATCCACCTGCAGGAGGTGGCGAGGCCACGAATGGAGGGCGTGAGGATGCAGGGGGCAGCGTGGGGGCACGTGCAGTGTCTAAGGTAAAACAGACAGGAACCAGAGCATAATGTGCTATATGCCGTTTCACTCTCCACATTTATTCTAGTGACATCCTCCTCTGCAAGGGGACCGTGGCATGCTGGGGCAATGGCACTTGGAGTCTTGGCTCGGCCGTGTGATCCCGGGAGCCACTCAGCCTGCGGGCCTCCGTTCCCTCTCCCACTGAGTGAAAAGTGCGACTGCAGGATCTCCAAGGCCCTTCCAACGGGAATCCCGCGTCTGGCTTTCTGCTCGGTACCCAGCTCTTCTTTGAGATGGAAAACTAAGCTGGGCCACCAGAGGTCCCCACAACACTTTTTTGTCTAGAGCACCAAACTCTGCAAATAAGCATTTCTGAAAATTCCCTCCAGCCTGTTCCAGTATAATAAAATCCCGTATATTTGCTTAGTATGGAGTCTAAGGAAGAAAACAGTACGTTAAAATCAATGTGCATAAAATCTCTAACACAGTAGTGCAATGAAGTTTTAAACCGGCCTATAATTCTTCATTTTTTCAAAAACCAAACGATCATTTCTGTACCATACACTTGATTTGTAGCACGTACTGAGCCCCCGAAAAATAAACTGCAGCTCCACCGTTAACCAAACTAATACAACGAGCTACGGGCTTGGTTCTTTGAGTGGAGATAGTTTCCATAAAGTAAATTGTAATAACTCTTGTATGGGCATGGCATTTTATTCTTAAGGAAAAAAAGAAACCCCACTGAGAGTAAAAAAAAAAAAAATTCTGGATGTGATGGGCATGGACCTCAGGCCTCCTGAGAAGCAGTTCAAAGGAAATTAAAACACGGCACCTCTCCTTGGACGAGACCTTGCCGTCTCTATCGCCTTCCCAAGGCGACCATCCTGCCTCAAAATACAAAAACAGCCTTTGGCTTGTTTTCTTTTTTGCCGAAGATCTTCCTTTATCTTTGCAGGTGTGGCAAAACACGTTTTCTTAACTCTGAGTCTATCTCCTCCCTGTCTGGGTGACGGGTGAGGATCGGGTTACTTGGGTGGCCTCTGGCCGCTGCCTGGCAGCCCTTCACTGTCCCTTTCTGACCTGCTGCCACCATGTTTTACTGTTGCGACACCGGCCGTACCTCTCAGGTTGCGATTCCACTTTCAATCTCGGTGGCATTTCACCTTGACCTTCAGAGAGACCACGGTGAAGGAGATCAGGCCATGCTCCCCTCCCCCACAGTATGCCATGTGGGTGTGCTGGTTATTTTGAGCTGAACACACTTGAAAAGCAGTGAATACAGGGAGTGGCTTTCTCTGACCCCTGTCATCTGTCTGAAGACAGATCCTCCAGAAGTTGCTCAATGTCGTAAGCCGTCTCCCGCGTGGATTCCTCAAACCGGGAGGCTGACTCTGACTCTCATCAGTGGAGAGGAGACCAGAGGCCGACTGCACACCCGGACCAGCCTTACCCCATGGTCTCCTCACGTCCCTCGTCTAGTCTTCTAGAAGTCACGTATTCCCTGCCAAGTGGCCGACAGCCTCCCTCCCCTCCATCCATGAAGATGGTACATGAGCTCTCAAACATCCCACCACTTTGTTTCGGGTATTCAGTTGATATCCCCTGTGATGCCCTTGTGCACTTATCAAAATTAATACATGTGTATACCTTTCCCCTTGTCAATCCACCTGTTGCCAGTTTATTTCATAGGCTCAGTTATAGAACCCAGGCGGGGAGGGGGACGTCTTTCCACCCCTACAGCAGCCCATGGGAACCTGAATTTCCTGTTCCCTCCCCTGGGAACTGACTCCACAGCCCTGCTCCCTCGTCCCTTCACCGGCCTCCGGTTCTGCACCTGCTGTCTCTGCACCGTCCTGCCCCAGGTGAGGGGCAGGCTGATGGACGAACGTGTTTCCTACACCAAGACCCCCTGCGTGCACCTCTGTCCCCAGAGCCTCCTCCCTCCTCCCAGGCCTCAGATGACACACAAGACAGAGCCAGCTGCCTCGGCCTGTGATTTAACACCGCCTGTCACCCAGAGTCTTTATATGAATACCCAGCGCCCGCAGAACTGGTTTGTCCCTGCTTCCTGACTGCATCAGCCACATTCCTTTCTCCCAAAGAGATGATTAGAAGGAGAGAGATTGATGAATGCTGATACTACACAATCTGATCTTTCTCCAAGGAACAGAAAGGACTTCAACAGGCCAGCCTTGATGCATGTGCAATGCTAGGCCCCCTGTTAGGTTTTCACAAAGAGAAAATGTAAGACGAGGGAGGTTCTCAGCGACAACATGGGCTGCTTCCTTTACGAAAGCGCAGAACAATCTACGTGATAAGGGAAATAAAAGTTAATGCTTGCTGAGCCCTAGCCATGTGCCAGCACATAAATAACCTTATTAAACCCTAACAACCCTAAAAAACAACGTGTCGGCCCCACTTCACCAGTGATGTGGGCTCAGAGAGGTTAAGCCATTTGTTCGAGTTTGGTGGGGCGTAGCAGCATCGGAAATGGGGACCACAGCTCCACTCCTCTTATAATGTTCCATTTCTCTACTGCTCCTACTAACCGACTCCAGAATTCTTCCAAGCTCCGGGAGAAATCAGCTTTGTTGGAACGAGTACATTTGTGATGTGTGTGTGTGTTTGTGTGATAAACCTTCTCTAAAAGGCCCACTGTAGATTCCAAATGACAGACAGTGTGTGCCTTCTGCGTATCTGGATATCGAAATAAACTCTATAAATGTATTCGGACCTTCCCTAAGTAATTAGCTCTTCGGAGATTTTTAAAAGCGACATAAATAATGAGGGTTGATCCTAATACTCATTATTAATTACCACCCTTTCCTAAATCAGACAACTTTTTTAATGAAACAAAAAACAAAATCCCTCTCTATGACTTAAGAAAACGAATTGATCGCCCATCATAAAGGATCGGAGACCTAATGTTAGCCACTAGACACTCACCATAAGCTTAGCAAAAAAATTTTCCCAAAGCAGAATCTGTCTGTATGCTCATAGACAAAACATTTTGGTGTGTTTACAGCACAATGGGTGGTTTTAAAGCCCACACGCTTGGAACACACGCTGAGATGCGGCTTCTGGAGGACAACAGCGCTGTCAGTGGGGACGCCGTGCTTCCATTCATAAACCAGCCGCTGCCCACACAGTACCAGGTCCCCCCTCCTGGGCTAACCTAGCCGGCTCTTAACTGATGTCCCCACTTCGGGCGGCTTCCGAGCAGCATGTTGCCGGTGGCCGTAAGCCGTAGCAGAGCGGGCAACAGAGGTCACCGAGGAGGACTCTGGGTACGCCCCCTAGGCTATGTTCTCATTCGAAGAATGACTTCCAGTAGAACCATTCTGTAGACACCCAGAGCATCCTTCCTCAAGGAAGCCAGGAGGCCAATTACCCGGGGTGTGAGGTTTGGATTTTGTATTTTTAAGATCCAAGGGTTACAGCCCAGAGCCTTTTCAAAAACAAATCTTGGTGTCCAGGAAGGTGAAGGAGGGACGGGGGAGGTGAGGACATGTTCCTCGATATTCCATTCTGTAGATATTCAGTGATTTCTGTAACTAGGGAGTTAGACAATCGTCATTAGGGAGGGGAGACTTGCGACACTGATGAACAGAGGATGCAGCTTACTGAGATGACCGTGACTCACAAAAGCCAAGTGTCTGCAGGGACACTTGAACAATTCACTCGGAGTTCATTTTAAGAACCATAAAACTAATGCCATATTCTTGAAAGACACTAAAAACATGTTAAAAGTAAGCCGTAGGCCCTGGCCAGGTGGCTAAGTTGGTTGGTGCATCATCCTGTTCACCACAAGGTTGCGGGTTTGATTCCCAGTCAGGGCACATACCTAGGCTGCAGGTTCGATCCCCAGTGGGGCGCACGTGGGAGGAAACTGATCGATGTTTCTCTCTCCCATTGATGTTTCTCTCTTACATCAGCACTTCTCTCTCAAATCAATAAACATATCCTCGGGTGAGGATTTAAAAAAATAATAATACGTAGGATCTCCATCAATTTTAAAGAAAAAGCAAAGAGAGGAGAGTGGCTCCGAACAGCCAAGACAACCGAGACTGCTGCAGCTGAATGAACTGCGACTTCTGACTGAGCTGGGTGCCGTGCGCACAGGGCGCAGCCTCCACGGCCCGGAGCCAGCGGGGGCGGCTGCGTTGAGTGCCCGAAGGCCTGCTGGGACGCAGCCTTCAGTCACGTGTAAACGGGGGCAATAAAATGCTCAAAAGTCACCAGGTCCTCAGGAGCCCCCCGGGTGAACGGTAGCATCATAAATCTAAAATACACATAATCAAAATAAGAATTCTACCTTTGAAGTCCACAAACAAAATCGCATCTTCTTGTCCGGCACCACCATTCAAATCCGTGAAAGAAATCCCTACCCATTCAGGTGTTTTTACCTGGTCAAAAGTCATTTTGTTTGTGAAGTTGTTGAACCAAGGGCATATTCTCGCCTTTCTTTGCCAGAAAATATTATCCAACAGGTCTGAGAACCAGTTAGAGAAAGCAAATATTGTGACTGGAGGAGAGAGCAGGAGGAGGGGGGAGAGGAAGGGGGAGGGGAGAGAGGGAGGAGGAGGAGGAGGAAGAAAGAAAGAAAGGAAAGAAAGAAAGAGAAAGAAAGAAAGAAAGAAAGAAAGAAAGAAAGAAAGAAAGAAAGAAAGAAAGAAAGAAAGAAAGAAAGAAAGAAAAAGCAAGCAAGCCACGGCACAGAGAGGAAATGGGGTAACAGAGGCCGGGGTAAGACAAAGAGTGATGTGCAAACCTCTGTTGTAACTCCTTGTGACCACTGACACATGTGCTCAGAAGAAAGGACAGTTCTACGTGCGTCTCCACATGTCCCCAGATCCCGTTTTAGCTGGAGGGGGGTAAACTTAGAGGAAATTCAGATATGTGGGTGTATGTATGTGACTCCCTCCCCTCGCAGGCTGCCTGAGAGTCTCAGGAAAACCAACTAAATTCTGAATTCAGGGGCCCATTCCATATCGTGCCTGGAGACGAAGGATAGTTCTGGAGACAATGTTGAGTCATACAAACGTGGTCAGAGCTTCCAGAATGATCTCATTACTCCCCCACTCCCTGTCTGCTGCTGCAGCTCGAACCAAAAGACGGTCCCGTGAATGAGGGGCTGGTGCCCAGGTACGACTGCCCGCCTGGGGCTTCCCAGCTCCACGCCTCTCCCCCGCCCCTGCAGCACCTCTCGGCTCTCACGGAACCTACTACTCTCCCAGGAGCTGGGGGGCTCTTGACCTTGGCAGAGGTCAGCCTTGGAAGGAATAAAAACGCAGAAATGGTGATGCCAATCCGGCCGGCCACACTGGTTACACACATGTTGGACATTCCCAGAAGTGAGAGGTGTTTCCTGCTACAATTCTAAGGGCTGGACCTGATCGCCTGGGTGTAGGTACCCGATTTGTACACGGGGATTCTTTTAAAGAGGGTGGGCTTAACTTCCAGCCTTTGCACACCTCTCCAGTCGAGGGATTCAGAACTAAAGGGAAGGCCGAATCGCCAGTTCCACGGCCAAGTTTTGGACGACTTACCTCAACTTCCACCTTTGTGAAGGGCTGGCAGAAGGTGAGCACGCAAAGCTGAAAGCTGAAGAGGAAGAAGAAAAGGTCCCTTTTATAAGGTGATACAAGCATCGTCTAATGTTACTTAGCAAACGTTGTCTCAACACACGGCACCCCCAGTCACGCCTCATACAGATTGTGGATTTGTAAATGGCACACAGCCGTTCTATCACTTCTCGGGCTGGGACAACTATTTTTGACATTCCGAAGCTCAGTGACCCCATGCAACACCATATACGTGTCTGTGAGTCAGAGCCACAGCTCCGCAGACCAATCACCAAACCTGAAGCCCCTTGGCCAACGCAGACTCAGAGGCCAAAGCCCCTGAAGGAACTTCCCAAGGCCACACATTGTAGGAGACCTAAATGTTTGCAGGATGACTCCCGAGTGGAATATTACGTTACTAAGCTCTTTTCCGATATATACGAAACCAAGTCAGTTGGTTTTGGCCTTTCTTAAAAGCAGAAACTTTATCACAATCGTCTCAGTTACTAATGAATGTTTTCCTTGTGGGGAAATTGTCTGAGAGGTTTCGAATTCCGTTGTAAAGCTAGACTAAGGCTTTCATGAAGGTGGTTATAATCAACCCTCTCCAAGATAGTTTTTGAAATAGTTGTTCCAACCTGATGCTTTCTGGTCTATATTTAGGCTCTCTGGGTAAGACTTCTATGGGATATTAATTTAACTACATTTAGACAGATGGCTCAGAAATCTGGCACAGTGGATTAAACGACATGTTTATGAAAACAACCAATTTTTTATTTAAAAAATTTCTTTCTGCTATTAAGAAACTAAAATATGCCCTGACTGGTGTGGCTCAGTTAGTTGGGCATCACCCCACAAGGCGAAGGGTTGCTGGTTCAATTCCCGGTCAGGGCACAGGCCTGGGTTGTGGGTTTTGTTCCCGGTCAGGGCGCGTGTGAGAGGCGACCGATCAGTGTCTCTCTCCCTCTCTTTCTGCCTCCCTTCCCCTCTCTCTAAAAATAAATAAGTAAAATCTTTATAAAAAAACTTAAAATATGATTCAACTGTAAAAAATTACTTGAAGGGACTTAGGACAAAAATTTTAGAAAGTTAAACAAAGAATTTAATTAAAAAGGAAATTTAAGAAATAGATCTACCAACTCCATAATTAGTTATAAATTTTTAATATAAGTATCAGTTCTCAAACCTTCCATCTGCAAGGGAAAAAACCTTTCACTATCCACTTCAAGCAAATAAAGTCAATTCATATTATCTTCCATAAAATACATTATTCTTTAATTAAGTTGCCTTTTGGAAATTAGTGATTTGAATAGAGAACTCTGTTTTGAAAATTCTGAATGCTGTAAGAAAAAATAAATAAAACCACACCTAGGATCTCCTTACGCCTGTGTCGTCCACGCCACATGCAAACCAAACACTTCTTGGACTGACACAAAACACCTTTTCCATGGCTGGCCCCTCTCCAAGTTTATTCCCCAAGGTCATTCGCCCTCTCCCTCAGCACATCTGCTTTGGGATAGAAATTCTTTCTTAGAATCTGAGTCCATGGCCGCCCTCGGAGCAAAGGCGGTCGGGGAAACTGACTGGGCAGTAACACACACAGCGCTACATGGACCGTGAAGCGGGGTAGGAGGCCGAGGAGAGAAGGAGGCTTCCCACAGGTGCGTGCAATGTGGCATGTGGACAAAGCCAAGTTGTGCCTTTTAAAGAACTTGTCTTGGTTTCTAGGCCCTCAGAAATCTTTAACGCCGACCATATGCTTTTCCTCTTTTTTTCTGAATTCTCTCTCCTATTTCCTGTTCCCCTTTATCACACGGGTTCCAGGTTCGAAGGCTAGATGAACTCAAATCCTCTATTTTCTAACCCTGGTCCCCCTCCAGAAAAGCCTTCTCTCATTTGACCTTCAGATCTACCAGGGAAAAAGTCACATTGGCTGAGGAGCGAACCCAGTGTCACCATCTCCTTGATTTGCAAAGGCCCCAAAGAGGGCACTTAGGATGACACAGAAGCCTTAGGAAATACAAACACCACCCCCCTCCCATTTTTAGGCCCTTTTCCTAAAATTCTCTCACTCTCATGGTTTCCCCTCATTTTCCCTTGTAGAAAAGCTGAAAACCAGTCATTCAAAACAAGGAGTGCCATGAAACACGTCTTCTAGCCAAACGAATCAAAGAATAAACTGATTTCCGAAAGAGTTAACGCTAACATAACGCCTACATAGCCTTTATGATTTAAGTTCTTTATTGTCGGGGTCGTTTACTGAACTTCAAGGACTGGAGCACAAGGGGACCGTGAGCATCCCACATGCTAATCAACATTAGCAGTCGGAACTGGTTCGCCAGTCACCCGTCCCAACTTACATTTCTTATTGCAATGCAGTGCGCACATACAAAATGGACAAAGTATTTTTAAAAAATCTGACTTTCAGAAGTTGTTTGGATTGTCTAAATTAAAGGTTAGTCTAAAGGAGCCCACTGTATACTTTAAGGCAAACGATTTCCTTTTAAATATTTCCAAGTGGTTGTCACTTGCCCGTCAGCACTGGTCCCTGAATTCTATATATAACGTATCCGAAGGCACTCCTGGGAAAGCCCCCAGGCAAAGTCCCGAAATTCACGTGCTCTACGTGAGTCTGGTTCTCACGGAAACGTACACAGGATGCTGGAGAGAAAGTGGGACTCTGCATGTTCTGTTCTATTTAAAGTCCTATTTCACTTCGGCTCGCTTATTAGTGAGACTGGATTCCTCTCCTCTCTGAAGGGTTTTTAGAAACTGCTGAGGCCTATGTTTTTAACATCCTAGACCCAGACTGAAAGCTTGGTTAGCTATTTTCTCAACTCACATTTCAGGTCCTATGACTAAACTGCTCTGGCCTGCTTGAACCGGTATTTAGGACAATAACAATGAGGACGTTAGATAACGCTGCATCTTCCATGAAAATGAAACTACAAAATTAAAGCTACATATGATGCGCACTAGGTCCCTGGTTTGCTAGAATGTTTCTTAAAAGGTGGTAGATTAAGAGTTAAGACCCATCAGAACATGACGTGGCTAGGCTCCCAGACACGGGAGACGCGGGGGCTAGTGGGCAAGACGGTTATGCTCTGTAAACAGACTTATCGGTTACGAGATTTAAGGGTCTGATTAGCAATCTTTCACAGAACAAGTCTTTTTTAAAAATCTTCCTCACTAGAATAAAATGTGTGTAAATAATAGATATGAGCGACTTACAATGTATATCCTTGCCAAGTCCAAGTCACGGTGTCCTAAAATAACAGAAGTGTTTAAACTGTTAGTTCAGAGAATACCACGGGAAACCAAAACCTGCTTTCCCATGGGCGCTCATGTGCTTTCTGAATGAGAAGCAATACGAAAAATAAAACACGCTTGTTTGCATCCTTGGATTACATACTCCACAGCAAAGATCCATCTCCTTCCGGCAACCACCTTTTCATGGAGGTAAGTTGCTCTGAATTTTTACAGACCTGCTGTGCATGCCTGGCTATTTTTCTCTGAATATAAACATATCTGGATAATGAATTTGCTTACAAAACCCGAAATACATCAGTTTTCCAACAGAGAGTAATTTGGGAGAAAAGATTTAAGTAACGTGAAGTGAAGGAATTTGAGTAAATGACAAACGCAAACCCACCGTCAGAAATACAATTGAGTAAAAGTCTGGTAGATTTTGCTTTTATCTACAGGTCTCCAAGGTTGCGAAGCCAACCACTGAATAGAAAATTGTCTTGATCGAGAATTCTTAATCCGAAATAACATAGGTCATTAATAACTACATCTTGCCTTTTTATGGAAATTCCCTCATCAATAATGTCTCTCTCAAAACCAAAGCATCCTCCAAAAACCTGTGCTTGGCAGAAACGGTGACATATGTCATGTCTAGAAGACAGCCACGTGCTCCCCTGGAGCAGAGAGGACTCTTTCCTGAGCCAAGTGGGGACATCCTGGAGGATTTTTGGTTCTTTCCAAATATTGTCTTATTTAAGCTGCTTGCCAAGAGCCACACAGCTAGCTAGTAAGGACTGAGCCAGTAATGAAACACCACGCCTACCCCACATTTGCCCTGCCTCTTCAATCCCTGCCCACCAGCAATGACCAGGGAATCAGAAAGAGCGTCCTTCCAGGCTTAAGAGACTGCGAATCGGAGACTCGCCATTGGCTTCCGCCATTTATCTGCTCAGGCCTTTAGTTAAATAGCACAAGGGGTCCTGGGGACTGGGGGCCGTTTGGAGCGTTTGACTGCCGCCCCGCAGTGACATTCGATGCTTGCTCACCAGCTTGTTTGGGTATCTGAGGAGGACCGGCTGCACGGGGACTCCCGGAATGAAGGCTCCTGTAACCACGACAGACATTTAAGAGCATGTTCTCTGCGCGAGCACGAGCTTTACAATAGAGAAAAACATTTAACAAAAAGTGACACGCCTACAATGAGCGTTTCAAGGGTACACATTTACAAAACTAGTTGCCAAATGCTGGTAAACCCCTAGTGTTTACCAAAGTGAGAGATTTTGAAAATTCAGAATTAGGTAAGCAACATATGAAATGTTGTGTCCAACTCCGTTAAAATATCCATCTATTTATGTCTCCATTTGTTTCCGTTTTCCAAATACCTATTATTCAAGGATTTTTTTTAAGGTAATGACAAAGAGAAAACAAGAAAACCTAGACAAAACCAAATGCTTGAAGCAAGAACTACCACAGTTACCGGAAGGGAGTTCCAATTTTGGCTTTGAGTGTCCTTAGCCGCCAGTACAGAAACATTTTAAAGGATACCCAATTGCTACAAAGTTACACATTACTAGGAAACGCATGACTTGATAATATTTAGAAAAGGAAGTGAACCTTGGAAAGCATTGTCATGATAATGGACACAGGTTTTGGACTTGATGACACAGGGCGCCTGTGATGGAGCCTTGGAGGAGAAGGAAAACCCTCCAGGGCTTCTGCTCAGACACACACACTCACTCACACACTCCCCAGGGAAGAAGGGGCCAGGATCCCAAAAGAGAAAGTAAGGAAGTGTGCTCTGTGGCTTCGCAACATTAAAACACTTTTTCTCGGACAAGAAGAAACGCTCAGAGCAAAGCAACGCGTTATTTTGTGTGTTACTATCAACTCATTCGAGAAATCTCCCACACTACTTTGTCACAATACATAATTTAATTGATCTCACCTGGTTTAAAAGTAATCAAACAGGAGCGATTAGTACAAGTACCTTCTGGGAAAACTAGTATCTTGGGAGAAAAGGAATAGATTTAATATTTCAGTCTAATGAATAGATCAGCTCATTATTCATTTTCTTATCACTTCACAGACAGCTACCGATTCTAACCAAACAAAGCTGAACTCCGAGGCTAACCCCTGGTTCCAATGGAAGCTACAGTCAGATGACAGGTTTTTGGTTTTCCGCTAAAAGAAGCGTAGCCTGACCATTAAGATAATTAGGAAACAAATCCCTGGCTGGCGTAGCTCAGTGGATTGAGCGCGGGCTGCGAACCAAAGCATCGCAGGTTTGATTCCCAGTCAGGGCACATGCCTGGGTTGCGGGCCAGGTCCTCAGTGGGGACCACATGAGAGGCAACCACACATTGATGTTTCTCTCTCTCTCCTTCTCCCTCCCTTCCCCTCTCTAAAAATAAATAAATAAATAAAATATTTTTTTAAAAAAGATAATTAGGAAACAGATGAAAGCTTTGACTAGAGTATACACTTAGCAAATGTTTCTTGATGATACTTAGGATCTGCATAGACTCAGAAGAACATGTGGACCTAAGTCACGGTCAAGGGCACATTTAGGCGATATTACATTCTTTCCGCTGCTGCTCTCCATCCTTAACCAAGCCATTTGCTGCTTCTTTGTTTCAGTCCCCCCATTAAATGATACTCACTGCCAACAACATGCATGGAGGGAAGGCTGCTTACAATACGTTGCATGCTTACTTGAGTTAGTTGACATATGAAACACAATCTGATATCTTTTTGAGGAAGTATTTCTAGCTCTTAATGTACTTCCTTATGTTTTCCATGTGAAAGACAGGCAGTAGTCAGTTTCCCATTAGCTGAATAAAACAGCTCGATTCTCTGAAGTGTTTAGAATTCAGCAATGAATAAATTGCCAAGTACAATACATAAAACACAACAGAAAATGCCTGCCCCTCCCCCAGCAGTTGGTAACGTGTATTTTATAATAATTAGAGAGGGAAACAGCATTAGGCTAAATTGCCACCATACAAGGTTATTTGTAAAATTAAAATTATGGATAGGTGCTGTCCCATCCTCCAATTTAAAAAAAAACATCAGTTTCCTATGACCCTGGGATCCGACACCAAACACGATCCATTCAGTGGCTGTTCTACAGCCACACTGTTAACTACGAATCCTAAAGTCTCAGAGCGGGTGTGGGCATGAAAAGTCAACCAGCGTTTCTAAGGCTGGGATTCTTTCTACCATGTCCCCTGCAAGGGGTGGCTCAGCCAGTGCTCGAGGATTCCAGGGAAGGATTCCCAGTCGAACGATTCTACCTCTGGACAGAAAGTTCCATGAGCTGAGCAAAGGGAGCTGGAATCTGCCTACGTGGTAACTTCCACCTACCAGTCCTAGATACACTTTTCGCATCCAAAGAGAAAAATGGAAGCTTTATTCCCAATGCCATTTCTTCCTAGTCACTTTTTAAACCATTCCTCACGTGCCTCGGTTTGTACAGCCTCCTGGCTGGTCATAGACACTCTGGGCACTCTCCCACCTACACATCCTCACGGGTGGCCAGGTCACTGCGGGGCCCTCAGCTCTGCCGGCCGTCACTGGCTTTCCCCTGGGGGAGGGCAGACGTGTACTTCTCAGGACCACCCACGGGGCTTTCTTTATCCCATCAACGTTGCCCCTCCCTCACCTTCAAGAGGCTTTGGTCCCAGGGGAAAGGGGTGCTGAGAAGGTCAAGTTTGAAATGGTCTACAGGTGACTCTGATAGGCCCTCCGGAACTGGAAAGCACTATCGCAATATACTCCAGATAAGGGCAAAGATATTAATTACATTTTTAGCAAACCCACCCTGGTGTTGAGTGTTGAATACGGCTGAGCATTAGCATCTCATCTTTTTCAAGGTAAATAAACTCGAGAGGTAGGGAATTACATTTTAGAACCCAGAGTAAAAATTGGTTCAAAGACTTTGGCATATAAAAAAAGAAGGATCCTTTTTAGTCCAGGGAGCATCTCACGGGGAAGAGGACTTCTTAAGGCTCACTCACTTATTCTGCTTCTATTGCACTAAGGATGCCTAGCGTGGGTGCCCCCAAGACACTGCTGTCTGTGGGTCCAAACGAGTATGTTTGCAAATGTACCATAAATGGACTCTCAATGCGTTTACGTCTGCAGCTGTTGTGTTTTACCTGGGGCCATTCCCCTCCTGACGTGGCTCGCCTGATTATTTCATTTATCGTGTTTTTTCGAGAATCCGGGTCCACACGGGACACCAACACCGGCTGCAGAGCCCGTAACAGTCCTTTAAAACAAAACAAATCCACTGTCAAGTCTTTTTTTTTTTTTTTGGCTAAAGCTACCAAAATAATAACACTGGCTCAATCATTAAACAAATTGTGTGGACATTAAAATGAGTGCAAATACAAAAAATAAACAATTTTAAAAATACCCTCTAATTCAATGTTTATTAGACCTTAGTTTCTGGTTTCAAGTAGAGTGGTGGATTTTTATACCTAAAAAAACAGTTCATTGATTTAACAGAAATTAGCAGCAGGAATATGAAAAAAAGGAAATGCAATTTATTCCCTAAAGGCCTTCCTCAACTGACACTAAAACTTTGCAATGTGCTACAAGGTCATCTGGTTTTATTTCAGGGACATCCTGAAAACTGATTAAGTGACTTCATGGCACACAGCAGTCAGAAGCTTTATTACTCATTTTAGTAACATTTTCAGCAGAACAGTCTTCTAAATACGTAACTTCCCAGCACATGCAAAACAAAACTCAGTTTACCAAAAACCCACTGCTACACAATTTTTCAGGAAAATGCCTTATTACATAAAGTGGGAGTTACATGGAGAAAGAGCCTTTCTTAGCTGAACGACAAAGCTGCGAGAATCACTGTTATCTCTGCAGAGGACCCAGGTGACATCAGGCCACCTTCACACTCACTCTCTCATCATCTGATGCTTGCACGGGCCTGGGGACAACAGGGGTAAGTTACTTGGAGACCAACCCCCCAGGGATCACCGGGCGTCCAGTGGGAAAAGCATTTCACTTGCTTTGTTATTTTTGTATGGCAGGAAGCACTTCTTCTTCCGCATCCTAATTTTCAAAGAGCTACACATTGGTCCCTCATGGAGATTTGGGGGGAATGAAGAAAAGAGTTCGGAGACAAAACATAGTGTGTGCATCAGCCTAATGCCCTGAAGAGAAATTCATGAAATAGCACGCACCGGTGTTTCCACAGAGTCTTTGCTTCGACTCTCTCCCCCCACAAAAGGAAAAAACAGCAAGCATGCTTGATATTTGAAAAACTGGTCTTTTATATGTAAGAATAGAAAGAGATGATGGTACAGTGATAAAAATAAGATTTTAAAAGATATGTATGGGTACATATATAGGGAAGCCTAATCTTTTTTTTCATCAAGTCATTCTTTTGACATAGTACCTCCTCCTTAAAAGAAGGCAAGGATGTTTGGCGTCTTTCATCATTTTAAAGTTTCTTAAATGTGCACCAATAAACTAAATACGATGTTTTCGGTGTGAGGATGAACAGGAGACGTTTCATCTGTGTTACCTTACAAGTACTTACGGCCAATCAGAGGGGCCTGCACGTTCTCAATCCGGGAAACCATGGACGGCAGCCCCGCCACGACACAGGCGATCCCGTCGAAGAAGGTCGAATGGGGGGCGACCACAAAAATGGGGGCTTCCACGGGGCTTGCGATCTTTCCTTTCACAGTCACTGTAAACCCCATGGAAAAGAACAGGGCACGGCCCAGAAACTTCAAAACTGGCTGAGTGATTTGCCTTTGAAGACACATACAGAAAAGACGGGATTAGCTTTGCTCATTGCGGCCGATGCTGGACTTTACTTGAAAATACCACGCAAAAACCAGGACATATAAGAACACTCCGTTTGAAAATATATTCTAAGAAGAAGGGTTCACACTTCCACGGGGCACTCAACTGTCTGCCAGGCACTATTCTAAGTACACTGTATATATTAATTTCTTTAATCCTCAGCCCAATTTTATAAAATACGTATTACTTATTATCACCCCCATTTTACAGATGGGAAAACTGAGGCACAGAGAAGTAATTTTACCAAGGATACATGGCTAATAAGTGGCTCCATTCTTCTGGGACTCTCAACTGAAAAGAATGAATTTTCTACACACATCCCTCTGAGAAATTCCAGTCGGCATTACCCTTCAAAGCAGCCACCTTAGGGACCTGCATTTGTGTCCCAAAGATGCTCCTCTCTCCCCAAACGCCTTTAGAATTCTCTGCTGAAACTGTCCTCAGACTGATTTTAAGAATAATTTCTTAAAAGTCAACTTTCTGAGACAGCATCAAAAACCTTAAGAAAATCCACTCTCTCACTTCCTTGGAAAGGGGATGCACGTGCAACAATTCCAGAAATCGAGTGGTTTCCTTTTCCAACAGCATCTGTCATTAAAGATTAATTCATTCATCAGGCTGTGCCAGGAACTGTGCTGGACACGCAAGACAAGTAAGGCCCAGCCTCTGACCTCGAGGAGCTCAAATGAGCAGGGAAACAGAAACGTATTCCTGGAAATGCAAACAGAGGCTGCACATCTCAGGATGCAAATGAGCATGTAGCTTTTCACAAAATGCAAAAAAGTACTGAGCGTATCCTGCCCTCAGACAACGGATGGGAGCTTTAAAAAAACAGACTTCCTATCTCATTTTCTCAACCATCTTGTGATATTATGGTGAGGAACTCTTAAGCAACAAGCTACTGAGGAAGTTAGTCTGGCTTTTATTTCACAGTGAGGAGAAGTGAGACACAGAGAGACCAAGTGCCATTCAAGAGAGCAGGGAGAAATGACTGTATCTCTCCCCTCCCTGCCCTTTCGTTTTGAGTTAAGATCTCTATTTACGTAAGGATGAAAAGCTCACCCTTTCATGATTTCTGATTTATAGAGATGTAGCTTCTGACAGCTACGACCCAAAGGATCTCATTCTCAAAGCCGTGAAACACTTCTACTTAAAATGTTTTTTTTAAAAAAATGGCTAAAAGGTCTAGGGATGCAAAATTAACTCCCACGTTACCTGTTTGAAAGGAGGTAGAGATACTGGTTTAATTTACAAAAGTAGAACTTTCTTTTCCAACATGTACTTGACCTGTTTTCTGGATATTTAGGCTATTCCTTCCATCATCACAGGTTCCCATAAGCCGTTAACATAGCAACCAAGGAAATGATTGACAGGAACCGGTGAGGGACGAAACATATCATTTACAGTATGTTTTCATGACTGTGACTACAACCTCGGGTTCTAGAACAAAGGGGTGTGACTCGCAAGGATGGACGTGGGACTTATTGCTCCCGAGGCACTGCCAGCCGTGGAGCTGGTGGTTCCAGTTCGAGCCAGCCTTGTGTTCACGTTGACGTCTGTTCACCGGAACATGAATCGAACAGCAAATTGCGTATTCCTTAAAAAGTTTCTACAACAGCGTTTCTCAAAATTTTTGGAGGTCACATTCTCATTTGTGGTTTAGATGAAAGGAACAGACCCTTGCATGCCAAAAAAAAAAAAAAGAAAAGAAAAATGGGCGCAACTTCCGAGAGTTTAACAGTGCCCTGAAACCCATCGATGGGTTTCTGTGACGTCCAAGGGGGGCACGTGAAGAGCCCTCACTTTCAGGACATAATACGTCTGACAAGTGGGCTCTGCCTGACGGGAGCGAACTTCTACTAGTAACTGTAATTCATCGTCCGCCCATTCTCTAATACCCTGCTTATTACTTAATGCTTGAAAAGCAGTTCAGGGGGCCTCAGTGCTAATGTTCAATAAAGCGAGACTCTGCTGATTAATAGTTAAGTTGTTGTTAATAATAATAACAAAAGCAGTGAATAAATATGCTGTAAGTGATCCCCTTAATTATGTCACTTAAAGTATGTAGTTATTAGAGAGGAACAAAAACTGAGAAAAAGAGAAAAAAGCCAGTTATTTTTCAACTTTAGTGGTTTAGCTACACTAGCTGGGTCTTTGAGAACCAGGGACCTATCACTGTTTGGCAATAACTCAGAAAACAAAATATTTTCCTATTAGGAAGTGACAACTTCAACAGGAGACTATCTGCTCTTGGGCAGTAATTTGTACATAAGATAAAGTAAGACCAGTGTCATCTGAGAAACAAAAATAATTCAAATTGAGCAGGTAGCAGTGAGGCAACTCTACTGATGACTGAACTACGATAAACGCTTCTTTGTCTTGATTTACCTAGTATTCAGACACGACTGTTTCTCACCTCTTCCACCCAGTGATTGGATGGGTCGGCTTTTCGGGACAGCCCAGTGTTGAAAGCGCAGCAAATGGCCATGCCAGCAATAAGACCAGTCCAAGGAATAAGCCGCGAATGGGGAGCAGGAAAATTCCAAGGAAGAAAATCTGAAAGTCCAAGTTGGTAAAAATAAGTGGCTGGATCATTATAAAATGTCACTAGCAATGTGTAAGAATTTCAGCCATGGCCAGCATTTGGTGTTGATAGTCTTTTTAAAATACCGATTTGATTAAGACATCGTTTACATAAAATAAAATGCACCTGCTTTAAGTGCAGGGAGTATGAGATTTCAAATGTATACTGCTACACAAACACTACGATGATCAACCTCTAGAACATTCCCGTCATCCCCAAAAAGGTCCCCTGTGCCCCTCTGCAGCCCAGACGCCGCCCCCCCGGCCCCTTGGCCACCACTGAGACCTGCTTTCTCCATTGTTTTGCCTGTTTTAGATGGTCATATAAAGTAAACCACACAGGATGTACTTTTACGTCTGGCTTCTTTCCCTTCATATTTTCAAGACTCAGCTGCGCTGTCCTGTGCATTAGTAGCGTAGTCTTTTTAATTGCGGCGTATGATTCCATTACAGGATAAAAATACGCGAGTATCACAATTCAGTTATCCATTCATCTGTTCACGGGCGGTTGACCTATTGCACGGTTTTAGCTATTATGAATACAGCTCCCATGAACATTAACGTTCACGTCTCTGTGTGAACCCATGTTTTCATTTCATTGGGAGTGAAATTGTTGGGTCAGGGTATGCTTGACGTTATGAGATCCTGCCAAACTGATCCCCAAAGTGGTTGTACCGTTTTGCATCTCCAGTGACAAAGTACGAAAGCTCCTGTCGCTCACACTCCCACCCGAATTTGATGTGGTCAGCTTTTGCAGCCATTCAAGTGGGTGAAAAATGCTATCTCATTGAGGTTTTAACTCACACTTCCTCGATAAACCATGGTGCTGAGCACATTTTTCAGGTGTTTCTTGGTTATTCCTTTGACTTCATATTTTAAGTGTCTTTTCAAACTTGTGGCCCATTTTATTGGGTTGTTAGTCTTATTATACCAACTTGTAGGACTTCTTTATATGTTATATATAAAAGGCCTTTGTCAACATGTGTATTGAAAATATTTTCTCCCATTCCATGGCTTGCCTTTTCAATTTCTTTTTTAAAAAATATATTTTATTGATTATGCTATTACAGTTGTCCCATTCCCCCCCTTTATTCTCCTCTGCCCTGCACAACCCCTCCCACCTGCATTCCCCCCCTTTAGTTCATGTCCATGGGTCATACATATAAGTTCTTTGGCCTCTCCATTTCCCATACTATTCTTAACCTCCCCTGTCTATTTTCTACCTACCATTTATGCTACTTCTCTGTACCTTTTCCATCTCTCTCCCCCTCCCCCTCCCCACTGATAACCCTCCATGTGATCTCCATTTCTGTGGTTCTGTTCCTGTTGTAGTTGTTTGCTTAGTTTGCTTTTGTTTTTATTTTCGGTTCGGTTGTCAATAGCTATGAGTTTGTTGTCATTTTACTGTTCATATTTTTTATCTTCTTTTTCTTAGATAAGTCCCTTTAACATTTCATATAATAAGGGCTGGGTGATGATGAACTCCTTTAACTTGACCTTATCTGGGAAGCACTTTATCTGCCCTTCCATTCTAAATGATAGCTTCGCTGGATAGAGTAATCTTGGATATAGGTCCCTTGCCTTTCATGACTTTGAATACTTTTTTCTAATCCCTTCTTGCCTGCAAGGTTTCTTTTGAGAAATTAGTTGACAGCCTTATGGGAACTCCTTTGTAGGTAACTGTCTCCTTTTCTCTTGCTGCTTTTAAGATTCTCTCCTTATCTTTAATCTTGGCTAGTGTAATTATGATGTGCCTTGGTGTGTTCCTCCTTGGGCCCCACTTCTTTGGGACTCTTGAGCTTCCTGGACTTCCAGGAAGTCTATTTCCTTTGTCAGATTAGGGAAGTTCTCTTTCATTATATTTTCAAATAAGTTTTCAATTACTTGCTCTTCCTCTTCTTCTGGCACCCCTATGATTCAGATGTTGGAATGTTCAAAGGTGTCCTGGAGGTACCTAAGCCTCTCCTCATTTTTTTGAATTCTTGTTTCTTCATTCTGTTCTGGTTGAATGTTTCTTTCTTTTTTCTGCTCCAAACCCTTGATTTGAGTCCTGGTTTCCTTCCTGTCACTGTTGGTTCCCTGTACATTTTTCTTTATTTCACATAATGCGATCTTCACTGCTGCCTGGGTCTTTTTCATACTGTTTAAGTACCCAGTGAGTTCCTGGAGCATCCTGATTACCAGTGTTTTGAACTGTGTATCTGACAGGTTGGCTATCTCTTCATCACTTAGTTGTAACTTTTTGGAGCTTTGAACTATTCTTTCATTTGGGTCATTTTTTAAATTTTTTTGTCTTGGTGTTCCTGTTACATAGTGAGGGGCAGAGCCTTAGGTGTTCACCAGGGCGGGGCAACCCACATGGCTGGGTTGTGATGTTGTTTGTGGGGGCGGAGTCCGAGGGGGAACAATGGCACCCACTCTGCTCTCAGCTGGCTTTCAGTCCCTTCCACCACTTTCCACAAGCAAACTGGGCCCATCTGGGGCTGATTCCCAGGTGGGTGGGCCTGCGGATGTTCTAGAACCCGTGGGTCTCTCCAACGAGCTCTCCCGTGAGGCTGGGAGTTGCTCCCGCCGCTGCAACCCCCACAGGTGTTTTCGGTCAGAGCTTTGAGGCTTTATTTCCGGCGCTGGGGACCTGGGTTGCGGGTCTGTCTTGCTCCCCAGTTGTTCCTTCCGGTTTATCTGCATGTGGATGTGGGACTGCCCAGTCTGCAAGCTGCCACCTTGCAGGGTCCGCCAGCCACCACCTTGCCCACCCCAGTTGTCTGCCGCCCTGCCGCAAGTCCCCTCTGTCCGGCGGCCCACCTCCGCCCCGCCTATGGGTCTGGGTAAGTGTTTCTACTTTAACTCCTTGTTGTCGGACTTCCATACAGTTCGACTTTTTGTCGGTTCTGGTGGTTTTTTGTTTTTAAATTTGTTGTTGTCCTGCTTTTGGCTGTGCGAGGAGGCGCAGTGTGTCTACCTACACCCCCATCTTGGCTGGAAGTCTCAATTTCTTAATGGTATCTTTTGATGAGAAAAATTGTAATTCTGACAAAAACTAATTTATTTTATTTTATTTTTATTCTTTTCTGTGTCCTTTCTAAGAAATCTTTAGACCCCAAGGTCATGAAGGTATTCTCTATTTTCTTCTTCTAGAAGTAGTATGGCTTTACCTTTTATGTTTTAGCCTATGTCCACCTAAAGTTATTTTTCTGCATGTGGTGTGCGGTAGGAATCAAGGTTCATTTGTATCCATAGATTTACCTAGTGTTCCAGGACCATTTGTTGAAAAGACTTGACATTCCCCAGTGAACTTCCTTGGCAAGTTTGTCAAAAAGCAACTGAACATGTATGTGTGGGTTCTCTGTTCTGTTCCATTGATCTATCTATTCATCTGTCCTGGTCAGTGTCCCTCTCTCCTCATTGCTGTAGCTTTGTGGTAAGTCTTAACATCAGGGATCTCCAACTTTCTCTTCTTCAAACTGTTTTTGGGCCGGTCTAGATCCTTCACATTTCCACATACATTTCAGAATTAGTTTGTCAGTTTCCACACAAACAAAAAAGCTTGTTGAGATTTTTATTGGGATAGATAGGTGCCCTTCATTAGACTGAGAGAGGTCCCTTTTATTCCCATTTTACTGAGAATTTTCTCAAACATCAGTAGTTGCTGAACTTTGTCAAATGAGTTCATGAAATTTCTGCTTCTATTGAAATGACCACAGGCTTCTTTTCATATGTTCTGCTAATATGATGAATTGCATTGAAATATAAGTTTTTGTAGGTTAAACCAACCTTGCATTCCTGGAATAAATCGAACTTGGAAGGAAATGTTTCCTTTTCCACATATTGCTGTATTTCACCTGCTGCTATTTTGTTGAGAATTCTTATATCTATGATCATGAAGAAAATTGGTCTATAATTTTCCCTTCTTAAAACATCTTTTTCAGACTTTGAAAAAATGCTAGCCACATGTTTTTGCCTATTGTGTCTTCATTTTCATTTATCTGAAAGTACTTACTAGCTTTAATCCATTGATTATTTAGAAACGTGTAATGTAATCTCCACACATTTGTGTATTTCTCAAGTTTCCTTGTTATTGATTTCTAATTTCTAATTTCAATCCATTGTGGTTACAGAACAATGTCTTATTATAGTCCTTTTATACTTACTCAGACTTGTTTTATAACCCATTATAATTGTCTATCTTGGAAAATGTTCCATAGGTACTTAAGGAGAGTGTATTTTCTGCTGTTGTTGGATGGAGTATGTTTTATATATATATAAATTTGTACCATATATATATCAGGTACAAATGATTATAGTGTTGTTTAGGTCTTCTAGTTCCTTGTCGACATTCTGTTTCACTGTTCTGTCACTGCTGCAAGTGGAGAATTGAAGTCTCTAACTACTTTTGCTGAATTGTTTCTTTTCCCCTTCAATCTATCAGTTTGGCTTTGTGTATTTAGGGTTCTGTGGTTAGATGCATATATGGTTATAATTGCTGTATCTTCTCGATGCATCAACCCTTTCTCATTATAAAACACTCTTTTATTTCTAGTTTTCTAGCTTAAAGTCCATTTTATCTAATATTAATATAGCTCCTCCAGTTCTCTGTTGGTTGCCGTTTCCACAGTATATCTGTTTTGTCCTTTTACTTTCAGCCTATTTGGGTCTTTGAATCGAAAGTGTGTTTTTCGCCAGCACATAGTTACAAGCTTTTTCTTGTAAGCTTTCGCTAGCCCGGTGTTTGCCCCCATCGTTATGTGTTGCCTCAGGCTGCTGTGCTGTTAAGCAATCGCCTCCGATTGTTTCTGACAAACACCCGCAGACAAAAGACGGCAGTGGGCTGGCTCCAAAGCAGGTCAAATACAGACAGTCTGGCAAATGACCAAGCAATAACCTTGAATGTGAGAGATAACCCCAGTATAGACCCTGAAGGCAAAGGTGAAATGAGGTTACAGCACATTCATATAGCATTTACTAACTCTCAAAATGAGCCGCTAACACGGATTTTAACTGAGTGAGTTGTCAAATCCTGGGCAACTTTATTTTCTTTCTGTGCTGCTTCCAGGTTGGCAGCAAATAACAGTACTTAATAGTAAACCATTTTAAAGTAAACCTGACAAATGAGGAGGATTCTCCATCATATTTCCAGTTGGTGGCATGTCGTCTCCGTAGGGAGACATGCTTTCAACCCTCTATCAGGGTGTCCTCTTCTCTGGAGTGTCTGCATTGCACTTGCTAAGACATGAAACGACATGTTTTTGTACTTGGTGGTTTTTCTCAGTGAAACGTAAGCTTCAGAGAGGCAGCATGCTTATTTCCCTGGCTCGCGGCTGTATCTCCAGAGAACTGCATCGTGCCTCGCGCACTGCAGGCATTCAACGAGTATTTTTGTGCCGTAAATGACCCCACAGTTCCTACCAAACACTTGTGTCCATTCCATACTCGACTGAGGAAATGAGAGCTGGACTACTCTTCTCCGTGCCCCTAAGGAACAGGCCCTGAAATAGTCAGAAAGAGGAAGGACAAAGCCCAGCCCTGTCAGGAGGTGCAAAAGCGATAACACTCCTTAAGCAAGACCTTGATCATCATTCAAGATTAAATTTGAATTCAAGTTAAATTGAGTCTGAATCAACCCTATTAAGTCATACTTAAAATATATGCATCTTTTAAACTGGAAAATACAGCCAACATTGTTTTTCAATGATGTCTCTTTAATCTTCCCTATACCTAGACCATTCAAGCCATTAAAACTTATTTGGTATCTCTGGTTTACATGAATTTCTAACTTTTAAAAAATGCCAGACTATACTCGATTCCATTCAACACGTGTAGTAAATTTTAAGTACTACGTTAAAAGGTAGACAACAAAGAACATAAGAAAACTGTCACTATTAAGATCAGCGAACAGGTCCTGGCTGGCGAGGTTCAGCGCCTTGGACGTGGTCCCGCAAACTGAAAGGTCGTGGGTACAGTTTCCGCTCAGAGCACACGCCAGGTTGCGGGTTTGGTCCCGGTCGGGGCGCGTGCGAGAGGCAACGGACCTGTGTTTCTCTCTCATGTCCATGTTTCTCTCCCTCCCTTCCCCCTCCCGAAAATAAATTTTAAGAAAAGAAAAAATAATTTTGAAAAAGATCAGCAAACAATGCCAGATTCTTCCACATATTACCTCACTTAATTTTAACCCTCCTTTGATGTATCGTTATTCCGATTTCATAGATGAGAAGAGAGGAGTTTGGAGCCAGTAAGTGACAAAGTCACACAACGAATAGACAGCAGGGCCTGAGATGTTTTCTCACTGAGACTGGTGACCTTTCCATTGTGACATTAGCTCTTACAGAGTCCCTTCAAAGCACACCCTAAATGTAACAGGCCGAGCTATTTAAAAAAAGTTAATAATTTACTCTAGGTACAATATAACTTCTTTGATCCTCTTTCAAAAATATGAGGCCAAATATATGGACATACTTTCATTTAAGTATGAATGATTTGGCTAAAATTAATCTCGAATGATAGTCAATGTACTCAGAAGTGTTTCTAAAACTTTAAGATACAAAGGGGACATCTATTTATTTACAGACTTGAAGACCTAAGCTTTACACATTTCGTTTCTTTACAAAGAGCTGTTACTACATTATCTTCCTCTTCCTCTCGCACACCCTTCTTCCAGCAGACACCCGTCTGTCATTACTGTCACCAACACCCACGCTGCGCAGCCCCGCACTTAACCTGCGCCCACTGGAGAGGACCACGGTCTCAGTGCACACGCGTAGGTTGTGCAAAAATTACACTATTTCAAATCGAAAGTAAAGAAACCTGTGTTATGGACGAGAAACCATCAAAAACACTTTTTTTCCCCTACAGACCACACCGGACATAGTCTATCTTGTTCTTTGATCGCTAACTTCGCCAAAGAGGAAGTCCAAAGAGTGAGTGGGACTGCTAATGGTAAAAGCAGTGCTTTACAAGAAAAAGGAAAGGAAACTTCCTTTTTGTATGTAGCCACTGAACAATTAGAGAGCCGGGGCTGCCTCTCCTTCTAGAATCTACAAGAGTTTGGGTGAAGATGATTCAGGACCAAAACCTCTTAAAATACCTTAAGCTCAACCCCACTGTCCCTTTTCCTAGATTCTGATGTCATACCCTTGAAGCCCCTGCTCAACTAGATCAACCCAGGGCCTCACTCCTTGTTCTAACTCCAGACCAGGGCTGGGGGATGGGGGAGAAGAAAGAAAAAGAAAATGAAAAGAAAGAAGAAAAAGGGACTTACTCACACCCCCTCTCCTGCCGTAGGCTGGCTCCCTGCTACATTCTCACGAACTCAAATTTTCATTTCCCCTTCTCAGCATGCAGTGAATGTTTCCTCTCAGACCCACATGCACTCTGCACCTTCTCTTCCCCCGCACCCCACTTAGACCATCCTCCGCGGGCCCTCCGTCCTCAGACCCACGTCCCCACCCCTTGCAGACTCCCCACCCCTGCACAAGCCCTCCTCTCTCAAATCTACATCTTTTCCTTTCTTCCTCGGAGCCTTTGCTTCCCAGACTCGCGCCCCTCGGGTGCTTCCCGTGTCACACCAATGGCACCCTCAGACCGTCTCACCTCCCACCCGGATCTGCCTCCTCCCTCTGACGCACGCCCCTCACCTGGGCACACCTCCCCTCTCTGACCCACGCCCATCACCTGGCTCTTCCCTCTCTGACCCACGCCCCTCACCTTGGCACACCTCCTCTCTCTGATGCACGCCCCTCACCTGGATGCACCTCCTCTCTCTGACACACGCCCCTCACCTGGATGTACCTCCTCTCTCTGACCCACACCCCTCACCTGGATGCACCTCCTCTCTCTGACCCACACCCCTCACCTGGATGCGCCTCGCCAGACTCAGCCTCGTCTGCTGCACGAAGGGGTTGGGTACGGGCGGCGGGAAGAAGGACGCTTGGCGGGGCACCATCGGTGGCCGCGGCCCCGCGATCCTGACGCCGGCGCCCGGCACCGTGGCCGCCACGGCCGCCGCCTCGGCGCACCTGTTCATGGCGGAGCCGGGCCTCGGACCCGACAGAAGCGACTCACGCGGAACACTGGAGCCAGTCGAAGTCAAGGTTGAGTCCTAGCCGCACAGGAGTGCGAGCGCGGCTGAGCCTCTGCGCAGGCGCTGAAGTGACTGGACACCCTCGGGTCTCGCCCCGCCCATCTGGTTCTGAACACGCCTAGGCACTGGCCCCACCCCCTGAGCGTTAGCCCCACCCTCTTAGGTATCTGGCTGTTCCCTGGGGTGATAGCGCTCTGCCCCTTGGAAGTGAATGCTTCTCCTTACGACCAACGCACGCCAGTGACAGTTTAGGCAGTGTTCTCTGCTTCAGGAGCAGGCAGAACTGAACTTCCAATCGCTTTTACTGACTCTGTGATGTTGTTCAAATCACCATCTCCCTGACCCTGCAGCCTCCTTCTGTAAGAGGAGAATCAATAGCATTTAGATCAACAGAACCTGAATCCAGCTACTGGAGGGGAAACCCTGGGATTGTACCGTTAAGTGAGTTACTATACCCGAGCTGGGCTTCATTTCTGGTGTACATTTTGCTTTTGTCTGGGTTGGATGTTTATCAGAACTCACAGTCTCCGCGAAGAGAGAACTTGATACCAGGAGTGGAATCTGTTCCACTGAAAACGTGACTGACAGTGGGGAATACTGAGCTACTATTATTAGAAGGTAAAAACAACTATTGCCCTCAGCACTAGATGAGAAACCTGGTCCCTCAAAGGGAAACGACTTAGCCTGTGGCCCCATTCCACCCTGAGAAAGGGAGTTCAAGGCCCTGTCTGCACCTAAACGGGGGAGGGAGGGAAGGGCTCACCCAGAGCGTGAGAGCCGCTGGTCAAGCCCCTGGGTGGCTGAGAGTCAGAGGGAGGTGGTGAATCACTCATCCTCGCTGAGCCACGGCTCACACAGACTGTAGAGGCGATGAGAGCCTGCCTCTGGACTCGGGCACGGCTGCTCCCGCAGACCTACGCACCAGAGACCTCAGAATCTTTCTACCCTACCAGATGGTCATGTGGTCTTCAGCTGCTCACTTAACCTCTCTGAGCTTGTCTCCTCATCTAGGAAGGGTAAAAGATAAATTTCTACCCCATAGGGTTATAGTCACAATTGAATAAAAGAATGCATTGTGTCGTGATCAAGAAATGGCAGTTTCAGGCATTGTTGTGGAGCAGCTGAACTTTCTGTGGAACAAAGAACTTAAATAACAATGTATTACAGCCACAATATAAGCTTCCCCAGCCTCAGGGGTCTCCATGTAGGGGCTGGCAGACCCTCCTGGCTCTCTAGCCTGACACCTGCACAGAAGGCTGTCTCTCCAGGCCCCTCAAGGATCTGAGCCATTGGGGAGGCCACAGCAGGAGAGAAGATGACTCCACATCCCCCCAATGTCACCTCCAGAGTCCTGTCCGTTCCTCACCCCCTTCCCCACCATGAGAGGTCTGAAGCAATAGACTATCAGAGCCAGAAGGGGTGTATGAAACACTCAGGCCTGAAATTACTCTTCTGGATCAGCTCAAGAATCTCTACAGAGATTAGGGCGGGTGCTCTGGGGAGAGGGAGGAGTAAGAAGCTTACCCGGTAAGAAAAGCTGTGCTTGGAAAGCAAGCCTACATCCCCACCCCCGCCCCCACCCCCAAGCTATGTTTTTACTTAGGGTGGCTTTTGGGGAACGGGGGAAGGTAATGCTGCTGATGAAGATTCTGGGCTGAGCACCAAAGCTCCTCCTCTAGCTCATCTTTGGCCTCGACTTGGGTTGTTACCTCATAGCTATGGTACCCTGGGCAAACCACTTTTCTCTGGGCCTGTTTCCTCATCAGTAAAAACTGGGCTGATTTTAGCCACTCCCTCTTTAGGTTGTTGTAAAGGTTCAATGCAAGCACAGGCCTGGCCTTCTGCTCACGGCGGGGGATGTTGTTCATCAGCGGTAGAACTGGGATTATTGTTAACGAAGAAACTGAGACTGTAACAGGAAGGGGACCTTGAACAAGACCCTGGAATTAGTCACAGAATCACACACTGCTGCTTGAGGGCTCTGTCCATGGGACAGAGGGACTCCAGCTCACACTACACACCCTTTGAGGGTCTCTCAAATGTCCCCCATGCCCTTTGGGGAACAGAGGTTTAGACTTTGTACGTTTCCTCTTCTAGGCTCTGTAAAAACAGAGGCAAACACTGTCACTCAATTGGTGTCTTTATTCATACCTGTTGACATTTCCCATGGGGAATGGTTGAAGGGCAGGGCGGGGAGGGCTGAGCGAGAAGCCATGGGCTGGTTTTCCTCCATCCAGTGGAGGAAGTGATGGGCTAGGCTTGAACTAAATGGAGTGAACGGGGGGAACCATAGTGAGGTGGGCAGAGATGCTTCGTGCAGTGACTTCAGACGGCCTGAGTCCTTCTGTCGGGAGATGCAGTTTGAAAGTGGAAAAAAAAAAAGATCGAAAGAAAAGAACAAAGTGCGTACAAAGCAAACCGCTGACATAGGAAGGGCCTAAGGCAGCCAGCAGTGAGAGAAACTGGGTGTCCAGGTGGCCTCCTGGCCATGCCTCTCCCCGGCCGCCCCAGGCCAGGCCAGGCTGTTGGGCCACCAGTGCCCTCGAGACAGTCTCTGTCGGCTCCGAGGGTGCTGTGAGAAGGTTGTGGAGGGAGAAGATCTGAAGTGTGGCAGCACCAGGGCGGCCCGGGGCAGGGCCGCGTTGAGGATATCAAAGCATCTCTTTGGAGCGGCTCAGGAGGGCTGGTGGGATCCGGAGGAGCGAGGGGCCCTTGGGAGGAGTACAGTCAGAACCTTTCCTTGGGCGCAGGGCACAGCCACTCTCTGGAATCTTAAATCACCAGGTGGCAGGGAGAATGCAGAATAACCACAGAGCTGAAGGTTGCCAGGCCCTCCTGGGTCTTCCCGGGCGCTCAGGGCCCAACATGCGGACAGGGTGGAGACGCGACGCAGGGCCTGCGGGAGTGGCGGCCAGCTCAGCAACCCAGCCAGTCGGATTTGATGCTTCCGAACTTCACGTTCTTCAGACTTTGGTTCTCCAACTTCAAGTAATACATGCCCTTGAAGAAGTAGCTGTGGCCTGGGATAGGAAAGGAGAGAGGCTGTGACTACCCTCGGACATTCTGATACGTGGAAGGCTCCCAGTGCTTTGGAAGCCTGTGGCCACAGGGATGAAGCTTTTACACCCGAGAGGACCCCTCTGGGGCTGAAGAAAGGGATGTGGCTATGGATGTAAGGTCTCTGAGTCCCTGTCTTCTTCATCTTGAAGATGGGGATAAAGACACCAGCCTCTTAGGGCTTGCAGTGAGGATGAAGTTAGACAAATTCGATTGTTAATATAAATAACAGTACCCTGCTGAGCACAGTCCCCAAAGTCAGCGCCTTCCGTGTACTGGAGGCAACACACCAGGAGGCTGCTCATCCTCTCGGCCCACAGAGGGGGGCTTTGTGGCTCACATGCGTTTCTTTGTTCTGTTTGATTTTGAATTGTGAGTAAGTACGCCCATACCACCCAGAATGCGCCCGATCTCATCTGAGTAAGTTGCCACTGTGTAAAATTCTGGACATTTCACAAGAAATTACAGAATTTTTTCTTTCTTTTAAAAGAGAATATCCAGCAACACCAGACCCTGTTCATGCAGGGCTGCAATCCTCAGAAGCAGAAAAGCAACTGTCCCCGGTAAATAAGCCACATGCTCTCTGGTTTGCCACAGACCCCACCATGCCCTACTGTCTGCCTTGTCTACCTCACTCATTTGTGCTACTGGCCCGGCCCCTCTGGGCTCTGGGACTTGGGACTCCTGACATACATTATCTCATTTACTTCCTTTAAAACTCTGGCACATAGTAGGTGCTCACTAGTTGCTTGTTCCTGAAGATAATCCTTCACCTAGCACCTGACGGTACACTGCATTTCTTTGGACATGAAGACCACGAGCCACTCACTGGAGGTTAAGGCCATGTGTGTAGCCAGCATATAACAGGGGCTCAAAAAATAAAAAAAAAGTCTGTGTGTAATTAAATTAAAATTGCCTCTAAAAAGCCAAACTGGACCTCTTCCAGGGCCTGGAGAGCTCACAGAAGTCTCTTGAGGAATATGGTTTTCAAACTCCAAATTCTACCCTTTGATGATACTGATTGTATAATTCAGCAAGGGACCAGGGGCAAAGTGAGCTGAATGGGGATCTTTGCCACATCAGCAAGAGGGCATGACAAAGTCTGTCCTGTCTCAAGTGGAGCCGTCCTTCTGCTAAGGGGAGGCGGTGACAAGGCGTCCTACGGAACCCGAAAGGGCCTGGATCGAGCCCCAGAATGAATCCAGGGCACAGAGCCCATGTTCCTGCTCCCCACCCCGCAGGCCTCCACCCTCCCCTTCCCTGGCGCCAGGCCCTGCAGCTGCAAGGGGCCTTTCTGGGTCTCACTGCCTGGAGCCTGCTGAGCGAGCAGAGGTCAGGGGTCTGGATGCCTTCCCAGCGCTGGGCTGAAGGGGCTGGTTTGTTTCCCCAGGCACCGCTAGCCTCCCTGTACAATGAGGGAGTGTGTGCTTGTAAGACCCGGGTCCTGGGTGGGGGCGGGGAGTCCTAGAAAGCGGCCAGAGGCCCAGGCAGCTCACCGTCACCCTGCAGGTCCACCACGGCGTCCAGGTTATCGGGGACAGCGTTCCAGGCGTCCTCGATGAGCTTGGGGAAGCCGGGGTCCATTTTCTTCTTCACCTCATTGTATCTGTAAGGAAGCGGACGTGGTGAACCAGTGGGGCCTCCCAAAAGGAAGGCCACCCCTCCAGGGGGGCCCTGGATGGCAGGGCCCCTTGGGGGCTCCCGGGTGGACCTGGGAAACTGGACCTAGCTCTGCAGGGAAGCTGCCTGCTGGAAAGGAAGGACACGTCGTCAGGTCTGAGTCTGCATCCCAACTCCACCGCCCACTAATTACGTGCCCCGCACAGTCCCATAAAGACAAGCTTGTGTTGACCGTTAACATTGAAGGGGCGTGTTCAACACTTTTCATTTACTTTCTCGGCCATCCCACATGACAATCCTATGGCACGATTATTACCGTAATACCCGTGTCATGGACCAGGGGCTTAACAAGGGCCCTCGGCTTCTCAGTGGTAGTCCGCCCACGCCTCTCTGGCTCCAGGGCTGCAAGGTACTGTCTGAGCCTCCCTTTCACCCTCTGGACGATGGGGTTCTACTGAATTTAATGTATCAATTAACACGTATACAGAGTAGAATAACACATGCAAAGGATCTGGTACTTGGCAGAGTGTCTGGGAACTACTAATTCCAGCACAAACTTCAGTCCCCGCTGCCATGTGCCGAGAGCTGGGCCAGGAGTCCAGGGACGGGTCCCGCCCCGCCACTCTTGCTCTGGGTGGCCTGGCCAAATGGCCGCTTTGTCATCTGTCAAGGGGAGGTGACAGTGCCCGTCCTGGGAGATGATTTGGCCGGGATGGCAGGTTACACTGCAAGGTAGCACATGAGTCCAAGCCCTGTCCAGTCACAGGGTGGATCACCGGTCACCTCAGCTGTCCTGGCTGCGTGGTCACCCTGGGCCCCGCCTCTAATCCGGGTCAATCCCTTGAGTATTTAGTTGGTATATTCTTCTTCCCGGCTAACAATACCTCTGTCTTTTTCATTTTTGGTGAACTTTTTAAATGCTGGGGTCATTTTGATTCCTTCCCTTCTCCATTTTTCCTCCACCCCTTCGTCATTCTGTAAATATTTAATGAGCTCCCACTATGTGCCTGTGGGTGGCGCAGTAAACAAGACAGCATCTTGCCTGTGTGGCACTGGTTTTCTAGACAGATCTGTGTTTGAGTGCCACCCCGGTGACAGCCAAGCATTCCTCCACAGGGCCTCCTCGCCGAGTCTTCTTCCCCACGGCCAGCTGGACCCCCTCCACCCCAGACACCAGGCACAGCTTCCCCTCGGAGCTCCCTTCTAGGGGCCCCGCACCCCAAGAACTGCCAGCAAAGCCTCCTTTCATCCCAGCCCCATTGTAAAACTTCTGGCAAAACCTAACACGCTCCCTCGTGACCTGGGGTACCAAAACCAAGTGTCCCAGCTCAAACCCCCCAGCACCCCCCCTGCATCACCACCACTGACCCCTCGACCTGTAGTGTCTAAAGCGACAAGGGCTCAGAGCCAGGCTGCCTTTTCCTCACCCTCATGTCTCTCACTCTCTATCCACAGAAGTTAGGGTGGGCGGGAGTCAAGCCCATTTTACAGATGAGAAAACCGAGACTCAGAGAACTGCACTAATCTGCTTCCACATTCTTTTCCTCCGGGAAGAGCACGGCATCGTGGCACCAGAAGATGCTCTGAAGGGGCTCATCTCTCCTCCCTTTCCTCTCGGTCCCCAGAGTCTTCCCATAGTGTCCCTGCTCACAGGCACAGGGCTTTGAAAGGCTTCTCTGCGACACTCTGTACTTCCCCTCTGCAGCTGGCATTAGGAACGCAGACATCTGTGTCCCAGCCTCTCCACGGCGCAGCCTTCAGGCACAGCAGCCTCGGTCCCCACACCTGGGAGATGGGGCCAATACTAGTATCCACCTCTCGTGAGGCACACAGGGGGCATGTGCAGCCTCAGGCCTGGCACGGAGTGCAGGGCCCGTCACGAGAACCATTATCACTGTATTCATGTGTTTCTGCCTCTTCTGTAAGCTCCACAAGGCAGGAGGGACTATTTCGTGACAACCGTCTTTCAGCACCTAGCTCAGTGCCTGGCATGTTGGAGACACCGAACAGATGTTTGAGGGCTTGGTGGAAGCTTCCAGAAACAGGGGCTGAGCACTCCCTGGCATGAAGGAGGGAATGCCCAGGCTGGAGGCAGCTACTTGTCCTCTGTTCCTCTAGGTGTCTCTCCCCTTCTCCAGCCAGGGGGTCTTGGGACCCCTGCAGAGGCTGCACCAGGACCAGGATCTCAACCTCATTCACCACCTCTTCTGAGAGACAGATCTGCCTCTTCCGGAAACCCTGCCCAGAGCCTCTGATAGGCCCTGCAGCTCTGCCTCTCACAGGGACCTTGACTTTGGAAGGTGGGCTTGCTACGGACAAGGACCGGGAGGCAGATGACTCTGCTGGAGACCCAGCAAGGCACCGCCCCCGCCTGAGCTGTGGGTGTGCAGGCGCGCACGGCTGTGCGCACTCGTGTTCCCACATGGACACGTCTGTTCCTCTATGTTCACATACGGAAAGTTGGAGGATGCTTGGAAGAGTCCTTTGAACACCATGACTCGAAGGCACCGGGGTTCTGTGATTCGAAGGTTCACATCTGTGACTCTGCGCCTCTCACTGCCCGCATTCTGAGATCGGGAGATTCGGAGCACCACCCACCTACCTCACCAAGACACCATTGGCAGTAGGCGTGTGTGCCTGGGAATGTTCTGGAGCCTGTGGGCAGAAAGCCCACTCTGTGGTTTCATGGCTGACTGTGTTCTTTCTTGAGGCTTGAGATACCAATCAGCTTAAGTTGCTAAGTATCTCAGCAATCTGTCTGGAATTCCACCCTGACACCGGGGCAGCCTGGGACAGAAGCAGCTTCTGAATGCCGGGCAGCTGGGGGCGGGGCTGGTGGGAGGAGAAAGTGGGAGGAACAAGGGCTCTGTGGCAAGAGCGGGGTGGGGCAGGACTGTTTCAGGGATGACAGTCCCCCCTCCCCTTGGCCAAGGATGACAGATGCAGTGGCAGCCACACGAGGGATGTGAGTGGTTGAGCCACCCAACCACCTGCACCAACCGCCCCTCCCCACTGACCCGAGGGCCCCTGGGGTGCTGTGGAGGGGCACGGGGTGAGAGGACAGGAAAGGCGGTTACAGTCCTGGCTCTGCGGCCAGCAGCAGACGTTGGACCAGAGTCTCCTCCTCTGGGGAAGTGGACAACGTTTAATCAAACGGAGGCTGCTTCTCACTGACCATCCCTAGATAATATTGACCCTTGACCCTTAGCCCTGACCATGGCCTCTCAGAAGTGAATCCTTCCCTTGAGATAGCCTGGAGCCGAGCGCTGCCTGCTTCCCCGCTGGCCCCCGCCAGCCTGCGCCCCCAGCCCCGGGGCCTGTCACAGACACGCCAGCGGGTGTCTCCTGCCTCCTGCGAGGCCCGATTCGAATGCAGGCTCCTGAGGGAAGCTGGCGCACCCCTCTCTGTCTTCATCCTATCTTGCCCTCTTCCACCCCTGCCTCTACCACCCCCATTTCTGGGGACCCCACTATTTTTTAGGCCCAGCGTAGAAGAGTGAAGAATACAGAGTATGTTCTCTGGGAGCCAGAATTCCGGGGTCCAAATCCCGAACTGCCACTGCCTGGCTGTGCGACTTTTAAGCTACAGACTTTGAACCTCTCTGAACCCAGATGTCCTAGTCCGTAAAGCGGGAGTAATACCGATCACCCCGATCTCATGGAGTCCCTGGAACAGCGCCTGGGACATAATGTCAGCAGGAGCAGCTACTGTCTTTGTTTAATTACCCCCTTCTTCAGTGAGTCACCCCCAATTGTGAAACTCCGGACCAGACAGACATGGGCCCAATCAAGACTTCTGAGAAGGGGTAGGAGGTTCTAACCAGAATTGCATCAATTACGGGCACAAGGACGGGTCACCTTTGATGACTTGTCAAAGGGGCTGCGGTCCTGGCCGGGTAGAGACCAGGGAGGGGGCATCCCTGGCCCAACCACCCCTGAACTTGACCCAGGAGGCGTGAAGCCACAGTGTCTTCTCCACGTCCACGCAGGCGGCTCTGCTGCCCTCACCTCCAGAATTTGTTTCCAGCAAAGATGTATGTCTTCTTGTTCTTGCTCCAGTTAAAGGCGGCATCCACTCGTTCGACATCGGGGGGCAGCCCCAGGCTGGTCAGCGGCTTGGGGTAGCCGGGCTCCAGGGTGCTGGCCGAGTAAACCCAGTATTCATTTCCTAGTGTGAAGCAAAGGGTGGGTCAGGGACTGGTGCTGCAATGCCCCGCCAGCCCACCCCTCCCGTCCTCTGCCTGCCAGCGACCTGGCTGATTTCTTGCCCAGTTCTGGATTCAAAGCCCAGATCAGGGCTCACGAGGACGGTCTGACAGTTGGTTACAGAAGGTGCCTGGCCAAGGAGGTGCGTGGGGGGTGGGTCCAGCCCTCACTCCCCTCACCAAGCTGTGCACTCTGAATGCCGCGCCCGCCATGAAATGGCACCTCGGCCACAGCCCACAATCACTCCAGGATAGAGAACTTGGGGTGCCGTCTGGTAGAACACGTCCCCACAGGGTGGACTGAGCCGTCGGTTCCTCCAAAAACAGTCCTTGTGGCCCCAGCCCAGGCCAGCACAGGGACCCTGCTGGTCTTCCCTCCCCCATCACAGCCCTTACTGCCCACCCCCCATAGCAGCCTGGGTTTCTGTCTCCCCACTAGTCTGCGCGCTCTGTGACGGCAGGTGCTCAAACGGATGCTGGATAACTGGGGGTCCCCCAGTGTTTGCCCTGACACCCTGTCCTGATGACTTTTACCACTTCAAGAGGCTCCTTATACAATTATTTACTTGGTATTTTGCTTTCAAGAAATTCACTTTGAAATCTTTAGAAATATGTGAACTTAAAAACTTAAAAATGAAAGCAAATCGTTCTTTTCATTCTAACTGAAGTTGTTGCCTGCCAAAGGCTCTAGCTGGTGTTAGAGACACCAGCCCTAAACTGCGATTTTCCTTCTGGAGAAGGAATCAAAAGGCCTGTAAAAGAATTAGAGGCAATGCATGTTCCCGCTGTGGGCCAATGGTTTTTGATGCTGGTGTCTGAGCCAACCGCCCACGGGAACCCCACGCTTTCGGAAATGGTGGCCGAAAGAACCATAAAGCAGCGGGAGCACCCACAGGCGCCCGGGAAGCGCGGGGCAGAGGGCCTGGCAGGACCCGTCCCTCCCACAGACCTGCAAAGAACACAGCCTTCTCCTCCTGCGGGGCCTCGTACACAGCGTCGATCTTTTCTGGAAGCTCAGGCCAGAATGTGGCCACCAGCAAGGGCCCCATGGGCTTGCTGCCTGGCGTCACCGTCCGCCAAATGAACCTGAGGGGGGAGAAGGGGACACAGGGAAACCACACGCCTTCAGCCACTGCGCAGCTGTAACCACACGTGCCTCCCCGAGCCCATTCAGAAACATCCCGGCACTGACGCCTTGGGAGGGAAGCAAGATCAAAGGAAGATGGGAGAAGGACTGGGGGATGGACAGAGTCCCCCCTGCCAGATACCAGGGCTGAGAAGCAACCTCTTTGCTCTCCCTTCTTGCTCCCTCCTCCAGGAAGCCTTCCCTAACTACCTCTGCCCACGTTATATTCCCTCTCCTCTGAGCCTCTTAACAATCAACACTGAGTACCTGAAATAGCAGTTTGATTTTTTTTTAATGTCTTAGCTCTCCTACTAGATGAGAAGCCAACTGAGGCAGGGGCTGACGGCACTCGAAAGCATTTCCGGAGTTGGAATGGAGCTGTATGCTTCAGCAAGAGCATGAGCTATCTTTACTGAGGGCCTACTAAGCGCCAGCACTCCAGGTGCCTTGTAAAGCGGACTCCTAACAATATTACAACATGCACTCTTGGCTGTACACCCAGCCTCTATTATCCATTCATCTCCCTATCGTCCTTCCGAATGGGACTCCCACATTCATGATCCACCCTGCCCGGCAGGCGGACCCAAGCCCCCTGTTCTGATGAGTTTAAGCTGGTGGTTCTCAAAGTGCAATCCCCAGAGCACACCATCCAGGAACTCTCTACACATGCGAATTATTGGGCCCCACCCAAGACCACTGAGTCAGACTCGCTGGGCTGGGGGTCCAGCACTCTCACAAGCCTTCCCAATGGTTTGAACGCAGGCCCGAGTTTGAGAAGCACTGGCTCTTTAGCCTGCCCTGGCAACTGTCCGCGATTCAGCAGTTGCTGTGTGACTTGTATTTGCATAATGAGATCGAACAGCTAGACTTACATTTTGTATGTAGAGATCTCTCTCTCTGTGTGTGTGTGTCTTTCTCTTTTTCTCTCTTGCTGGATGTGGAAGCCTGTAGCCCCAACCGCCACTGGCAGCCACCTTGTAACCATGAGGAACCCAGCCTTCTGATGAAGTAGGCACAGAGGGTGGCAGTGGACAAAGTTATGGAGTCACTGACCCTCTCTCTGTGCCTGGAGGCAGCCTAACCCTGGACTTTGTACCAAGTGGCAGCAATTTCTCTCCACGGTTTAAGCTGATCCAGGAAGGTATCTCGATCCTTATTCGGAAGATGAAGCTCAGAGAGGTTACCAGGATTCAAATCCCAGTCTGACTCCAAAGGCTGAGCTGAATCATCCTGCAGTATTGCCTTTCTTGTCCCCACCCTCCCAAGGCCTAGCACCAATTTCTGCATGTGATTGGTGCTTAACTGTTTAGCACTGAATTCACGGGGCCCATTAAACATTCACCCACGTCCTTTCAGGGAGGAAAGGTCCTTTCACAGGAAAGTGCAGTGTGCCAGGCTAGGGATGGCTCCACCTCGGGCTGGGCTCCGACCCTGCCCTGGGGCCCACAGCTCACGTCAGCACGTGTGGCCAGGACTTCCCTTGCAGAAGGTCTCAAGGCTAGGACGCTGCTGGGTAGCCGGGCCCCCCAGATTCACCTCCTCCCCATCCCCATAACGGGGGCCGAGGGACAGCATGGACACCTGCTGCTCCCCGCTGGCCTGGGCATTCGAGGCCTGAAGGTGCCCGACTTCTCATTGCACTGTGCGCCTCATCTCTCTCTGCCTTCTTGTCGTCTCCCTGCTGGCACCTGCTCCTCCCAGGACCCGGCCCAGCGCCTGGAGCAGAGGGACCCTTCTCCAAAGAACATGGGCCGGCTCCCAGCCTCACCAGACTCCATGGCAGCCACTCAGGAACCTTCGCCGCTCTATGGCTGTGCCCTTGCATCTCAAACACCCTCCCAACCCGTCACCCCATCTCAGCCCGTCCAAATCTGCCCCTCCAGGAAGGCCCCCTCATGTGCTGCCTCATTGCTAAAGCCTCCTGGACTCGAATGCATCCAGAGCATTTTGCTAATGCCTCTTCGGCCTCATGTCTTTCATTCTGCCACGTATTACTGTCACTTCTCTCTGCCTCCGTGTCCCAGGCCTGGCTGGTGACGCTCCGACTTTAACACGCAGAATCATCAGGGAGATTTGCTGAAATTGGAGTCCCGGGGCGGCCCCCTGGCAGAGATGACAGTCGGAGGGCCCGGGGGTGGGGCCTGGAGCAGAAACATACACTTCCAACACTCACAGCCTAGGGGGCCCTGGGGCAGGAGGCCCTGGAACCCTCTCTGAGAAAACGGATCTGGGCCTGAAGCGGACCCTCTGTCCCCAGCAAACCGTGCCCCATCCCCAGCTCCTAAAGCCTAGCCAAGTATTTGGTACCATTAATACCGAGTAACTGTGTGTTGATAATAACAGCTAGTATATGACTTAACACAGTGTCAGGCATTTCTCTAAGTGCTAAGCTCATCTAATCCTTCCAAGAGCCCTATGCAACAGGTAGGAAAATTGGTCCCACTTTACAGACGGGGAAACTGAGGTACAAAGAAGGTACACAATCTGCCTGTGACAAAGCAGTCAGTGAGCAGTAGGTCTAGGATCCTAACCGCCACAATCTGGCTCCACAGCCTGCTCGGCCAACTACCGAGAGCCACGAACAGGTGAATGGACGGATGGATGGATGGATGGAGGAGGATGACGCGTGGATAATGGGTAATGGATTAGAGAGGGGCAGATGATGGATGCGTGGGTGATGGCCACATGCATGTCTGCACAGATGGACAACGGATGGGTCCTTTAATGCAGGCCTAACACTGCCTGTCATTATCCAGGAGGGTGAGGGCAGTCGGATGTGTCTCGGGTTTCGGTCAGCTGAGTGGGGGCCTCTGCAGCACGGTGCCTCCTCTCTCTACCCTGTGAGGACTTCCTCCCTGTACCCAGAACACTTTGGCCATCTGAGGTCAAGGCCATTCCGGGAGAAGGCCCGTGGCAGCCTGGATTATTGTTTCCAATTCTTCCCTCCGTCCCTCTTTTAGAAGCACAGAGCCGTGTCTGCTGTGACGTCTCGGCACCACCCCCGAGAGCAGGGGTTGGGCGTGGCCCCGTGATTTGCCTCCTTGATGGGATATTCTCAGACCCAACGTGAGGGGAGGCTTCCACTGTGCTCATGCGTCTGATGGGGCCTCGGTGCTTCTGCCTCCTGCCACGAGCAGCCACTAATCCCAGGAGACAGCAGAGCACAGCGCCCCTCACGGCAGCAGACCCACCGGCCAGCAGAAAGCAAAGGAGAGGCCTGTGGTAGTAACGCTGCTGGGACCTGGAGGTGGTCGGACAAGCACCAGAACCATCCACACAGGCCACTCTCCAAAGCGTCCAGTGGGGCCCCTGCGCAAGGGGTGGGGGTACAGGAACCACAGGGCGGGGGTCCAGGGCCGAGAACGAGCAGCACCTACTCACCGGTCCTTGAAGAAGAAGATCTCCCCTCGGATCTGAGAGATGCCATCGAAGATTATGTCTTGTACGCAGATCTCGGGAGTGACGGGTCCCAGCGTGGGAGTGGGGCCGGTGCCAGTGTCGATGTCACCATCAGGGGACGGCCCTGAGGGAGGACACCTGACCTCAAACTCTCCCCAGCTCCTGGAGTGACCCCACTAGGCTGAGGCCCCAGGGCTGCCCACCCGTCCTGCTGAGGATCAGAAGACAGAGCATTTCGGTCTGAGTGTAAGCCCAGGTAGGAGAGGGACACGAGGCCTGGACGTGGTGGGTGGGGAGCGGAGAGAAACCAGGAACACACAGCCCTTCACCCTGTGTAATGCTCTCCACTGACGTCACCCGAACCAGTCCCCTCCCTGGGAGGTCGACATCACTATCACTCCCATTTCACAGGTGAGGAAACTGAGTCCCGAGAGGTAAAGACCAGCTCCATCTCTTGCAGCTGGCGAGGGGCAGAGGCAGCACAGAATCCACGGGCGCCTCTCCCTCCACCGCGGGTTCCTCCCAAGTCTGGGGTTTCCCCACCTCTCGGTTCAAGCCCGACTTTTCCTAAACAATAGACTGAATTTTTAAACTCCAGCCTCATTGCAAGCACTGATAATAAAGAAATAACTCGTTTCAGGTTCTAGTTGTATTGTTCCTGTTACACATTAAAATAAAAGAATCACTACGAAAACTGAAAGTCTGTACCCCTATATCATTAAGGTCAAAGCACGTGCCGGGAAATTCCACCCTGTATGTAGTGAATTCGCCTGGATTGTAACCTCCCTCGGTTGCTGCCACCTGGTAACCTTGGTCCAGGACAGGTAACTTTTCTCAGGTCTCAGAGTACTCGCCCAGAGACGGAGAGCCCCTTTGTCCCCCGCCTGTGCTGGAGAGCCAGGAGGCGCGGGAACACTGAGGTTATCTGGAAAGGGAAGGGACTGTCCCAGGGTCCCCTCGGGGCATTCTGGCTCCTCCAGACCAGGTCGGCACTCATGCCTCCTGCTCATTTCCTGTGACTTAGGGTAGCCAGGGCCTTGCTGGTCCACCCCCGGACCTCCATCCCGGGCCTCGAGGCCCCCCAGAGCCCCGCCCCGAGGCTCACCATAGAGGTCTTGAATGCCCTTGATGTCATCCTGGGACAAGCGGAAGTTCTTGGTGTAGGTGTAAATCGGCGCCATCAGGGCCCCGGGGTCCTGCGAGTGCTCCAGACCCATTGCGTGGCCAAACTCATGGGCTGCCACCAGGAACAGGCTGTATCCTGAGGACCGCGGGGAGAAAGAAGGGAGTGAGACGAGAGAGGAGTCAGGCCCCGGCCTCAGAGATGGAGACGTTCGAGGACATCCCTTGGCGGGACAGAGGGCCCTAGACGTGGCCTGGATTGACTTTTCCTGCTCCTGAGAATTTTGGGATTAACAGACTATGCCAAAGCCTTTCACGCAAGGTCAGCCAAGGTCCCCTTGTCCCTTTCCAGGGCAGGCCGCACCTGTGCTATAAAGAGAGCGAGGCATCCATAAACCCTCTACCTGAAGTCCCGTCGGTTCAACAGCACGCTTCCTGGCTCTTTGTTTCTCCAAGAAGACGAGGGGCAAAACCTACTCCGCAGAGTCCCCGAACAGGTCAGAGCATGGGGACGGGCTGGCCCGAGGGTCCACCGTTCCTGCCCCGGGGCAGCAGTAGAACCCACTTCCAGTGGCGACCCGGCTTGGCCACGACAGCACGCAAACCCCGTGTCACCCCTGTTGTGGGTTGAAGTATGTCCCCCCCAAAAGATACACTCAAGTCCTAACCCTGAGTCCTTGCAAAGGTGACCTCGTCTTGAAGCAAGGACTCTGCAGATAAATTAAAATGTAAAGTCATGAGGAGGAGGGTGGCCCCTGAATCCAATGGGCCTGGTGTCCTTATAAGAAAACATACAAAGACGGAACCGAGGGGAAAGTCCCCGAAACAACGGAGGGATGAAGCCGAGAGCAACCCCCATTCACAACTTGGCCCACCTGACGCCCCGATTTTAGACGTTGAGCCTCCAGAAGTGGAAGAGAGGCCACTTCTGTGGTTTGAGCCCACCCAGTTTGGGGCACTGTGTTAGGAAACCAGTGCACAGCCTGGGTGCCCACCCCATGCCAGGCTGGGCCCCAAACCATTCTGGCAGAGGGCGAATCCCACCTTTAGGCAGAAGCTGGGGGAGTGCGGGTGACATCAGGGTATGTCCTAGCACGGCACTGGGGGGGAGTAAGAAAGTCCCCTTCGGCCAGCCTCTGTCAGTCGGCCTCTCCAAGTCCCATCTCATCCTGAGTCAAACGGTAGGAAAGTCACGTGGAGAGTGGTGGACCCCTATCTGACCGGCCCTGGACCAGCCCTCTCACCCGGCCATCCGTGAGTCCAGTGACCCTGAGCCCTACAGACCCAAGGGGGCACAGCACCCTGCTCAGCGCACTGACCACACACGTAGCACGGTGGCGGCCTGTCTCCTGCTCACTCCCGCCCAGCCTGGAGTCTGCTCCCACGGCTGTGGCCTGAGCACCGCCCCATTCACCCCTCCGCAAAGGATGGTGCCGCACGGACAGTGGGGGAGGTGTTCTGGGGCGCTCGGCGCTGCGCGGAGGGTGAGCTGGGAGGCAGGGTGAGTGCCTCCTGTTCTCCCCTCTTCTGCCCACCCAGCTCCTCCGAGGCAGCTGTCCGAGCCCAGCGTTGTGACATTTTGAGGAGTCTCAGTGGACGCAGGTACCGAGGTGGATAAGGTCTTACACTGGAAGCCAGGCCTTTGCCTGGATGGGCGTGGCTAAGCGGGACGCTGCGTCCACTTAGAATGGGCGGTGCTTCTGTTGTAGGCGGGCGTAGAGTAGGGAGTGTACCCACCCTGGACCGGTAGTGTCTCTGCCAGGGTAAGGGGAGGGCACGGTCCATGCCTGAGGTGGGCGGGGGCTCAGGGCCATTTCCAGCCCAGATGGCAGGTGGCGTCCGGTGTCTTGGCCTCAGGGGTGGGGCCCGTACCTTGATCCGGGCAGAAGCCCCACTCGCGGTCCTCATCGAAGTTGGACGTGGTGGAGCACCACAGCTTCCCGTCGCCGCGGCCCGCGGTGGTGCACTGCTCATACTTCTTGCCCAGGAACTTGAAGGGGAAGACGCAGGGGGCACCTTTCGAGTTTCCGCCAACAGTGGACATGGCTGTGGAGTCAGGGACACAGGTCAGAGGCCATGAGGCGTCTGAATGAGCCACCACCACCGGGGACAGCAGCATGGTGGGCACATTAACACACCACACTCACTGAGCACCGGCTGCATCCAGTGCTTTACACACATCTCACCCGCCTCCCCCCCAAAAAAAACACCTCTGTGCAGGCAGAACCCTGTGTTACACCATTTCACGGATGGGGAAACCACAGCTCGGAGAGGTTAAGTAACTTGCCCAAGCAGACACTGCTGGAAGGGTCTGCATCTAACCCCAGAGCTGTACTTAGGTTCCCATGGGTGGGGACAGAGAGGCCAGAGGCACGGGGGCTGGGCAGAGGTCGCAGAGCCCACACGCTTCCCTGCACCATCAGTGGCTTCACAGGGCCACTGGCTCTGGTCCTACGGAAGCCCTGTCTGCTCTCCTGCAGAACGCAGGTGCTCGGGAAACACCTGCTGGAGGAAGGGAGGGAGGGAGGCAGGCCGGGAGGAGGAAGGGCAGACGAGAGTTCTTACTGACAAAGAAAGGCAAGGAAGAGACTTCAAAGTCACACAGAAGGAAAAAGAGACAATTGTCAGGGAGGCTGAGAGCACGTGGGCCATTCAGAGAGGGTTCTGGGCGGGCCTGGTACCAGGCCTCACCAGCTGGGCTGAACTTGGGGGTTGCTGGTCCCCGGCATCCGTTTTGGTGCTGGCGCCCTGACCCTCCAGCTACTAAGTGTTCTGACCAGCGCCCAGTCCTGGGGAAGGGAGGCTGGGGGCTCCCGCGGGTGCTCTGGAGAAGGCAGGGAGAGACGGGGACACCCACCGGTCTCGGGGCAGAAGCCGTACTTCTTGTCGCGGTCGTAGTCCTCCGTGGTGCCGCACCAGCGGTAGTCGTCACTGCGACCCTCGGTGGTGCAGCTGTTGTAGGACTTGCCCTGGAAGCGGAACGGGAACTTGCAGGGCTGTCCGTTGGCGTTGCCACCCAGGGTGAACAGGGCTGGGGTGGGGAGAGAGGAGAGGGCGCGAATGTGAGACCACCCCCTGCGCACCAGTGAGGTTACAGCACTGTCAAAACACTAAAAACCGCCCCGACTGGTGGGGCTCAGTGGGCTGGGTGTTGTCCCACAAAGCGAAAGGTCGCCGGTTCGATCCCAAGTCAGGGCACGCGCCTGGGTTGCGAGTTTGCTCCCCAGTTGGGGTGCGTACGAGAGGCGACTCATCAATGCTCTTTCCCTCTCTCTAAAAATAAATAAAATCTTTTAAAAACATATTAACTATCATGGCCCTGGCTGGTGTGGCTCGGTGGACTGAGGGCCGGCCTGCGAACCCAAAGGTTACTGGTTCCCAGTCAGGGCACATGCTGGGCTGCAGGCCAGGTCCCCAGTAGGGGGCGTGCAAGAGGCAACTGACCTATGCCTTTCTCACACATCAATGTTTCTCTCCCTCTCTTTCTCTCTCTCTAAAAATAAATGAATAAAACCTTTGAAAAAGAGTATTAACTATCATTGATAGTGGGTGGTAAGTTGCCGCTTCTCTGAGTTCCTGGGAAGCACCACTGGCTTCCTGGCCCACCCCATCCTTCCCTTGGGACCTGATGGGACCCCCCCCACAATGAAACGCTGAACTCATGGCACACAGCAGGGAGCCCCCGAGACCCCTGCCTCAGCCTCAAGGTCACTGTCCACTCTGCCGGGTCAATGCCCACACCGTGCGGATTGCTAAACATGTCATCCACGGCTAGCAGGATCACGAGAGTCTCTCCGTGTAGTATAGATAGGGAAACTGAGGCACTGAGAAACCTGGTTCCAGAACTGCTCATGGTCACATAAATGGAAGAACTGGGCAAGGCGTGTCACTGGAAACTACAAAACACACTAATCTCTCAATGCCTCTCCTATTCACTCACTTTCTCTCTCTCTCTCTCTCTCTCTCTCTCACACACACACACAGAGCTTCACCTCCTTTCAACCCCGGGTGCTTTTCTGGATGACTCTGCTGTGGTCCCTGTAGGAGGCAGAGGAGGAGGGAGGGGATGGGGATGGGGATGGGAGGGGTGGTTTTGGGAACCTGTCATTACCACCGCAGTGGGCCTCCTGGAGACAGGGGCCCTGACTGCAGAGTTTGGGTAGACAATGGGATTCCGAGTCTGCGCTTATCTGTCTGGGGTTCTTCCCTCGCTCCCCATGTCCTCCTCCACCCCACAGCTACAAAATGGTGTGTCTCTGGAATTGCCAACGAGCAAAACCACAAGCGAGTAACAAGGACCATCTGTGCACAACGGCGCCAGAGGTGACCTCACCAGCCCCCGTTAACTCCACCATGACCAGAATGGAGCCCAGGCCCAGGCCCCCCACTGCAGGACTCAGGCCCCTTATCCTCACCGGCCCCCCCTTCCCAATCGAGAGACCTTCTCCTGCCCCGCCAGAAACAATGGGACTGAAGGAAGAGGCAACACCGGGGCCAGATGCCTTGGTGGCCTCTGAGTGCGGAGAGGCAAAGAGTCAACCTCCAGGCCTCTGGCCTCCCGTGACCTGCATTCCTACCGCCCAGGAAGCCCTTATCTCCTTTCCGATCCGGCCCCCAACGAGAGTGAAGAGAAACAGACACTTGACTCAGCAGTCAGGAGGGGCTGAGTAACCGGAACCTCTGCCCCAAGCCCCAGACACGTGTGCCGTGCATCTGGCTACAGACCAGACCGTGTCCTTACGTGGCGAATGTCCAATGCAGGGAAAAACCCTCCCCGGGCCCATGAAGCACAGCTGTTCCCACTTCTAGCATCAAAGCTTTCTGTGCTCGTCACAAGGGCTGACACACGGGAGGGGTCGCGCCACCTGACTCCCTGTTGGGACAGGCAGGGTCTGTCAAGTATTTCTATTTAAGATTTCTGATTTATTAGTGGCTTGAATTCTTATTTATTATAAAGTATCACGTGAGCTCTGGTACTGAAAGCATAAACAGAATCCTTCGGTCAAGATGGCTGGCGATCAGTGATCAAATGTGGCAAAGTCGGAGACCCACAAACATGCAAACTGATAGCCAAAAGGACAAAGGCACACAGAGACCAAGGACTCTGTGGGATGGGGGAGGAAGAAGGACAGGTATTTAGAAAACCGCTTGGGCTGAGTCCCATCTTTCTGGCTTTCAATCCCCAGAATCACCAGATATGATGACTTCATGGAGTATGAAATTAAAAACATCCTATCTTTTCTGAGTTCCGATTAGGAAGTATGTCAACAATATTTCTAAAAGGAACAGAGTATGTACACCAATACTCTTACCCCTTAAAATATTTTTTCCCCACTACATGGCTTCCAAATACCTGAAAATTTTGTTTTGGGCATTGACAAACACACGCACGCAAATACCAAGTCACACACAGAGATGCAGACACAAGCAAAAGTACACAAGAGACCATGAGAGGCAGGTGGAACAGCCCCTGTGCCTACACACACACACACGCAAAGCTGGCACCAGAACCAAGAGTAATGGCTGAAATTCCAGGGGTCGGCGTCTCTGAGCCAGGGCGAATACCAGCCTGGGGGTCTGAGTCTCGTCCCCCAGCCCCACTGCCAGACTTCCGATCCTCTCCTCATGCCCATGAGCCCCAGTCCTGGCCAGAGAGTACAGAACAGTTCTGGAGAGTTCCACTGGGCATAATATTCATAGTTCTAAGTTCATTCTAAGGGATGCTGGAAAAAAAATAATTAGCACCTCAAAGCTGTGATTTCACACACGTGATTGCTAATGGTGGGACTTACAACAGAACTGATTTCATGGAAGCACTGAGTGAATAATTACACAGGAGAGAGGGACGATGGGGTTTGAAGGAAGCCGGGGGAACGCTGGCTGACTGGTGGTGCCAGGCAGGGGGAGAGTAGGTGACAGGGGGCAGCAGGGAGCCTGGGAAGCCTGGGGCCAGAAGCACTCACCTTCGTGGGGGCAGAAGCCGTATTTGCCGTCCTTGTCGAAGTCGTAGGTCGTGGAACACCACAGGAAGCCGTCGCTGCGGCCCGTGTCGGTGCAGCTGGTGTACTCCTTGCCGTTGAACATGAAGGGGAACTTACAGAACTCCCCGTCGGCGTTCCCAAACTTCACACGGACCACTGAGGGGTGTCAGAGGGTGGGGTGAACTTCTCCAGGCCCTTCTTTAGAGACCAGAACTCTGTAGGACTCCCCGCCCCCACCCAGCTCTCTCTCTCATCCGAGCACAGCCAGGTGCCCAAGGCTGCCAGGGAAGGCTCCGTCCTTGTTGCTAGGTTACAGGGAAACTGGCAGAGGCCTGCAGAGGATGTGTGCGCAGTAGGTCACTTTCTTACCTTGTCCTTCTCCCAGGGTCCACAGCTCATCATCATCGAAGTGGGAGTCTCCTCCAACGCCAGGCCCCGGGGCGAAGGCGTGAGCCAGGAGCCCGTCCTTGCCGTCGAAGGGGTACCCATCGCCATGCTCTGAAATGCACTGGGTCTCAGCTTCCAGCTGCCCCCGCTGGGCCCTGCCACCCAGCCACACCCCCACCCCCACCCCCAGCTGGGGCCCTTTAGCCCACCCGGCATCTGTGCCCTTCCTGTTGGGGTTAGTCAAGACGGGGACACAGCAAGTCGGCAGAGTCTCCGACTTGCCTGTTAGCATCCTAAGGTCCACACGGCTGCCTCAAGTCTCTCGTTGATACTCACAACAACACACAGCCCCACGCCCACTTGGCCACCCAGCTCCATGCCACCCACCCACATGGCCCCATTCTTTCTTAGGCTGTGCCGTTCACCCACATCACCATACCGCTCACGATGTCTACGCTGCCTACCTGTGTGTCTCCGCCACTGCCGGTGTTCGCACCACCCGCCCTCGTGGCGACATTTCCCCGGCTTCTTCTCCACTTACTCTCCCCTCTACACCGCTCCACTCTTTCTGTCCCACTCCCACAGCTAGGGTTCCTCAGTGTCTGCCAGTGTGGTCCCACAGAGCTTTCCGCGCTGTTCAGCTGGACAACAGCTAGCTCCCCACGGCTACTGAGCACTTGAAATGTGGCCAGTGTGACCGCGACCCTGAATTTTAATTTTAATTAATTGCAACCGATTTAAATGTAGCAGCCCTGTGTTTCTAGGAGCGCCCATGTTGGATGGTACAGGAAGACCGACCGCCTGCTCTCAGACGTACATGGCATTGGCCCTCCCACCCACGTGGCTCTCTGGTGTCTGGCCCCATCTACGCCACTTCGGTGTCCGCAGCTTCTACTCTCCTGTCTCAGCTGCCCTCAGAAGCCCCTGTGCCTCTGGAGTGGGCAGGTTGCGCCCCCATCTCTGCACCGAACGCCTGCCAGCCCCAGTCCTGCCTACCCCAGCGGCCGAAGTTGATCATGATGTCGGCCTCTCCGTCGTGGATGCGAGAGAACTCTAGGGGGGTCACGTTACTCCAGACTTGGAAGGCACGGGCGAAGGCATCGTCCACCGTCTCGGAGTCGAGATCAGGCGTGTAGCCAATGATCCTGGAGGTGGGAGGAATGCACGTGAGTGTGTGGGTGCGTGCAAAGGAATGAGTACGCATATGCATGTGAGTGCATGTGCAAGTGGGTGCATAAAACTGTGAATGCACAAGTATGTGCGAGGGTGGTGCCTACACACAGGTGTGCAAGTGTGTGTGCATAAGCATGTGAAGGTGCGTGTGTGCACGAATGTGTACGCGTGGGTGTGTGTGCATGCGCAGGCAGAGCTCACTGGGAGAACAGCCCAGCCCGTAAGCCTTGAGGTCCATGCAGGCCAAACCCAGCCAGCGCCTCAGGCCTTGTCTCAGGGTTCTCATCCCCCGCTTCCCGCTGAGGGGACACACGGGGGCCTGGGGACACTGGGCAGAGATCTTATCCTGGGAAGCCAGCATGTGCCATGCAGAACAGAGCTCTCAGCTCAGTCAACAGCCAATTGCAACAACTCATAGTATCTATAAGGCCAATTAGCAGCCAATCTACCGTTCCGCCTACCTGACCCGATGACCCCGCCCAGTAATAATAAAAGTGACCAGCCTTTGTCACACTGCTCCTCGATGCTGGATACTGGGAAAGCCCTTTATATATCTGATCTAGCTTAGTTCCCAACCAACCTATGTGGAAGGTTCTGTTTCAGTCCCATTTTGCAGATTGCAAAGCCGAGGCTCCAGGAACTGACAAATAAATAAGTAGCCTGATGCCTCACAGCCAGAAGTGTGAGGTTCAAGTCCAGATCTGTCTGATGCCAGTTCCTAAGAACTTTGTATGCAAAGTCCTTAAGATGTCAAGCGCTCAGAAGTCACCTCCCGGGTCCCTGGAGTGGGAAGAGGCCCAGGGAGACCCCGTGCCCCGCAGCCTGGAGGCCCCGTGTCCCGGCCCTGCCTCCGCACCTGTATGTGATCTGGTTCTTGTCCCACTTGGGCTTTCGGGGAAAGAAGTTGTAGTTGGCCACGTCGGGGTTGCCACAGCGTGGCTTCCGCATGGTCATGATGGTGCGCTTGTCGAGGACCCCCGTCTGGGGCAGCCCGAAGAACTTCTGCATCTTCTTCAGCGTGTCCTTCAGCACAAACAGGTTGCACTTATCCTTGGGGCAGCCATAGTAGGTGTTCAGGTATTTCTGGAAGAAGTGAGCACCGGAGGTGAGCAGTCCCATTAGGAAGGCTGAGTCCCGATCAAAGCCAGCTGCAGGAACCAGCCCCAGCCCAGCCCCACAGCCCAGACGGGGCACCGGGGAGTCTTGGGTTCCCAAACCAACTTTAACGCCTGCCAGCTGGGGGACATCATAACCGTAGACAGCGTGGCTACCTGAGTGCTTACCACATCCCCAGGACCGAAGTCAGCGTGCAACACGAATGCTCACTGTAACTCTATGCTGTAGTTATCATTACCATCCCCATCACACAGGGGAAGGAACTAAAGCACAGAGAGGTTAAGAAACGTGCCTCAGATCACACAGCTCACAAACGGCAGGGCTGGATTTGGACCCAAGAAATCTTGCTCCAGAGCCAGGCTTGTGGAACTGTAGTTCACTGCCCATCTTTACCTCCATCACCCTCCAAGCCACCTCACTGCTGGTGACGTAAGGATCGTTCTTCTCACTTTTCCTGTACGGAGATTCGGGGGCTGTGCGCATGCACTCCCGCAGCAGACGGACCTGGGCTCAGACCCTGGATCCATCGTTTCCAAACAGAAAATGGCCCTGGACTTCATGGGCTGAGTGGAGGTTCCGCCCCAACCGGGGCCAAAACCAAACAGGCCTCGCAGAGGGCCAGGGACTGGCCAGCTCACTTGTTTGTCCAACAAACACTCTGAGACCTCCCACGGTCCACGCCCCGTGCCAGCGCTGAAATGACCCTGTGAACAGGACAGAGGCACCTGGGCGCTAGGGTCAGACCCCCTCGTGGGACGGCTGGTAGACCGGAGACACGTGCAAAGTGACATGTGCTGGGTGTCGCATCAGCATGGTGAAAGGAGGCAGCAGCCTGATCTGGGGGCCCTCGCCCTGTTTGGGGGGGTCGTCAGGGAAGGAGACACACAGGGGATGATGATGGTGATGATGATGACCAGCACTTACTGAGTGCTTACCGTGAGCCACTTCAAAATGTCCTAGACGGGGACCATCGTCGCCCTCAGTTTCCAGAAGCAGCAGCTGAACCCGAGAGGCTAAGTGACTCGGCCAGCTGGGCAGTGCAGAGATTTGAAGCCAGGCAGTCAGAGCCCTGCCCCCTGCATCCCTCTGGGCTGCCCCGACTCCCACATGCCGTGCGGAAGGTGCCCAGGTAGCCCTGCCCAGGCTCCAAGCTCCAAGGCTCCACCCTCACCCCCAACCAACAGCCACATCAGGAGGCCAGCCAGTTTCAGACCCTTGAAAAACAACAGTAGCTCCCCCCACTGCAAAATGTCAGGTCTCCCAACCCATTTATCCAGAGGAGACAGAGGCTTAGATGCTGGGACAGGGGTTGGGGGGTGGTCGCACCCTAACAAGGGATTGCCAGGGTGACCAGGAGGCTCGGGAGCCCTGTCCTGGTGTCTTGGGCAAGTGGGAAACTAGGCTGAAGGAGAATGAGATTTCAGGGGCAGAGGGCAAATCCCTAAGGCAGAAGATTCCATGCGGGCCAGAAGGACCATCTTGAGGGGTCCCCCAGCTCGGGGGGCTGACAGGGGAAGGGGTAATGCCTGTCCGCTGCCCCCAGCCCGCCTGTACAGCGCTGCACCCCCGGAGCCCCTCCAGCCAGGCGGCGCGCTCACAGAACCACATCGGAGCGGCAGCTGGAGGCCCGCCAGGAGGGAGGGCTGCTGGCCACTCTCCCACCCGCCCCCGCCCCACGCGCCAGGCCTCCTCCGCCTGCCCCTTCCTCCACCCCACTGGCCACCTCTCTCCTGTCCTCCCGTCCCTTTGCAGAAGTTCTAGGAAACTTTCCGGAATCCAAACCTTCTGGCCACCTTATGCACTGGGCCAGATGAAAAAGATGCGCTCTCCGCTCCACTCTTGCCCCCAATATTTGCCCAAAGTTCCCCTCGAACGGTTTCTTCAAGGACCCTCTCTAGATGTGAGCCAAGAGTTCCCAGATGTTTGCCAAGTCAGGCTTGGCTCAGAGCGCCAAACTAACGAGCGCAAGCGTTTACCCAAATCGTGTGCCACGGGAGCCCTTTCCCGAGTGCCGCAGAGGGTTGCAAAGATCCCCACCGCTTGCAAAAGGGACCCCCTGAGGCCTTTTGCCAAGGGCCTACCAAGACGTTTGCCAAGAGCCTTGTTAGCCAACCCCCCAGATGTGTTCCAAAGTTGTTTACAAAGCCTTCCCCTTGCCAAATCTTTCAGATTCTAGACAGCGTCCCTGTTATTTAGAGAGGCCCTTTCCAGCTGTTTGCCAAAGCGCCCCTTTACCCTCCCCCGCTCGTTCCTCGCACGCCTGCTGTGTCCGTAAAGTTTCCAAGTTGTTTATCAAAAGCCTTCTCCAATCACAAAGCATCCCCCACGGTTTCCAAAACAGATCCCATCTCCAGCTGGCCAAAGACGCCTCGCTAAGCTGGTTACTGAAGCCCCCCCCGCAACGCTGTGTGTCCCCCCCCCTCAACCCCGGGTCGAGGGGAGGTGTGGCGAGGAGACCACCAACCTCTGCCTACGGAGTTTGTTTAAACTTGGGTCGTTGAAGCCCGCGGAGCAACTCACCAAAGCCACCTCTTTGTCTGATTTGGGGGCGACATCACCAGGGAACTTGATGATGGGTGATGGCGGGGCGGCAGCGCGGCCCAACAGGCAGCCCAGGACGCAGAGCACCCGCAGGGGGCCGGCGAGCGCGCCCCAGGCCCCTAGCGCCTCAGTCATTGCGCTCCCGGGCCCGGCGCGTCGCCCCGGGGGGTCGCTGGCTCTGTGCTTGTGGCCGCGTCGCCGCCTGGCTGGCGCTCGTTCCGCCGCGCAGCCGTGCGCTCCGAGGGACCGCTGGACTCGGTGGCCTCGGTTTTGCTCGGCTCAGCGGCTCATGTTCCGAACCCCGCGCCCCCGCCCGCGCCCTCACCGCCTGTGCTCGCTGGTCCTGGAGTCCCTTTGTATCTTTAAAGCCCCAGATGCCCAGCCTCCCGGCAGTGCCTGAGGAAGTCTGGATGCAGCGGAAACAAGGGAGGGCAGCCGCCAGATGTGGCCGGCTGGGCTGGGAGGGCGCTGGCAGTGCAAGGAGTGGGGGGTGGGGGCGGGGCGGGGCGGTGCACTCCGGTCCGCCTCTCTCCGCCCCTCTCGCCCCCCTCCTCTTTTCCTTCCTCCGCCTCTTTTCTCCTCCGCCTGCAGCTCCAGGCCTTTCCGTGCACCAACGGTGCGCGACCTCTCTACCCCTACCCCCCAATCCGGGCACAAAGCCTAAGGACCCCCGAGGGGAAACATCTGGCGCGACCACCGGAGACTCGTGACGTCCTGAGGTTGGAGAGCGGCGGCGCTTGGCGGGACGCCCAAGGGCAGGGCCGCCTGCTCTCCCGGAGACCTGGGCCAGAGACGCGGAGGAAGGGTCAGAAACAGAGCAGCCGCGTCCCAGGTTGTTAGAGCAAGAGATTGTGGATGTTGTGGGTGCAGACAGAGAGATGAGACGGAGGGTCAGAATGGAAAGAGAGAGACGGAAACGTATAGTGGAAGGTCCGTCCTTCCTCCTCCCTTCCTTCTCCCTTCCTCCCTTCCTTCCTTCCCTCCTTCCTTTTCTCTTTCCTTCTTTTCTTTTTTTCCCTTTTGCAAATATTTAAGCATTTACTGGGCCCCAGGCATCATGCCGGGTGCTAGACACACACTTGGAAACACAGAATTCCTGGTCAGTGTCCCTGAAAAATGTCCCCTTGCTCTCAAGGGCAGAGAATTGATTAAGTGCTATGCTGTGATGGGGAACTCCTGTGGGTTGTGGGAACCCCTGGCCTCTGTCTCTAAACTAGTACAGATGGACAGGGAAGGCTTCCTGGAGGAAGTGACTTCTGAGCCGAGACCCGAGGAACTGCAAGACAAAGGAGTGTGGGTGGGGTGGGAGAGATGTCTCAGGTGGGGTTCTAGGGCAACAAATAGAAAGGTCCGGAGGTGAGAGACAGCCAGGTGTGTGGAGGAGGAAGTTCCCTCTACCTGAGGGCGCGGGGGCAGGGGGATAAGCAGGGCATCAGCAGGGACCAGTGTGAGGAGCCAAGTTATGGGCGGAAGAGGTCAGCCACGATCTGCCTTTGAGGGCCTTGAGCGTCTTGGCGATGAGTCTGGTCTTTATCTGCAGAACAGGAAAAGCCTCTGGGCTCGGATCTCAGTGGGTTTCAGACAAGTATCGGCCTGCCTGGCAGGCACAGGCTGCAAGGAACCCCCAGGGAAGGACTTCGCCCTGCAGGAAGGAGCTGGGCCCATCAGCCTGACACCGGGTGAGGCACCTCTTTTGGGGAGGGTGCGTCTGAGGTCAGCGGGGAAGGGGGTTGCCTTCTGGCCGGGCCCCAATTGGCTTCTGTCCATGGCCTGTGGAGAGTCAGAGAGCCAAGCTGGAGAGGCCAGAGCTGGGAGTGAAAACGGAAAAAGTTGTCTCACTAAAGCAAGGCTTGCAAATTCGTGGCCTGTGGGCTGAATCCACCCTGAAGAGCATTTTGAAACTTGGGAAACTTCATGTAAAAATCCAACTTCCTTGGGGTTTTTTGTTTTTTTTTTTTTTTAGAAATTCCCAGAGCTGTGGCAATCCTGGGTACCAATTTCCACACGGCCAACAATTCGGTGAAGCTAAATAGCAGCAGCTCCTTTTAGATGAGGCAAGTACTTTGGTTTGCCACAGTCCCCACTGCTCTCTATTGCCTTGCATGTGACTCACTCAGCTCAGTTTTGCTCGTTTACATCACTTGCCTCTGCAGATGAAAAAGGGGCCACACGCTAAACCCGACAAGCTCAAGGGAGGCCTGTATGATGGCATTACAAACTCAGGGACCAAAAGTAAATGCATGGGATGGTCTGGACGTAAAACTTCCTAACTAAAAATGGTTCATGCTGGGCCTCCCGTCCGGGGCCTGTCTGTATGTTCCTTGACAAAGGTCACTCTTTACCATCAGTGAGCCTGTCTGTTGTCTCGGTATCTGAGATCGCATACCTGTGACATCTCCTTCTCCAGACTCCCGAGGGCACCTGCATGTCACCATAGCTGGAAACCACAGAATCCCTCACTGTTATCCTTTTCCCTGAATGCCATCTCCATGTGCTGTGAATGTTAATCATCAACCCTCCTGTCCCCACCGATGTCAAAGAGGTATTTGTCTCTCTGTTTTACTCTTTATTCAACCCCAGAGTTTTCTTCCTTTGTTTTCTCCCACCTCCCTAATCTGCCACCAGTAGGCTTCATGTGACCTTCCTACCATCGGCTCCTCTGATTCTAGAGCATAAAATAAGCTGCAAAACTGCCATTCTCTGGAGCATTTTCTCAGTCCTTTGAGATTTGCTTCCAGGGAATTGTCGTCAATGTGGCTCAAATACACTCTTAGGAGAATTTTTCCCTTAGACTGGATCTTCTAACCTCGACGTTTATTTGGCGTAGTCGGCAGGATTTCAAAGAGGCCCACTCAGGACCACCCTGTGGACTGGGGGATGGTGGTGGGTACGAACAGCAGCCCACTATGTCTCACTCACTCCCCGATTAGTGCCAGCTGAACTTGGGTGAGTTTTTCTTGGAATTCCGGACCTCGTTGTTGTAAGGTAGGAGGCCCTGACTTTATTTAAACTGTTCTTTAAAAAAAAAAAAAAATCCTCCAGGTGACACTCAAGGTTAAGGGTTGAGATAACTCGGGGATGGTGGCTGGGGAGTAGGTGGCTAGTTTTCTAATCTTGGCTGTTCCGTTGGAACTACTTGCTGTGAGTAGTTTGCTGGGTAAACGAGAGTCCGAACCCATTTGGCTCCGAAAATAAGGGCCATCTACTTCGTCCAGGTGGAATTTCAGGGATTCTGAGGTGGCTAAGAATCTATGTGGAGATGTTCGAGAGTATCCCTCCAAATAAGCGGGGCCCCACAGGGAATTTCCACACAACTCTAATTCCTGTGGGGACACGCACGTCAGGGCTGGCTGCCCTGTGCTCCGAGTCCTCACATGGCGTTGGACAGCCCGGGAGAGAAACCGAGACACGCCAGAGGGTTGGCCCAACTGAGAAGTGACAGCCCCTTAGAGCATAGAGCATAAGCAGCACCCTCCCACCCACAGCGCACTGTCCCCAGAACTGTTCAGACTCTGCAGATTTCAGAAGGAAACTAAAATTGACGTGGGAACATCGTGGCTCCAAGGCCCAAAAGCCCCGGCCCTAGATCCCAACAATACCCCTGGAGATATGTAGGGAGCCTGTACTGGCAAGAAGGCAGGAGAGTAAGAAGTTAGGACAATTCCTTGGCCAGTGGAATGGGGAAACGGAGGCAGAGAGCTGAACACACTGGCTGAGCAATTTGCAGCCAGTGCCGGTGGTCCCCAGGGCTGGGTGGGAGGCCAAGCTGGGAAGCTGAGGACCTCACGCCCAGGGTAACTTCTCCTGCCCTGGCCTTTCCTCCCTGGGGATGGTGGCTAGGCCTCAGTTGTGTCTTAGCTCCAGGCCCAGAAAAGCAGCGAAACCAGACAAGCGATGTCACGCTAACCTTGGGACCAGCTGTGTTGACTAATGGCCCCTGCCCTGGTACGAGCCAACGGCGGGACCAGGACTCTGAGAGGACACACCTGGAAAGCTGTTGGATGTTCTACTGAGAGCCAAGCCTAGGGCCTCCCCTAAGATCTCCACCCTTAAAAGTTTTTAGGATGTGGCACCCACGCCTTTCCCTCCCCCACCTTCCATAGCCATGCACCTCCTAAACTCTGGGGGACCCCATGAGCCTTATAACTAGGATGGCAATGGGCAGCAACAGTTTGTCCGGGGCAGACCCCCTGAACCTGTCCCCAAGACCCCTTTCCTCTGGCTTCCAGGGAGGTAAAGCTGCCCCGCGCAGGCTCAGAACATTTCCAGAGAGCCAGGGCAGCCCCCGCTAGGCCCTCCTGCTGCTGCTTCTGCGTTATGCCCGTCCTTGTTTTACGGAACCGGCTTTAATAAATGTACCCTCGTAGTCACCTGGACTCCAATTGTGGCATCTTTCCTGCCTGAAGTCAAGAACCCACGCACCACCAACCGGCCCCGGGCAGACCCCCGAGGGGCCAGGTGCACCGTCCAGTGGCACAAGCACTCACAGAGACGGGAAGGTTTAACGCGAAGTGATGATGTGGGTGCCCTAAATGGAGCTCTTTTGACACCTAATTTTTATTCTTTTAATTCATTATTTTTGGGGGCACGTACCACAAGGGACAAAAAAGCTTCTAAAGTCAAACGAAGTTAATGGGATGTGTATCACAGCTGGCAGGTAGAGACCTCTGGAACAGCACAGAGATAATTTCTTCTTTCCAGGGAGTAAGAAAATTTCAGAGACTGTTTCCGAAGCGTCTGGATGCCAGCACCTCGTTTTCCCCACTCCTCCCGCAGCCTGCTGGGCCCCTCCCTTCTCTGGACATACTCTCCTTTCCTCACCCCCCAACATCCCCCCCCCGCCCCGACCTCTCCCCCTTCTTCACCTCCCCCACCACAGCTCCCAGCTGACCTAGGGGACACTCAGAATAGAAAACCAGACCGGGTAGACTGCAAAGAAAATTAAAAAACCAACCCGAAATCCTGGCAGCTCCCTCCAGAGAATAGCCCGTCGCAGGCGGAGGGGAGGCAGCGGTCACAAACATTCCTTGGACCAGAACAGAATGAAGCAATCGAATGATTTCCCCGCCCCCTCCAGGACCCTGAGGGGTTCGCAAAGGAATTTGTTTTCACCGTTAGAGCCCACAGTCCTAGCCATTCCGACCTGTTCCGGTCACTACACCCATGGGTTTCTGAGAGCAGAACAACAGAATGGAAATAAGGTTCTCTGGGAACCTCCTGGAAAGGTTAAAACTTGTTAAAACAAGAGAGACAGGCCAGGAAAAATGCAAGGAATGAGCCTGCTGGCCTTACCCTGCCATCCCTGAGGGTTCTCCCCCGCCCCCAGCCCGAGGAAACAGGCTAGACCAAGATGGCAAGGTAAGGCTGGTGAACCAGCGTTTGATCTCTGTAAACATTTCCAAAACAAACAAATTCAATCAACACTCAGGTCTGTGTCCAGATGGTTTTAAGGATCATCAAAATGACTCCTTGCTAAATTCAGCATTTTGGGGAGGACTCGATGAAGAGCTTATTAACTCTGATTAAACAATCTCAGTGAAACTGGCCAGCCGTGCACACGGATGAGCTGGCAGTTCTGGCGGACCGACAGTCTAAAACTACTCAAAAGGGAGAGAAAGCTGCCAAAATCACGAACTTACAGCCCCAGCAATTAAGCCACCAAAGACCTCACAGTTCTCTCAGACAAGGGGGAGGGGAGCGTGTCCCCGCTATAAAAAGTCGGGTCACCCTAAGAAAGCTGGGAAAACGGAAATGGGGTTTATAAAAAGAAGAGAAGTGGGAGCAAGCCCGGGAGTGCCCCCAGGGCTGGGAGAGGGCATTTCCCCTTCTCTGCACTAACACTTCCGGAGAAACTGAAAGGACCATCAAAGGGGAGATTCCTAAGACCCTTGCAGTTACCAGGGCGATTCTATCTGTTCTTACCCGCGCCCCCCAGCTAAGTGGCGGTTTCCCTCAGAGTAACTAAGTGAATGACAGACTGACTGAACCAGCCGGGGAAAGGATCCTTTCAAAGGATCCTCCGCCAGAGGAAACTAATCCGAAGACGGACCGAATGTTCGTTACGGGACATTCCAGCGAAACTTGGGTCCTTCACCAGCACAGCTATCGGCAAGACTAAGCCAGGCACTCCTATTCAAATAACTTGACAATACTTTGCCTCTACCTACTCATCACCAGTATCCTTCAAGACCTGATGGAATAATATCTGAAATTAAGCCCATAATTCGAGGTTCCTTCGGTGGCAGGCTTACAATTCTATGCACAAGGCCCTGTAGTTCTCCTATGTTCCGGTACAGAGACCCGATGGGTAAGGTGGGAGAACGGTTGAGGATCTCAGAGCGATAAATAACATAGTTACTCCCAGCATCTTGTGGTTCCAAATTCACCCACCCTATTATCACATCTTCCTGTGAAGTGCAATATTTTTTAATGATAAATTTCTATAGTGTCTTCTCCAGCATTCCTGTAAAAAAAAAAAAAAAAAAGGACGGTGAATACATGTTTGCTTTGACCTGGGAGGATCAGCTGACCTTGGGCAGCAACGCCCTGGGACACGCAGAGAATCCCGCCTCTTTCTTTTAGGCGCTCCAGGCTGATAGCCCTGGGACTCAGCTGACTTCCAAGGGGACACAGGGTAACTGTTACAACAGCTCGCCACGAAGGGGCTCTCCAAGGACAAGGACACGCTTGCATTCTGTTGACCCGGAGTAAGATACCTGGGTTGTCTCACACCTGAAGGTGGGTTGCCAGTTGCCCCTGAAAGACTCAGAAGAATAATACCCTTTCTGCTTCTAAACCCTAACAAACAGAAAGGAGCTTAGGGCGGTGCCCCTGGGTCGGACTGGACACTGGCCCAAGTGAATTCCGAATTTTTCACGAACAGCCCAGCTTCTCTGTGTCTTATTTTTGTTTTCTTTTTTTGTATTGAATTTATTGGGGAGACATCGGCTCACAAAACCATATATCGAGGGTCCATATCTTACTATAATCAGACCTGATCCAGTTCTGGGGAGCCCCAGGAGGGAAACTAGCAGAATTATCCACAGCTCCCACTCTGGGACACGTCTCGCACAAACCTTCTTCCTTTTTATACAGGAAAGTGAAAGAAATGCTGTAGGAGTTTTAACTCCAAACCAGAGCGATCGCCGTGGACCTACAGGGCAGCAGAGCCACCAATGCGACTTAGTAGCCCGCGGGCTGGCGCCTGCACCCGGGCTAGGCCCGCCGCGGCCGTGGCGTGTAGACAGACTGGTGGGAGGGTGATGACTGCTTCTTCACGGACGTTCCTCGTTCTCGAATCGCCACTGAACTCTTCGCACGCCACACTGCCCTCAGCCGACTGGCTTCTAGGGAGTGCTTCCTCCTCTGTGCCCCTCCCGTCACTTTAGTGCGAGTTGACAGTCTCACCCCAGCAGTGCTGTGACCTCTTCTGCAGGAGGAAGACCTCCGCGGTCGTGCGTTGCTTCCTGACCACCTTCGTGTCCCCGGGAATGGTTTACAGGAAATTCCTATTGGCCGGGCTGACTTGATTCGGTGACAGATGGGTCCTATCTCAAAGATGACCAGGGATGTCCCCGCACTGGGTAGGCAGTGACTTCCACGGTGGACACAGCTGGAGGCTCTTGTTTATGTGAATGGACTAAGATCTGCCCAAGAATGGAGACCAATTGCCTCTAACGCGGGCTCGTCAATCGGCCAGGGATGGTCGTATGAGCCAGTATTTATTTTACACTGGTAGTTGCCTTGCCTTTGGGGTCTGCAGCTCAGGACTCCAGAAAGTTACAGAAGCAGCGAGGCTTCTTAACTTCCTCAGGGCGGCCCAGAAAGAATGGGGAAGAGGCTGCTGAATTTTTAGATGCCGAAAACAATTGGTAATTATCAAAATTCCAGAACATTCTAAAGCTGCCACTGTGGAAGCCAAAAGAAATCATTTAGCTGACGCTGCAGCTAGCCAGGCAGTCTTAACAAACAGCCAAACTATCCAGACTCAAGAATGCTTCTTGCTTCCTAGTCATAAAGTAATAAAAGTCTCTCTTTTATGTTTCCAACAGACAGCTTCGGAAGCAGAAAAGAGAATATGACCACGAAAGGGGAGAACCTCTGACCCAGACAAAGAGTGGTTTGGATCCACTCAGGACCCAGTCTCACCTGGAGGGCTCAGTCACCCACTCCCCAACGGGCACTGGTGCACGAGCTAAGGCGTGGGGTCCTGGAAAGACGATCCCGAGGCGTGAATGATATTCAGGCCCTCCCACGGGAGCTCACAAAGTGGAGAGCAGACGTCTCTCTGTCCCGAACGTAACCCTGGAAAACCATGGACGTTGCCCACTTCCTTTAAAGCCACGTGAGGCCTGGTCACTGAGTTTTATCCACACGCCACCGTCTCGGGGGTGCAAACGCCTGTTCGTGAGGATGTGTGTGTTTTCTCGTGGGGGCGAGGCATTCCCTTGTCGGAGAGCCACAGCTTTAACGGGAGGTCAGTTATTATTGGGGGAAAAAATTCCAGTGGGGACATTCCCTCTGAGCTACACCGTGGCCGAGGGACTCGTTTACGGGGCAAAGATGCAATCCATCGGTAGCAGCTGGCTTATTCTACAGCATTCCCTTGTGCTTACCACCCCAGGCCGTGGGCCGGGGCCGGTACAAACAGCACAATGAAAACTCATCATCGGGAGTATCGATGGTGGATCCTGATGATGAGACCGTGCTTGCCCCTAACCCAGCAAGAACCACCAGCTCCGTTCATTCAAATGGCAGCTGCTGTGGCCATAATAACGGGGCTCAGGAAATTTGTTCATGAAACTCTCACGGCCCCCCAGCCTCTGGCAGGTGATCGATCAATGGTAGTTCCAATGTACACTGTGTGGGCTCACAGCCTTGGCCCTGATTAAACCTTAAAGTGGCAGGTCCCAAGGACACACCTATGAGGAGTCAGATCGCTAATGAACGGCACTTGAGTGCTCCCAATGGGAAGTAGATGGGCCATATTAAAATAATCAGAACAATGATAATAATAATACCAGTAAATGGGAACCCACCTCGTGGTCAGGGGCGAAGACGGGAGAGGTACCTGACACACCCTCAGACAGGAAATGTCGTGCTAGACGTAAAATAAGGAGGCGGGAGGCAGACAGGACTCGGACCACGGTGGCCTGTAGGTTAAAGAGGATCCACAGTGGATTTATTTCGTAAGAAGGGCTCATAAGACCTGACTCCCTTCCATTTTCCTGCCTTTCCCTCTTGAGAGAGATTTGGCCTTGACTTCCATCCAAGGTTATGGTCTTGCCACGTCCCCAGGGGTCCATCATTCAGCAAGACACCAAGACTTCCTGACACCAGACGCGGACGCCGGAAGGAGCCTCCCTCGCACCGTGGGCTTTGTTATTCAGCCCGAACATCAGTCGTGCGTTCTTCGGATTGACTTCTGTCCAAAATCGGGGACTGGGGAAGAAAACAGGGCCACGCGGTCAACCTGGCCAGCTCCGGGGACGCCGGGGGACCAAAGCGACTGCATAGGATGGTCCGAGATGAAAACTTTCCGACAAAAAGCTGGGTTGTGGTGAGTAGTCACTCGACCTGTATCTTATCTCAGCAAAGGTCCATTTTTTTCCTTAACTGAGCCTGCCTATTGTCCTTTCATCTCTGAGATAACCAGCCTTGGAGATGCCAGAGTAATCTCCTTTCCAGGCCCCCAGGGTCCCAGCAGCGAGGCACAAAACCCCGGAGCTCCTCACTGTAACCTCCCCCCGAAAACCCCGTCTCTGTGTGCTGGGCGCGCTCGTCGTCAGCCACCCCACACCCACCCATGTCACAGAGGACTGCGTCTCTCTGGTTCGCTTTTTATTCAACCCCAGAGGGTTCCCTGCTTTGCTTTCTCCCACCTCCCTAATCTACCACCAGGGGAGTTCACAACCCTCCTGCCCTCTGCTCCTTTGATTCCAGGAGATAAAATAAGCTGCAAACTACCCTTCTCTGGAGCATTTTCTCAGCTCATTGAGGTTTTGCCTCCTGGCGATTGTTACTAGTTTGGCTGAGATAAACTTTTCTAAGACTTCCTTTTTTTAGGCTGCATGTTCTTTTGGTGACACCCCGTTTGAAATGTGACACTTTCTCAAAGGTCTTTGTAAGACCTGGGGGGTCCAAACAATCAATTAATGAATTAAACTAAATTTAGCTCATTGATTAATTAATCCTGGGACTTCTGCTGCGGGTCTGTGGGAAGCGGGCCACGCTCTCGGCTGCAAGTGAAGTTGGTGCCGTGCAGGGGCTGGAGGTCACCTCAAGGACAGAGGCTTCCTGAGAGGAAGCAACACCAAAGAGAGCAGGACTGGGGACCCTGGGCTCCCGCCGGAGCCCAGTTCCTGGATCCAGCTGTGCCTGCAGTCAGAGAATCCCGAGCTTCCTACTTCTTGAGCCAATGCATCTCCTCCTCCTACCTTCCTGTTTTCTGTCTTTCTAATTTTCCAGTGGCAGTCGACACACGATATCATATTAGTCTCGGGTGTACAAGCCTGTGGTTAGACATTTATAGAACTTACAAAGCGATCGCCCAGCGAGTCTAGGGCGCATCTAACACCACACACGGTTACTGTAATGCGACCGACCGTACTCCCTGCGCCGTGCTTCGCATCCCGGTGATTTGTGTAACCGGAAACTCGTACTTCCGAATTCTTTTCCCATCACTTGTCTCTGTTTTCCTTAAGTCTGCTCGCACTGATTGAGTCTCTGTCTCCGGCACCCGGAGGCCCTGACGGATCCGGTGGAAGACGTGGCTGAGAAACCAGGAGCAGCCAGGCCCGCTGTCGGGGTCACGGTCTCCCCACGTTTTGCTTCTGCTTCTTGGTGGCAGGGGCATCTGAGAAGCACTCCCGGGGGTGCAGGCGGGCACCAGCACACAGGCCCTGCAGGGGTGGAGGCGGGACTTCTCTGGGGCCAGGGCGTCCCAGCAACCTTGGGCTTCTTCCTGGACCCCTGCCCCGGGCCCCGGCTTGTGGGCTCCAGGCTCCGAGGCTCACAGCCCTGGCTGCTTTCTGCTCTAGACCCTCCCTGACCTCAGCCCACTCTTCGGATCAACCCCGCTTCCTTGCCCCTGGCTAGCAGACCCTTCGTGAGTCTCTGCGACCTTCCCACAGGGGCCGGGAGCGCTGGAGGGAGCAGATGGCCCTCCCGGATGAGGATAATCGAGGAGCGCTTATGACGGAGGGATTAACTCCAAAGGCTGTGGCCGGGGTGCAGGCAGAGCCAACCAGGGGTGCAGGGCCTGGGCCCGAAGCTGCAGGACTGTGACTGTCGCCGGTCCAGAGGGTTGACAGAGAGGGCAGTGGCAGGGACCCCAACAGAGAGAATTGCACATAGCAGTGTCCTAAACGAAGCCCGAGAGACCTCCCAGACGGGGCCCCGGGAGTAAAGGGCCTGACCTTGTCTTCTTCCGTCCCTCTGGGTCTCTGTGGGGCGATGCCATCCCAGGGAGGCAGGCAGGGAGGGGGTGGAGCCCCGAGGTGTCCCACGGAGGCAGGGGGTAGGGTTGGCATCCCTGTTTCATAGGTGAGGAAATCAGGGCCCCGAGGAGAGGACTTGCTCAAGGTCATACCCCCAGCAGCAGCAGCAGCAGCAGTGGGATAACCCCTTGGGGCTCTCTGATGCCAGAGTCCTTGTCCCCAAACACCACACCACATGGCCACCATGGAGAAATGGGGAAACTGAGGCACCAGGAGAAGGATTTGCCCAGGAAAGAAAAGCAGCGGCCCCCAGGGGCTCACTTTGAACCAAGAGTTGTGGCAGTCCCCGCCACCCAGTCCTCCCCATGAGCCTGTGACTGGGCCATGGAGGTGAGGAACAGCGAGCCCAGAGAGGTTAAGGAGCTTGACCAAGGACACACAGCATGGAACTGCAGTGTTGGAACCCGCGCTGATTCTCTCTCCCGCAGCAGCTGCTGCCTGCTCAACTGTGAGGTCTCCTGTCAGTCAGCCCCCCGGCACCACTGTCCTCCACTGCCCCCAGCACCCTGTGGCCAGACATCGCCTGGCCCCACTGCCAGCCTCGGCTCATTGGTTTCCCCTTTGCTCAGGGATGTTCTCCAAATGCCCCCCCATCCCCACCTTCGGCCAATACCCTACTTCTAAACATGCTCAGAACTCACACCCAGGGAGCCCTGCTTGATGCAACCACATTTGTAACAGGGTGCAGCCAAGGGCGGGGGCCCAAACAGGGATTTATAATGGGGTCCAGAACTTGGTGTGCAGGAAATATTAGAAAAAATATATATATAGGAAGTCCTCACCCCCACAAGTCTGAGCTGGGGGATGGGACACATGGAGCAGGGCTGTTGAGAGTTGTTTTGCATAGCAACAGTTTTGCAGACAACCTCTAGAATGGTCATTTAACACGTCTATAACCTTGACTGGTTTCATGGATGGGTTAAATAGCTGTGGCCATGCTTCAAGCCAGGGGGATGGGAGTGACTTCCACCCAAGATGTAACTGGGAGGCAACTCCCCCTGGTTACAGAGCTTGGGTAAGAGCTTGGAGATGATTGGCTCCACACCACAGGGCCACACCTGCCCAGACTTACTATGGCAGCCCAGAAAAGCTGAAAAATACGGGAATGCTGGCAGCTGTGGCCAATTGTGGGAGGAGTTGGAAATGGTGCAGCAGAAGGAGATTGGTGCTGGGATTTAAACCCAGGCGGGGCAGCCATCCCGGGTCTTTTTGGGACCATGCGGCTTGGGCAGAGAAGAACCACAGACTTCTATTTCTTTTTCTGAGATACGGTAGCCCAGACTGGGCAGAGGGGGAAGGAAGGAGTGTGCGTTTGTGAGTATTCTAAAGGACTTTGGGACCTCAAGGAAGACATTAAGTTATTACTCTTAAGTTTGTATAACTCTTTAAATAAGTAACTCCTTTCCTTTTCACCAGTTTCTGGCATTGAGAGACGTCTTTCCCTGGTGGTGGGCAAGGGGAACCTAGTGCGGGGTGGGGGACCCCCGGAGCACAAGGGTGGGTTCCTTTGGTAAAATCATCCCCCCCTAGGTCTGTTCTGGAATACGTTCAAGTGCTGACCGTGGCCTATTGAGGCTGACCCCTGGTGACTTAACCATGGAGCTCGCTCCCTGTATTTGTCCAATAATCATCATAATCATCCCTCAAGGCTGGGGCGAGAATCTGTTAGGGTTTGTTAAACAACAGTGCTTGGTGTGCAGGTGGTAGGCGCTTCATAATTAATTGGTCGCTATCTTTATAATAATGGTGGTCACCGCAAGGCCTCACGAACAGGTCTGCGTGTGTAGGCGCTTATCTGTTGAAGTGGTCACAAGTCTTTGCTGAGCACCCACTGAATGCAAAGCCTTTACACTGGGGTAAGTGCCTAGACAACTGGCAGATGGGGTTCTGATGGGGACTGGGGTTTGGGTATCCATCACCCTGAAATAGAACTGGGCCTCCCCTGGCCTCAGGGCCCGCCCCCCGGGGGCTAGGACCCACCTCAGCAGGGAAGGATATGAGTAGCCTTTAGAACGCATTCTGTAAAGCGGGGTTATTCGGGGCCCCAGTCCTCAGCAGGGGAGAGGCTCCCTCTGCAGATAGGCTGCGCCATCTGGTGGCCACTTCTGGGAAGCAGCCTCAGGGCTCACGGGAACCCGGGTCAGGCCATTCTTAGGCTCATCGCTCCCTCTAGTGGCATCCTTGCGCAATTACAATCAGATCTCGGAATCACCTGAGTTCTTTACATTCCTGGGCTCCACTTCAGAGCCACTGAATCAGTTTGGAGAGGGTGGGGCTATAGGCTCAGAACCTTGATTTTGGACAAGACTCCCAGGTGATTCTTAACGCTGGGAAAGTTTGAGAAGCGTCACCTTAAAGGGACTTCTGGCCATGTGTTTGTACCTGTTCAGTAATAAAGTCGTCACCCCGTCACACGTGGGGGGAGAGTGAGGCCGGCCACACAGCCAGCCGGCAGGCGCCTCCTAGCTCTGCCAATCACAGCGGAGGCTGCGCAGGCCTGGGATAACAACGACGGACTTTTGTTGGCATGGGTTGTGAGGCCATCAGGCCCGTTCCAAGCACTTTACGTGCATTCATTCCTCTGCCCTGCAAGCCGGCCCCTGAGGACGTTCTGACGGTGACCCCTTCACACAGGAGGAAACTGAGGCTCAGTTAGTGAGCGCTGACCCAGGCACCCTGCTCTGAGTCCACCAGTGCCCCAGAGCGGGCAAGGTCTGGCTTCTGCACCCTCTCTGGACATCCGTGGCCACCCCCACCATCTGTGTCTCTTCCTATTTGTTTATTTACCTGGTAAATGTCTACTCAGCCTGTAGGGGGCACTGACTACCCAGCAGGGGTCAACTGCAGTCCTTGGTTTCCTGGGCTTGCAGGCAGGGGCTGTCATGGGGGCGGGAGGCAGTAAATGAAACAGGAATAAAGAAAGAAGATATCGGGGGCTGTCTTGGGGCCAGTCATGCTGGTTGGCCGAGCTGAGGAGTTGGGTTGGGTCCTGAGGACAATGGGCCCCCTGTGGATTGTCCTGACAGCCCTTCTGAGGTCCCATGGGTGACGGTGTGGAGGTGGCTTCTTAGCTGTAGGGATGACCTTCATCCTACCAGCCCCATGCAGAATGTCTCCCTTCTCCCACCCAGGCCAGGCCCCTACCCTGCAACTAGCAAGTGACTGCCTTGCAGGCGTCCAGGCAAAGGACAGGAAGCCAGTGGCTTTGAGCTTGAGATGATTTGTCTGTTTCCCCTGCGCCCTCGAGAGGTCTCTGCATGGCTGAGATACCGGTACCTGCCTCCAAGACTTGACCCACCACACACTTCAACAAGAGTCAAGAGAGGCGGAAGGAGACAGGGGCAATCAGAACATCCTGCCCTTGAACTCCGAAGCATCAGGAGCCAATCACACAACCAAACAGCCAGCTGGTGACCCCAATCCTTCTGGGCAGCGACACGCTCTGGCTATTGTTTTTCTAAGAATCTGGCCCATCCCCTTTGCTGCAAGTACCACCGGTCTTTCCCCCACCGCGGTCTCTGTAAACTCGGCCTGCCTCCCACCCACTGCTGCTCCACAGATCAGCCTCCCTCCACCCCCCACCCCCACAGCCCCCTTCCCTTTCCATAGGAAAATAGACGCCACCTGACTCAGTCCACTGCCTGCCCAGCCACAGCCCCGAGACCACAATCTCTTGTTAAAGGCTGGCGTCTCCCGGGAGCCCCACTGTGTGTCCCCAACAGTCTCCAACTCTGGGGCTTTCTCCGTGTCCTGTGCCCCCGCCCATCAGACTCAGCTGGGCCTTGCCTTCCCACCTCAGGGACGGGTACTGAGTAGCCAGCACGGCAGCACCGTCCCTCCTTCACCGGGTGCAAGCTCATTGGAATAAGGGCCTCCTTATCCAGGATCCAAGAGGGACTTCTCGTGGAAAAGTAGACCTGCGGGTAGGGGGCATTTCAGGGGTTTCCAAAGTGCACCTGGTGGGGGCAGCGCCCCAGCCCCCTCCATCCTTCCCTTCCTCTGCCTTCGAGACTGTAAACACAGCCTCTCGCCTCCACCTCATGTCACTGCGGACTTGCTGGCTGCCCATCAACCTTTGTCCCCCGGTGAGCCCGGGACTTCCACATGGGCAGGAGCGGGGAGGCAACCGTGAGCACATGGGCTTTGGGGCCTGCGTTCGAGTCCTGGCTCCGCGCCTCTCGAACCCAGTTACCCCAGGCACGTTGCTTGACAATCTCTCCAAGCCTTGGTGTCTCCAACTGTATAATAAATCCGTGACATATCGAGCTCGGGGGCTTGTCCTGGGAGATGAGAGAGAGAATGCGTAGTATGTACTTAGTACGGTGCCTGGAATGTAGTAGATGCCCAGTGAACAGTCCATGTCCATTTCTCAACGACGATATTTCTGGGCTTCGATCCCTGTCACCTTGTCAATCACTGTGCAAGGATGGGATCGAGGGACACACCATGTGCCGGCAAAGCACTCGGAATCGTCACCATCCAGGGGTCAGAGGACAAAGATTAGTCGCCTGTCTCTGTCTCACAAACAAATTAATGGAATGGCAGCTTTTGGTGCAAAATATGATTCATGTTGAAAGGATTAGCCATACTTAATCCAGCTACAATATACTGTGATCATGAGTGGTTTTTTTTAAAGCAAAGCTGAAATAATCATACATTTACAACGAATAAATTGGGTCCTTTAATTCCTCAGCCATAAGCCCTTGAAATATAATCTGTCATTTCAGACTTATAGAACATGACTTTTCATAATTATAATTCTCCAGCACACATTACTGCTTATAATTAAATTCACTTTTGAGAAATCTGAAGCGTATTTTTCCTGGATTATCTGTTCAGCCGATGTCATAATAGTAAAATGAATGTATAATCTGTGGAATAAATTTGGTTCGTTCTTATACAAAAACAGGCACTCTGTTATTGATCAAAAGCTGGGGAGATGGATAAGATGAACTAAATAGACACGATTTCTCGGCAACAGGCTTAAACAAAGACAGGGCGAATCTGAGTGTGTCTCTCCCATCCCTGCCTCTCCAAAAGGGCGGCTAGCCCCATGGAAGAGTTCTTGTAATAGTTGAAAAAGCACCTGTGTTAAATCGTGGCCAGATTATTGGCTGGAGAAGACGCAGACCCATAAGTTCTGAAAAGGCCCTGGGCTGGATGAGTAGAAAACAGACCCTAAACAGCTTCCAAACCAGTGAGTCTGGGTAGGAGACATATATAGAAACCTACAACCTGAGATACAAGGAAAACATAGGCAGATAAAGCAAGTGGGAACCTGGAACTCAGAGAAACAGGCACAGAGAGAGCAGGCATTCCAAAGAACGGCCTGGAAACTCCACTGCAGTTTGGCAACTGGAGGTGTAAGTACACTCATGTTTCATTACTCAGCCCAAGGTCAAGGCCAGAGGTACCATGAACAAGCCTGTTCCCCCCATGTGCATCCAGAGAAGTAACTGGGCAGACCTTGAACTTGGGTTGGTGAGTGTGAGTAGGAGGCCTGGGTGATCTGTTGCCGAAGTGGCCTCCCGGGACCAGAGGTAGGGAAGAGGTGATGAGGACACGTGGGTGTGAGTGCGTGTGCATGGGTGTGTGAAGACAGTGATCAGTTCATCTGCAAATGTTGCACCTACTCTGAGAAGCGTCTGTGTGCTCTCGAGGTAACGGTGGCATCAGCTGGGGATAATTTAGGGCTGGCATCTTCCCAGTGTCCTCACATCAGCAATAAGGAAGACCGCCACCAGGAAAGCAGGGCCTGCCTCGCTCATGTTTCTAGAAGACTCCAGGACCCCCACCACCTACCATGCACAAGGACAGGGAGGAGGGCCGGGGACGCAGGAGGAAGGCCCTCTTTGAGCAGCAGCTCTGCGAGCTGCCGGCCAGGAGGTCACTTCTCACCGAGGGGACCATGGAGGGATGCTCCTCTCCTACGTTCTCCTGTGACTAACATACAATCCAGCCATTTCAGCAATTACAGAGGCATTTCCTGGTTACGGTCCACGCAGGGCACAGGGAGGACCTCACAGGAGATCCAGGCTCAGCAAACCACGCTGAGGTCAGCGCAAAGGTTAGTTTTGGCTGGAGGGCCTCAAATGAGGTTCAGAACCAGATGAGAAATGTCACTGTGACAACATAAAATCTCGTAAAAGACTCTCCAGCTTGGGCGATGGGAAAAGAGAGGGCTAAAGAAGAAAAGACCTTAGCCCAAGGTCACATGCTACTTAGAAGCCAACACAGGGCTAAAGACCTTGCTTTCAATCCCTGGTTTGTGTTCAACACACACACACACACACACAATATTATTTAAAAACTGTATCTAGCCGCATCTGTCGCTAAAGGCAAGATAGGACCAGAGTAGGACTAGAGATGAGATTGTGCTTGGGGTTAGACTCATTCTTATTTCCATCATATTAGCTTGTGCCTGGAAACACCAATGAGTATCCAATGAAACGTGTGGATAGATGGATGGGAGGATGGATGGATGGATGGCTTGGTGAATAAATGGATGGATGGATAAACGGATGGATGGATGAGTGGGTGGGTGGATGGATGGGTGGATGGATGGATGGATAAACAGATGGATGGATGGGTGGGTGGGTGGATGGATCCCTAGATGAATGAATAGGTGTGTGTGTTGAAATTAAGGAAGGGAGAAGCCTGAGGACTAATAGCCCCCTCCCAGGGCTGAGGACAAGAGCTCATCCACATTTGTGTTTTATTTGGGTTGTAGATTTGACCCACACAAAGGTTTTAAATATTTAATAAGTAGCTAATACAAAAATCAGGTGATTTCCCATAAAAAATTTCAGATTTGGGGATTTTCTTGAAAAACTACCCTCCCCCCAAAGATAGTGTCCCCAGGCTGCCACCCCCACACATAGAAAAATGTGAAGTGGATCGGCACCTGCCTCTTTCCCGGAGAACGATTTCTAGTTCATGGCAGGGTCCCTGCCCCCTAGTGCCTTCCATCTCCCCACATCCTCAGTTAGGTTACTGGTGTAACCCTCGGGCATCTGCATTTTCAACTCGAGTTAAAAATAAAACATTCCCTTGTCTCTCTTGTTTCCTGTGGCCCACTGATGCTGGCCCAGCTGGGCTGAGGCTGCTGGCTTCGCCAACTTCCACCTGCGGTCCGCCCGGCACCCGGTTCTGCAGCTGTGGGCCGTGCACCCCAGGGATGCTCACCCAACGCTTCCGATTCGGGCAACTCGAGACACAGAGAAGCCTCCGCGGGCTCCCAGGGGGCGGCGAAGCTTCCAGACAAGGGCTTTCGGGAGGCAGAGGGGAAGGTGGGTCCAGAGCCTGCGCTGACCGGCGTGGGGGGAGCAGGCTGTGCCAGCCGGAAGTGAAGAGGAAATGGTTGTGAAAACGTCCCGTGCGCGTGCTTGCACTTCACTGACATGGTGGTTAAGGCGGGAGCACTCTTTGGGGAGCTCTGCTGGGACGTCGAAACCAGCGCACAGCGAGCGCCGTTTGGAAGTCTGGGGTGCTCCTCCGGTGCGTGGTTCTCAGCAAGTCCTTTCTACAACGCGTAAGGACGTCAAGGCGCTTTCCGAGTTTCTATTGGCTGAGGGCAGCTGTATCAAATCATAATTTCGCTCCGTGGGTTTTGCTCTAAGAAGATTGAAGGGCACCCAGGCCTTCCCTGCGGGAGGGAGGCTCCCAGATCCCCTCTGGGAGTTAAAACCAAGGCTGCGGAAGGGCCAGGGAGCCTGCAGCCGAGGGGGCGGCGGCGTGACCGTGCCGCAGAATCATCGCAACCTTAACACCACCTTCCACAAGCTGTCCCAGAGGGGGCGAGTCCCCTGGATGGGAATCCGACCTGCCTTGAGCATGTCCTCAAGCCTCACATTCCAAATTCTTGTTTATAGCCCTGCGCCCTTTTCTCTCTCGTTCGGGTAGCTGTTCAATTCTTTTCTCTGTGCGGCTGAAACCTGAACACAACCAGCGGTTCCCCACGTGAAGTCTTCCCGCCAGGCTTTTATCTACCACGTCATCAGTTCCACGGAACTCTCTGGTGACGTCTGCTTAGGACGCTCGCTCTTTGTCAGATCCTTTTATCTGCATCACCCCAGTCGCGTGCAAGATGGCTCCCACAAGCTTGGGGAGCGAGACAACCGGTCTGAGATAATTAGGCAGCCTCCCAATGACGCAATCAGTGCAGAATGCTGACGTAGAAGCCGGTGCCAAGGTTTGGGAATTTCAAATAAGTGGGGAGAGAGGGTTTATTTACTAAATGTCTTTGGAATAACTGAGTAGCCACCTGGGAAAAATATGAAGTTGGATCCCTACCTCACAATTTACAGTGAAATAAATTCCAGATGAGTTACATTCGATAGGACACAAAAGAATTGGAAGAAGGAATGAGGAAACTTGAAAATAATCTCAGAATGGGTAGGAGTTTTCAAAATACGGCTGAAACACCAGAAGCCGTAAGAGAAAATGTTGATCAATTTGCCTACAAAGAAATATTTTTAAGCTTGCCTAACAAAAAACGAAAAGTGAAAAAACCTAAAAATGAAAAAATATTAGCAGTCTATATTATACAAAGTTGGAGTTCCTGAATATATAAAGAGTTCTGATGAATCAATAAGAGAAACCAAATAACTAAATAGATGAAGTGTTCAAAGACTATGAACAGGCAATTCAAGAAAAATGAACCACTGTTTTTCATTGATCGGAGGGGCAAACATCACCAAATCTGACAGTACATGGTTTTGGGAGGGTCTGGGGAAGTAAGTAGCCTCTTTGGGGAAGTCATCTCATTGACATGCGTTTCGCTTTCACTGGACGGACTCGTGAGAAAGTCATTCTCTTTAAGAGGAGACACCGAGTGCCGGGCGGTGGAGGCGAGAGGCAGACTCTTCACACTTAATTTTCCTTGTTTTTACCGTATGCACTGGAGCACCTACTGTGAAGATCTAGGGCCTGACCCACGTCTCTGTTTAGGTATTGCTGCCTCGATGCTTGAACCGTTTTCCCTTCGGTGGTTGCCAGTGTAGGTTCTCGCTCAATAACCAACACTTTGGAACCACTTACGCTTTAATAAACAAGTACGTTTCTCCCTCCTCCCTTCTCCTCTGCCCTCCAAACCCCTCGCACCCCCAGGCGTAAGAGAATGGGACAGTAGGAACTCAGTAAATGTTGTATGAGTGGGTACACGAGACTCAACCAGAAAATGGACCAGGAAGATCCACTTTCTTCCCACGTTCGCAAGGGTATGTACTGAACTCTCCTTCCTAATTTCAAAAAGAGGAAACTCATGTCGAATCGATGACAGGCCACTGGGCCATAGGACGGCAGGGGGGAAATGATCGGGTACAGCTGTACCACTGTGGACAAGTTACTTAACCCCTTCGAGTCTCTGTTTCCTGGCCAGTAAAATGGAGATAATAACACCGACCTCTCAGGAGATCAGTGAATGCGAACTGAGTTGAATTGAGCTCCTATCAACGCAGGGAAGAGAAACCCCTTGGTGACAACTGGGGCCAGTTAGGGTGGAGACAGGAAAGAGGGTCAGTGCGGCGGCCCTGGGTAGGGTGATGGGAGAGGCGCAGAGAACAGAAATATCGGAGGTCGGCAGGGAATTTGATGTTGAGGTCAGTTTGGCATGAGGCTGAAAGATTTGTGGCCCAGGGAGCTGCTGATACTTTCGGATAAAGTTAACCCAAGACATGGGGTGTGCGGGCTCTCTGAGCGTCTGTGACTTGCTAGGACTTCCGATCCTCCAGTTTTTTCGTCTCCCTCGATTCCGCTGCCTCTCCAACAGCACAGGTGGGGACACACAGGTGTGTTGTATGCGTACACACCTGTACTTTGTAGAAAAACGTCTGGGCTAGGGCTCCGTTTCGATCCCAATTCCACTCTTCAGTTCCTGGAAAGTGTTAAATAAATGTTTCTTTGCGGGGGAGGGGGATACAATTTTTTCATTTGTCAATGGAGACAATTTTCTCTCCTGATTTCACTCCTAGAGCTGTTTTTGTTGTCGTTTTTTAGGGATCAGAGGAGGTGATGGAGGAGAAAGGGGTTTGCAGGTCTGCAGGTTGGAAAGAGGTATGCGCACCTAATTACTAGGGTTTCCCTGCCTTTCGCTGAATGCAGGCTTTGCTTCTTGCTCAAAATGCCGGCTCCGGTCCTTCTGCTCTGCTGTTCATACTCCTCTGCTCTCAGCCACTTGGCCTCAGGGTCAAAGCATAGGTCGGGCGGAGGCGAGGGTGGACGAGGATAAATAATAGCACTAGAAATAATAACAGCAAAGGGGACCTGTGTTTGGTGCTGACTCCCTGCCGGTCTCAGGGATGAACATAAACCTGCTGAGGGAGAGCTCTGACCCTCGTTCACGGTGTGTGGGTGTGCGCGCACGCGTGGGTGCGCGCGCGTGCCCACTAGAGTACCGGCCCTCCTGGTCTGCGCCCTTCTGCACTCTCCCTCCCGGCCGCCCGGGGGGAGGGTTGTTTTTCTGTCCCTCTCCGAGGAGGAGCCAGAGGGCCCAACATACTCCGTGTCTTGCCCAAGACCACACCCTGAGGTGGTGCGGGGCCCAGACTTGACCACGTCGGTCCGTGAGTCAGCCAGCGGAGGTGACTGGGGCGTGGGAGCCCTGACGTTCTGAAAGGAGGAGGCTGGAGGGGCCCAGTGAGAGGGCTCACGTCCGGAAGGCCCAAAATGGGACTAAATGGAGCCTGTGAGCATGCGCAGGATGATCGTGGGCTCCACGCTCTCGCTTCCCCCACGGGGAACATGGGTGGGGGGGCGGGTCGCAGGACGCATGACAGGCCTGGAGCAGAGAAAAGGGCCATCGCAGTGGCTGCGGGGCCCTGAATCTGGACCCTGACACCTGAACTGGATTTGCCCGTTACCAGGCCCCTGCCAGAGCGCACCTGATTAACTCGGCCTGCGCCTGGGGGTCTTCCTTCTCTCACGCCCCCTTCAGAACAAGCCCGTGGATGACCTTCCCATGACACTTCCCTTCTTTGGACTTTGAGAAGTAAACACCCAGCCCCCGCGGGTGCGC